>CM018690.1:27847799-29057799 GCA_009363875.1 Mikania micrantha | reverse complement strand
AGTAAACATTAGGCCAAAGGTCTTTTGGTTGATTGTTAGGATTAATAAATACATGATGAGATGATGACATGATGTATGTATCGTATTGTATTGAAGAGTCGAGTAGAAGCTTGGAATATAGTAAGATTAAGAAATAAGTTAAAGAAAAAATAAATTATATAATTAAGTTTTTTTTCGAACGGTGATTGATGTGACGGCAGGTCCGTTGCCTCACAGTGCAATGACTTAGTATCGAAACCTCAGTCTTAACAACTGCAGCTGTATATTTTTATCTTTTATTCATTATTTTAATATGACAGCAGTCGATTTTGAGGATCATCATTTGGCGGGGTAGCAGCGTAGGTCTTCTTGACGAACCGACATTACCCCTCAAACCGCTTGGTCATGAAACCTAGCCTGGTACATATAATGACCAACGGTCCCTACTGCGATATGTTATGTTATCTTCGATTCATCTGACATTTTCAAGAACCCGAATTGATCAAACAACCTTCAATCTTTAATATCAAAAAAGAAGGGTTTCTTTCCCTCAGGTCCATGTCCTCTCTCAGCCTCTTGTTTCCCCATTTCCATTTCATTTTCAATCCAACAGTTTATGGAATTCAATCTGAAGATGAAACAACATTCAGTGGAAAAAACAAAGCGTCATTTTATTTTACTGTGCCATAAAGCATCATCATTTCGTCTTCGTTTTGGTGCAATTTGATTATCTGGAAAGGAATATGTTTTTGCCCATTCGCCAACTATGTAAAAATTCAATCCTTTTGATTGATGTTTCTTGTTTTATCTTCATTTTATTTATTCATTTGAAATTTTCAATTGAATTTGTCTACTTGTATCTATTTAGAAAATTTTTGTAGTCAAGCTCCCATCGTTGGCTGCAATTACAGTTCGTTAGAGGCGGTTTTCAGAATTTTTGTTGAAACGTCTAGATTTTAGAATCATCTAACATTTCGTGTCGGCAATGAATTGGGTATTTCGAAAATTTTGATCTTTATAAGCTTTGTCCCCAATTGGTTTGAGGAGTTTGTACTATTGGGGATTGCTGGAGGCACATGGTACGATATTTGTGCACTGTTATTAGATCTGTGTAAATTGGTGATGTGATTTTGGTGGAAAGATGTATGCTGTAGGGAGGCTAGGTAGTTATATCACTCAAGGGGTTTACACGGTTTCGGGCCCTTTTCATCCATTTGGTGGGGCGGTTGATATGGTTGTGGTACAACAAGAAGATGGTAGCCTAAAATCATCTCCTTGGTATGTTAAATTTGGGAAATTTCAAGGGGTATTAAAGGCAAAAGAAAGAGTTGTTGACATTAATGTTAATGGGATTGATGCTGATTTTCATATGTATTTGGATCCAAGAGGGGAGGCTTATTTTCTCAGAGAGGTTGAATCAGAGGAGGGAGGTTCTTCACATTCATCTTTTTACGAGGACATGAATGGAAAAGGGCAAGATAAGCTCCAGGTTAAGTCTAAAAGTCTGGATTGTGACATTGGTCAATGTAATTCAATTAGTGATGTAAGCAATGGTGCGGATTTTTCAGGAACAAACTTTAAAGGATCTAGACTTTTAGGGTTTGTTCTAGGGAGAAGATCGATGAAAGAATATGTTTTTTCGAAACAAGAAAATGATTCAGATGCTCATAAATTGACGCAATTAGAAAGGGCTGAAATTGCTGCTGATCTATTGGAAACAAGGTGGTCAGTGAATCATTCATCAAGATGTAAAGAATCAAATAATGATAATGGGGATATTACTGGTGGAAGATTGGAGACGGGTTTGGTTTTGCGTGAACAACACTTTGTAAATAAGGTGGATAATTTGGGGATTGATCATGAGGTGCATTCAATGAAGGTTAAAGAAACTAGTGTAGCACATGTTGTTCATGGGGATGATAAAGATGCTGATGAAACTTGTGTTTCTGGAGAGCGTTTAGGAACTCAGGTGGATGATGCGAATGAACCAGAGGTGGGATTGATAACAGCCCAAGGTTCTTTAGAAATTGTGCCCGAAAGTTATGCAGAAGTTGGGAATAATCAAGAAGATACAGTCATAGAAGTTGTTTCTTGCAGTTCCATTGCAGTACCTTGTTGTCAAAATATGGATGATGATCTTATAAAGGAAGGATACGCAACACATGAAGTCATACTGCCATTAGAGCCAAATGGCAAATTTCTAGTATCTGAACCGGTCATGGAAGAAGAGTTGATTTTTGGTGTTCTTGATGACTCAAAATCAAACATCAGCCACATTGAGCAAGAAGTCCAACAGGCAGGGAATGCATCAACAACTGTGATGCTTGGTCCAGATCTACTTACAGTCAGAACCTATCAAGAACCTTCCAAAGGCGATCTTGAAGGGTTAAAGGGAAATATTAGAAGGTCTCCAAGTTATTTGGATATTCGTAAAACTTGTGAAATTCTAGATGTGGAAATTGGCAGGCAGGCAAAATCACTGCCAAACATGTGGTGTCCATTTAATGACCCAATACCAGATAATCAAGAAGAATTACAGTTTTACTCTCCTGTTGGTAAATTAAGATCCTCAAATTGGGATTTGCTTAGGGAAGATGCTTTAAGGTTCAAAAAAGAAAACATAGAGAAAGTATCACCACAAAATACAGATGACTTTTCAAAAGATATTAAAGATAATAACATTGGTAAGAAATCTTTAAATTCTTTCAAAACAAATTGTTTTTCCTCTCTCTTCAGAACATTCATAACTATTATGTCAAATTTTGACATTTATAATGGAAAGAGAAAACATTTTTGTAGGTGGTGGTCCTGATATAGTTGATGGTGCTGGTGGAAGCTGGAGTTTGTGGCCATTTAGAAGAGCGGTAACCAAAAGTGTTACCGAGGAAAGTAAAACGGATTCTGATGTTGAAGTTGGACAAGAAACCGAGGCTGAAAAAGAATGGTCTTCACCAAAGTCTGATAAGATGCATACACGAGAACTTACTCCAACTCCCGAGCAGCTAGCTTCTTTGAATCTAGCAGAAGGACAAAACACAGTAACATTTACATTTTCAACAGCAGTTCTCGGGCTTCAAAAGGTTTTTTTTTTTAGTTTTTCACTTTATACCATTTGTTAATGTGTCATTCTGCAATTTTATGTGTTTTAGTTTGTGTAATATGACATACCTACATGAAACATCTCAGGTTGATGCTAGAATTTATTTGTGGAGGTGGAATACACGCATAGTGATCTCAGATGTTGATGGAACAATTACCAAGTAAGATTCTTTTCTTGTAGAAGTTTAAAATCGATACGCATAGCTTATTTTGTTTGCAATTGATTAATAGTTTCCATTACCTTCACTCGATACTTGATCATCAATGCTACAAGATTCCAAATAAAAAGTCTATTACCATGTTTATATGCAATAAGAGTAACTTAAAATAACATGTATATCACACGTATTCATATGTCTTACAGATCAGATGTTCTTGGACAGTTCATGCCTTTGGTTGGACGAGATTGGTCACATATTGGTGTAACACATCTTTTTTCAGCAATTAAGGTAAGTTAGGCGGTTTATTTCTACTTTCATCAATAGCATTTTGCTAATCCCTCTTTCATATGTAAGTTTTGACCTTTGACTTCACACATAGCTATTTGACTACAAGTCGAATGACATTCAAGATTTAAATGATGAGAAAAAAGAATGTGTGTACCAGAATCAAATCATTTAGATACATATGAACACTTTTTTTGATTGTATGTTGTAGGAAAATGGATATCAAATGCTTTATTTAAGTGCTCGCGCAATTTCTCAAGCTTCCATCACTAGGCAGTTCTTGTTCAACCTTAAGCAGGTATGTTGAATAGTATAACTTCTATTTATTTAAATGTAACCACTCTATTGATCATTTGTATCCGAACTGGCAAATGAGTATGATTGTGCCATTATCACTATTTGCTTATAAATTAATTTTCAGGATGGGAAGGCTTTGCCTGATGGACCGGTAGTTATTTCTCCTGATGGGCTTTTTCCTTCTCTTTTTCGTGAAGGTAAATGTTTTATTATATATCTTTATATTTTTATAAAAGTTTGCATATTGTGCAATCGCATGAATTGACTGCAGTGGATGGTTTGTAAATTATCTTTGCATTGTTACCCATTATTCTATCTATTACAGTTTTAAAAACAAACGCATTGAGTAGATTGAGACATAACAGTTTTTCCTAGATTATGGTCATATCGGTCGATGAGGGATGGCGTTCACCATTTTTAGATTATGGTCATATAGATTTAGCGTTGAATGGTTCTTTATAGGATGATTCTTGAAATTACTTTACTATCCTTTTGCAGTTATAAGAAGAGCTCCACATGAATTCAAAATTGCTTGCTTGGAGGTTGGTATTTAGCATGGTTGTAGAAGTCGCTATGCGCTAGTCGGGCGGCGAGGTACCGTCTAGGGATTAATCGGCGCTAGACGGATTGGAGTTTTTATATGTAATTTTATAAATATATATTATATATACACATCAATATTAATATTTTAATATAATACATCACATAATTTAAAAAATAAACTTAAACATACTAAGTCAAGCACTTCAAAGTTCAAACTTAAACACCGAGTTCAAAGTTTAGAGATGAATTTCGATGTTAATTAGCTAGATTCGATGTTTCAGATACATATTAAGTATTTTGGGTTAAGAAATATGTAAATAATCATGAATATGGTCTCTTTTTAACCAAAAAAGTCAAAAAAATCAAAAAAAAATAAAAAATCTGACTAGGCCGTCTTGGCACCGCCTAGGCCTAAATCGACACAGTATAAGGTTGCCTAGCGCCTAGGCGGCCGCCTAGGCCGATTTTTACAACAGTGGTATTTAGTTAGTTACCGTTTATTCTTTCCCATCAAAATTACAATGTTTGACCTCCACATTGTATATATATATATATAAAAAAAATACCTTCCAAGAAAAGTCAAAATGGCTGAAATGTTGACCCAAACGACTATTTTGTGATGCTAATAGCGAAATATTTTCACAGGACAACTTGAATAGCAAAGTTTGTAATTTTTACTTATTAAAGGGGAATACCAGTTACCAGAGCTCGCCTCGAGAATGAAAAAAAATTCTAGAGTCTTGGGCAAGAAAAAAATTTGGGCCTTCCTAAAAAGCTAGCTTAATAATTTATGTCTAAAAAAGTATTTATATATTATATGAAAAAAATTTAATTTCATGCACTGGGCCGTCGCCCACTTCGCTCCTCCTCGGGCCGGCCTTGGCGAGTATCATTTTCTTATGGCTGTTTATAAACATTTAATGACAAGTTGATGATGCTTGTAATAACTAATAACTAAATGTTTGGATTACAGGATATTAAGGCTTGTTTTCCACCCGATCGGAATCCGTTTTATGCTGGTTTTGGAAACAGAGACACAGACGAGTTTAGCTACCTTAAAGTCGGAATACCAAAGGGAAAAATCTTCATAATCAATCCTAAGGTTCTTATTAATCTTTATGGCAGTAAAGGCGACTTATCTGTCAACTTGGTCTTACGACTTTACGGAGACCTGTGTCACTTCTTATGATATCCTAAAAAGTTTATTAAACACACAAATCATAGTTTGTGTTGTCATTTTGTATGGTGTTTACAGGGTGAGGTTATTATAAACCGTTGCATCGACTCAAAATCGTACTCCTCTCTCCATGCTCTCGTTAATGGCATTTTCCCGCCAGTATCTGTGCACGAAGAGGTTTTGGTTTCATCAGTCTTTTCACATTTTATGTTGGTGTTTGTTTATGTTTTTGTTAACCGTTTTTCATGTTTGTTTAGCGGGAAGATTATAACTCATGGAACTTCTGGAAACTTCCACCTCCAACCGTCAACTAACCGAAAATAATCATGAGGATGATATTGCATAACCGGATACAGAAATAGAATCATTCAAAGTAGCAAAACATCGAAATACAGATGGCATATAAGTTTCAGAACTCAAGTTATTTACAGAAAAATAAGCAGATGGTTTACAATTGCATATGTTAGTACGGTATGATTCTAACACCCAATTCTTTCTGAGCAAACTGGATTAGATTTTCGATTTCAGACTCATCAACGAACCCGTTTCGGTTCATGTCAGCAGACTTGATTCCAGACCGGCCTTTCCAGCTAGAAAACCAACCTCCAGTGGCTCGAACAACCTGCTGGAGCTCCGATTTACTGATCCGGCCATCTTTATCGGTATCGAATCTCATCAACCATCTTTTGAACTCTTTGATCGTCAGCTCTCTTCTTCCATCATCGGCCAAACAAGTGGTTTTGAATGCCATGATTCTGTAAAATTAAAGGATGTTTCTTGCCAATTTATAGTCGTTTCCACTTGTTTGTTAAATTGCTTTTTTTCGCTATTGATTCTTTTAAAAGCCGGAAAGCTTGAATTTTTTAAAGATTCAAAAAGATGATGCTATGTGCAATGTACCTAATTTAAATTACAGTTTCTAACCGCTTGAAGCTTTTATGCCGTTGAATTTGAATCAAGACTTCTAGTTTAGGCATCATATACAGGTAGGCACCTATATAATTTAATACGTTCGGTGTAAAGAATTCACACGTGCGGGTTCAAATATTAAACATGGATGTATATTTGATCATATCCTATAGTTTATTAATCTGAGTTTCTTTTGCTCTCGCGCGTTGTGACGTGAACATACGATGACACCAACGTGGTAAAAGACGTGTTTGTAAACTTTTGTAATTTGCCTCAAAATGTTCCTGTGAATGTGGTTAACATGGTAAAATCAATGTGCTCAAGTATTTAAAGAGTGTAAGATTGATTGTTACAAAATACTAATTTAATTTTTTTTGCCCATGCATATTAGGCGAGTATCGATTGAATTTGTTTCTTAACAAACCAGAATTTACACTGTTGAATCAAAACGGATTATTTGACAAGACTTATTTCAGACTAAAATTTCACTGAAACATAAACCAACTCGAATTTATACTGACGTGTACAAAAATTAAACACGTAGTGATATTTTTTTTCTTAAGGTAACAGATCAAAGTTCTTGTAAAAAATCAGATTATATATAATCCATGCTAAACTTAAAAACTTAAGGGAGTAAAATGTAAACACATACAAATTAAAGGGTTAACATGGACATTCGTAAATGAAATTCTACATAATGATGGTTGATATTCGATATCACATCTTAATCACCTCTAATTAAATTTAATCTACTATTAAAGTTTTAACATGCTCGCTAAATGGCGAATCTTATATTATTAATCTACTTTGAAAGAATTATAATCATTAAGCTTCCTCTTAAAGATATCATGCATCTTATTCAGTTAATTATTCTTGGATATACAACTATAAAACATATAAGCATGTTATTTTACAAAATTTTTCCGTGTGACGGAAACAAAGTGAGAGTCAATCAATCAATCAATCAACGTACTCAGTATATCCCGCCATTAGCATGCTAAGGCAGGGTCTGAGGAGGGTGAGATGTAGACAGCCTTACCCCTACCCCGTAGGGGTAGAGAGGCTGCTTCCAGTGAGACCCTCGGCTCATGATGCTTGATCAACCGTCCGAAATGATTTTAACGTTATTTTCACTGAATAAGTAAAATAACGTTAAAATTAGTGCAATTTACTTTTGCCCCTCAAGAGCTGTCAACACATATATACATTATATGTGCGCACCGCTAACGGGGCGTAAAGTGAGAGTATAGATATAAATTCAGATCAATCCTAGCATATCATGTTTAGTTCATTTATCAAAATTAATCAAACTAATTTACGGGTTGTCAGTTGTTTATTGACTAATACTAACATGGTTAAAGGTGTGTGTGATTCACAAATAATTAATATTTTATCAAAAAAAATAATATTTTTTTAACTATCTAGTTAAAAAAAAATCAAAATCATAAAGTGGGAAGCAAATTTCAACTGTATAAATAGTTATTTGAAAAGAAACTAAAGTTTTATTTGTAAATAAAAAATTAAAAGATTCGTTAACCAATCAATTAAATTACAGTAAATAATCAAAAGAAAAAGTTTATATATTTGCTTCTAGAAAAAAAATAATGATTTTGAATTCTAAAATAGGTTAAGGGGTCAACCCATTTTTTAATGGGTCAACCAGAACATGATCTCTGTATATCTTTAAAATTTTTAAATTAAAAAAGATTTAAGTAAGTATATTAAAAATACATTAATATCAAAACTATATTTAAAAAATAATAATTATTATAAAATATAATATTTTTAAAAACAATACTTTAAAACGAAAGGTTTAAAGAAACAAATTTTAAAAAAAATTAGTTCAAGAACTTATATAATTATTTTATTACTTAAAATATTAAATTATACAAAATTTTAACCATATTTTATATTATGGTTTTATATTATTTAAATTTTTATTAATAAATAGTTTTTATATTATGTAATGCTCGGGTATTAACCTAGCTAAGCTCTTAAATATAAATCTATACATGAACCCATTTTTGACTGTTTTTGTGAAAATGCTATTAATACCGACTGCTAGGAATTCTTTTGAACATCTAATTATCCTTTTGTCTTTTGACTATTCGGCTGCCTATATCCTTGATTTCTTGAAGAATTTGTTATTCCATTTCTCAATTAAAAAATTAAAATCATGGGCGGATGCGGTTGACGGCAAATGGATGCTCTTTGAAAATTATTATAACGCTATACATATATATATTTTTTTTCATAACTTAAGCTATACATATGAATTCCCATGGTGATGATTTGTTGATATCCAGGCCAAATACTAACTAGGATGATTTTTTTTCCTCTATATTTTGCTGATTATTTAAATGAAGTTTTCTTAATCATTGTGCTTACTATATGAATATAACATGATTTGTTTTTTTTATTTGATTGATAATTTTGATTTAATTTGGTGACTTACCAAAGTATCATATCATCACAAGAAAAGAGATCTAAGGGAACCAACTCTATAGGGAAGACAGAATGTCATTTATATAGCGACCACAAGTCGTCTCTACAGGCTTCAAGTTACTTTTTGACTTCTTCAGCTATTGCGACGAGATGTCGCCGCTATAGCCCTCTACGGAAATGGCGGGCTTTAACCGAATTATTGGCGCCTGGTGAAATATGTATAGCGACGAAGTGTCGCTGCAATAGGTCAATTTTCTTTTTTTTTTCCCTTTTTTTGATGGGTTTTATCCTGATGTGAATAAAAAGAAAATAGAAAATAATTATATTTAACCTATAACGACGAATAGTCGTCGCAATAGCCTTAGTTTAGAAAATAAAAATATATTTATTTAATAAGTGCTAAACGCAGTTGTTTTTGAGGAGACCTATAACTAGGGGTGTTCATTGGTTCGGTTAAAAGTTTGTTCAGTTTATTCGGTTCGGTTTATTCGGTTTTCTAAATTTTTCTCCACTAACCGTTAACCGAACCAAACCGAATTTGGGATATGGTTATCCGAACCGAATTCAATTCGAATTCGGTTTCGGTTATAACCGAACAAACCGAATTCAACCGAATAAACCGATTAAAATCCAAATAAACCGGTTAAAAACCGAATAAACCGACTAAACCGAATAAACCGAATTCAACCACATATTATTAATAAAAATAATAAATTTAATTATGAATTCGGTTTAATCCGTTAAACGAATAAACCGAACAAACCGAATTCAAAAAATATCTAAAACCGTTAACCGAACCGAAAACCGAATTTGGAATTCGGATACGGTTAGGAACCGAACCGAAAACCGAATTCAGAATTCGGTTCGGTTTTTTTGGTTACCGATACGGTTCGGTTATCGGTTTTAAACGGTTTTTGGTTTTTCTGAACACCCCTACCTATAGCAACAACATTTTCTCCCCCACAGACAAACCGAAGAGGGCGATTTCGAGCGTAGGACGAGTTTTTAAAGTTATTTTTTATACTTTTACCCCTAATTTCATGTTTAGATACATGTATTTTTTATAGCAACGACATGTCTTTGCTGCAGACTAAACAGTTGCGACGACAAAATTATTTATTTTTTATTCTTTTTATTAATTAAAAAAACAAAATTATTTTTGGATATTATCTGTAGCGACGACAATTAGTCGCTATAGATGAAAATCAAAAGGTCAAAGATCACTTTGTAGCGACGACAGATCGTCGCTATAACTCAAAGTCAAAAAGTCAGCATTTTATCTATAGCGACGACATGTCGTCCCGATAGCCCTAAGGTTTTTTTTTTAATTTTTTTTTCTGAATTTACCTGTATTTATCTTGTTTAAACAATATACATGCTGCAAAAATAATAATTTCCAGATTCAAACATCCAAATACATTCACACATCCAAATATTTGCATCCGAACCTAAAAGTTATCGAATTGTTTAACAAAACAACCAAACATAACAAGCTTAAGTAATTGTTTGCCAAACAACCAAACCAACCAACCAAAACCAAATTATAATTGTTTTAATGTCCAACAACTTCTTCTAATCACTGTCATCATCTTCATCTTGATCTTGATCTTCATTTTGTTCAAATCTGGGATAATATGGAGAGCTAGAGTCTTGACCACCTTGCATTGACATTAGCTTGTTGATTTGTTGTTGCATCATCTCGTTGATGCGTTGTTGATCCGTCCAATGAGCATTGGCTTCAGTTAGTTGTTATTGAAGCTCGTTTGCTGCTGGTGCATACATGTGTGGAGGTAAATCTGGGGCTATACTTTTAACTGTTCTACCAACACCCCTTACATGCCCACTTCACTGACCTAGTGAGCGCTCTAGCACTCCTACTTCATCCACCGGTGTGTCATCACCACTGGATGTTGATTTCGCTTTATTCAACTCCTCAGTAATATTATCCTACATTAAAAACACAAGAAAAACATACGTTTTACAAAAATCTGTCAGCATAACTGTTGTAAAATGACTACCCAAAATGTATAATAAATGGCAACAAATCCTAATTCAAAAACAAATCTCAAGTCTATCAACAATTCCAAATTCTATCAAGAATTCCCAATTCAATCAACAAATATCCAACAATTCATAATCACCCAAGGTCCTATATATCAAAGGGCAACTTTCTTTTAAAAGAGTAAAACATAATACTAGTGAACATCTTTTACTTACCCAATGTTGCTCGGCTAATGGATTGTACCACCCCGAGCTTCCTTTAAAGTGCATATCTCTCCAACCTTCTACATGTTGGGCCAAACCACCTTCCTTGACCTTTAAACAATAACAAATATTATTATTCAGATATCAAATGTGTTTCAACAACTAAATAATACAACCATACATTTACAATTCAAAACATTAAACTTTTGTATAAACATAAACAATAGAAACATACATACATGCATACACATAAGAATTAACCTTACTCCTTCATTTCTAAAACATAATCATATATACATACATGTATAATAAAGCTTTATAAACATACACAATACATAAACACACATTAAAGTTGAAAAATAAACATACCTATGTCGAATTAAGGTTCCAAGAAGGCTTCAACACGAAATCAACCTTATAAGATCACATACATTGCAAAAAGTATGAAAAAATAAGAAACCCTCTTGTAAAATACGGCAACATAAAAAAAATAAAAATTGAAGAAAACAAACCATACCTATGAAAATGAGAAGGTTCCAACAACCTTAAAGCACGAAATCAAACCTACAACGATAAAAATCATGTTAAAAACCAAGTAGAATTGTACTAAATTCAACAAACATAAATATAAACACAAACATACTCCATACAAGAATAACTTAAGCATAAATATAAACATACTCATACACCATACACACACATATATACAAGAATAACATCATACTCCAATATCCCAACATAAATATACACATACAAATATCCCAACATAAACATACACATACACATACAAATATAAACATACACATTAAAACATCCCAACATAAAATTACACATTCAAACATCCCAACATAAAATTACACATTCAAACATCCCAACATAAATATACATATTCAAATTCTAACCTTAAGTTAACAAAATTCAAGCATACACATAACATAAACATAAATTTACGCACATACATCAATTCAAATCTTAAATTAGCTCAAATCTTTTAACTTAATGTTTCTAACATATACACATAACATAAACATATATATAAAACATACACAAAGACTTACACATAAAATGATCAAACACCAATACACATACATATAAAACATAAACAAAAAACATCAAAAAAAATGGAGATACGTTTGTTAATCTACCTATACACACATACAACATAAAAAAAACATATATACACACAAAAATCTCACTTATATACATACATATGCGCAAATGAACACAAAATGAAAAAAAACTGTATTATAATTTAGAAAGTTGGATGCTGTTCATTTTGATAGTAATCATTAAATACATACACACATATATATATAATATATATTCGAGCACAAGCACCTTGTCTCACGCTCTTGGTCCATATATACTTTTGTTTTTATCTTGAATTATTGGTTGTTAAACAAAGCTAAGAATCGAATGTTAGAATATTGTATTGTGTTCTTGTATAGGAGAGCTTCAAAACGAATCAAACCATGTCCCAATCATCAATCGAAGCTAAGAAGAATGAAACATTAATGTTTTTATTTGAGTGGTTAAAATAAATATTTTTAAACTTTGATGACTCTAGTACAAATTTCATATGTGTTGGTGGTTTTGTTTCGATTTTTAAGTTTCTTTACATTAATCATTGCGAATTTTTTCACTATAAGATCATGATTAAATATTAACTTTCTTTATTAATTAAAGTAATTTAAATAACTCTGACAAGATTAATCCAAAAATCTTTATTAATCCATTATTAGGAGGCACAAAATTTTGATATATGTATATAGAGACTAGGTTAGTATCCCGTGTATTACACGAGTTAAATCAAGAAATATAACAAACATATAATTATCAATGAAATTTTAGAAAATATAGTATGATTTCGTTTACAATTTCGTATGATTTAATATTTTAAGTATTAAAATAATATTATTATTTCTTTAAACACTAACATGTAGCACTAAAAACATTTATTTATTAGTATAGGTGGATTCATTCAAATGAGAACCAACAAATTGGAGAGAATAAAAAATAATCATATAAAAACACATAATTTAAGGGATACAAAAAGTAATTTTATTTAAAGTATAAAAAGTTGCTTTCATGCCCTTTAAACTATGGGAGTTCATTGGTTCGGTTAATAGTTTATTGGTACGGTTTAATTGGTTTTCAATTTACTTTCTTATCCAAAAACCGGACCGAATTTGAGAAGTGGTCCATGTAATCCCTAGGGTTTTTCTATGTCGATTTTTTTTATTTTGATATGAGTGTTCACTGAAACATTGGTATTCGTGTATGCATTTAATAAACAAGTTGATTAAAATTATTTAACAAAGTATTATACATGTTACAAAACGTTTATAAATCAATTAGATTTATTTTACAACAGATAATAATATCTATATATGATATTAAAACAAAATGTTTCAAAATAAATTCATTTTATAAAAAATCAATGTGTAATGCATTTTTATATAATTCAAAAAAAGAATTATTATACAAGATAATAATAAAAATAATAATAATAATATGATAATAATAATCATAATAATAATCATAATAATAAATTCTAGTAAATTTTGAATAAATTTATAACTAATAAACAAATACATAAACTTTTTATAAAATAAAACTATGAATGTAAATAAAAGGTTTTATAACCTTTAAAGATGGTTTTATAAACTTTTAAATATAGAATTTAATGTTTAAGCTTTTAAATAGTTTAAAGGGGCTGAAATTGTAACATAAATAAACTAGTTATGTGAGGGAAAGAAATTATAAGCCAATACATAAAGGTTAGAAAGTACAAGGGCCAGAACTGAAATTATTGAATTCATCCCCCCTTTTTTCTTTCCTTCTTCATCCATCAACCGACCCAGCCCCATATACCCGACCCAGTTTCTCTTCGCGACCCGTTTCACCTAAACAACTCATTCACGCGGATTAGATCAAATTGGGAATGGATTTGGGTATCAAATAAGTGCGTGATTCGTAATAAACTCGGAATTAAAAACGAAATCAAATCAAATCATGGAGATTCGACCTCCATGAAAACCGAAGCTCAACCAAAAATAAAACTCATCCTCCACGCGTATAAAACCGAACCTCTGCATTCCATTACCTTCTTTCAAACCCCTCGAACCTTTCTGAACACAAGAATCTCTCAAACGAACTCTCCGAAGACGGATTGAAGCCAAGAAACCGACCGAAGCTTCATCCCACTCGAACTCCATCGATTCGATCCAAGTAAGTTCTATCATCATTCCACTCGGTTTTAGGCCTGGATTAAAGGCCCCATGGCCTTTTGTTCGATCTGTTGCTGAATGGAACGAATTGGAATGAAACCCAAATTAGGGTTCATACGCGAATTAGGGCCGATTGCAGGTTCTGTTTAAGTTTCGTTCGATTCAAGCATGGTCAGTGAAATGCCTTCCAGCCCAGCGGTTAAGACGCTGGTGCTAGGGAGGCGAGACGCAGGTTCGAACCCCATAGGAGACGGGTTAACCTGTTTTGCACTTTTCAAGCTTTTCCATCATATTTTTTTTAATATAAAAAGATACTAAAAATCTTAAAAAATTTTTCCTAATAATCTGTGATAATTAAATTATTTCAGAAAATTATTAAGGTTATTTTTATTAATAAAAATAATTATTTACACTTATTTTAAACTTAAATAATTAAACTAAGAAAACTTTAGATGATCCTTTATTATTCTTTTAAAAATAATAAAATAATTTTTATAAAATACATATATGTATAAAATTATTAAGTCAATCATTATTTATTGATTTATAAAACACATATATATGTGTATCTTTTATTTATTTATTATTTTCAATAATAAGAATTATTTATAAGATACATATATGTATACTTTTATTAAAATGATTTTAAATATATCATTTTAATTGTAAACCAATTTTTGTTCAAACAAATTTTATAACTTTAAATAATTGTTTTATAAGACTAGGAATTTATTTTAAAAACTATTATACAAAGTAAAACCTTATTATTCTAAAACGAAAACTTTATACAACAAATGCATAGAATTATTTCAAATAAATAGACTTTTGTTTTAAACTAAAGTTAAATCTTTTATAAACATACAATTTCTTCTTTAATTTAAGATGCATTCTTTGAAAACAAGATTTATTTATTGAACAATAAAACAAGAACCAAAGGATGGAAATTAGGTTATATTCAAATAGGATATTTATTTATTTGATTATTCAAAATCAAATAAATAAATAATTATTCAAAACCAAATAAATAAATAAGTATTCAAAAATCAATTAAAATAATTATTTATTTGGTTATTAAATAAATAAATGATTATTCTAAATCAATTATGATATTTATTTATTTGATTATTCAAAATCAAATAAATAAATGATTATTCAAAATCAATTAGGATATTTATTCATTTGATTATTCAAAGTCAAACAAATAAATAATCATTCAAAAATCAATTAGGATATTTATTTATTTTATAAATAAATAAATAATCCTAAATGAAAACCATTCAAACTTAGACATATCAATTAGGACTTCCATAGTATGCCATAGAAACTACGATGCCAAAAACTTGAACTCTAAGTACATAGACTAAGAAATTCTATTGCCTTTAGGTTAAGGTGTGCAAGCACAACTTCTTAAATTCTAGGCAACGATTCAAGTGACAAAGCTAGGACATCATGTGAGTAATTCTATACTCCCTCTTTTATATTTTTGTACTTTTGGGATGTTGTTGGATTTGTATGCCCAAGTAACGACATTAGTTCGTACTACTATCGAGATAAGATCCGTAAGGGTTGCACTACGAGCAACGAACAATTAGATTTAATTAAATGTTAATTAAATCGACACAATCGCAACTAATAATTATTGGAGTGAAATATCAAAGAGTTGATATTTGAGGGGCAATATTTGTAATTATCAATTAGTTGATAATTATAAATTACGTTTATTATTTAAATATTAATTAGATTAATATTTAATTAATTAAATCTGATTATCCGAATTAAAAGGGAATTTGAAATTTGAAAAAAAAATTATTATTAATTTATTCAAATTAAAAGATCAAATATGTGATTTTATATAATAAAAACAATCCAATGGAAATCAATTCCCAAGTGGTTACGTGAGTTTTTTTTTCCTTCCAAAACTTGCGCCGTCCACCTTTTGCCATCTCCACTTGCTGTCGACATACAGTAGCCACCGCAGGTCAGTTTGTTGTCGTTGACCACCACCGATCATCCTACTGTTGGCGATTTCTCTCCTTGATTTGATTCAAGTGACAAGTGAAGTAAAGATCCTGTGAAGTGAATTGGATTCAACTGTCAAGGATCAGATTGTGTAACCAGATCTAGCGACTGGGTTCGTTGATATCGTGGTGCTTCGTGTATGTTAGCCGTTTATTCTCGAAAGGTATAATCACTAACACCCTATGGTTTGTTTATTCTGTTTGGTTTGCATCTGGACTCCTGGTGGGCAATCTGGTTTTGACCGGATTGGTTCGTACGGTTAATGTTTCCGCTGCGTTTAATGATTTAAAATTTTAAAACCCACGTACGAATCCCAACAGTGGTATCAGAGCCACTTTTGCAAACAATCAGAATAATGAAATATAATTAAGCAATCCGGTTTTATTTTGTTATTTTTTTAACAAAGATTGCTTTCTTTTCGTTTATTAAATATTGTGTTGTTATTGTAAATCAGTCTTTGACCTGTGGTTGTGTTGGTTGTGATTTTTTTATATATCTTGTATTTTTGGCTGTTTGGAAGCCCTTGTAATAGATAGGTTAATTTTAAATTTATTTGTAAATTGTATTTTGAATTTATTTGTAAATTGTAAAATGTAATATGATTGAGACAAGACAAGATAGAAGATTGGAAATCAACAGATGGCAAACCCGGAGACAAGATAGAGATCTTGAAGCAAGTGGGAGCATTACAAGATTCAAGGAGTTGATTCTTGTTTTTTTTTGTCTCATTGTGACCCGTTCAGTTTTGTTATTGGCTCTAACAAAACCGAACACTAAAAGGCTTGATTTACACTTATTTTGTTTGTGGTTGTTTATGACATTTAGGATTAAATATTTTGATTTAAATGACAAAACAATCAAAACAGTTTTAAAAGAGTTTTAAAACAAAAAACACAATAAAACGACGAGATTTTAAAATAATATTTTAAATAATATTTTAGTTATCTCGTGAAAGGATTTTAAAATGATAAAACCAAATATCTCGAAAGGAGATTAA
This sequence comes from Mikania micrantha, assembly GCA_009363875.1. NCBI lineage: Eukaryota > Viridiplantae > Streptophyta > Magnoliopsida > Asterales > Asteraceae > Mikania > Mikania micrantha. Next base: position 29,040,453 of record CM018690.1, on the reverse strand, counting down.
TTTCAAACATATTAATAAAAGAGTTTATTAATAGTTTAAATTAACTCGCGATCAACAAACACGCTTATTAATATAGGATATTAAAATCAAGCGCATTGTGAGGTAAGAGTTTGTTTAGATCACGAACTTATAAAATTTGGAATTTTATAAAACTCGTATTGTATTAAGCATGCAAATACAACACGATGTGTTTTCGACCCATAAAAGGTAAAACACTAAAATAAATCCCTTAGAAAAATCGATAGGTCTATGCCATCCTAATTTTGGAGCACTTGAAACGATATATCCGAACCCCTTAAGTTCTCTGGCTTAGCCTATTACGAAAGGACTACGGATGTCGGGACAAGGTGATACTGTTTAGTCTAAGCAAGCTAGACCAGTAATCACACGTTGCTAATTTTAGGACAACTATCATTTTGCCTTGTAAACTGGATTAACCAATTACAATAAGCGAAACGGGCATAGATGGGGTAAAACGTACCGACATGGACATAACTCGTCAAGATCGACCCCATAATATGAGAATTGTATAGAGATACAATTGGTAATCGTTACCTACCTAAATAGTTATATTTCATGAACTGGATTAACCAATCATTGGAGTATAATGAAATATGGATCTCATTCTTCTTAAGTTAAAATGAATTAAAGGGTCAAATTAATTAAGATTTTAACATTGAAAATACTAAAATCCCACTATCCTAATTTTGTAGACGTCTACCTCAAACTCAAACAAAAATTCCTCTCACTCCAACTATGCTCTAAGGTCCATTCTGGACAAAGAGAAACTCAATGGTTCTAACTTCATTGATTGGCATCGCAACTTGAGAATTGTTCTCAAGGCTGACAAGAAGCAATATGTTCTTGAAAAGGCCATTCCTGATGAACCTCCTGCAAACGCCACTCAGGCTGTGAAAAAGGCATGGGAGAAACATGTTGATGACTCTGCAGAAGTGTCATGCCTCATGTTAGCTACCATGATTCCTGAACTTCAGAAAAATCTGGAAGATCTCGTAGCTTTTGACATGATCACTCAGCTTAAGGAAATGTTCCAAGAGCAAGCATGTCATGAGCGTTTTGAAACCATGAAATCTCTCATGGGTTGTCAAATGCAAGAGGGGTCATCTGTAAGCACTCATGTGCTGAAAATGAAGAGTTACATTGACCAACTGGAAAGGCTTGGTTTTCCCTTAAGCATTGAGTTAGCTGGGGATATGATCCTCAACTCTCTGCCCAAATCATTTGATCATTTCATTATGAATTATAATATGAATGGTTGGGAAAAGTCCATTACAGAGTTGCATAAGATGCTTAAAACTGCTGAAGTGAACATTCCAAGCAAAACCTCTCCAGTTCTCATGATCAATGAGGGTGGAATCAAGAAGCCAAATAATGAAGGCAAGAACATAAGAGGCAAAGGTAAGGGTAAGGCCAAAGTTGTTGTGCCTAAGCAACCTTCCAAGAAAATTGAAAAGGACGCCAAATGCTTCCACTGTGAAGAGATGGGTCATTGGAAGAGGAACTGTCCCAAGTACCTTGCTGAGCTGAAGAAGGCAAAGTCCTCTGGGGCTAGCACTTCAGGTATCTTTGTAATAGAACTGTATTCTTTTTCCCCTAAGTCATGGGTGTTTGACATCGGATGTGGTTCTCACATTTGTAATAAAATGCAGGGACTAAAGAACATTAGAGAACTGAAAGATGGCGAAATGGAACTCCATGTTGGCAATGGAGCTCATGTCGCAGTCAAAGCTATTGGAGAGTATGAGATACTGTTGCCAAGTGGTTTTTATTTGAAATTAGACAATGTTTGTTTTATTCCAAATGTGACTCGAAATATTGTTTCAGTTTCTCGTTTGCATGAACAAGGTTTTGATTATGTTTTTAATGGTAATTACATTTCTGCTTATTTTAATAATATGTTTTATTTTGAGGTGAAGCCTCAAAATGGAATATATGAGATTAATGTGAGCGATTCATGCACTACTAGTTCTATGTACACTATGAACACCAAAAGGTTGAAGTCAGACTTTAACCAGTCATATCTATGGCATTGTCGTCTTGGTCACATTAGCAAGAAACACATGGAAAAGCTTCAAACAGACGGGATCGTTGAACCCACCGGGTCTGAAACTTTTGATACATGTGAATCATGCTTAAGTGGCAACATGACAAAAGCACCTTTCTCAGGAGTTGGTGAAAAGGCCACAAAATTGTTAGGATTAATGCATACTGATATATGTGGTCCTTTCAAGACTATGACTAGAACTGGTAAAAGATACTTTATAACTTTCATTGATGACTTCAGTTGATATGGGTATGTCTACCTCATAAGTCACAAACATGAAGCATTTGAAGTATTTAAAACATTTCAAAAGGAAGTTGAAAATCAGCTTGGTAAAACAATAAAAGCCATTCGATCGGATCGGGGTGGTGAATACCTTAGTTATGAATTCGAAGAGCATCTTAGGCAATGTGGAATTGTTTCACAATTGACTCCTCTGGGAACACTGCAACTCAATGGTGTGTCTGAAAGGAGGAATCGAACCTTATTAGATATGGTTCGATCTATGATGAGTCGCACGAATCTGCCTCACTCTTTCTAGGGATACGCCCTTGAAACCGCTGCTAAACTTGTAAACATTGCTCCAACCAAGAAGGTGGATAAAATACCATATGAGATATGGCATGGTAGTAAACCTAAAACGTCATACTTAAAGGTCTGGGGTTGTGATGCCTACGTGAAACGTGAGACACCCAACAAATTAGAACCCAGAGGCGAAAAGGTAGTTTTCGTCGGATATCCAAAGGAGACTATGGGATACTACTTCTATCAGCCAGATAAAAACAAAGTTGTTATTATGCGTAATTGAACTTTTCTAGAGAAAGAGTTTCTCGCGAGAAGTGAAGCTGATAATATTGTGGATATGGAAGTAATTCCAGAAACACAACCTGAGGTTGAGACACCAAGTCAACTAAGAGTTGACACAACACCAGTGACTCAGGCAAATGTTGAAGAGTCAAGCGTTCGCAGATCTAGTAGAGATCGTAGGGATCCTGACAGATATGGTTTTCTCATTCAAGGAAATAATGTACCATTTTTGGATGGTACAGAACCTACCAATTATAAGACTGCAATTTCAGATTCAGAATATGATAAATGGCTTGAGGCCATGGGCGCTGAGATGCAATCCATGCATGATAACCAAGTCTGGGACTTGGTTGATCTGCCTCCCAATTGTAAGACAGTAGGGAGCAAATGGGTTTTTAAGAAGAAAACCGACATGGATGGGAATGTGCATACATTTAAAGCTAGACTTGTAGCAAAAGGTTTTACTTAAACTCAAGGTATTGATTATGAGGAAGCTTTTTCTCCAGTGGCTATGCTTAAATCAATTAGAATTCTAATTGCCATTTCAGCATATTATGATTATGAAATATGACAAATGGATGTCAAAACGGCTTTTCTAAATGGACACCTTACTGAAGATGTCTATATGGCTCAGCCTGAAGGTTTTGTCGATCCTAAGAATCCTAATAAAGTATGCAAATTAAAGAAATCCATTTATGGATTGAAACAAGCATCTAGAAGCTGGAATCTTCGTTTTGATGAGAAAATCAAAGAGTTTGGTTTTTTAAAGAACGAAGATGAACCGTGTGTTTACATGAAAGCAAGTGGGAGCATTGTGATGTTCTTGATTTTGTATGTAGATGACATACTCCTTATTGGAAATGACATTCCAGCCTTGAACGGAGTAAAATCCTGGTTAGGAAAGTGTTTCGCAATGAAGGACCTTGGTGAAGCTGCATACATTCTAGGAATTAAGATCTATAGAGATAGATCAAGGAGGCTTATTGGTTTAAGTCAAAGCACGTATATTGATAAGGTCATTCGACGCTTTTCAATGCAAGATGCCAAAAGAGGTTTTTTACCTATGGCACATGGAACGATCCTAAACAAGTTGCAATGTCCGGAAACGGAAGATCATAAAAGAAGGATGGAAAGAGTTCCTTATGCTTCTGCAATAGGATCGATCATGTATGCTATGTTGTGCACTAGACCAGATGTCTCATATGCCTTGAGCATGACGAGAAGATATCAACAGAATCCAGGTGATGCTCACTGGATTGCTGTAAAGAACATTCTGAAGTATCTGAAAATAACTAAAGACATGTTTCTGATATATGGAGGTACAGATGAGGAGCTTAGTGTAAAGTGTTACACTGATGCTAGTTTTCAAACTGATCGAGATGATTCTCGATCACATACTGGATTTGTATTCATTCTAAATGGTGGAGCAATAACATGGAAGAGTTCCAAACAAACTGTTGTTGCCCAGTCCATCACAGAGTCTGAATACATTGCAGCATAAGATGCTGCAAAGGAGACTGCTTGGATGAAGAAGTTCATAGCTGATCTTGGAGTGGTGCCAAGCATTGCAAGACCAATCGAGGTAATGTGTGACAACTCAGGTGCTATTGCTCAAGCGAAGGAACCAAGATCACATCACAGCACCAAGCATATACTCAGGAAGTTCCATTATATACGGGAAATATTGGAACGAGGAGACATTACCATAAATAAGGTGCATACAGATCATAATCTAGCAGACCCGTTCACTAAACCTATGCCTCAAGCAAAACATGAGGAGCATGCCAGAAACATAGGACTTAGATTTGCTAGTGATTGGATATGATTTGTTTTAGTATTTGGATGTTCTTGAACTAAGACAATTGTATTTGAATGATTTTGAATTAAAGAGTTAATTGCTTTATCATCATACTAATTGTGTTCAATTTTTGTACGTTTAATATCCTTGAATATAATTTATTCTAAATGTTCGTGGTCAATCAAATCTATGGGAATAGATGTTGAGTTTGAGACCATTGTGAATGTTGGTTGGTTTCATAGGATGAAAAGTCCAAAGAGTTGGAGGCCAAATTCACATATATCCAATAGAGAGTGGATATTGAACGCAACCCGTTTCAAAATCACTCCATGGATCATAGTCATGAGTAGATTTTGAGAATGGAATAATCTTTGTATCCTTAGACCTTAGATGCATATTGAACTTGATTATGCATAGGATTATCTTTTGACATATCTAACACTGCTCTTTGACCAGGCAGTAATAAGGATCTATAGTTGGATATAATCCGAAACATAGTGAGAGTTATATGTAGTCAATGGGATATGTTCCTATACTTCGATAATAGGCTGACGTCTCTGGTCCCCTCGTTTATCAAAGCTAGTAAAATTGCATGGCCATGCTCAAACTGGGAGTTTGATTAAACTAGTTATGATATGGGATCGAGAATAGAAATGATTGAACACAATATGAGAATGACACTTGATCCATGTCTCATGTTCAACGGGATGTCAATTACAGAAGGATTACTGATTTCATGTCCATTACTATTACGAATATTTAAGGAAGGTTACTTAAGTTGTTTGTGAATAGTAGACGGCTAAACAGCGTCATATTTTGATGGGATAGTGAGATGTAGCTAGACGTCCACCACTGTCTGTACTGACTGAATGGTCGAGACTTGTGCAAGTGGGAGTCTGTTGGATTTGTATGCCCAAGTAACGACATTAGTTCGTACTCCTATCGAGATAAGATCCGTAAGGGTTGCACTACGAGCAACGAACAATTAGATTTAATTAAATGTTAATTAAATCGACACAATCGCAACTAATAATTATTGGAGTGAAATATCAAAGAGTTGATATTTGAGGGGCAATATTTGTAATTATCAATTAGTTGATAATTATAAATTACGTTTATTATTTAAATATTAATTAGATTAATATTTAATTAATTAAATATGATTATCCGAATTAAAAGGGAATTTGAAATTTGAAAAAAAAAATTATTATTAATTTATTCAAATTAAAAGATCAAATATGTGATTTTATATAATAAAAACAATCCAATGGAAATCAATTCCCAAGTGGTTACGTGAATTTTTTTTCTTCCAAAACTTGCGTCGTCCACCTTTTGCCATCTCCACTTGCTGTCGACATACAGTAGCCATCGCATGTCACACCCCGAGCCGGCGGGAACGTATCGTGTTTTCCCGTCGGGCGGAAGGTTCCCGGGGCGCGATATCTTGAATGATAATCAATTGATCAGATTTTTTACATAGCACATGATAATATAAATGAGAAATGCTAACACATCCATGATATAGAATTACAAGATTAAATTACAATGTATCGTTCAGAATTTAATCGAGTAAATCTATCAAAAGAATCAATATAACTATATCTTGTATATGTACAAGATATACAAAAGATGATTCATTGTTCTTGTCACCAAAAGCATGCAACACAAAATAAAGCTAGGTCTTCTAAAAGTCCACTAGCTTAATCCTTGCATGTAAGTAGCTACACCTGTTCATCACCTGAGAAACATGTATTTAAACAAAGTCAACACTTGGTTGGTGAGTTCATAAGTATGTTAATTGAAAACCTTGATTCATTCACATGCACAATCACAATGTATATAATGTTACTTGTATGTCATTTGTTCACTTGTTCACCCAATGGCTTCTCAATAGTTATATTTACAAGTGATATTTCATCCTAGTAGTGATGCTTATATATAGGGCATATGTAGGGGAACTAAGCCCAGCCAACATCCCACCACATCACTACTAGAACTCCACACAACTTGCAATACAACTATTGATTTCCATTCCCAATCCACTTGTCCATATCGTTCTTGAATCACATGTGATAACTTGTATAGAATAATATAATGATGTAATTGTAGTTATCGAACCGAAGTTTAGATAACCATTATATGTTAAGGATATTAGATTTATCAAATATGTTCCTTGTATTATTCTATATTGGTGGGGTTAACTGTTGTTTCACTTTTAAATATTAATAGTGTTAGTTAACCACTTGTAATTTGTTCTTGAACTATAGTGCATAGAGCCTAAAAGGAATCCATTGACATCCTCACGTAATCAGATCTCAATGCATCCGATTTACCTCTACCACTTTGTAAACCATAGACCTCATCGAAACAGCTACTAGCAATATGACATGAGAATATACATAACTCAGTCTACTAGTCAACAAGAAACGATGGATTAATTACTTATCACTGCAGATTAATATCACCATGTGTCGCTTACCAGAACCTGACTTGAGGTCGCCCTGTCACCGGTCATACGTTACCGGCCAATGAATCAATACGATCAACATACTAGCCCTACAAGCTAGAGGTTTGTCAAACCTATGGTACCACTATGCTATCGTCGGTTTAGTCACGTCAAACTAACTGGTTAGCGAATTAAAAGGTCTTACATGATCAACTTGTACAATTTGGCACATGATTGAAGTGATATAATACAACAGGTCAATAGTAACTAATTGTAATTGTGTTCATCTGTATTATTGTTCTCATTGTCATATGTTCTCCATGATATTAACAAAGTTAAATAAGAACTCGTCTTATTACATTATGTTAATTACTTGAGTGAATGATGTTTGTTATCATGAAGTTACATTATCATGATTATCATTCCTTGTTCCATGTTCTCTTGTAATATGTATTGAATTGTAAAGCTAAGTGTTAAAAGGACTTGTCCTATTACACTTACTTAGGTGCTGTTTGTTTTTTCAGAGGTTAAATGTCTGCAGTCTGCGGACCACATCTGCAGACATCTGCAGGAGAAGAGTTGGACCAAATGTCTGCAGTCTGCAAGAAGCAGACTGTTTGTTTTTTGACGTCTGCGAGACGCTAAAATTGATTAAAAATTAAATAAACCATCCAAAGAGTTATGTTTCTACACAAAATCATGAACTTTGAAACACAAAATCAAGAATACCATACAAAGATTATGCCATATCATCAACAATTTTTCAGATTGTACAAAGATTATACAAAATCAGCCAAAATCATGAACTTTGAAACACAAAATCAAGAATACCATACAAAGGTTATACAAAATCAGCCAATTTTAAGTACATGATTTCCATCATCAACAAAATCCCTTCAGCCTAAAACTGGTAATTATCTCACACAATTGTTCAGATCATATGTTTCAGTTGTCTCCTTCCAGTATGCAATAAACACTATTTCTAAGTTGTGTAAACTTACAAGAAGAAAGTATCTCACTATAATCTGATCTTATAATTAAATCACACTTGTACATACGCATAGAAGAAGAAATGAAGTGACCTGTAGGGAAAAAACAAAGAAATTTTAAAGAAGTTGGTTACTGCAGGTCGGAGGTAGATGGAGGGGCGGATGTAGATGAGGGGCGGCGGCGGCGGCGATGGTGGAGGAAGGGGCGGCAGGTCGGATGTGGTCTTTGGCAGTCGACCGTGCGTGTAGGTTGTGGAAGGCGACGCCGTGCGTGTAGGTGGGCGGTGGACGGTCGTCTTCGGCAGTGGAGGTGGGCGGTCGTCGGCGAGTGGAGGTGGACGGGAGGTGTGCTGCGATGGAGATGGAGGGGATAGGGTTTTTGTGAAAAAGGCGTGAAGTGAAAGAATGAAAAACAAAAGTGGAACCCTTGTCCAGAAGAGGCAAGAAGAGTTTAGAAGAGTTTGGTCCACGTCTGCGCCAAGAAGAGGTCGCGCAGACCTTTTTTAATGAAAGGTCTTCGGGAAAACAAACAGTCTGCGAACCTCTAACCTCTTCCCGCGTCTGCGCGGCACAGACATAAGAGGCTAGAAGAGCTTTTTTTTTAAAAACAAACACTACCTTACTCTTGTGTCGAATGTTACTACGAAGATATGTAATATCTTTATAACATTCATATGTTTGCTTGTAATTGTTCCAACGTCTGTTTATGTAAGAATAACTGAGTGTTATAAGATAAATTCTTATAACTATATTATTCTAATGTGTTGATGAATTTATAAGATATATTATCTTATTCATCTGAATATCCCTGTCATGTCATGATCATACAAGCATGCATACGATGATAAGCGATAATAAACAGTTAAGTATTATCTAAATCAAAGTATAAATAACATGTTAAATAGGACTTTTAAATAAATAAAAGTAAGCATGTTTCTCAGCCCCGAGAGTTTAAAATCTGTTAAGATTAAAGTAAAAGGGGCATATGAACTCACCTTGTTGTTGTAGAGTTGACTTAGCTTAAAATAAAGAATACACGCGCTCTTGATTGTTCTTTCATGTAGATTTCACGATCCTGTATTGATTTCATGTGATTGTAATCTTATAAGCATCGATTGTATAGATTTGTGCGTGTGTGTGTGTTAACCTTAAAGTTGTTTAACACTCGCGAGTCTCGACCTAGGTCTCCATTCGGCCCAAAGTTTCCTTTTACTTTATCATTAAAGAGAAATCATTTGTTAGTATGTTCTACTATGTGTTATTTCAACTTTATGAACTAGTCCGCTTAACTTGTCACCTTTGTAGTAAAAGTTGATATTTGTCACAAACTCATTTGCATATTATCATTTGACTCGGTTACGCATGTTAGTTTACTCATCAATTCGGTTGGGTCTCACATTAAATGGGCTAGCTTATTCATTTGGGACGAATGGTATACTAGAGTCATGAGTGGGTTTGGGCCGATTTGCCTCGGATTAGTCACGGACTTAGTGTAGTTGGACCACTTCCTAGGTATTGCCCCAAGACAAAAAAAAAAAGAATGGACTTGACAACAATCATTGGGCCGGCTAATTGATATTGGGCCGAATAGGTTGGTTAGGTTTTAGTGAGCCGAAATGTTGAGTCCCTCTTATGCCATGGGCCGCGTGGGTTTAAACTAATGTTGTGGGCCAGCTTACACACTGTTTGGGCTTGCTGAACCTATATGGGCCAACTCTAAAAGCTATTGGGCTGATCGAACACGTTTTTGGGCCTAATGTATGTCTCACAATTGAGTTGGACGATGGCTGCCCCGAATTGTTCAGCGAACCCTCATCTATCCCATAGGTTCGGCTGATGATGCTCCATGACAACAGGTTCGCTGGCGCCCCATGGTTCGGCAGGAAGTCTCGCAAGGGCTAGGTTCGGTTAAAGGTTTGCTAAAGGTTCGGCCATCTTAGCTTCGATCAAAACAGGTTCGTGCCCCTGAGAGGGTTCGCCACTTGCCAAAGGGTTCGTGGCATTGCAATCTCACATACCTAGGTGCTAGTTTGCCTTTAGCCCCAAACCGAACTACGCCTTTCCATGGGGACACTTTCAACATGACTCGGTCACCCACATCGAATTCCAAAGGCTTGCGCCGTTTGTCTGCGTAACTCTTTTGGCGGCTACGTGTTGCTTGTAATCGTTGTTGTATCTGGGCAATCTTATCAGTAGTTTCCTGAATAAGTTCAGGCCCAGTGATTCTGTTATCTCCCACTTCGGTCCAACAAATTGGAGACCGACATTTTCTACCATAAAGTGCTTCAAACGGAGCACATCCATTGCTGCTGTGGTAGCTATTGTTTTAGGAGAACTCAATGAGAAGTAAGTGTGTGTCCCAACTTCCACCGAAGTCTAGGATGCATGTTCTCAACATATCCTCTAGGGTTTGAATGGTGCGCTCGCTTTGTCTATCCGTTTGTGGATGATAAGTGGTGCTCAAGTTAACACTTGTCCCTAAGGATTGTTGCAATGATTGCCAGAACCGCGAAGTAAATCAACTGTCCCGGTCTGAAATAATAGATAATGGCACACCGTGCCTTACTACTATTTCATAGATGTATATTCTCGCTAGTTTCTCCATCTTGTATGTCTCTCTGATCGGCAAAAAGTGTGCGGACTTGGTCAATCTATCAATGATGACCCGAATAGAATCGTATCCGCTGGAAGTGCGGGGTAGCTTGGTAATGAAATCCATAGCTATTTGTTCCCACTTCCATTGTGGAATCTCTGGTTGTTCCAGCAAACCCGAAGGTTTCTGGTGTTCTGCTTTGACTTTGGCACATGTGATACATTTGCCAACATAAGTGGCAATGTATTTCTTCATACCCGGCCACCAATAAAATGACCTAAGATCTTGGTACATCTTATCGGCACCAAGATGCACTGAGTAACGTGACTTGTGTGCCTCGTCAAGAATGAGTGTTCAAAGTTCATCCACTGCTGGAATCCAAATACGATCCAGATAGTAGATAACTCCATCTTGTTTTGTCTTGAATTGCTTCTCGGCTCCACAATCGAACTCGCGTTTCAGATTGTCTCTTGACACTGCTTCTTGTTGCGCTTGCATAATGTGTTCTCTCAAAATTGTTTGCACAATCATTCCCATTGCTCGCACGCGCAAGGGTTTAACTCTTTCCTTCCTACTCAAAGCATCTGCAATAACATTTGCTTTGCCCGGATGGTATTTGATCACACAATCGTAATCGTTCAGGAGCTCAACCCAACGTCTCTGTCTCATGTTAAGCTCCTTCTGATCAAATATGTGTTGTAAACTCTTGTGATCTGTGAAGATAGTGCATTTGGTACCATAAAGGTAGTGTCTCCAAATCTTTAAGGCAAATACAACAGCTCCCAGTTCCAAGTCATGTGTCGTGTAATTCTTCTCGTGTATCTTCAGCTGTCGTGAGGCATAAGCAATGACTTTGACTCGTTGCATCAAAACACATCCGAGTCCCTGATGGGAAGCATCACAGTAAACTACAAAGTCATCATTGCCTTCTGGGAGTGTTAAGATTGGAGCATTGCACAATCTTTGTTTCAGTGTCTGGAATGCCTCTTCTTGTTTCTGAGTCCACACAAAAAGTTCAGACTTCTGTGTGAGCTTGGTGAGGGGCAAGGCTATCTTAGAGAAATTTAGAAATGAATCTCCTGTAATAACCTGCAAGTCCCAAGAATGATCGGATCTCTGTTGGTGTTGTAGGCACATCCTAGTTCTTGATTGCTTCAATTTTGGCAGGATCCACGTGAATGCCATTACTGTTAATCACATGATCCAAAAACTGAACTTCTCTTAACCAGAATTCACACTTGGAGAATTTGGCATAGAGTCGTTCCTCCTTCAGGAGTTCCAAGACTGTCTTGAGGTGTTGCTCATGTTCCTTCTTGTTCTTTGAATAAATCAGTATATCGTCAATGAAGACGATAACAAACTGATCTAGGTACGACTTGCACACCCGGTTCATTAAATCCATGAACACAGCCGGTGCGTTCGTCAATCCGAATGGCATCACCATGAACTCGTAGTGACCATATCGGGTACGAAAGGCCGTCTTTGGTATGTCTTCTTCTTGAATCCGGAGCTGATGATAGCCTGATCTCAGGTCTATCTTTGAAAAGTACTGTGCTCCCTGTAACTGGTCAAACAGATCATCAATCCTTGGTAACGGGTACCGATTCTTGATGGTGAGTTTGTTGAGTTCTCGATAATCAATGCACATCCTGAAAGTTTCATCCTTCTTCTTAACAAAAAGAACCGGAGCTCCCCACGGGGAAAAGCTCGGTCGGATGAAAATTTTTGTCGAGTAGCTCTTGTAATTGATTGGACAGCTCCTGCATCTCAGATGGTGCAAGTCTATAAGGAGACTTAGCTACAGGAGTCGCTCCCGGAATCAAATCGATTCGGAACTGCACTGATCTCTCCGGTGGCAGTCCCGGTAAATCATCCGGAAACACGTCCGCATAGTCTCTCACAATCAGCACGTCTTGAATCTTGATTGCCTTCTCGTCTTTCTCGATCACGTGAGCTAGGAATGCAATGCATTGTTTTCGTAGATACCTGCGAGCCTTCATGCACGATATTATCTTGACACTGCGTTTTGCTTGGTCTCCACGAATCTCCAAGGCCTCATCGTTCTCCACTAGAATGCGTAATATTTTATCGGAACAAATGAATTCAACTCGGTTAAGAGATAGCCAATCCATTCCGATAATGAGGTCGAAACTGCCCAGCTCCATCGGTATCAAGTCGATGGAAAATGTGTGATCGCCAAGTGTTAGTGGGCAATTCCTAAATATTGTGTCTACTGTGATCTGTTTGCCGTAAGCTATCTCAATAGTGTAAGGAGAGTCTAACAATTCCTTATCATAATTAAGATGGCATGCAAAGTCGGATGAGATTAAACTCCGATCCGCACCAGTGTCAAATAATATGGATGCATAGAAGTCAGATAAGAGAAATGTACCCGTGATCACGTTCGGGTCTTGTCGAGCTGCAGCTGCTCCGATTTGAAAGGCTCGTCCTCTTGGTGCTTGAGCCCTTGGTTGATTTCTCTTGGGACAATCCCGAGAAAAGTGTCCAGGTTCGCCACAGTTGTAGCAAGACCTGTGATCAGCAGCAGCAGTAGCTGCGTTGTTGTTTCTGTTTGGAGCTCCCGTACTCCTGCAGCGGTTTGCCCAATGGCCAAACTTCCCACAGTTTGTGCATTGCATGCACTGAGTGTTTGGCACGTGATGATACTGGCAAGTGTTGCACAAAGGTGCAGTGCCAGTGTAGGGCTTTCTGACTTGCAGTGGTGGTGGCTGGTTGAGCATTGGAGTTTGAGTAGTAGCAGCAAAGTTTCTAGCCACCTTTTGTTTCTTTGCCGGCCTCTTATCCGGTTTCCTTGAGGTTCCAGCTCTGGCTGAGTCAGCCTCTTTCTTGAATGCCCCTGATGCAACCATCATGTCTGTCAACGATGCTGACAGAGTAACAGCTAACTCGATGGTAGTAGGGTGGGCAGATATCACATGCCCCCGGATGCTGGGCGGTAACCCACCAATGTACCGCTCTATCCTCTTCTCAAGTGTTGGCACCACGTCAGGTGCCAAGGTGGCTAACTCATGAAATCTTGTGGTGTAGGCCAGATGCCCAGAGCCAACCATGACTAGGTTGAGTAGTTCAGTCTCAACCTTCTTCAGTTCATTGGGCAAAACTCAGCACGCAGCATGGCTTTAAAATCATCCCAAGGCATAGCCTGGGCCTCATCCCGGCCTCTAATCGAAACCTGAGCGTTCCACCAAGTTAATGCTTGCTTGTGAAATTATCCAGCAGCATCCTTGACTTTGTTTTGTTCAAGACAGCCACTGATGTCAAGGGTGGTTTCCATCTTTTCGATCCATTGGATTAATCTGACTGCACCCTCATTGCCACTGAAGCTGGGTGGCTTGCAACCTACAAAGTTCTTGTAGGCATAGTCCTGTTGCTGGCGGGTGTTACCGCTGCCCTCTCCACATGAGTTGGCGTTGTTTTTACTGTTGTTGTTAATCCGGTTCATCATCTCCGGGATCACATCCCTCAGTTGGCTTGTCAGGAGAGTGGCCAATGCCATAGTAGCAGGGTCCAACTGATAAACCGGTGGTGGCGGAGGTGGAGGTGGAGGCGGTAGGTGAAGGTGTAGATGAGTGCAGTGCCATGTCTTGTGGTGGTGGTGGCAGTATGGCGGGTGGTTGTCTTCTTGGCGGCATTCTGATCATAACCGAAAGAAAATCGGTTAGTGCAGTGATCAGACGCAGAAGACATATGCAAATAGAATCCTATATCACATGATTTCTATATGAGGGTCCCTAGGTTATAGTCTAGGCCAAACCGTTTAAGTAATATGACCTATATTTCTCTATAACCATGGCTCTGATACCAATCTGTCACACCCCGAGCCGACGGGAACTGATCGTGGTTTCCCGTCGGGCGGAAGGTTCTCAGGGCGCGATATCTTGAATGATAATCAATTGATCAGATTTTGTACATAGCACATGATAATATAAATGAGAAATGCTAACACATCCATGATATAGAATTACAAGATTAAATTACAATGTATCGTTCATAATTTAATCGAGTAAATCTATCAAAAGAATCAATATAACTATATCTTGTATATGTACAAGATATACAAAAGATGATTCATTGTTCTTGTCACCAAAAGCATGCAACACAAAATAAAGCTAGGTCTTCTAAAAGTCCACTAGCTTAATCCTTGCATGTAAGTAGCTACACGTGTTCATCACCTGAGAAACATGTATTTAAACAAAGTCAACACTTGGTTGGTGAGTTCATAAGTATGTTAATTGAAAACCTTGATTCATTCACATGCACAATCACAATGTATATAATGTTACTTGTATGTCATTTGTTCACTTGTTCACCCAATGGCTTCTCAATAGTTATATTTACAAGTGATATTTCATCCTAGTAGTGATGCTTATATATAGGGCATATGTAGGGGAACTAAGCCCAGCCAACATCCCACCACATCACTACTAGAACTCCACACAACTTGCAATACAACTATTGATTTCCATTCTCAATCCACTTGTCCATATCGTTCTTGAATCACCTGTGATAACTTGTATAGAGTAATATAATGATGTAATTGTAGTTATCGAACCGAAGTTTAGATAACCATTATATGTTAAGGATATTAGATTTATCAAATATGTTCCTTGTAATATTCTATATTGGTGGGGTTAACTGTTGTTTCACTTTTAAATATTAAGAGTGTTAGTTAGCCACTTGTAATTTGTTCTTGAACTATAGTGCATAGAGCCTAAAAGGAATCCATTGACATCCTCACGTAATCAGATCTCAATGCATCCAATTTACCTCTACCACTTTGTAAACCATAGACCTCATCGAAAAGCTACTAGCAATATGACATGAGAATATACATAACTCAGTCTACTAGTCAACAAGAAACGATGGATTAATTACTTATCACTGCAGATTAATATCACCATGTGTCGCTTACCAGAACCTGACTTGAGGTCGCCCTGTCACCGGTCATACGTTACCGGCCAATGAATCAATACGATCAACACACTAGCCCTACAAGCTAGAGGTTTGTCAAACCTATGGTACCACTATGCTATCGTCGGTTTAGTCACGTCAAACTAACTGGTTAGCGAATTAAAAGGTCTTACATGATCAACTTGTACAATTTGGCACATGATTGAAGTGATATAATACAACAGGTCAATAGTAACTAATTGTAATTGTGTTCATCTGTATTATTGTTCTCATTGTCATTTGTTCTCCATGATATTAACAAAGTTAAATGAGAACTCGTCTTATTACATTATGTTAATTACTTGAGTGAATGATGTTTGTTATCATGAAGTTACATTATCATGATTATCATTCCTTGTTCCATGTTCTCTTGTAATATGTATTGAATTGTAAAGCTAAGTGTTAAAAGGACTTGTCCTATTACACTTACTTACTCTTGTGTCGAATGTTACTACGAAGATATGTAATATCTTAATAACATTCATATGTTTGCTTGTAATTGTTCCAACGTCTGTTTATGTAAGAATAACTGAGTCTTATAAGATAAATTCTTATAACTATATTATTCTAATGTGTTGATGAATTTATAAGATATATTATCTTATTCATCTGAATATCCCTGTCATGTCATGATCATACAAGCATGCATACGATGATAAGCGATAATAAACAGTTAAGTATTATCTAAATCAAAGTATAAATAACATGTTAAATAAATAAAAGTAAGCATGTTTCTCAGCCCCGAGAGTTTAAAATCTGTTGAGATTAAAGTAAAAGGGGCATATGAACTCACCTTGTTGTTGTAGAGTTGACTTAGCTTAAAATAAAGAAGACACGCGCTCTTGATTGTTCTTTGATGTAGATTTCACGATCCTGTATTGATTTCATGTGATTGTAATCTTATAAGCATCGATTGTATAGATTTGTGTGTGTGTGTGTTAACCTTAAAGTTGTTTAACACTCGCGAGTCTCGACCTAGGTCTCCATTCGGCCCAAAGTTTCCTTTTACTTTATCATTAAAGAGAAATCATTTGTTAGTATGTTCTACTATGTGTTATTTCAACTTTATGAACTAGTCCTCTTAACTTGTCACCTTTGTAGTAAAAGTTGATATTTGTCACAAACTCATTTGCATATTATCATTTGACTCGGTTACGCATGTTAGTTTACTCATCAATTCGGTTGGGTCTCACATTAAATGGGCTAGCTTATTCATTTGGGACGAATGGTATACAAGAGTCGTGAGTGGGTTTGGGCCGGTTTGCCTCGGATTAGTCACGGACTTAGTGTAGTTGGACCACTTCCTAGGTATTGGGCCAAGACAAAAAAAAAAGAATGGACTTGACAACAATCATTGGGCCGGCTAATTGATATTGGGCCGAATAGGTTGGTTAGGTTTTAGTGAGCCGAAATGTTGAGTCCCTTTTATGCCATGGGCCGCGTGGGTTTAAACTAATGTTGTGGGCCAGCTTACACACTGTTTGGGCTTGCTGAACCTATATGGGCCAACTCTAAAAGCTATTGGGCTGATCGAACACGTGTTTGGGCCTAATGTATGTCTCACAATTGAGTTGGACGATGGCTGCCCCGAATTGTTCAGCGAACCCTCATCTATCCCATAGGTTCGGCTGATGATGCTCCATGACAACAGGTTCGCTGGCGCCCCATGGTTCGGCAGGAAGTCTCGCAAGGGCTAGGTTCGGTTAAAGGTTTGCTAAAGGTTCGGCCATCTTAGCTTCGATCAAAACAGGTTCGTGCCCCTGAGAGGGTTCGCCACTTGCCAAAGGGTTCGTGGCATTGCAATCTCACAGGTCCGGCGGTCTCAGGGGTTCGTCTGTTAGGTGGAATGGTTCGGCGCAACACAAGGGTTCGGCTAGGTTCGTGGTACCCAAATGGTTCGGCTGTAAGGATCTAGGGTTCGGTCCCATAATGGTCCGATGGTTCGGCTGGGCTCTTATGGTGCACAGGTTCGTTCCCAACTAATATGGTTCGTCACCAGGTCGTTCTAGGGTTCGTGAAGCCCACAGGTTCGTCTATCTTGAGCATGGTTCGCTGCAACTGCATGGGTTTGGGAGATGAGTGGGCTCATGAGTCCCTAAAGAGTTCGTGACTCAGCTTCGTCAACATGAAGGTTCGGTTGACGTGTAAAGGTTCGTGTGAGGAGGGGGTTTGGCTGAGCCAACATAGGGTTCGGCTCACTACTTCTCCCGAACCTGTACCTCCATCATCTTCATCCCAAATGCTCGGGTCAGTTGCAGACCTGTATCTATATCGGTGGCATCCCAGAGGAGGTAGTCGATAGTATTGGGTGTGTGTACAAGGGTCCTAACCGGTTAGAGGCGTGGCTTGAACATAAAGTTGAGAAAACCCTATATTTTCAGATCTTTAATGCTTCATACCTCGGATTTGGCTGGGTAAACCTCTAGATCTGCTGTACTTCTATGTAGAGGACATCAAGAGCTACGTGTGGGTTCAAGAATCACCCAAATTGGTCAAGAAATGAAGAAGTTATGGGGTTTTGAAGGTTGAAAATGGTGGTAATTTGTGGTGGCCGGAAATGTGGAGTAGAGAGAGAATGAAAAGGTGTAAAATGAGAAAACTCTCTCATTTAGGGTTTTTATATCACGCGTGGTGTTCGGGTTCGTTTCGGTTGCTCGGTTCGAGATTTCTTCGCGTATCCGGAAAATTACGCGTAATTAAATGTTTTAAATAAAAGAAGATTATTTTAATTAATTGATGAGTTTCAAAATTGTAAAAATGTTAAATATTTTATTTTATTAAATTAATTTCGTTCGTGTCGCGTTTTCGTTTTACGTTTCGTCAGATCGCGTCACCATCGCGCGTATTCGTTCGAATCGTCATTCGAACAAACACGATGATGGTTTTGCTTTCCGACTCTTGTTTTCTACCTTCCAGACATCATTTCAGAACGTTAAACTCACAGATATGTTTGTGTGAATCGTCACCCACGCAAACACACTGTCAGTTCGTTATTCTGAAACGACACTGTAAATTGTGTTTGAATTGTATTTTCTCACAGTCGGACTCAACTAACATCCTGTTTTCACAATGTTTCCACATTGAATTGTCGGCCATCTGATTCCTGTCATCTTTGGATATCAGATCGCAACCGATTGGTTTCTGTTATTCACTTGAACACTGTTGTTTCTCATGATTTGTTGTGTTAACTGTACTTAGGTTTTTCACCTATATACACACGACTAATGTTTCAAATGTATGTTGTACTTGCAGTATTTAAGTTTACACGAAAATACGTACAACTGTTTCTTGTATTTAGAATTCTGATAATACAAGAATTGTTTATACACATAGAATTACACATAGTTACTGTTTATAGTACACGTACTGTACGGACTTGCCGGCCGGTCAGGTACTAGTTGTCACACCGGAGGTCAGTTTGTTGTCGTTGACCACCACCGGTCATCCTACTGTTGGCGATTTCTCTCCTTGATTTGATTCAAGTGACAAGTGAAGTAAAGATCCTGTGAAGTGAATTGGATTCAACTGTCAAGGATCAGATTGTGTAACCAGATCTAGCGACTGGGTTCGTTGATATCGTGGTGCTTCGTGTATGTTAGCCGTTTATTCTCGAAAGGTATAATCACTAACACCCTATGGTTTGTTTATTATGTTTGGTTTGCATCTGGACTCCTGGTGGGCAATCTGGTTTTGACCGGATTGGTTCGTACGGTTAATGTTTCCGTTGCATTTAATAATTTAAAATTTTAAAACCCACGTACGAATCCCAACAGATGTTACATATGCCAGTATTCAAAAACCAAGTTATTCTAGAGTCAAATTCTATAAATGTAATATCTTTAGTCTATTTGGTTTGAATTCATGCTATGTGATTCTATTTGCTTTGTGATTCTGTGTTATCCTATGTTATTCTATGTTATTCGATACCGAGTAGCCTAAGGTGTGTTAGATACCACCTTCGCTTTGACTTAGGTCAAATGTGACAAAAGGGCGAATAGTACAATCATGGGCAGACTTGTGAAAATACTTAGCCTTGTGCTTTGTATTTGAACGAGTTTGGAGACGATATAAACTATGGCAGACTTGTAGATATACTAAGCTTTTTAGCTAAGTATTGATACGAGTTTGGAGGCGAGATATTCTATAATCTAATTGCAAAACTAGTAGGACTTGCATGCTAGAGTTTAAACTTATATTCTAATTGAATTGCATCAATTTTCTTACGTATACTATAAACTGTATGGGTTACTCACCAACTATTCATATAGTTGACAAAAATCTTTATTTTGCATATGTAACAGGTTAGATGGATGCTTTCAAGGAAGACATAAGATAGGTTTATGTTAGTAGACCTTGATTTGAATTTTAAAATAATGTTAGACTATTTCAATTATGTATTTTGGTTTTGAACTATGTAATTGAATGATTGGTTATTTTGAATGAATTTATGTTTGAATTATTTAAATACAATGGTTTAATTATTGAAACTTACACATAGCACCATGAGTAATGAACAATCTAACTCGCGCCCCGACGTATTCCGCCGTCGGTCGGGGTGTGACAGTCCAGTTTGGTTTCGGTTAAAACCGGACAAATTAACCAAATAAACGAATTAAAAACCACATAAACCGGCTAAAAATTGAATAAACCGAATTCAGTCGAATAAACTGGTTAAAAACGAATAAACCGAATTCAAACTTATATATTATTAATAAAATAATAAATTTAAATTTGAATTCGGTTTAATTGGTTAACCAAACAAACCGAATCCAAAAAAAACTGAGTTTTAGATGTATACAGAAGGAAAGCCGTGTGCAATGAAAAATGCCCACTCAAGTCTTTCACTGTAAAGTGATAGATGGAACTGCCTTGTAACGATAACCGAACCAAAAATCGAAATTCAGATATGGTTAGGAACCAAATCGAAAACAACCGAATTCGGGATTCGGATACAGTTAGGAACCAAACCAAAAACTGACTTCGGTTCGGGTTCTTTTCAGTTACGAATGATGTTCGATTATTCAGTTACGAATACGGTTCGATTCTAAGCACCTCAATTATAGGAGACACCCCTAAAAGGGTCCATTTTTTTCTCGCTCCAGACCTTGAATTTTTTTTATTCTTGGGGCCGGCTATGATAATAGTACAAGTTTTATCTAAACTTAGGATAACTACTAATAATGCTAATACTTAGATTATAAAATTTTGATTAATTCCATCATATTTCCTGACTTCAAGTCACTTGGTCTTGTTAGCTTTTAAAGTATGTCCCTTGATTGCAACGACCCGAAAGCAGAATATTAAAATTCTGAAAGGGTATTCTTCTTCTTGTCGAAAATTGAGTATGACCAGGTGAAGTGCCTTCGGAGTAGTGTGTGAATATATTCTTTTAATGTTTTATGTGTCTTATGGCAGGATGACAATGTATTATAAGTTATGGTGACCAGGTGAATTTTATTCTGAGTTATCTAAAAGAATTATAGCGGATCTTCTCCTTTAATAATATCAGATATAAACTAGATTTTGTCATTTTCCAATAATATTAACATATATATTGTAAAAAATAAAGTGATTTAGATTGGCTTTTTTTTTAAAAGAAGCTTCTCGATCCAAGATCCTAATAAATTGTGAAACTTTACTATGTATATTTGTAAAAGAAGTTTTTTATCTACTGTTATACCAAAACTTCGAGCTTTTCAATTTCTAGTCAGCAAAACTTGACACTAAAATGTTACACACTAACTTTAGATTATGAATTTTGTTATAC
Organism: Mikania micrantha; assembly: GCA_009363875.1. NCBI lineage: Eukaryota > Viridiplantae > Streptophyta > Magnoliopsida > Asterales > Asteraceae > Mikania > Mikania micrantha. The sequence goes on along the minus strand of CM018690.1, from coordinate 29,019,020 downwards.
AATGATCGACGTATACATGCATGCATACATACATACACTCAAGGGTATATACAATCTTTGAGCCGTTACAAACTAAACGATGCAAACCAATTTAGTTTCTAACTTTACATACATACTTTAGACCGTTAACTTTACATATATACATATTTTGCTCTGACATATTATTTACTTTAATACTTTCAATAAGCAAGATTTGTATTACACATATTACAAAAGTCTTCAACATGGTTTACTACATCATATTTTATCATACAAAAGATGGTTACAATATTAAGTTCACAATCTACTTTAACATAACCTCTTGAAGAAAACCTACCAGTTGCATTAGATAGATCACAACCATCACAATGGTCTTCAACAGGGTTTAATTACTAGCTACAACCTAATTATCATACAAAACACTTTTGTAAGTTGACAATCTACTCAAACATGACCTCTTGAAGAAAACCAACCATGGAAATTGAAAACAACCACACACATCTATGGATTCTATCAAGTAATTTCACCTACTGGGTGACAATAATTCCCCACTTGGATGCATATTTAGTGAGCTCTTCTATCTCGTCCTCACCGATAAAACCATCGCCGTTAGCATCAACATGACGCATAGCCCGCCAAGCTCTAAAGCCCGCGAAACGTAGACCAAAACTCTTTAAACCTGACTTCAATTCCTTCCGACTGACCTTACCGTCTTCGTTGGTGTCAAATGCTTTGAAAATAGTCTTCATTTGGTTTTCTGGCATGACCCCTTCAAGCCGTCTACAAGGCCAACCCTTTCTCATTCTCTACAGAAAATTGGGTGCTGTTTATTGTGATTGTAAATTTGTAATCATCAAACTGATGAACACGTATATATATAGATTCGAGCACAAGCACCTTTTCACTTTCTTGGTCCATACTTTTTTTTATTTAGAACTGGCTGTTAAACTAAGCCAAGAATCGGATATTAGAATCTTGTATATATATATTAATATGTGTTTCACAATTCATCATCGTCGTATTCAGCATATCACATCATTAGTAAAACTAAGGTAGGGTCTGAAGAGGGCAAGATGAAGACAAGTATTACCTCTGCCTTGTAGGGGTAGAGAGACTGCTTCCATTAAGACTCTCGACTCATGATGTCTGATTAACCGACTAACCCAACACTTTTAACATTATTTTTACAAAAATTAAGTAAAATAATGTTAAAATTAGTGCTTCCATTAAGACACTCGACTAACCCAACACCTTTAGTTTACATATTTACATACTTGATCTTAAATACAAACTTTAACTAATTACAATTTGACCTGTTAACTTTATTCAAACTTGGTCAAACAATCATGAGGTTAACACTAAACACCAATTAACAATCCTAGTCTAGCAAAATGGACGAGTTGGGTTGGATAACGGGTCAGAACAAGTTTGTGTTATAATGGGTCTGGATCACGATGTGTTTTGAGCAAAATCAGTTTGTTTTAAATGAGTTGTTTTAAATAAAAATTTCAATTTAATTCAAATTCATTTGTGTTCTAACCAAACAAATAATCCATTAGATAACCCATTTAAAAAACAATTTGGATATCCTCTCACAAAAATTCTCTTTATGCATCCTTTAGCTGATTCAGGAAATTCGATGTTACCATCGGTATGACTTTACCTGTATAGTAATTACTTTACCTGTATATGTTTTTATTTCACAACCATAATCCTTAAGCAACTCAAGACATCGTCTTTTTGTCAAAAAAAAAAAATACTTCAAACTCTTACTAATGTAGAAAGTACACTTGACTCTATACAGATAATGCCTCAATAATTTTAATATGAATACCACAGTAACCAATGGGAGATTGTGTGTTGGATGTTGGCCTCATGGTCTTTTGGCCAATGGCACACGTCCCTAGCTACCCTTGTCTTGCGGCAGTCCTTACTCAAAATTCGTTGGAAATCGCTTACAAGAACACGAGTTCCGAAGTGAACCCTTCCTATGATTGGCAATAACCGAAGGTATCATGTCAATATGTCATGCATAATCTTAGTTTTGTAGTTAATATTAGAATAATTTGTACTTGTTACCATGTGTTGCCAATGAGCTTGTAGCTCAACTGACACTTCATGATTCTCATAAAGCCTAGGCTTTATAAGGTCATGGGTTCAAATCTTGGCCAAAGCGGTCAGTAAGGGGTTTTACCACATAGTGGGTTTCCTCCTGAGAAGCAGGTGGATTTGCTCGATTCAGCGCTCGCCAACACCTGGGCTTTAGATACCGGGGAGTTGGTAGCGGACTGTGGTCGCAGCGTGTGGGTTGTTGGGTCTGATGATCCATTTGGGCTATGAAGAGGCATACCTTAGCTGTTCAAAAAAAAACTTGTTACCATGTGTTGGTTAACAAGGGTGTAAACGAATCAAGACAGCTCGTGAAATACTCGGGATCGGATCGATAAAAAGCTCGAACAATCCGAGCCTTAACGAGCCCGAGCCCAAAAGTGTGGCTCGTTTAATTATCGAGCTCGAGCTTTACATATCGAGCTTGAACCAGCTCGCGAGCCTTAACGAGCTTTTTGTTTATATAATTTTTATTTATTATATTAAGTGTTTATTTATAAAATTATGATAAATATATTTAAATCAAATATTTTATGTTAAATTTAGAAAATATAATTATAAATATAATTAAATTAGTAATTAAAGTAAATAAATTAAATAATTAAAATTTAAACGAGCCGAGCCGAGCTTGAGCCTAAAAATTTTCTAACGAGCCGAGCTCGAGCCCTAATTTATATAAACGAGCCAAGCTCGAGCCTTAACGAGCTCGGGATCGGCTTGGCTCGTTTACACCCCTGTTGGTGAATAATGCTTCCTTATGTTTATTTGTTTCATATTTATCATCCTTCACCTAGGTTAGGGAGATCTATCAAATCGTAATTCCAACACTGGAGCTCCAATAATTGAGGCCCGAAAGGAAAAATGTGTGGTGGTTATCAACTCTAATATGCATAAATTGATGCTTGACTATACCTTTCTATTCGCTTTTCTAGTTATTCTTCTCTACTTGGAACCAATAATTATAAATTGGAACCATATATATTTGGGATCAGGAATGATCGTGTGCCTTTCGGTCTGTAAAACAAAATTATTAATTGGAGCCTTTAAAACGTATAAATATTATGATAATATATAAATATCAAATTTTGGTTACAATATCTCTTTTATAATTTTTTTTGCAACACTTTAACTAAAGTTCATTTTTGTTTGGGGAGAATCTAGGTTGAGTGCGCTTTTTTCCTTTTCAAATAAAAACTTTTATTTCTATTTTTATTTTATGTTATTTTTTATTTTAAATTGAAAATCATTCAAAAGATATTTGATTACCATAATTTTAATTTTTTCTCTAACATGGGAAACCCATAACCATGTAAAATCACTTTGCTTGGTGTAGTTTAGGAGAAAGAGCAATATTTTGGAGTCTCGTCCACGGGAAAACCCATAACTAGTGTGGTGTCTCTTTTAACTTTTCTTATATTTTTTCCTCTTAAATTATTTGTATGTTCTTATACCATAACATACGTGACATAATAGTGTTTTCTATGTTCATTTCAATCTCCATAAAATGATTTGTCATACCTTCATATATTTCTTTTAGATAATCATACTACAACACCACAACCACGTGTGTTTTAATCTTACATCATGCAACAACATGCAAGTAACTTTTATCGTTGTTTATAAGTTATGCATATTAATTTGAATCGAGGCACATGAATAAGGACTGTTTGGTTCATTTATTGTTGAGTTAGTAAGAGTTCTGAATCATCTGTTTAAAAGTTAATGATTAGGACGCTCCTTAACTGATTCAAATGTGTTTTTTAGTGAAACAAACAATTCTAACATCTGAACGATTCAGAGACAGTCTTTTAATAGAATCATTAAGATGCTATCAAACAACACATAACACATGTTCACCCCGCGCTAGGTTGGCATACTAGTCATGTTAGATATTTTAATGTAATTAGATTGGCTTGTTGATTAATATAATTTATAAAATTCATTAAATAAGTTGGGTGTGAGGTACACACTTATTTAAGGTTTATGATTCAATAAAGGTTTCAAAGCGACAACACCTTCTTCGGATATTTGGATACTTTTTCGGTATTCTGATAGTTTTCCGGATATTCGGGTATTTTTTTTGGATATTTCGAATATTTTTCGGATATTTCGGATAATTTTTTCGGGTATTCGGATAATTTTTCAGATATTCGGATATTGAAATATATTTTTTTTAAATTTGTAGTTTTATCCGAAATTTTTAGATATCCGAATTTGAACACCCCTAATGGTTAGGGTCTATCTTAAATTGCTATATTGAAAATACATTAGAAAATCTATTTTTCAGAATTTGTTATAAAAATTCATTTATTAAGTTATGGGTCAATTTTAGAAGAGAATAACTTCAAAACTGAATTTTCAGTTTCTTGCTGATTAATCTCGAGTTCCTCTCTTTCGATCATTAACTAGTTAATCAAAATCGATCTCTGCATACTTGTTCTTGAAATACGAATTAAATTTTATCCGATCAAAAATTTGGACAAAAATTTGGTGAGCAAACCAAATTGCTTGATCCGGATGTGTTCCATGATTTTCAATTCATTAACTTTCGCAGTTCATGTTTTCCTCTTAAGTTGCTTGTAAACCTGTCCATGCATATATATATATAGATAAACTCTCGAAACCAGTTTGCTTTATTGTTGGGCCTCTCGTACCGTATATAATCCTACTACTAAGGCTATGTGTTATGAGGCGTGAAGGACTTGACCACCCTCCATCACGCCCTTATTACCCACATCCACCATTACACATAGGGGCGTGACCACCCTATGGTGGCAATCCCGTGACGGTCTTCACGACGTGAAGGAGAAGAAAGGGGAAAAAGGAGGGGTGATGATGTTGGTTGATTATGTGATGTATACGTGGAGTGGTGGGAGTTTGATGATGGCACGGCCTAATAAATGATTTCAAAGAAATGACACATGTCATTCTCACATTTACTTTTCTTATTTAAATGATATTAATCAAACTTTAACTTTCTTTTATTTATAAAATCATATTTAAGGAAATTTTGATTAAGGCATTTTTCTACCTAATTTAGTATAGTGTTAATTCCTATTAATATTATTTTTTATATAAATATTCAACCATGTCTCAGGTTTTATATCAAATTGAAACAAAGTTTGTTATTTTTCAAATATTATTTCTATTAAAAATTTTATACAAAATTTATCAATTTATAACAACTTTTTAATTTTTGAAATTCATAATATAAGCTTAAACACAATAACAAATTTCTTAATTTCAAACAAAACGTGATGTACCAAAAATTTTTAAAGATTTAAATTGTCCTTATACTTTTATTTTATATTGTTTTATATAATAAAATTATTCTAATTATGTACGTAAATTTAATAAAACATCATAAAATTACATAATTTTTTTAAGCTCGTGTAATACACGGGTATATAACTTAGTCTATAATGTACACACATTGTATATTATATAGTAAGATATCATTTAACAATAACGTGATTTCAGAGTTTTGACTGGTCAACATCGAGGGATTAAGAAAAAATTGAACCAAAAGTCTAAGACTCCCCACAGCGGTCAAGCCGCTCGGCCAGCGGACCTTCTCCCCGCCGCGGCCTCACGCAGGAACACCGCCCCCTGCCTAGCGGCCCCAGCCCAATCACTTCCCACGGCACCCGCTTCCCGTTGATGACCCTCGATCCTGATTGGTTGGTTTCAAATTTTGTGGGCCCCAATATGTTTTAACGGCTAGAACTAAAAAAAATTAATAATAATAATAATAAAATCAATCTTTATATAAACCTCTCATTTCAACCATTTTACACACTCATTTTCATTCAAAACTCTCTTAATTTTTATACAATTTATTTTTTTATAAAAATGTCATCATTGTCACACCCCCAATTTCCCACTCGTGGTGTCAGTTCACGTGGGTGTGACGTGGCCAGAATCACAGCTCAAGGTCATATAGAACACCTCTATATGCGTTTACAAATCCCATGTTTGACACATACACATAACAAAATAGTTTGCAGCGGAATAATAGTTATCATAGCATAATGCAGCGGAAAAACAAGTGTTTGACAAATTGCAGCGGAAATGTAAATAGTTCTACGCAACATTGTTTAACCAAAATAAAAGTAAATTGTTTTTGAAATAACAAGACAGTATGCATGTAGTTCCTAATGCTCGTTCCTTAGATTGTGCATCCCTGTCCTCCTGCTAGCCATACTAGTTACCTGAGAATACAAGTTTGAAAAGTGTCAACACAATGGTTGGTGAGTTCACAGGTTTTGATATACATATATATAGTAAGAAAGTGTGTCATGCTGTTTATCAAATGTTAGTACCGAGCCCTAGGCCCAAAGTGTCAGTGCGTCACTACCGAACTAGACTTGTTTGTCCTTGCCTCCGCTATGCCTCGTATACATAGCAAGTTAGGTCAGAATTTGCACGGGTTATGACATCCAGTCAACATAGTGCCCCGTGGGGTTAGTCATTCCCTAATGGATCCATCCAAATCAACCACGTTGTTTGTACATTAACGGTAAGACTTTGTGAGGGCTTAATACGAGTTCAACACTTAATGTTTGTCTAATAAACCAGCATACACAAAATGTTTGTACAGTAATAGATGCTTGACTCGATGCAACTAGTATTCTCCCCCTATTTGAAAGCGTTTGAAAAAGAGTAAAGAGGGGCCGTAAACTCACCTTAGTGATATGAACGGATGAAAGCGTAAGCTCCTGATGTAGTAGGCACGTCGGTCACCGGCAACCTATATCGTATACCGTTCGTGAGCTTGTGTAAGTGACCGTGCTAGTGTTTGTGTTAGTGCTCGTGTTTGTGCTCAACAACTCTCGGTTGTTCATGTTTGTCCGTGTCGGTCCACAATGACCGTGTTTGCTCGTGTTGGTCCACATTGACCTTGTTTGACTATGTTGGTCCACAATGACCGTGTTTGACCATGTTTGACTAAAGTTGACCGTGTCAAGTCAACGACCCGTTGGTGAACCGTGTGACGGTTGTGACTCGTGTAGCAATCGTGTAAGTGTTTGTCGTGTGCAAAACGCGTAGGTCGCGTCTATGGACAACTTACTATTTGTAGTAAGTTTCCATTTTTGGAAAGTTCACAAAGCATATTGGTTTTAGAGTTCTAGCATGCTTATTAGTCCTACGTGATCATGTTAACACATAGCACATCATCATACGGGTTCACATAAGTCGTTTATAACATGTTAGCACATAAAAGTTTCCTAAAATGGAAAGTTTCCATTTATAGCATACGTGATATCGGAAACCATCTACCTTAGCATCTAATCCACATATTATAACATAATAAGTCATTTAGCATGCTCAAATAATATAACACGTTGACAAATCGGTTTTTGTAAAAATAAAGTTACTATAAATAGTAACTTTGTGGTTTTTGCATAAAAATGACCATTTGACATTTCTAAACCTATTTTCATGTTACAAATCATCAAAATAATCCATCTAACATCATTTAAACATGTCAACATAACCTAACCCATCACTTAGCAATATTTCATCTACAAAAGTTACTAAATATAGTAACTATGTCAAAATACCCATGAACATCATTAAAATCACATTCTAACCTTATTATCATCCTAATAACATCTAAACAACCATCCATGAACATGCATGACACCAAATATCATTCACATTCTCATTTCATAAGTAAAAAGTTACTATTAATGGCAAGTTTCATCAAAATCATAATTTTGGCCATTTCAACGTCATCCAATCATGTGAAGATCTTCTAATATCATTTATAAACACATTTACAACTACAAGATCACTCCATGAGTCATGGATCATACATGCATGGCACTTTTTCAACATTTTATAACCAAATAATGATATTCTCCTAAACACATCATCATAGATCATCACCAAATGCATGCTAATCATGTTAGATCATCATAAATCACATCAAAACTAATAAACCCATAAACAAAATTCGTGCATGTGCTTTACCCATGCTTGCATGTGTGATTTATCGCTTGCATGTGAGTGTAGGAATGAAAAGAGTGTGTGTAAACGTGTTGGGGATTCCTCACAAGCTTTAGATCGACAAGAGGGTGTTGGAGCAGCTCTGGAGACTTCTGGACAGCAGCTCTATCAGTCAACAAGGAGGTGGTGATGGTGGTTGAGGTCTAGAGGTCTCCCTTCAATGGTGTTCAAGCTTCCAAGAGCTTCAAATCTTCAAAAATGGCTTCTAAGAGCTTCAATGGTGATGTTGCAGGTGAAATGACGAAGTAGAGCCGAATTATGGTGCTAGAACTCGGGAGAAGTGTGTAGGGGTGGCTGGAAATGATGGTGTTTTGGTTAAATAAAGATTCTGCGAACTGGGTCTTGTCGCGTAGCGCGACACGTTCAAGGGTTCCCCTTGCGTAACGCGAGAGAGTCCCGCGTTCAAATTTCCCCCGCCACCTGTCGCGTATCGCGACAGTGTCCTTGTGGACCGTCGCGTAGCGTGACAGATCCCCTGATGAGCCCAATAGGCCCATTTTCATTGGTTTGATCCGTTCGTTGCCGTTTTCACGTTTACGAACTTTCGTTTGGCCTTGATTGACTTCCAAGTTCAATGTGTGAGTGTTTCGTGAGGTTTCGAGTGTTGTGCTACACAATGTGTTAGACGTTCACCAACGTTCGTGTGTTTTGACACGTGTGTGCTGTTTGCCGATAATTCCACGAATTATCTTGTTGTATGTCGGTATTTGTAATGTCGTGCCACGTGTCACTCTAAATTGATCTAATTCTAGTGCCACGTGTACAATAAGCATTTAAATAAATATTTAATTAAACATAAAGCTGACCTGGAAATTACGGGGTGTCACATCCTCCCCATGTTAGAAAGAATTTCGTCCCGAAATTCAACTTGTGTTGCCAGTGTTTGTCTGTTCCGCGAACAGGTGTGGGTACTTTTGTTTCATCTGGTCTTCACGTTCCCACGTGAATTCCAGTCCGCGACGCGAATTCCATCACACCTTTACTATCGGTATTTTACTAAGTTTGAGCTTCTTGGTTTCCCGGTCCATAATCTCCACCGGTTCCTCAACGAAGTTCAATTGTTCGTCGATTTGTATTTCCTCGAGAGGAATAACAAGTGTCTCATCAGATAGGCACTTCTTGAGGTTCGAGATGTGGAATACGTTGTGTACACTGCTCAGTTCGACTGGCAGGTTCAGTTCGTAGGCTACAGGGCCTATTCGTTTTGTAATCTCGAAAGGTCCAATGTAACGAGGGTTCAACTTTCCTCATTTGCCAAACCGAATGACACCTTTCCAGGGCGAGACCTTGAGTAATACTCTGTCTCCCACCTGGAATTCTAACGGTTTGCGTCGTTTGTCAGCATAGCTCTTCTGTCTGTCACGAGCTGCTGCCATTCGTTTGCGTATTTGCACGATCTTCTCAGTTGTCTCGTGCACCAGTTCTGGACCAATCAGTTGGCTGTCTCCAACTTCCGCCCAGCAGATGGGTGATCGACACTTACGTCCGTAAAGTGCCTCGAATGGTGCAGCTTGGATGCTGGTGTGGTAGCTATTGTTATATGAGAACTCAACTAACGGTAGGTGAGTCTCCCAGCTACAACCAAAGTCAATGACACATGCCCGAAGCATGTCCTCCAGGGTTTGTATAGTTCGCTCACTCTGTCCGTCCGTCTGCGGGTGGTAAGCGGTACTCATGTCCAATCTCGTGCCCAAAGCCTTATGCAAGGACTTCCAGAAATGCGACGTAAAGCGACTGTCGCGATCAGAGATTATCGAGATTGGTACTCCGTGTCGAGTGACCACTTCCTTTATATAGATACGAGTGAGTTTGTCTAGCTTGTCAGTCTCCTTGATAGGTAGGAAATGTGCGGACTTTGTCAGTCGGTCTACGATAACCCAGATGGTATCGCAACCATTTTCCGTCTTAGGCAGTTTAGTTATGAAGTCCATGGAGATCTGTTCCCATTTCCACATTGGTAGTTCAGGTTGTTGAAGTAACCCTGATGGCTTCTGGTACTCAACTTTGACTTTTGAGCACGTTAAACACTTACTTACGTAAGTTGCTATTTCAGCTTTCATGTTCGGCCACCAATAGGTTGTCTTCAAATCGTGATACATCTTGTCAGAGCCCGGGTGTACGGAATACCGGCTCTTGTGAGCTTCATCCATCACTGCTTCTCTCAATCCTCCGTAGCGTGGAATCCAGATTCGATCCATTAAATAGTAAGCTCCGTCGTCTTTTGCCTTTATTTGCTTATCCATGCCACGCATGGCTTCAAGAGTGAGGTTTTCAGTTTTCAGAGCTTCCTGTTGTGCTATCCGAATTTGATTCGGCAGTTCAGAATGGATCGTGAGTTGTAGTGCGCGCACGCGTTTTGTCGTTTCTTTTCGGCTCAACGCGTCGTCCACTACGTTTGCCTTGCCTGGATGGTATTTGATGGCGCAATCATAATCACTGATGAGTTCAACCCATCTTCGCTGTCTCATGTTCAACTCCTTCTGGTCGAAGATGTGCTGTAGGCTCTTGTGATCGGTAAAGATTGTACATTTCGTGCCGTACAAGTAGTGTCGCCAGATTTTCAAAGCGAATACTACGGCTCCCAACTCAAGGTCATGAGTCGTGTAGTTCTTCTCATGCACCTTCAGTTGTCGTGAAGCGTATGCTATCACTTTCTCGCGTTGCATCAGCACGCAACCGAGTCCTTGTTTCGAAGCGTCGCAATACACCACGAAGTCATCACATCCTTCCGGTAGGGATAGGATGGGTGTAGTGCATAGTTTCTGTTTCAACAGGTTGAAAGCAGCTTCTTGTTTGTCTCCCCAATCGAACTTCTTATCCTTATGAGTCAAGGAGGTCAGTGATTGAGCAATCTTCGAGAATCCTTCAATGAATCTTCGGTAGTACCCGGCCAGACCTAAGAATTGTCGCACCTCAGTTGGAGTCCTGGGTGCTTCCCAGTTCTTGATGGCTTCGATCTTAGCTGGGTCTACGTGTATCCCCTGTTCATTAACCACGTGTCCAAGGAATTGAACTTCGCGGATCCAAAAGTCGCACTTTGAAAATTTTGCGTACAGTTGCTCTTTCTTTAATAATTCCAAAACTAGTCTCAGATGTTCAACATGTTCTTCTTGGTTCTTAGAGTAGATCAGGATGTCGTCGATGAACACTATTACGAATTTGTCAAGATAGGGTTTGCACACTCGGTTCATGAGATCCATGAATACAGCTGGTGCGTTGGTTAGTCCAAAGGGCATAACCAAAAATTCGTAGTGTCTGTATCGGGTTCTGAAGGCAGTCTTAGGAATATCGTTTTCCTGTATCCTCAATTGATGGTAGCCCGATCTTAAATCGATCTTTGAATAGTAGCTCGACCCTTGCAACTGGTCAAACAGATCGTCTATTCGTGGCAACGGGTATCGATTCTTTATCGTCACCTTGTTCAGCTCTCTGTAGTCAATACACATACGGAATGATCCGTCTTTCTTCTTCACAAACAAGACCGGTGCTCCCCAAGGTGAGAAGCTCGGTCTGATAAATCCCTTGTCTAACAGTTCTTGCAACTGGTTAGACAGCTCCTGCATCTCAGTCGGTGCTAGTCGGTATGGAGCTTTAGCAATCGGTGCTGCTCCAGGTGTAAGATCTATCTGGAACTCGACCTGTCGTTTCGGAGGCAGTCCAGGTAGATCCTCGGGAAATACTTCGGGAAAATCGCGGACTACGGCGATGTCCTCAATCTTCCTTTCTTTCTTCGATTGTTCCGTGATGAGAGCTAGTATTGCAGTGTATCCCTTTTGTAGATATTTGTTCGCTTTCATACATGACATGATGTTTAGAGGTATTGCCCGTCGTTCTCCCTGAATCGAAATCTGCTCACCGTTCTGTAACGTCACGCGTACGATCTTCTCGTTGCATACGATCTCGGCTTGGTTAACGGATAACCAATCCATTCCAACGATCACATCGAAGCTTCCGAGAGTCACCGGCATCAAATCGATTTCGAGTTCGTGATCCGCCAAAACCATGACGCATCCTCGAAAGATGTGTTGTGTTTCGATCAGTTTGCCATCGGCTAACTCTACGGTATACTTGTAGTCTAGTGGTGTCGGGGTAATATCTAGTAATTTGCTAAACTCACTAGATATAAAGCTCCTATCGGCACCGGTATCAAATAATATGCTAGCTTAGACATTATTTAAAAGAAACGTACCGGTTACGATGTTAGGATCGTCCTTGGCTTCCCCCGAGCCAATCACAAAAGCTCTTCCCTTGGCCGCTCCTCCTCCGGCCTTCTTCAGTTGAGGGCAATCCCTCCTCATGTGACCCGGTTTTCCGCATTCATAACACCCTCTGAGGGTGTTCTGGTTGTTATTGTTCTGGTTCTGGTTATGGTTGGAGTTGTTGTTGTTGACAGGAAACTTTGATCTGCAATCTTTGGCCATGTGGCCATGTCTTCCGCATCGCAAACAGCTATATCGCTCGCATTGGCCAGAGTGGTGGTAAGAACATTTGTTGCACAAAGGATATTTTCCTTGATACACACCCTTTCCTTTGTCATCGGGTTGGGTGGCAGTAAATGCTCTGGCAGGTGCAGATCGTTGTTGTTGTTGGGGTTGATGAGATTGGTGGTGGCTGGATTCCCACTTCCTCTTCTGGCTTTCTTGAGGCTTTAGATGTTCGCCTCGCTTGGGTAGCTTGCCCTGAGCTACCGCCTGGTCGGTTAGTTTGTGAGCCAGTCTGATCAGAGGTTGGATAGTGGTGAGGTCAGACGCAGTCACCATGCTTTGAATCTGTTCGGGCAGCCCACTGATGAACTGCTCGATCTTCTTGTATTCCGGCGTTACCATTGCCGGACACAGCTTGCACAGCTCGTGAAATCGAGTGCAGTACTGCTCGATTTCAGATCCCACCATCTTCAGTACCCAGAACTCAGCCTCTAGTTTTCTGATCTCATCGCGAGGACAGTACTCCTCTTGCAGTAATCGAGTGAAATCAGTCCATGGCGTGGAGTTGGCACCGTCCAACCCCAGGGTTTGTACATGGGTATTCCACCATGTGAGGGCTGGTCCTTCCAGTGTTCCAGTTGCGAACTTCACCCGGTTCTCTTCAGCACATTCGCACATGGCGAATACAGACTCTACTTTCTCCACCCAGCGGAGCATTCCGACAGCTCCCTCAGTCCCCTTGAATTTGAGCGGGTGGCAGTTCAAGAAGGATTTAAAGGAGCATCCTTTGTTGTTGTTTCCTTGTGATCCTGTCAGTCAGAAACCAATGTCGTGTGTCAGAGCGTGTCAGCTATACTATGTTAGTCATGTTAGGCGAGTGTTAGTACCGTTGTTCGAGCCACTGGTTTCACTAGCAAGGCGGTTTGCCTCGTGCTCTGCCAGTATCTTGTTAACTCGTCTGTCAACCATCATCTTAATGACGGCTGCGTCCAGTGTTCGTCTAGGAGGGCGTGCATGTGGTCCTCTTCCCGCCATAGATATTTTCTATACGGAAGGGATAGAATGTTAGTAAGTCAGAATGTTAGTCAGATGTTGTGTCGGAAGTCAGATCATATGTCATGTTAGTTGTCAAGTCAAAGCATCATGGTCAACATGTAATAAGTAAGACAAACCATACTTCTCATTAATAATAAGATTGAAGTACAATAACTTTTCAAAAGGAAATACATAATAAGTTCTTCGAGCACATCCCGCTCGTCTAGGCCAAAATAAAGAAAGTACAAAACACAACAGTCCTCTAATCCGAATCCATAGAGGCGTGTGAAATATCGCTAGCAGCGTCTCCGTCATCATCATCCTCCTTCGGATCCTCATTAGGATCCTCATCAAAGTCCTCTTCTTCGAGGTCCTCGGCCTCGAATTCAGGACCATCCTCCTGTGGTGGTTCCTCAATAAACTGTGCAGCCCATGCGTTAAGCATGGCATCACTGGCCTGCACCATCTCCTGAGTCTCGGTTATGTCTGTCCGATTCTCAGTGATGCGTACATCATGCTCCTGCATGACGTCAACGATCTGTCCGTGCTGGGTCATCAGTTGAGACACTTGGAGACGTAGAGTCTCCACCTGTGCCTCCAGTCTGTCGTTGCGTTCCTCTAGCCTATCGTTTTGCCTCTCCAGTCGATCGTTCTTCTCGCGAAGAACTCGAACCTCGTCTGACAGCTCTCCAGTCCTCCAAATCTCTCGTCGGGTGCAAGCAATGTGGGCCGCGAAGGCCTGCTCCAGTGGTACCCCAAGTGGTGGCAGTCGGTGTCCTGGGGTGGTATCACCAGGGAAACGGTATGGAGGTACTCTCTCCCCGATGATCCATCCCTGGATTATGGTGGGAAGCCATCCCCAATGTCGGGCCCGTGCCGCGTGTAACATCTGTGCCGGAATCGTTACCGGAACAGTAAACTGTACAGTAACTTGTATAGTAACTCAAGTATACATTACGAAAAACTAAGTTTAGACTATTGATGCATGGGATTAACATGAAACTAATAAACGATTGTCTGAATCTGACTGAAATCTTAGGATTTAACAGTCAGAAAACAAGTCAGACAACACAATGTTGAAACATAAATATTGAATGTTATTTTATTTGGTGTAAACGTGTGTGAGGTTAAACAAGACAAAACTATAACGGTTATTGTTACGGAATGCTAAACCGACGAGCTATTCGTATGGGTGACGATCTGTACGAATGATTCTGATAGTTTAATGTTCTGTAATAATGACTTAACAGTAGAAAACAAGAATCAGAAAGCCAAACCATCGACGTGTTCGTTCGAATGACGATTCGAACGAATACGCGCGATGGCGACGCGATCTGACGGAACGAAAACGAAAAACGTAACGATCGATCTTAATTTTAAGGAAATAAAATATTTCCTATTTTTACAATTTTGAAACTCATCATAAAACAATTTAAAACGAAACTATTTTCTTTAATCGCGAATAAATTTGCGAAACGCGTAAAATATTATAATTTGATAATTAATTAAACGCTTCGATAATTAAAATAATTCTTTTTATTTAAATTACGACTTATGCGCGTAACGTGACGGATACGCGACGAGATTACGAACCGAGTGACCGGAACGAACCCGAACACCACTTAGGGTATAAAAGCCCTAAATGACCACATTAAATCATTTTTATCATCTTCAACCTCCTCCTCTC
Source organism: Mikania micrantha (assembly GCA_009363875.1). Taxonomy (NCBI): domain Eukaryota; kingdom Viridiplantae; phylum Streptophyta; class Magnoliopsida; order Asterales; family Asteraceae; genus Mikania; species Mikania micrantha. The sequence continues at coordinate 29,003,774 of CM018690.1, read as the reverse complement.
TCTCATTTCCGGCTACAACACCCACAACCACCAAACCACCTTCAATCGACCATAACTCCCTCGTTTCTAGCCCGATTTGAGTGATTCTTTCGCCCACGTGAAGCTCTTGAAGTCCTCTACGTGAAAGTACAGCAGATCTGGAAGTTTAACCATCCGATTTCGAGGTATGAGGCTGCGAAATTCTGTAATATTAGGGTTTTCACTTTGTTTATTGTTGTGATTCGAAACACCCATACAGAAATCTGGTTCCCAGCCTCCCTCTTCGAACTACAGGTCTTAGAAACACCTCCTGGTACTCTTGTGACATGAGAACAACACTACAATACCCTAGGTTGGAACGAAGATGATGAAAAGAGATGAACAGGTTCGGGACTAGTGGAACGAACTCTCGGCTTCAACCTCACCGAACCAGGGGTCCCGAACCTTGTCTCAACGAACCTTCGAACTCATCACGAACCAGCATGCCGACGAACCTCATGAAGACGAGCCATCTCAGCCGAACCAATAGGAGGGTGGCGAACCCTGTGGGTGTACACGAACCCTCATGGCGGCTGGCATGCAAGCTGGCCGAACCCCATGATGAGTGACGAACCCTTTATGCCTAGCGAACCCATGTTCATGACTTAAACCAGCCGAACCTTATCCCAGCTCACAGGTTCGCTGCAAGTGGAATGAAACATCTGTTCGATCACCATCCAGATTCAAGGAAATTGTTGTTCAGCCATTAACGGCCCAAGAGGATTAGAGTATTCGGCCCATTAACAAATTAAACTCAAACGAACCAATCGGCCCCACTGTACAGCCTACACACACACATATATTGTATGCTTTTGGCCCAATAGTCATCCAGTAGAAACGGGCCCAACAACCACATGTACTCGGCCCAAGGGATTAGTTCAGCCCAATTGGCAATGGCCCAACAGTACAAATTCTTTCAGTCCAACAGTTGGGCCCATTACACATTTCCTTGGCCCATTAAACTTCGTTGGATTTCATCACTTTAATAGGCCCAATAACAGTTGGCCCAATACGGTGGGATGGCCCGAATACAATCGTTCTGCCCATTGTGACAACCCTTATTCGGCCCACAACACATACTAGACTCACAACTGGGATTCGACCCATGAAAAATTATAAGGCCCAATTTACATTGGTCCAATAGTAGTGTTTTATGTAGTAATGATATAACCAATATATTAATGCCATAATTATTGGGTAACTATACAAATCAAGTTTAACCACGATAACAAGACAACTTAAATTTACAAATCAAGTCATATTAATGACTTGGATTTAACATAACGTGCAATTTGATCACACAATAACCTCAAGCTAATGGTATCAAATGTTAAAGGTTATGAGCAACAAACAACGGCCGAATCCTTATTGAGAGTCACATGTGTTAGCCAACTTTAGGGCTAACACGTACATGCGCACTACACCTTTCAATTTATACTTACAGACTACAAAACATTATGAAATCAATACAGGATTGTGAACATTACAACAAAGGGCAAACAAAGAGCGAGCGTATTCGTATTCTATTTAGTCAATCACTTTGGACCTAAGGTGAGTTTATTTGTCCCTTTTCAAACTTATTTGTTTTACTTCGGGACTGAGAAGCATGTTAAATATTTTCATAAACTCTTGAAATGTTATTTAATGCTTTAAACATAAACATGATATTTATGTTGAAACTTATACTTGAGACTTAGAATACGTTGAAAAACAATAGACTTGAAACTTATACTTTAAACTTGAGGCTTGAAAACATATGTGGGATGCTTAGGTTACTTGATACTTATGCTACAACTTGGTGATTGATGCTTATGTTGCAAACTAGAAGTTTAATATATTCTTAAACTATATTCTTAAACTATATTCTTGAAGCTTATACTATAAACTATATTCTTAAACTATACTCTTACTACTTATGCTCTAAGCTATATTCTTAAACGCTACTCTTGATGCTTACGCTGTAAACTATATTCTTAAACCATACGCTTGAAGCTTATGCTATAAACTATATACTTAGATTAGATGCTTAACATTTATGCTATAAACTATATGCTTAAAACTACGGATGCTTTAAACCTTTTGTAAGCTATAAACTTGTTATGCAAAAGCAACGGTTTGGCCTCTCAGTGCTTGCCTCTCCGGTTGCTAAACTTAAAAGCTATAAACTTGTTATGCAAAAGCAACGGTTTGGCCTCTCAGTGCTTGCCTCTCCGGTTGCTAAACTTAAAAGCTATAAACTTGATAAGCTAAAACAACGGTTGGGCCTCTCAGTGCTTGCCTCTCCGGTTGTTAAACATTGGATGCTATAAACTATTGACTATGGAAGAACAATAGTTGGTCTCTCAGTGCTTGCCTTCATGTGTTCTTCCTAGTCGGGACTTGAAGAACAATAGTTGGTCTCTCAGTGCTTGCCTTCATGTGTTCTTCACAGTCAAGACTAGAAGGCACCTATTATGGTCTCTCAGTGCTTGCCATAGGGTGACCTTTATGGTCGGGACTTGAGGGGTAAACTTATGGCCTCTCAGTGCTTGCCATACAGTGATTCCTCAATGTTCACTCATGCTATAAACTTAAACATAATGCTAAAGCTATAAACGATATGGAGGGTAGGTAAGACGCTTAATTATCATTAACAGCAATGTCCTATGCGACTTAGTATGTGGTGGGACGGCGTCTGGGCGGGTCGTAGGCTCGACTCAGGGGTATGCCCTATATATAAGCATACCGAGTTGGATGATACAGGTGGTGTTAATGAGATTAAGGTTGTTACCTAGGGGACGCATGAATGCTTTTGGGTAAACAGTATAAACTTTTAAACACGATGCTTGTTAAACTTATTGAAGCTATTACATTCAAATGCTATAGACTTGTAAACTTTGAAAACAGTAAACTAAAGCTATGATGAAGGATGAATCGAACGGTAGGTAGAATGCTTAATTATCATTAATAACAATGTCCTATGCGACTTAGTATGTGGTGGGACGGCGTCTGGGCGGGTCGTAGGCTCGACTCAGGGGTATGCCCTATATATAAGCATACCGAGTTGGATGATACAGGTGTTGTTAATGAGGTTAAGGTTTTACCTAAAAGGTTTGCTAAAGCTATTTTACAAATACTAAAACTACATGAACTCACCAACCGTTGTGTTGACTTGATCTTTTTTACATGTTTTCTCAGGTAATGCACAGGAGTAGGCTTAATCTTTTGGATTGCATACTAGGATGCCAGATAGCAGACCTAGTAGACTTTTGGAGAAGCACATATTATGCTATGGATGCGATACACTTTTGATATCTTGTACAGATACAAGATATAAACATTATTCTTTTGGTTAGGTTTACTTAGTTAAATTGCAGAACATTGCTATTGTAATTTAACTTTGTAATCCTATATATCATTTGATTGTGCTTTAGATATTCTTAAACGTTGATGCTATGTAGACAATCTGATCATCATGATTATCACCCTCGATATCACGCCCCGGGAACCTTCCGCCCGGCGGGGGCTCCGATCCAACCCCGCCGGCTCGGGGTGTGACAGATTGGTATCAGAGCTCAAGGTTATAGAGAATAATAGGTCATTACATAAATGGTTTGGCCTAGACTATAACTTAGGGACCTTCATGTAGAGAACATAAGATTTAAGCTTGCATTATGTTTTCTGCATTCGATCACTGCACTAACCAAATTCTTTTGGTTATGATCAGAATGCCGCCTAGAAAACAACCGACCCCGGTGCCTACTACACAGACATCTGCACCGCACTCTTCAACACCATCACCACCAGATTCACCACCGCCACCTCCTCCTCCTCCTCCTCCACATAGTCCTCCTCCAAACCCGACTGCAACTATAGTTTTGGATCCTGCTACTATTGCTTTGGCAACGTTACTGAGCAGTCAGTTGACTAATCAGATGAAGGATATCATCCCGGAGATGATCAACAGGATTCAAAGCCATGGCAACAACTCTGGCCACACTACTGGAGAAGCTAGTGGAAACACTAGCCACACTTCAGACTGCTCCTACAAGTCATTCGTAGGATGCAAGCCACCAAGCTTTACTGGAGTTGAAGGAGCCGTTGGACTGATCCAATGGCTGGAGAAAATGGAGAATACACTGGACATAAGCAGTTGTCCGGAACACCACAAAGTTCGTTATGCAGCTGGTTCGTTTAGCAAGCGAGCGTTGACGTGGTGGAATGCTCAAATCAGAGCCAAGGGCAGGGATGAAGCAATGGCAATGCCATGGTCAGAATTCAAACTTCTTCTAAGGAATGAGTTTTGTCCGAAACATGAACTGCAACAACTAGAGATTGAAATCTCGAACCATGTGATGAAGGGAGCAGACCATATGACTTTCACTACCCGCTATCACGAACTGGTAGCTCTGGTGCCAGAGATGGTGCCAACTTTGGAAAAGTTGATTGACAGATATGTAGCTGGATTACCCTCCTGCATACAGAGTATTGTGTTGGCTGCAAATCCTGCTACTTTGGAGTCAGCCATTGCTCTTTCAGCTAAACTTACTGGGGTAATGGTGAAGTCAGGAGTTCTGAAAGACGAAACGGGAAAAGCTAAGGAAGCAGCAACTAAGAAACCAGAGTACCATCAAACGAAGAAGCAAAAGGTCGTTGAAAACTATGCGATGGCCACACCTTTGAGACAAGCCCTTGCAGCACCTGTCAACCCTGCACTCAAAAACTATGTGGGAATGCATCCTCAGTGCATACACTGCAGATTTCATCATCCTACTACGGTGCCATGCAGGCAATGCAACAACTGTGGCCGACTAGGGCACCGGACTCAACAGTGCCGCGCTCCGGCCACACAAGCTGTAAACAATGCTGCGTTAGCAATGCAACCGCCACAAAATCCTGGCAATCTTAATAATAACCAGCGGGGATGCTATAACTGTGGAGAACCAGGTCATTTCTCTAGGGACTGCCCGAAAAGAGTGCAACAAGGAGCACCAGCACCTCGTGGAAGGGCATTCGTGATCGGAGCCGCTGAAACACGCCAAGACCCGGAGACGGGTACTGGTATGTAGTATATCCTCACTCATAAGACTTCATTTTATGTTGATACTAATAAGAATAAGAAATTATCTTATTCCAATTAGTACAATCACACGAGTATTCCATGGAACTTAGGGATTCTTTTATTTCAATAGAGACAAAGAAAGAATCCTTGGTTAATGCACATAACATACATAGGAAACCATAGCTAACACTAAAGTTGTGTAACAGCTGATGCTCATAGCATTGGTTAGTTTAAACAATGAAGTGCTAGAGTTACACAAGGATTAAGCAAGCCATAACCATAAGACAACTATAAGCAATAAGGCTAGCAAAACTTTGAGGCTATATGTAGGAAATCCCAAACGCGACCTAGAGCTTAACCTGGGAGCGTAAGGATATCACATTGAGCAACGTTTTCCCATTGTTATAGGAAGAGTAATCTCCGATAATAGCTTTTAAAATTTCGGGACGAAATTTCTTTAACAAGGGGAGACTGTAACATCTGTGCCGGAATCGTTACCGGAACAGTAAACTGTACAGTAACTTGTATAGTAACTCAAGTATACATTACGAAAAACTAAGTTTAGACTATTGATGCATGGGATTAACATGAAACTAATAAACGATTGTCTGAATCTGACTGAAATCTTAGGATTTAACAGTCAGAAAACAAGTCAGACAACACAATGTTGAAACATAAATATTGAATGTTATTTTATTTGGTGTAAACGTATGTGAGGTTAAACAAGACAAAACTATAACGGTTATTGTTACGGAATGCTAAACCGACGAGCTATTCGTATGGGTGACGATCTGTACGAATGATTCTGATAGTTTAATGTTCTGTAATAATGACTTAACAGTAGAAAACAAGAATCAGAAAGCCAAACCATCGACGTGTTCGTTCGAATGACGATTCGAACGAATACGCGCGATGGCGACGCGATCTGACGGAACGAAAACGAAAAACGTAACGATCGATCTTAATTTTAAGGAAATAAAATATTTCCTATTTTTACAATTTTGAAACTTATCATAAAACAATTTAAAACGAAACTATTTTCTTTAATCGCGAATAAATTTGCGAAACGCGTAAAATATTATAATTTGATAATTAATTAAACGCTTCGATAATTAAAATAATTCTTTTTATTTAAATTACGACTTATGCGCGTAACGTGACGGATACGCGACGAGATTACGAACCGAGTGACCGGAACGAACCCGAACACCACTTAGGGTATAAAAGCCCTAAATGACCACATTAAATCATTTTTATCATCTTCAACCTCCTCCTCTCTCTCATTTCCGGCTACAACACCCACAACCACCAAACCACCTTCAATCGACCATAACTCCCTCGTTTCTAGCCCGATTTGAGTGATTCTTTCGCCCACGTGAAGCTCTTGAAGTCCTCTACGTGAAAGTACAGCAGATCTGGAAGTTTAACCATCCGATTTCGAGGTATGAGGCTGCGAAATTCTGTAATATTAGGGTTTTCACTTTGTTTATTGTTGTGATTCGAAACACCCATACAGAAATCTGGTTCCCAGCCTCCCTCTTCGAACTACAGGTCTTAGAAACACCTCCTGGTACTCTTGTGACATGAGAACAACACTACAATACCCTAGGTTGGAACGAAGATGATGAAAAGAGATGAACAGGTTCGGGACTAGTGGAACGAACTCTCGGCTTCAACCTCACCGAACCAGGGGTCCCGAACCTTGTCTCAACGAACCTTCGAACTCATCACGAACCAGCATGCCGACGAACCTCATGAAGACGAGCCATCTCAGCCGAACCAATAGGAGGGTGGCGAACCCTGTGGGTGTACACGAACCCTCATGGCGGCTGGCATGCAAGCTGGCCGAACCCCATGATGAGTGACGAACCCTTTATGCCTAGCGAACCCATGTTCATGACTTAAACCAGCCGAACCTTATCCCAGCTCACAGGTTCGCTGCAAGTGGAATGAAACATCTGTTCGATCACCATCCAGATTCAAGGAAATTGTTGTTCAGCCATTAACGGCCCAAGAGGATTAGAGTATTCGGCCCATTAACAAATTAAACTCAAACGAACCAATCGGCCCCACTGTACAGCCTACACACACACATATATTGTATGCTTTTGGCCCAATAGTCATCCAGTAGAAACGGGCCCAACAACCACATGTACTCGGCCCAAGGGATTAGTTCAGCCCAATTGGCAATGGCCCAACAGTACAAATTCTTTCAGTCCAACAGTTGGGCCCATTACACATTTCCTTGGCCCATTAAACTTCGTTGGATTTCATCACTTTAATAGGCCCAATAACAGTTGGCCCAATACGGTGGGATGGCCCGAATACAATCGTTCTGCCCATTGTGACAACCCTTATTCGGCCCACAACACATACTAGACTCACAACTGGGATTCGACCCATGAAAAATTATAAGGCCCAATTTACATTGGTCCAATAGTAGTGTTTTATGTAGTAATGATATAACCAATATATTAATGCTATAATTATTGGGTAACTATACAAATCAAGTTTAACCACGATAACAAGACAACTTAAATTTACAAATCAAGTCATATTAATGACTTGGATTTAACATAACGTGCAATTTGATCACACAATAACCTCAAGCTAATGGTATCAAATGTTAAAGGTTATGAGCAACAAACAACGGCCGAATCCTTATTGAGAGTCACATGTGTTAGCCAACTTTAGGGCTAACACGTACATGCGCACTACACCTTTCAATTTATACTTACAGACTACAAAACATTATGAAATCAATACAGGATTGTGAACATTACAACAAAGGGCAAACAAAGAGCGAGCGTATTCGTATTCTATTTAGTCAATCACTTTGGACCTAAGGTGAGTTCATTTGTCCCTTTTCAAACTTATTTGTTTTACTTCGGGACTGAGAAGCATGTTAAATATTTTCATAAACTCTTGAAATGTTATTTAATGCTTTAAACATAAACATGATATTTATGTTGAAACTTATACTTGAGACTTAGAATACGTTGAAAAACAATAGACTTGAAACTTATACTTTAAACTTGAGGCTTGAAAACATATGTGGGATGCTTAGGAGACTTGATACTTATGCTACAACAATATGCTTAAACTTGGTGATTGATGCTTATGTTGCAAACTAGAAGTTTAATATATTCTTAAACTATATTCTTGAAGCTTATACTATAAACTATATTCTTAAACTATACTCTTACTACTTATGCTCTAAGCTATATTCTTAAACGCTACTCTTGATGCTTACGCTGTAAACTATATTCTTAAACCATACGCTTGAAGCTTATGCTATAAACTATATACTTAGATTAGATGCTTAACATTTATGCTATAAACTATATGCTTAAAACTACGGATGCTTTAAACCTTTTGTAAGCTATAAACTTGTTATGCAAAAGCAACGGTTTGGCCTCTCAGTGCTTGCCTCTCCGGTTGCTAAACTTAAAAGCTATAAACTTGTTATGCAAAAGCAACGGTTTGGCCTCTCAGTGCTTGCCTCTCCGGTTGCTAAACTTAAAAGCTATAAACTTGATAAGCTAAAACAACGGTTGGGCCTCTCAGTGCTTGCCTCTCCGGTTGTTAAACATTGGATGCTATAAACTATTGACTATGGAAGAACAATAGTTGGTCTCTCAGTGCTTGCCTTCATGTGTTCTTCCTAGTCGGGACTTGAAGAACAATAGTTGGTCTCTCAGTGCTTGCCTTCATGTGTTCTTCACAGTCAAGACTAGAAGGCACCTATTATGGTCTCTCAGTGCTTGCCATAGGGTGACCTTTATGGTCGGGACTTGAGGGGTAAACTTATGGCCTCTCAGTGCTTGCCATACAGTGATTCCTCAATGTTCACTCATGCTATAAACTTAAACATAATGCTAAAGCTATAAACGATATGGAGGGTAGGTAAGACGCTTAATTATCATTAACAGCAATGTCCTATGCGACTTAGTATGTGGTGGGACGGCGTCTGGGCGGGTCGTAGGCTCGACTCAGGGGTATGCCCTATATATAAGCATACCGAGTTGGATGATACAGGTGGTGTTAATGAGATTAAGGTTGTTACCTAGGGGACGCATGAATGCTTTTGGGTAAACAGTATAAACTTTTAAACACGATGCTTGTTAAACTTATTGAAGCTATTACATTCAAATGCTATAGACTTGTAAACTTTGAAAACAGTAAACTAAAGCTATGATGAAGGATGAATCGAACGGTAGGTAGAATGCTTAATTATCATTAATAACAATGTCCTATGCGACTTAGTATGTGGTGGGACGGCGTCTGGGCGGGTCGTAGGCTCGACTCAGGGGTATGCCCTATATATAAGCATACCGAGTTGGATGATACAGGTGTTGTTAATGAGGTTAAGGTTTTACCTAAAAGGTTTGCTAAAGCTATTTTACAAATACTAAAACTACATGAACTCACCAACCGTTGTGTTGACTTGATCTTTTTTACATGTTTTCTCAGGTAATGCACAGGAGTAGGCTTAATCTTTTGGATTGCATACTAGGATGCCAGATAGCAGACCTAGTAGACTTTTGGAGAAGCACATATTATGCTATGGATGCGATACACTTTTGATATCTTGTACAGATACAAGATATAAACATTATTCTTTTGGTTAGGTTTACTTAGTTAAATTGCAGAACATTGCTATTGTAATTTAACTTTGTAATCCTATATATCATTTGATTGTGCTTTAGATATTCTTAAACGTTGATGCTATGTAGACAATCTGATCATCATGATTATCACCCTCGATATCACGCCCCGGGAACCTTCCGCCCGGCGGGGGCTCCGATCCAACCCCGCCGGCTCGGGGTGTGACACCGCGTCTCTGGCCCGCCTATCCATCTCGGCGTCCACCTGCGCCATTATGTCGTGGACTCGTCGGCGGCTCTCTGTCGTCAGATCGTCGGTTGCCGAGCGTCTGCCCAGGTTCCTGCTGGTGTCGTCATTGTTGGCCATCCTGTAAGTCTCAAGTTAGTAAGTAACAGTTCAATATAAACATTAATAGTATCAATGTGCAAGTTCTACGTGTAGTGTCTAAAGTTGAGCAATGGCTATAGTCTAAGTTTACTACATGCAAACCTAGTTCCCTATAACCAAGGCTCTGATACCAGTCTGTCACACCCCCAATTTCCCACTCGTGGTGTCAGTCCACGTGGGTGTGACGTGGCCAGAATCACAGCTCAAGGTCATATAGAACACCTCTATATGCGTTTACAAATCCCATGTTTGACACATACACATAACAAAATAGTTTGCAGCGGAATAATAGTTATCATAGCATAATGCAGCGGAAAAACAAGTGTTTGACAAATTGCAGCGGAAATGTAAATAGTTCTACGCAACATTGTTTAACCAAAATAAAAGTAAATTGTTTTTGAAATAACAAGACAGTATGCATGTAGTTCCTAATGCTCGTTCCTTAGATTGTGCATCCCTGTCCTCCTGCTAGCCATACTAGTTACCTGAGAATACAAGTTTGAAAAGTGTCAACACAATGGTTGGTGAGTTCACAGGTTTTGATATACATATATATAGTAAGAAAGTGTGTCATGCTGTTTATCAAATGTTAGTACCGAGCCCTAGGCCCAAAGTGTCAGTGCGTCACTACCGAACTAGACTTGTTTGTCCTTGCCTCCGCTATGCCTCGTATACATAGCAAGTTAGGTCAGAATTTGCACGGGTTATGACATCCAGTCAACATAGTGCCCCGTGGGGTTAGTCATTCCCTAATGGATCCATCCAAATCAACCACGTTGTTTGTACATTAACGGTAAGACTTTGTGAGGGCTTAATACGAGTTCAACACTTAATGTTTGTCTAATAAACCAGCATACACAAAATGTTTGTACAGTAATAGATGCTTGACTCGATGCAACTAGTATTCTCCCCCTATTTGAAAGCGTTTGAAAAAGAGTAAAGAGGGGCCGTAAACTCACCTTAGTGATATGAACGGATGAAAGCGTAAGCTCCTGATGTAGTAGGCACGTCGGTCACCGGCAACCTATATCGTATACCGTTCGTGAGCTTGTGTAAGTGACCGTGCTAGTGTTTGTGTTAGTGCTCGTGTTTGTGCTCAACAACTCTCGGTTGTTCATGTTTGTCCGTGTCGGTCCACAATGACCGTGTTTGCTCGTGTTGGTCCGCATTGACCTTGTTTGACTGTGTTGGTCCACAATGACCGTGTTTGACCATGTTTGACTAAAGTTGACCGTGTCAAGTCAACGACCCGTTGGTGAACCGTGTGACGGTTGTGACTCGTGTAGCAATCGTGTAAGTGTTTGTCGTGTGCAAAACGCGTAGGTCGCGTCTATGGACAACTTACTATTTGTAGTAAGTTTTCATTTTTGGAAAGTTCACAAAGCATATTGGTTTTAGAGTTCTAGCATGCTTATTAGTCCTACGTGATCATGTTAACACATAGCACATCATCATACGGGTTCACATAAGTCGTTTATAACATGTTAGCACATAAAAGTTTCCTAAAATGGAAAGTTTCCATTTATAGCATACGTGATATCGGAAACCATCTAACTTAGCATCTAATCCACATATTATAACATAATAAGTCATTTAGCATGCTCAAATAATATAACACGTTGACAAATCGGTTTTTGTAAAAATAAAGTTACTATAAATAGTAACTTTGTGGTTTTTGCATAAAAATGACCATTTGACATTTCTAAACCTATTTTCATGTTACAAATCATCAAAATAATCCATCTAACATCATTTAAACATGTCAACATAACCTAACCCATCACTTAGCAATATTTCATCTACAAAAGTTACTAAATATAGTAACTATGTCAAAATACCCATGAACATCATTAAAATCACATTCTAACCTTATTATCATCCTAATAACATCTAAACAACCATCCATGAACATGCATGACACCAAATATCATTCACATTCTCATTTCATAAGTAAAAAGTTACTATTAATGGCAAGTTTCATCAAAATCATAATTTTGGCCATTTCAACGTCATCCAATCATGTGAAGATCTTCTAATATCATTTATAAACACATTTACAACTACAAGATCACTCCATGAGTCATGGATCATACATGCATGGCACTTTTTCAACGTTTTATAACCAAATAATGATATTCTCCTAAACACATCATCATAGATCATCACCAAATGCATGCTAATCATGTTAGATCATCATAAATCACATCAAAACTAATAAACCCATAAACAAAATTCGTGCATGTGCTTTACCCATGCTTGCATGTGTGATTTATCGCTTGCATGTGAGTGTAGGAATGAAAAGAGTGTGTGTAAACGTGTTGGGGATACCTCACAAGCTTTAGATAGACAAGAGGGTGTTGGAGCAGCTCTGGAGACTTCTGGACAGCAGCTCTATCAGTCAACAAGGAGGTGGTGATGGTGGTTGAGGTCTAGAGGTCTCCCTTCAATGGTGTTCAAGCTTCCAAGAGCTTCAAATCTTCAAAAATGGCTTCTAAGAGCTTCAATGGTGATGTTGCAGGTGAAATGACGAAGTAGAGCCGAATTATGGTGCTAGAACTCGGGAGAAGTGTGTAGGGGTGGCTGGAAATGATGGTGTCTTGGTTAAATAAAGATTCTGCGAACTGGGTCTTGTCGCGTAGCGCGACACGTTCAAGGGTTCCCCTCGCGTAACGCGAGAGAGTCCCGCGTTCAAATTTCCCCCGCCACCTGTCGCGTATCGCGACAGTGTCCTTGTGGACCGTCGCGTAGCGTGACAGATCCCCTGATGAGCCCAATAGGCCCATTTTCATTGGTTTGATCCGTTCGTTGCCGTTTTGACGTTTACGAACTTTCGTTTGGCCTTGATTGACTTCCAAGTTCAATGTGTGAGTGTTTCGTGAGGTTTCGAGTGTTGTGCTACACAATGTGTTAGACGTTCACCAACGTTCGTGTGTTTTGACACGTGTGTGCTGTTTGCCGATAATTCCACGAATTATCTTGTTGTATGTCGGTGTTTGTAATGTCGTGCCACTTGTCACTCTAAATTGATCTAATTCTAGTGCCACGTGTACAATAAGCATTTAAATAAATATTTAATTAAACATAAAGCTGACCTGGAAATTACGGGGTGTCACATCCTCCCCATGTTAGAAAGAATTTCGTCCCGAAATTCAACTTGTGTTGCCAGTGTTTGTCTGTTCCGCGAACAGGTGTGGGTACTTTTGTTTCATCTGGTCTTCACGTTCCCACGTGAATTCCAGTCCGCGACGCGAATTCCATCGCACCTTTACTATCGGTATTTTACTAAGATTGAGCTTCTTGGTTTCCCGGTCCATAATCTCCACCGGTTCCTCAACGAAGTTCAATTGTTCGTCGATTTGTATTTCCTCGAGAGGAATAACAAGTGTCTCATCAGATAGGCACTTCTTGAGGTTCGAGATGTGGAATACGTTGTGTACACTGCTCAGTTCGACTGGCAGGTTCAGTTCGTAGGCTACAGGGCCTATTCGTTTTGTAATCTCGAAAGGTCCAATGTAACGAGGGTTCAACTTTCCTCATTTGCCAAACCGAATGACACCTTTCCAGGGCGAGACCTTGAGTAATACTCTGTCTCCCACCTGGAATTCTAACGGTTTGCGTCGTTTGTCAGCATAGCTCTTCTGTCTGTCACGAGCTGCTGCCATTCGTTTGCGTATTTGCACGATCTTCTCAGTTGTCTCGTGCACCAGTTCTGGACCAGTCAGTTGGCTGTCTCCAACTTCCGCCCAGCAGATGGGTGATCGACACTTACGTCCGTAAAGTGCCTCGAATGGTGCAGCTTGGATGCTGGTGTGGTAGCTATTGTTATATGAGAACTCAACTAACGGTAGGTGAGTCTCCCAGCTACAACCAAAGTCAATGACACATGCCCGAAGCATGTCCTCCAGGGTTTGTATAGTTCGCTCACTCTGTCCGTCCGTCTGCGGGTGGTAAGCGGTACTCATGTCCAATCTCGTGCCCAAAGCCTTATGCAAGGACTTCCAGAAATGCGACGTAAAGCGACTGTCGCGATCAGAGATTATCGAGATTGGTACTCCGTGTCGAGTGACCACTTCCTTTATATAGATACGAGTGAGTTTGTCTAGCTTGTCAGTCTCCTTGATAGGTAGGAAATGTGCGGACTTTGTCAGTCGGTCTACGATAACCCAGATGGTATCGCAACCATTTTCCGTCTTAGGCAGTTTAGTTATGAAGTCCATGGAGATCTGTTCCCATTTCCACATTGGTAGTTCAGGTTGTTGAAGTAACCCTGATGGCTTCTGGTACTCAACTTTGACTTTTGAGCACGTTAAACACTTACTTACGTAAGTTGCTATTTCAGCTTTCATGTTCGGCCACCAATAGGTTGTCTTCAAATCGTGATACATCTTGTCAGAGCCCGGGTGTACGGAATACCGGCTCTTGTGAGCTTCATCCATCACTGCTTCTCTCAATCCTCCGTAGCGTGGAATCCAGATTCGATCCATTAAATAGTAAGCTCCGTCGTCTTTTGCCTTTATTTGCTTATCCATGCCACGCATGGCTTCAAGAGTGAGGTTTTCAGTTTTCAGAGCTTCCTGTTGTGCTATCCGAATTTGATTCGGCAGTTCAGAATGGATCGTGAGTTGTAGTGCGCGCACGCATTTTGTCGTTTCTTTTCGGCTCAACAGGTCGTCCACTACGTTTGCCTTGCCTGGATGGTATTTGATGGCGCAATCATAATCGCTGATGAGTTCAACCCATCTTCGCTGTCTCATGTTCAACTCCTTCTGGTCGAAGATGTGCTGTAGGCTCTTGTGATCGGTAAAGATTGTACATTTCGTGCCGTACAAGTAGTGTCGCCAGATTTTCAAAGCGAATACTACGGCTCCCAACTCAAGGTCATGAGTCGTGTAGTTCTTCTCATGCACCTTCAGTTGTCGTGAAGCGTATGCTATCACTTTCTCGCGTTGCATCAGCACGCAACCGAGTCCTTGTTTCGAAGCGTCGCAATACACCACGAAGTCATCACATCCTTCCGGTAGGGATAGGATGGGTGTAGTGCATAGTTTCTGTTTCAACAGGTTGAAAGCAGCTTCTTGTTTGTCTCCCCAATCAAACTTCTTATCCTTATGAGTCAAGGAGGTCAGTGATTGAGCAATCTTCGAGAATCCTTCAATGAATCTTCGGTAGTACCCGGCCAGACCTAAGAATTGTCGCACCTCAGTTGGAGTCCTGGGTGCTTCCCAGTTCTTTATGGCTTCGATCTTAGCTGGGTCTACGTGTATCCCCTGTTCATTAACCACGTGTCCAAGGAATTGAACTTCGCGGATCCAAAAGTCGCACTTTGAAAATTTTGCGTACAGTTGCTCTTTCTTTAATAATTCCAAAACTAGTCTCAGATGTTCAACATGTTCTTCTTGGTTCTTAGAGTAGATCAGGATGTCGTCGATGAACACTATTACGAATTTGTCAAGATAGGGTTTGCACACTCGGTTCATGAGATCCATGAATACAGCTGGTGCGTTGGTTAGTCCAAAGGGCATAACCAAAAATTCGTAGTGTCTGTATCGGGTTCTGAAGGCAGTCTTAGGAATATCGTTTTCCTGTATCCTCAATTGATGGTAGCCCGATCTTAAATCGATCTTTGAATAGTAGCTCGACCCTTGCAACTGGTCAAACAGATCGTCTATTCGTGGCAACGGGTATCGATTCTTTATCGTCACCTTGTTCAGCTCTCTGTAGTCAATACACATACGGAATGATCCGTCTTTCTTCTTCACAAACAAGACCGGTGCTCCCCAAGGTGAGAAGCTCGGTCTGATAAATCCCTTGTCTAACAGTTCTTGCAACTGGTTAGACAGCTCCTGCATCTCAGTCGGTGCTAGTCGGTATGGAGCTTTAGCAATCGGTGCTGCTCCAGGTGTAAGATCTATCTGGAACTCGACCTGTCGTTTCGGAGGCAGTCCAGGTAGATCCTCGGGAAATACTTCGGGAAAATCGCGGACTACGGCGATGTCCTCAATCTTCCTTTCTTTCTTCGGTTGTTCCGTGATGAGAGCTAGTATTGCAGTGTATCCCTTTTGTAGATATTTGTTCGCTTTCATACATGACATGATGTTTAGAGGTATTGCCCGTCGTTCTCCCTGAATCGAAATCTGCTCACCGTTCTGTAACGTCACGCGTACGATCTTCTCGTTGCATACGATCTCGGCTTGGTTAACGGATAACCAATCCATTCCAACGATCACATCGAAGCTTCCGAGAGTCACCGGCATCAAATCGATTTCGAGTTCGTGATCCGCCAAAACCATGACGCATCCTCGAAAGATGTGTTGTGTTTCGATCAGTTTGCCATCGGCTAACTCTACGGTATACTTGTAGTCTAGTGGTGTCGGGGTAATATCTAGTAATTTGCTAAACTCACTAGATATAAAGCTCCTATCGGCACCGGTATCAAATAATATGCTAGCTTAGACATTATTTAAAAGAAACGTACCGGTTACGATGTTAGGATCGTCCTTGGCTTCCCCCGAGCCAATCACAAAAGCTCTTCCCTTGGCCGCTCCTCCTCCGGCCTTCTTCAGTTGAGGGCAATCCCTCCTCATGTGACCCGGTTTTCCGCATTCATAACACCCTCTGAGGGTGTTCTGGTTGTTATTGTTCTGGTTCTGGTTATGGTTGGAGTTGTTGTTGTTGACAGGAAACTTTGATCTGCAATCTTTGGCCATGTGGCCATGTCTTTCGCATCGCAAACAGCGATATCGCTCGCATTGGCCAGAGTGGTGGTAAGAACATTTGTTGCACAAAGGATATTTTCCTTGATACACACCCTTTCCTTTGTCATCGGGTTGGGTGGCAGTAAATGCTCTGGCAGGTGCAGATCGTTGTTGTTGTTGGGGTTGATGAGATTGGTGGTGGCTGGATTCCCACTTCCTCTTCTGGCTTTCTTGAGGCTTTAGATGTTCGCCTCGCTTGGGTAGCTTGCCCTGAGCTACCGCCTGGTCGGTTAGTTTGTGAGCCAGTCTGATCAGAGGTTGGATAGTGGTGAGGTCAGACGCAGTCACCATGCTTTGAATCTGTTCGGGCAGCCCACTGATGAACTGCTCGATCTTCTTGTATTCCGGCGTTACCATTGCCGGACACAGCTTACACAGCTCGTGAAATCGAGTGCAGTACTGCTCGATTTCAGATCCCACCATCTTCAGTACCCAGAACTCAGCCTCTAGTTTTCTGATCTCATCGCGAGGACAGTACTCCTCTTGCAGTAATCGAGTGAAATCAGTCCATGGCGTGGAGTTGGCACCGTCCAACCCCAGGGTTTGTACATGGGTATTCCACCATGTGAGGGCTGGTCCTTCCAGTGTTCCAGTTGCGAACTTCACCCGGTTCTCTTCAGCACATTCGCACATGGCGAATACAGACTCTACTTTCTCCACCCAGCGGAGCATTCCGACAGCTCCCTCAGTCCCCTTGAATTTGAGCGGGTGGCAGTTCAAGAAGGATTTAAAGGAGCATCCTTTGTTGTTGTTTACTTGTGATCCTGTCAGTCAGAAACCAATGTCGTGTGTCAGAGCGTGTCAGCTATACTATGTTAGTCATGTTAGGCGAGTGTTAGTACCGTTGTTCGAGCCACTGGTTTCACTAGCAAGGCGGTTTGCCTCGTGCTCTGCCAGTATCTTGTTAACTCGTCTGTCAACCATCATCTTAATGACGGCTGCGTCCAGTGTTCGTCTAGGAGGGCGTGCATGTGGTCCTCTTCCCGCCATAGATATTTTCTATACGGAAGGGATAGAATGTTAGTAAGTCAGAATGTTAGTCAGATGTTGTGTCGGAAGTCAGATCATATGTCATGTTAGTTGTCAAGTCAAAGCATCATGGTCAACATGTAATAAGTAAGACAAACCATACTTCTCATTAATAATAAGATTGAAGTACAATAACTTTTCAAAAGGAAATACATAATAAGTTCTTCGAGCACATCCCGCTCGTCTAGGCCAAAATAAAGAAAGTACAAAACACAACAGTCCTCTAATCCGAATCCATAGAGGCGTGTGAAATATCGCTAGCAGCGTCTCCGTCATCATCATCCTCCTTCGGATCCTCATTAGGATCCTCATCAAAGTCCTCTTCTTCGAGGTCCTCGGCCTCGAATTCAGGACCATCCTCCTGTGGTGGTTCCTCAATAAACTGTGCAGCCCATGCGTTAAGCATGGCATCACTGGCCTGCACCATCTCCTGAGTCTCGGTTATGTCTGTCCGATTCTCAGTGATGCGTACATCATGCTCCTGCATGACGTCAACGATCTGTCCGTGCTGGGTCATCAGTTGAGACACTTGGAGACGTAGAGTCTCCACCTGTGCCTCCAGTCTGTCGTTGCGTTCCTCTAGCCAATCGTTCTGCCTCTCCAGTCGATCGTTCTTCTCGCGAAGAACTCGAACCTCGTCTGACAGCTCTCCAGTCCTCCAAATCTCTTGTCGGGTGCAAGCAATGTGGGCCGCGAAGGCCTGCTCCAGTGGTACCCCAAGTGGTGGCAGTCGGTGTCCTGGGGTGGTATCACCAGGGAAACGGTATGGAGGTACTCTCTCCCCGATGATCCATCCCTGGATTATGGTGGGAAGCCATCCCCAATGTCGGGCCCGTGCCGCGTCTCTGGCCCGCCTATCCATCTCGGCGTCCACCTGCGCCACTATGTCGTGGACTCGTCGGCGGCTCTCTGTCGTCAGATCGTCGGTTGCCGAGCGTCTGCCCGGGTTCCTGCTGGTGTCGTCATTGTTGGCCATCCTGTAAGTCTCAAGTTAGTAAGTAACAGTTCAATATAAACATTAATAGTATCAATGTGCAAGTTCTACGTGTAGTGTCTAAAGTTGAGCAATGGCTATAGTCTAAGTTTACTACATGCAAACCTAGTTCCCTATAACCAAGGCTCTGATACCAGTCTGTCACACCCCCAATTTCCCACTCGTGGTGTCAGTCCACGTGGGTGTGACGTGGCCAGAATCACAGCTCAAGGTCATATAGAACACCTCTATATGCGTTTACAAATCCCATGTTTGACACATACACATAACAAAATAGTTTGCAGCGGAATAATAGTTATCATAGCATAATGCAGCGGAAAAACAAGTGTTTGACAAATTGCAGCGGAAATGTAAATAGTTCTACGCAACATTGTTTAACCAAAATAAAAGTAAATTGTTTTTGAAATAACAAGACAGTATGCATGTAGTTCCTAATGCTCGTTCCTTAGATTGTGCATCCCTGTCCTCCTGCTAGCCATACTAGTTACCTGAGAATACAAGTTTGAAAAGTGTCAACACAATGGTTGGTGAGTTCACAGGTTTTGATATACATATATATAGTAAGAAAGTGTGTCATGCTGTTTATCAAATGTTAGTACCGAGCCCTAGGCCCAAAGTGTCAGTGCGTCACTACCGAACTAGACTTGTTTGTCCTTGCCTCCGCTATGCCTCGTATACATAGCAAGTTAGGTCAGAATTTGCACGGGTTATGACATCCAGTCAACATAGTGCCCCGTGGGGTTAGTCATTCCCTAATGGATCCATCCAAATCAACCACGTTGTTTGTACATTAACGGTAAGACTTTGTGAGGGCTTAATACGAGTTCAACACTTAATGTTTGTCTAATAAACCAGCATACACAAAATGTTTGTACAGTAATAGATGCTTGACTCGATGCAACTAGTATTCTCCCCCTATTTGAAAGCGTTTGAAAAAGAGTAAAGAGGGGCCGTAAACTCACCTTAGTGATATGAACGGATGAAAGCGTAAGCTCCTGATGTAGTAGGCACGTCGGTCACCGGCAACCTATATCGTATACCGTTCGTGAGCTTGTGTAAGTGACCGTGCTAGTGTTTGTGTTAGTGCTCGTGTTTGTGCTCAACAACTCTCGGTTGTTCATGTTTGTCCGTGTCGGTCCACAATGACCGTGTTTGCTCGTGTTGGTCCACATTGACCTTGTTTGACTGTGTTGGTCCACAATGACCGTGTTTGACCATGTTTGACTAAAGTTGACCGTGTCAAGTCAACGACCCGTTGGTGAACCGTGTGACGGTTGTGACTCGTGTAGCAATCGTGTAAGTGTTTGTCGTGTGCAAAACGCGTAGGTCGCGTCTATGGACAACTTACTATTTGTAGTAAGTTTTCATTTTTGGAAAGTTCACAAAGCATATTGGTTTTAGAGTTCTAGCATGCTTATTAGTCCTACGTGATCATGTTAACACATAGCACATCATCATACGGGTTCACATAAGTCGTTTATAACATGTTAGCACATAAAAGTTTCCTAAAATGGAAAGTTTCCATTTATAGCATACGTGATATCGGAAACCATCTAACTTAGCATCTAATCCACATATTATAACATAATAAGTCATTTAGCATGCTCAAATAATATAACACGTTGACAAATCGGTTTTTGTAAAAATAAAGTTACTATAAATAGTAACTTTGTGGTTTTTGCATAAAAATGACCATTTGACATTTCTAAACCTATTTTCATGTTACAAATCATCAAAATAATCCATCTAACATCATTTAAACATGTCAACATAACCTAACCCATCACTTAGCAATATTTCATCTACAAAAGTTACTAAATATAGTAACTATGTCAAAATACCCATGAACATCATTAAAATCACATTCTAACCTTATTATCATCCTAATAACATCTAAACAACCATCCATGAACATGCATGACACCAAATATCATTCACATTCTCATTTCATAAGTAAAAAGTTACTATTAATGGCAAGTTTCATCAAAATCATAATTTTGGCCATTTCAACGTCATCCAATCATGTGAAGATCTTCTAATATCATTTATAAACACATTTACAACTACAAGATCACTCCATGAGTCATGGATCATACATGCATGGCACTTTTTCAACATTTTATAACCAAATAATGATATTCTCCTAAACACATCATCATAGATCATCACCAAATGCATGCTAATCATGTTAGATCATCATAAATCACATCAAAACTAATAAACCCATAAACAAAATTCGTGCATGTGCTTTACCCATGCTTGCATGTGTGATTTATCGCTTGCATGTGAGTGTAGGAATGAAAAGAGTGTGTGTAAACGTGTTGGGGATACCTCACAAGCTTTAGATCGACAAGAGGGTGTTGGAGCAGCTCTGGAGACTTCTGGACAGCAGCTCTATCAGTCAACAAGGAGGTGGTGATGGTGGTTGAGGTCTAGAGGTCTCCCTTCAATGGTGTTCAAGCTTCCAAGAGCTTCAAATCTTCAAAAATGGCTTCTAAGAGCTTCAATGGTGATGTTGCAGGTGAAATGACGAAGTAGAGCCGAATTATGGTGCTAGAACTCGGGAGAAGTGTGTAGGGGTGGCTGGAAATGATGGTGTCTTGGTTAAATAAAGATTCTGCGAACTGGGTCTTGTCGCGTAGCGCGACACGTTCAAGGGTTCCCCTCGCGTAACGCGAGAGAGTCCCGCGTTCAAATTTCCCCCGCCACCTGTCGCGTATCGCGACAGTGTCCTTGTGGACCGTCGCGTAGCGTGACAGATCCCCTGATGAGCCCAATAGGCCCATTTTCATTGGTTTGATCCGTTCGTTGCCGTTTTCACGTTTACGAACTTTCGTTTGGCCTTGATTGACTTCCAAGTTCAATGTGTGAGTGTTTCGTGAGGTTTCGAGTGTTGTGCTACACAATGTGTTAGACGTTCACCAACGTTCGTGTGTTTTGACACGTGTGTGCTGTTTGCCGATAATTCCACGAATTATCTTGTTGTATGTCGGTGTTTGTAATGTCGTGCCACGTGTCACTCTAAATTGATCTAATTCTAGTGCCACGTGTACAATAAGCATTTAAATAAATATTTAATTAAACATAAAGCTGACCTGGAAATTACGGGGTGTCACATCCTCCCCATGTTAGAAAGAATTTCGTCCCGAAATTCAACTTGTGTTGCCAGTGTTTGTCTGTTCCGCGAACAGGTGTGGGTACTTTTGTTTCATCTGGTCTTCACGTTCCCACGTGAATTCCAGTCCGCGACGCGAATTCCATCGCACCTTTACTATCGGTATTTTACTAAGTTGAGCTTCTTGGTTTCCCGGTCCATAATCTCCACCGGTTCCTCAACGAAGTTCAATTGTTCGTCGATTTGTATTTCCTCGAGAGGAATAACAAGTGTCTCATCAGATAGGCACTTCTTGAGGTTCGAGATGTGGAATACGTTGTGTACACTGCTCAGTTCGACTGGCAGGTTCAGTTCGTAGGCTACAGGGCCTATTCGTTTTGTAATCTCGAAAGGTCCAATGTAACGAGGGTTCAACTTTCCTCATTTGCCAAACCGAATGACACCTTTCCAGGGCGAGACCTTGAGTAATACTCTGTCTCCCACCTGGAATTCTAACGGTTTGCGTCGTTTGTCAGCATAGCTCTCTCTGTCGTCAGATCGTCGGTTGTTTGCGTCTGCCCGATCTTCCTGCTGGTGTCGTCATTGTTGGACCATCAGTTGTAAGTCTCAACTTAGTAAGTAACAGTTCAATATAAACATTAATAGTATCAATGTGCAAGTTCTACGTGTAGTGTCTAAAGTTGAGCAATGGTAGTCTAAGTTTACTACATGCAAACCTAGTTCCCTATAACCAAGGCTCTGATACCAGTCTGTCACACCCCCAATTTCCCACTCGTGGTGTCAGTCCACGTGGGTGTGACGTGCCCAGAATCACAGCTCAAGGTCATATAGAACACCTCTATATGCGTTTACAAATCCCATGTTGACACATACACATAACAAAATAGTTTGCAGCGGAATAATAGTTATCATAGCATAATGCAGCGGAAAAACAAGTGTTTGACAAATTGCAGCGGAAATGTAAATAGTTCTACGCAACATTGTTTAACCAAAATAAAAGTAAATTGTTTTTGAAATAACAAGACAGTATGCATGTAGTTCCTAATGCTCGTTCCTTAGATTGTGCATCCCTGTCCTCCTGCTAGCCATACTAGTTACCTGAGAATACAAGTTTGAAAAGTGTCAACACAATGGTTGGTGAGTTCACAGGTTTTGATATACATATATATAGTAAGAAAGTGTGTCATGCTGTTTATCAAATGTTAGTACCGAGCCCTAGGCCCAAAGTGTCAGTGCGTCACTACCGAACTAGACTTGTTTGTCCTTGCCTCCGCTATGCCTCGTATACATAGCAAGTTAGGTCAGAATTTGCACGGGTTATGACATCCAGTCAACATAGTGCCCCGTGGGTTAGTCATTCCCTAATGGATCCATCCAAATCAACCACGTTGTTTGTACATTAACGGTAAGACTTTGTGAGGGCTTAATACGAGTTCAACACTTAATGTTTGTCTAATAAACCAGCATACACAAAATGTTTGTACAGTAATAGATGCTTGACTCGATGCAACTAGTATTCTCCCCCTATTTGAAAGCGTTTGAAAAAGAGTAAAGAGGGGCCGTAAACTCACCTTAGTGATATGAACGGATGAAAGCGTAAGCTCCTGATGTAGTAGGCACGTCGGTCACCGGCAACCTATATCGTATACCGTTCGTGAGCTTGTGTAAGTGACCGTGCTAGTGTTTGTGTTAGTGCTCGTGTTTGTGCTCAACAACTCTCGGTTGTTCATGTTTGTCCGTGTCGGTCCACAATGACCGTGTTTGCTCGTGTTGGTCCACATTGACCTTGTTTGACTGTGTTGGTCCACAATGACCGTGTTTGACCATGTTTGACTAAAGTTGACCGTGTCAAGTCAACGACCCGTTGGTGAACCGTGTGACGGTTGTGACTCGTGTAGCAATCGTGTAAGTGTTTGTCGTGTGCAAAACGCGTAGGTCGCGTCTATGGACAACTTACTATTTGTAGTAAGTTTCCATTTTTGGAAAGTTCACAAAGCATATTGGTTTTAGAGTTCTAGCATGCTTATTAGTCCTACGTGATCATGTTAACACATAGCACATCATCATACGGGTTCACATAAGTCGTTTATAACATGTTAGCACATAAAAGTTTCCTAAAATGGAAAGTTTCCATTTATAGCATACGTGATATCGGAAACCATCTAACTTAGCATCTAATCCACATATTATAACATAATAAGTCATTTAGCATGCTCAAATAATATAACACGTTGACAAATCGGTTTTTGTAAAAATAAAGTTACTATAAATAGTAACTTTGTGGTTTTTGCATAAAAATGACCATTTGACATTTCTAAACCTATTTTCATGTTACAAATCATCAAAATAATCCATCTAACATCATTTAAACATGTCAACATAACCTAACCCATCACTTAGCAATATTTCATCTACAAAAGTTACTAAATATAGTAACTATGTCAAAATACCCATGAACATCATTAAAATCACATTCTAACCTTATTATCATCCTAATAACATCTAAACAACCATCCATGAACATGCATGACACCAAATATCATTCACATTCTCATTTCATAAGTAAAAAGTTACTATTAATGGCAAGTTTCATCAAAATCATAATTTTGGCCATTTCAACGTCATCCAATCATGTGAAGATCTTCTAATATCATTTATAAACACATTTACAACTACAAGATCACTCCATGAGTCATGGATCATACATGCATGGCACTTTTTCAACGTTTTATAACCAAATAATGATATTCTCCTAAACACATCATCATAGATCATCACCAAATGCATGCTAATCATGTTAGATCATCATAAATCACATCAAAACTAATAAACCCATAAACAAAATTCGTGCATGTGCTTTACCCATGCTTGCATGTGTGATTTATCGCTTGCATGTGAGTGTAGGAATGAAAAGAGTGTGTGTAAACGTGTTGGGGATACCTCACAAGCTTTAGATCGACAAGAGGGTGTTGGAGCAGCTCTGGAGACTTCTGGACAGCAGCTCTATCAGTCAACAAGGAGGTGGTGATGGTGGTTGAG
This sequence comes from Mikania micrantha, assembly GCA_009363875.1. Taxonomy (NCBI): domain Eukaryota; kingdom Viridiplantae; phylum Streptophyta; class Magnoliopsida; order Asterales; family Asteraceae; genus Mikania; species Mikania micrantha. The sequence goes on along the minus strand of CM018690.1, from coordinate 28,978,788 downwards.
GTCTAGAGGTCTCCCTTCAATGGTGTTCAAGCTTCCAAGAGCTTCAAATCTTCAAAAATGGCTTCTAAGAGCTTCAATGGTGATGTTGCAGGTGAAATGACGAAGTAGAGCCGAATTATGGTGCTAGAACTCGGGAGAAGTGTGTAGGGGTGGCTGGAAATGATGGTGTCTTGGTTAAATAAAGATTCTGCGAACTGGGTCTTGTCGCGTAGCGCGACACGTTCAAGGGTTCCCCTCGCGTAACGCGAGAGAGTCCCGCGTTCAAATTTCCCCCGCCACCTGTCGCGTATCGCGACAGTGTCCTTGTGGACCGTCGCGTAGCGTGACAGATCCCCTGATGAGCCCAATAGGCCCATTTTCATTGGTTTGATCCGTTCGTTGCCGTTTTCACGTTTACGAACTTTCGTTTGGCCTTGATTGACTTCCAAGTTCAATGTGTGAGTGTTTCGTGAGGTTTCGAGTGTTGTGCTACACAATGTGTTAGACGTTCACCAACGTTCGTGTGTTTTGACACGTGTGTGCTGTTTGCCGATAATTCCACGAATTATCTTGTTGTATGTCGGTGTTTGTAATGTCGTGCCACGTGTCACTCTAAATTGATCTAATTCTAGTGCCACGTGTACAATAAGCATTTAAATAAATATTTAATTAAACATAAAGCTGACCTGGAAATTACGGGGTGTCACATCCTCCCCATGTTAGAAAGAATTTCGTCCCGAAATTCAACTTGTGTTGCCAGTGTTTGTCTGTTCCGCGAACAGGTCTGGGTACTTTTGTTTCATCTGGTCTTCACGTTCCCACGTGAATTCCAGTCCGCGACGCGAATTCCATCGCACCTTTACTATCGGTATTTTACTAAGTTTGAGCTTCTTGGTTTCCCGGTCCATAATCTCCACCGGTTCCTCAACGAAGTTCAATTGTTCGTCGATTTGTATTTCCTCGAGAGGAATAACAAGTGTCTTATCAGATAGGCACTTCTTGAGGTTCGAGATGTGGAATACGTTGTGTACACTGCTCAGTTCGACTGGCAGGTTCAGTTCGTAGGCTACAGGGCCTATTCGTTTTGTAATCTCGAAAGGTCCAATGTAACGAGGGTTCAACTTTCCTCATTTGCCAAACCGAATGACACCTTTCCAGGGCGAGACCTTTAGTAATACTCTGTCTCCCACCTGGAATTCTAACGGTTTGCGTCGTTTGTCAGCATAGCTCTTCTGTCTGTCACGAGCTGCTGCCATTCGTTTGCGTATTTGCACGATCTTCTTAGTTGTCTCGTGCACCAGTTCTGGACCAGTCAGTTGGCTGTCTCCAACTTCCGCCCAGCAAATGGGTGATCGACACTTACGTCCGTAAAGTGCCTCGAATGGTGCAGCTTGGATGCTGGTGTGGTAGCTATTGTTATATGAGAACTCAACTAACGGTAGGTGAGTCTCCCAGCTACAACCAAAGTCAATGACACATGCCCGAAGCATGTCCTCTAGGGTTTGTATAGTTCGCTCACTCTGTCCGTCCGTCTGCGGGTGGTAAGCGGTACTCATGTCCAATCTCGTGCCCAAAGCCTTATGCAAGGACTTCCAGAAATGCGACGTAAAGCGACTGTCGCGATCAGAGATTATCGAGATTGGTACTCCGTGTCGAGTGACCACTTCCTTTATATAGATACGAGTGAGTTTGTCTAGCTTGTCAGTCTCCTTGATAGGTAGGAAATGTGCGGACTTTGTCAGTCGGTCTACGATAACCCAGATGGTATCGCAACCATTTTCCGTCTTAGGCAGTTTAGTTATGAAGTCCATGGAGATCTGTTCCCATTTCCACATTGGTAGTTCAGGTTGTTGAAGTAACCCTGATGGCTTCTGGTACTCAACTTTGACTTTTGAGCACGTTAAACACTTACTTACGTAAGTTGCTATTTCAGCTTTCATGTTCGGCCACCAATAGGTTGTCTTCAAATCGTGATACATCTTGTCAGAGCCCGGGTGTACGGAATACCGGCTCTTGTGAGCTTCATCCATCACTACTTCTCTCAATCCTCCGTAGCGTGGAATCCAGATTCGATCCATTAAATAGTAAGCTCCGTCGTCTTTTGCCTTTATTTGCTTATCCATGCCACGCATGGCTTCAAGAGTGAGGTTTTCAGTTTTCAGAGCTTCCTGTTGTGCTATCCGAATTTGATTCGGCAGTTCAGAATGGATCGTGAGTTGTAGTGCGCGCACGCGTTTTGTCGTTTCTTTTCGGCTCAACGCGTCGTCCACTACGTTTGCCTTGCTTGGATGGTATTTGATGGCGCAATCATAATCGCTGATGAGTTCAACCCATCTTTGCTGTCTCATGTTCAACTCCTTCTGGTCGAAGATGTGCTGTAGGCTCTTGTGATCGGTAAAGATTGTACATTTCGTGCCGTACAAGTAGTGTCGCCAGATTTTCAAAGCGAATACTACGGCTCCCAACTCAAGGTCATGAGTCGTGTAGTTCTTCTCATGCACCTTCAGTTGTCGTGAAGCGTATGCTATCACTTTCTCGCGTTGCATCAGCACGCAACCGAGTCCTTGTTTCGAAGCGTCGCAATACACCACGAAGTCATCACATCCTTCCGGTAGGGATAGGATGGGTGTAGTGCATAGTTTCTGTTTCAACAGGTTGAAAGCAGCTTCTTGTTTGTCTCCCCAATCGAACTTCTTATCCTTATGAGTCAAGGAGGTCAGTGATTGAGCAATCTTCGAGAATCCTTCAATGAATCTTCGGTAGTACCCGGCCAGACCTAAGAATTGTCGCACCTCAGTTGGAGTCCTGGGTGCTTCCCAGTTCTTGATGGCTTCGATCTTAGCTGGGTCTACGTGTATCCCCTGTTCATTAACCACGTGTCCAAGGAATTGAACTTCGCGGATCCAAAAGTCGCACTTTGAAAATTTTGCGTACAGTTGCTCTTTCTTTAATAATTCCAAAACTAGTCTCAGATGTTCAACATGTTCTTCTTGGTTCTTAGAGTAGATCAGGATGTCGTCGATGAACACTATTACGAATTTGTCAAGATAGGGTTTGCACACTCGGTTCATGAGATCCATGAATACAGCTGGTGCGTTGGTTAGTCCAAAGGGCATAACCAAAAATTCGTAGTGTCTGTATGGGTTCTGAAGGCAGTCTTAGGAATATCGTTTTCCTGTATCCTCAATTGATGGTAGCCCGATCTTAAATCGATCTTTGAATAGTAGCTCGACCCTTGCAACTGGTCAAACAGATCGTCTATTCGTGGCAACGGGTATCGATTCTTTATCGTCACCTTGTTCAGCTCTCTGTAGTCAATACACATACGGAATGATCCGTCTTTCTTCTTCACAAACAAGACCGGTGCTCCCCAAGGTGAGAAGCTCGGTCTGATAAATCCCTTGTCTAACAGTTCTTGCAACTGGTTAGACAGCTCCTGCATCTCAGTCGGTGCTAGTCGGTATGGAGCTTTAGCAATCGGTGCTGCTCCAGGTGTAAGATCTATCTGGAACTCGACCTGTCGTTTCGGAGGCAGTCCAGGTAGATCCTCGGGAAATACTTCGGGAAAATCGCGGACTACGGCGATGTCCTCAATCTTCCTTTCTTTCTTCGGTTGTTCCGTGATGAGAGCTAGTATTGCAGTGTATCCCTTTTGTAGATATTTGTTCGCTTTCATACATGACATGATGTTTAGAGGTATTGCCCGTCGTTCTCCCTGAATCGAAATCTGCTCACCGTTCTGTAACGTCACGCGTACGATCCTCTCGTTGCATACGATCTCGGCTTGGTTAACGGATAACCAATCCATTCCAACGATCACATCGAAGCTTCCGAGAGTCACCGGCATCAAATCGATTTCGAGTTCGTGATCCGCCAAAACCATGACGCATCCTCGAAAGATGTGTTGTGTTTCGATCAGTTTGCCATCGGCTAACTCTACGGTATACTTGTAGTCTAGTGGTGTCGGGGTAATATCTAGTAATTTGCTAAACTCACTAGATATAAAGCTCCTATCGGCACCGGTATCAAATAATATGCTAGCTTAGACATTATTTAAAAGAAACGTACCGGTTACGATGTTAGGATCGTCCTTGGCTTCCCCCGAGCCAATCACAAAAGCTCTTCCCTTGGCCGCTCCTCCTCCGGCCTTCTTCAGTTGAGGGCAATCCCTCCTCATGTGACCCGGTTTTCCGCATTCATAACACCCTCTGAGGGTGTTCTGGTTGTTATTGTTCTGGTTCTGGTTATGGTTGGAGTTGTTGTTGTTGACAGGAAACTTTGATCTGCAATCTTTGGCCATGTGGCCATGTCTTCCGCATCGCAAACAGCGATATCGCTCGCATTGGCCAGAGTGGTGGTAAGAACATTTGTTGCACAAAGGATATTTTCCTTGATACACACCCTTTCCTTTGTCATCGGGTTGGGTGGCAGTAAATGCTCTGGCAGGTGCAGATCGTTGTTGTTGTTGGGGTTGATGAGATTGGTGGTGGCTGGATTCCCACTTCCTCTTCTGGCTTTCTTGAGGCTTTAGATGTTCGCCTCGCTTGGGTAGCTTGCCCTGAGCTACCGCCTGGTCGGTTAGTTTGTGAGCCAGTCTGATCAGAGGTTGGATAGTGGTGAGGTCAGACGCAGTCACCATGCTTTGAATCTGTTCGGGCAGCCCACTGATGAACTGCTCGATCTTCTTGTATTCCGGCGTTACCATTGCCGGACACAGCTTACACAGCTTGTGAAATCGAGTGCAGTACTGCTCGATTTCAGATCCCACCATCTTCAGTACCCAGAACTCAGCCTCTAGTTTTCTGATCTCATCGCGAGGACAGTACTCCTCTTGCAGTAATCGAGTGAAATCAGTCCATGGCGTGGAGTTGGCACCGTCCAACCCCAGGGTTTGTACATGGGTATTCCACCATGTGAGGGCTGGTCCTTCCAGTGTTCCAGTTGCGAACTTCACCCGGTTCTCTTCAGCACATTCGCACATGGCGAATACAGACTCTACTTTCTCCACCCAGCGGAGCATTCCGACAGCTCCCTCAGTCCCCTTGAATTTGAGCGGGTGGCAGTTCAGGAAGGATTTAAAGGAGCATCCTTTGTTGTTGTTTCCTTGTGATCCTGTCAGGCAGAAACCAATGTCGTGTGTCAGAGCGTGTCAGCTATACTATGTTAGTCATGTTAGGCGAGTGTTAGTACCGTTGTTCGAGCCACTGGTTTCACTAGCAAGGCGGTTTGCCTCGTGCTCTGCCAGTATCTTGTTAACTCGTCTGTCAACCATCATCTTAATGACGGCTGCGTCCAGTGTTCGTCTAGGAGGGCGTGCATGTGGTCCTCTTCCCGCCATAGATATTTTCTATACGGAAGGGATAGAATGTTAGTAAGTCAGAATGTTAGTCAGATGTTGTGTCGGAAGTCAGATCATATGTCATGTTAGTTGTCAAGTCAAAGCATCATGGTCAACATGTAATAAGTAAGACAAACCATACTTCTCATTAATAATAAGATTGAAGTACAATAAATTTTCAAAAGGAAATACATAATAAGTTCTTCGAGCACATCCCGCTCGTCTAGGCCAAAATAAAGAAAGTACAAAACACAACAGTCCTCTCATCCGAATCCATAGAGGCGTGTGAAATATCGCTAGCAGCGTCTCCGTCATCATCATCCTCCTCCGGATCCTCATTAGGATCCTCATCAAAGTCCTCTTCTTCGAGGTCCTCGGCCTCGAATTCAGGACCATCCTCCTGTGGTGGTTCCTCAATAAACTATGCAGCCCATGCGTTAAGCATGGCATCACTGGCCTGCACCATCTCCTGAGTCTCGGTTATGTCTGTCCGATTCTCAGTGATGCGTACATCATGCTCCTGCATGACGTCAACGATCTGTCCGTGCTGGGTCATCAGTTGACACACTTGGAGACGTAGAGTCTCCACCTGTGCCTCCAGTCTGTCGTTGCGTTCCTCTAGCCTATCGTTCTGCCTCTCCAGTCGATCGTTCTTCTTGCGAAGAACTCAAACCTCGTCTGACAGCTCTCCACTCCTCCAAATCTCTTGTCGGGTGCAAGCAATGTGGGCCGCGAAGGCCTGCTCCAGTGGTACCCCAAGTGGTGGCAGTCGGTATCCTGGGATGGTATCACCAGGGAAACGGTATGGAGGTACTCTCTCCCCGATGATCCATCCCTGGATTATGGTGGGAAGCCATCCCCAATGTCGGGCCCGTGCCGCGTCTCTGGCCCGCCTATCCATCTCGGCGTCCACCTGCGCCACTATGTCGTGGACTCGTCGGCGGCTCTCTGTCGTCAGATCGTCGGTTGCCGAGCGTCTGCCCGGGTTCCTGCTGGTGTCGTCATTGTTGGCCATCGTGTAAGTCTCAAGTTAGTAAGTAACAGTTCAATATAAACATTAATAGTATCAATGTGCAAGTTCTACGTGTAGTGTCTAAAGTTGAGCAATGGCTATAGTCTAAGTTTACTACATGCAAACCTAGTTCCCTATAACCAAGGCTCTGATACCAGTCTGTCACACCCCCAATTTCCCACTCGTGGTGTCAGTCCACGTGGGTGTGACGTGGCCAGAATCACAGCTTAAGGTCATATAGAACACCTCTATATGCGTTTACAAATCCCATGTTTGACACATACACATAACAAAATAGTTTGCAGCGGAATAATAGTTATCATAGCATAATGCAGCGGAAAAACAAGTGTTTGACAAATTGCAGCAGAAATGTAAATAGTTCTACGCAACATTGTTTAACCAAAATAAAAGTAAATTGTTTTTGAAATAACAAGACAGTATGCATGTAGTTCCTAATGCTCGTTCCTTAGATTGTGCATCCCTGTCCTCCTGCTAGCCATACTAGTTACCTGAGAATACAAGTTTGAAAAGTGTCAACACAATGGTTGGTGAGTTCACAGGTTTTGATATACATATATATAGTGTGTCATGCTGTTTATCAAATGTTAGTACCGAGCCCTAGGCCCAAAGTGTCAGTGCGTCACTACCGAACTAGACTTGTTTGTCCTTGCCTCCGCTATGCCTCGTATACATAGCAAGTTAGGTCAGAATTTGCACGGGTTATGACATCCAGTCAACATAGTGCCCCGTGGGGTTAGTCATTCCCTAATGGATCCATCCAAATCAACCACGTTGTTTGTACATTAACGGTAAGACTTTGTGAGGGCTTAATACGAGTTCAACACTTAATGTTTGTCTAATAAACCAGCATACACAAAATGTTTGTACAGTAATAGATGCTTGACTCGATGCAACTAGTATTCTCCCCCTATTTGAAAGCGTTTGAAAAAGAGTAAAGAGGGGCCGTAAACTCACCTTAGTGATATGAACGGATGAAAGCGTAAGCTCCTGATGTAGTAGGCACGTCGGTCACCGGCAACCTATATCGTATACCGTTCGTGAGCTTGTGTAAGTGACCGTGCTAGTGTTTGTGTTAGTGCTCGTGTTTGTGCTCAACAACTCTCGGTTGTTCATGTTTGTCCGTGTCGGTCCACAATGACCGTGTTTGCTCGTGTTGGTCCACATTGACCTTGTTTGACTGTATTGGTCCACAATGACCGTGTTTGACCATGTTTGACTAAAGTTGACCGTGTCAAGTCAACGACCCGTTGGTGAACCGTGTGACGGTTGTGACTCGTGTAGCAATCGTGTAAGTGTTTGTCGTGTGCAAAACGCGTAGGTCGCGTCTATGGACAACTTACTATTTGTAGTAAGTTTCCATTTTTGGAAAGTTCACAAAGCATATTGGTTTTAGAGTTCTAGCATGCTTATTAGTCCTACGTGATCATGTTAACACATAGCACATCATCATACGGGTTCACATAAGTCGTTTATAACATGTTAGCACATAAAAGTTTCCTAAAATGGAAAGTTTCCATTTATAGCATACGTGATATCGGAAACCATCTAACTTAGCATCTAATCCACATATTATAACATAATAAGTCATTTAGCATGCTCAAATAATATAACACGTTGACAAATCGGTTTTTGTAAAAATAAAGTTACTATAAATAGTAACTTTGTGGTTTTTGCATAAAAATGACCATTTGACATTTCTAAACCTATTTTCATGTTACAAATCATCAAAATAATCCATCTAACATCATTTAAACATGTCAACATAACCTAACCCATCACTTAGCAATATTTCATCTACAAAAGTTACTAAATATAGTAACTATGTCAAAATACCCATGAACATCATTAAAATCACATTCTAACCTTATTATCATCCTAATAACATCTAAACAACCATCCATGAACATGCATGACACCAAATATCATTCACATTCTCATTTCATAAGTAAAAAGTTACTATTAATGGCAAGTTTCATCAAAATCATAATTTTGGCCATTTCAACGTCATCCAATCATGTGAAGATCTTCTAATATCATTTATAAACACATTTACAACTACAAGATCACTCCATGAGTCATGGATCATACATGCATGGCACTTTTTCAACGTTTTATAACCAAATAATGATATTCTCCTAAACACATCATCATAGATCATCACCAAATGCATGCTAATCATGTTAGATCATCATAAATCACATTAAAACTAATAAACCCATAAACAAAATTCGTGCATGTGCTTTACCCATGCTTGCATGTGTGATTTATCGCTTGCATGTGAGTGTAGGAATGAAAAGAGTGTGTGTAAACGTGTTGGGGATACCTCACAAGCTTTAGATCGACAAGAGGGTGTTGGAGCAGCTCTGGAGACTTCTGGACAGCAGCTCTATCAGTCAACAAGGAGGTGGTGATGGTGGTTGAGGTCTAGAGGTCTCCCTTCAATGGTGTTCAAGCTTCCAAGAGCTTCAAATCTTCAAAAATGGCTTCTAAGAGCTTCAATGGTGATGTTGCAGGTGAAATGACGAAGTAGAGCCGAATTATGGTGCTAGAACTCGGGAGAAGTGTGTAGGGGTGGCTGGAAATGATGGTGTCTTGGTTAAATAAAGATTCTGCGAACTGGGTCTTGTCGCGTAGCGCGACACGTTCAAGGGTTCCCCTCGCGTAACGCGAGAGAGTCCCGCGTTCAAATTTCCCCCGCCACCTGTCGCGTATCGCGACAGTGTCCTTGTGGACCGTCGCGTAGCGTGACAGATCCCCTGATGAGCCCAATAGGCCCATTTTCATTGGTTTGATCCGTTCGTTGCCGTTTTCACGTTTACGAACTTTCGTTTGGCCTTGATTGACTTCCAAGTTCAATGTGTGAGTGTTTCGTGAGGTTTCGAGTGTTGTGCTACACAATGTGTTAGACGTTCACCAACGTTCGTGTGTTTTGACACGTGTGTGCTGTTTGCCGATAATTCCACGAATTATCTTGTTGTATGTCGGTGTTTGTAATGTCGTGCCACGTGTCACTCTAAATTGATCTAATTCTAGTGCCACGTGTACAATAAGCATTTAAATAAATATTTAATTAAACATAAAGCTGACTTGGAAATTACGGGGTGTCACAATAATCCTCTACGGTGTTCTCATCTTCTGATAGCGAGGGTATTGATCTTTTTATCTCGGCTTTGTCTACGATGGCTCAAGAAAACGCTTCTCAGATTCCTCGGCCTATAATTAGAAGAATTCAAATTAATCGAGACAGGGAAGAGGGGCATGATCTGTTGATGCGTCATTATTTTGGGCCTGAACCGTTGTATAATGAGACGTTGTTCAAGAGGCGTTTCCGGATGCAACGACCTCTATTTGAACGTATCGTGAACGATCTGGAGGTTGCGGATACTTATTTTCAATTAAGATGGGATGCTCGCGGCAAGCGAGGATTTGCACCACTACCAAAAAAATGATCTTTAGAGACTAAATTCTTAGAGAATGATATATCAGTCTTAGATACTTACTATTTAGGACTGAATATTCAGTTGCTAAAAATATTAGGGACTGAATTTTTTTCTTAAGAAATTAGTGACTGATAATCAGTCCCTAATATAGTTACTACTTATGTAAGACTGTGTTTCAGTCGCTAATATGTTTAGGCCAAATATAGTTAAAAATGAAAAATTATTAGGAAATGAATTTCAGTCTTAAATATGTGTCATTTAAATAAAACAAAATGAAACAAATTTGTTAGAGAATATTAGGGACTGACATTCAGTTTTAATATTTACAAAGGGAAAATTAGTGACTGATAATCAGTCTCTAATATAGTAACTACTTATGTAAGACTGTGTTTCAGTCACTAATATGTTTGTACCAAATATGGTTAAAAAAGGAAAATTATTAGGTAATGAATTTCAGTCTTAAATATGTGTCATTTATATAAAAAAAAATGAACCAAATTTGTTAGAGAATATTAGGGACTGACATTCAGTTTTAATTTTTACAAGAGAATAAAGAACTAATATTCAGTTATGACTTTTCTTGTTAGAAGAAATGACCGATTATTATTTTTTAGTTTCTTATTTTGTTAAAAAAAGTCTACATATGATGAGCACTAAAAACCAGTTTAAGGAAAGTTAGTTGAGGTGTCTTTAATGGGTTTTTTATGACAGAGAAACTAAAGTCTCTAATAAACACAACTTATATTATTTTAAAGGAATAAAAATCATCCCTCATAGCTATTATAACTTATAACAGTAATATTAGGGACTAATATGCAGATTAAAAATATATAAAGTATGACTAGCTTACTGAATTATAACCGACTCTCAATGTTAAACGAATCTATTATCTTTATAATTTTTTATTTAATACAAATATATATTGTGTGAGTTATATTTTAATGATTGTATAATATTGTGATAAAATACATATTTATATGCAGTTCATGTTGCATAAAAATAATTAAAAGTTTAAAATAGTATGAAAATAATTATAAATATAAATAAAATATTTAATAAATTGAAAATGAGCAAGCCCAAGTTTAAAAACATACTTATCGGCCAGTTGAATACGAGATTTATAAATAAAACTTCTTGAAGTTGAAATTAAGCTTAGTTTGTTTCAGGCTCAAATCGAATCGTTTTTTTTTCAACTTCTTCATTTAGATCAACTATTATTAAAAAAGGAAAAATATATTTGAAAATTTAGAAATAGTTTTTATACTTTTACACATGCGAATTTTATTGATAATTTTGTAGATGGTTAAAAATAAATAAGCAAAATCTATTTAAAATTTAGGTTAAATCAAATTAAAAAGGGATTTTAAGCCAACCATCAGACCACGCTTCCTGCTCTCCCACAAGCTGATTCTGTTATCACACCCGTCACCACCAGTGAAGTTCGTCCTTGCTCCAAGAGGCTACACCGATCAATCATCCTTGTTCCACCAGGCCACCACTGATCCCTGCTCCATCAGGTCATCGCCGATCGACCTCTCCATCTGGCCACCACTGATCGACCTATCTGTGCTCCACCAACTCATCACCTGTCGAATTCATCTTTCTAGGCCACCACCGAATGATTTGCTCCATATCGACCTGATGCCTCACTCCAAGTCACGCACAATTGAAATCCTATCGCACCAGATAACATCATTCTATTTTCTTCAATTCAACTTCATCAAGTTGTAGAAATCAGGTTAGTTGTTCAATTTCTTCCAATTGACCCAATATAATTTCTGATGCTAAGCCTGATCCAATTGCATATAGAATTTCTGGTTCATATGAATAGTTTATGCCTTTCTAGTTCGGATTATACATCTGATTGAAATAGACATTACGTTTCAAGTTATGATTTCAATCTAATTTTTGTTATGTTTATAATTTAGTTTAAAATGATGTTGGTTCTGTTATGTTAGTTAATAGAATGTTTGGTTTTATGGGTTTCGTTTTACTAGAACTATTGATTTTGAATGTGAACATCATAAAATTGGTTTTTAGACATCCACAAGACCTTAGACATCCAGATGCACTCAACAGCCCCAATCCTGCCTCTGCCAGCACCAACCAGACCCCAAATCCACTGGAAACTATTTACCTGACACCTCCCAGCCCTTTGGCAGTCAAGCATTCCAGCAGCCCTTCACCAACTCCTCACAACAGGCCCTTTGCAGCTCCTGCCAGGCCCCAGACACCAACAAAACATGCAGTGACACATCCACACTACCTGCCCCATTATTAGCCAGCAAGAACCCACAACCCAGCCCATAAGACCAACCTTCTAGACCCCCAGCCAGGTAGTAAAAAACCAATCAGGTGATGTGAAAACCCTCATGTACGAGAAATTAGAAGTAAGTTTTAAATATTTTTAATGTAATTAATTAATAACTATTATGATGGTAAAATTTAATTTATGTTACTAACATATATATTCAATGAAGGGGAGGTTTGAATTGTTAAGAGCAGATAACATTTTTATGGAGTATGTAAATACTCGACTGCGCGCCCAGTGGAAACGCACTCGAGGTGTTTTGAGCCAAAATTGGAAGATGAACGGAGGTAAAACAAATCCGACCGTAGCAAGATCAAAAATGAAGCCTGATTGCCGGAGTGAAGAAGATTGGAATTCTTTGTGTGACTACTGGGAGTCAGAAAAAACCCGGGTGCGTATGATTTATTTATTTTTACAAATCATAAAAAATATTCATGAATTATTTTTATATTGTTTGTGGTCTAACATGTACTACAAATTTTAATTTCACAGAAATACAGTGATCAAATGGAAGCAAATAGAGCAAAACAAGTAAACATAAGCAGAGGGGGCTCTCGTTCGATAGCTAATCATGTATTCCAAATGGTAAAATTTACACCTTTTAACTCAATATGTGTTATTGTGCGTTTTAAATTAATAATTGTTCATTTTATCATCTAAATTTTGTTTTGAGAAGATTATTGTTAGTTTTTTTGTCAACCAGCTTGTTGTAATTTGTATTAATTTTTATATATTGGCATTTAAGTTCTTATAATCATAATTATTTTTAAAATATGTAATTAAGGCAATTGACCACAAATAACCCATAATGGACAATTTAAACTAAATCCTTCGTGTCTTAATCGATTATTTGATATATTATGTTATTAAGAGTTGTAGCAAGTTGTATTTGTCTAAATCCAAGTGGGAGACCAGGAAGGGCCACAACCCCAAGCCAAGACTGAAGAGACACCATGGGGTCGGAGAGGGGCCAAAACAGACCAAGCAGGGGCCACTACAGTCCACACAAGGGCAGCATCAGGATCAGCAAGTGCTTCACCATGCACAACAGGGGCCGCATAGGCCATACAAGGGCCACCCATGCCGGATAGCTGAAGATTAGGCCAGACATGGAGCACACCAGCCTAGCTGAAGGTAGCAGAAAGCACCAGAACCAAGAATCAAGGGGTAGCCCACATGTCTTGCAGCCAAAAAAGGACCACAGGCTGAAGAGGAGCAGCACCAGCAGGCTTCCAGCAAACAACCCACTTCCAAACCCAGCAGCAACCAGCCAATAACAACCCTCATCAATCTAAGACCCATGAACGCCACCCCTTGAGCCACACTCCCAGCCCCAAATTTGTCCCCAATGCATAACAAAAGAAACAATAGCAAGCTGCACATCCCAGCTAGGAGAATAGCTACACCAATGCAGCAAAAAATAGCCAAAAGTAGTGTGCAGCCTTTCAATCCACCAGCAGCCCTCAAGACCCCAACTCCAACTAAACCCAACAGGACTCCAGTAGATATCACCATCCCCCAGCCAGCCATGAGAACCCCCAACACCATCACAACCATTACCCTTCCAGCAGCCCTTGTTCAGATATAAATCGAAAGAAATAGCACCCAGAATTGCTCTTCGTCACCTCATCAAGATCATACTTGTTTGTTGCTCTTAGTCACCTCATGAAGATCATACTTGTTTGTTGTTGTTTGTTGTTTGAGGTTTGCTGTTTGCTGTTTGCTGGTTGCTGGTTGCTGGTTGATGTTTAATATCTTATGGCCCAAAGTTAGTTTTTGGGTTTCTGGTTGGGCTTGTTATCAACATGGCTGCACATACTTGAATAATAAATAAACACATCTACACAACTCTTTGAAAGTCTAATTTTTATATATGAAAAAATTAATGATTTCATTCTTTTTATAATACCTTTATTCTTCATTATTTTAAATTTTATGATGGCAGATAAATCCTAAGACTCAAATGCCCCCTAGCCCATTACAAGTTTACTACAAGCTGCATTTTAATGCAAAAAAACAGGGATGGTTAAACGATCATGCAAGAATTGAGTACGTAAGCATCTCTTTAAAAATATCTTTACATATATAATTTAAGTCTTTTCTAACTTTGAGTTTTGGTTGATATTATTTATTAATAATGTTCTATTTCTTTTTACCTTCTCAGGAAAATATTATCGAGCATAAAAAGGCAGCCGTTAATGAATTAACTTTGAAAGGAACCGTGATTACTACCACTATTGAACACAACCTTGAAAAGGAAGCCATCCAAAGTGTTTGCGGCAAACAGAAAACGTTGCAATCTGCATGGGAGGTAGGTGTAGGGCAAGTGTTGAGGAAAAAAGATAGCTGGATGAACACGAGTGTCCAATCATCTCATCAAGATTCAAGTAGTACCAATGAGGATATCAAAAACCAGGTAATTGCACTCAAAAAGGAACTCGAGCATAGTAATGAAATATATCAAAGAATGTCAGAGTTTATAAGCACAAAGTTTCCAGAATTTGAGAACATGATATCCACGCCTGTGACCGATGAAGCTCATGATTCAGAAGGACTATCTGGTGATAGTTACCACACTACCTAGAATATTAGTGGAGATGTTTTTTTTTTAATTTTATTTCATTGTCAAGTACTTTTTCTTGTTTTTGAACGGATAAATTGCTATTGGTTTGATTGATTAATGCTATGATGTTAATGGTTGAATATATTGAGATTCTTGAAAACATAAGAAACAAAATTATGAATGATGTTTATGATATGTATTATAGAATGTTAATGCATATTGAATGCTAAATCAAATTGTATTAGAAACTATTTTTCAGTATTAAAATTAAAATAAATTATTCTTTTGAGACTGATTTTATGTTTTAACTAAGCATATTGTATACTGAACTTAACTATTATCATGAACTGATTATCAGTGTCTAACAATATGTATTAGAGACTAAAATACCACACTAACATTGATTAATTTTCAGTCCTAAAAACAATCATATTAACGACTGAAATAGACTTATATCAAAAACTAAATTTCAGTCTTAAAAACTTTTTATTGGAAACTGATTAATTTTAGTCGCAAAACTAAATAAATGTATCTGGGACAACAAATATATTTTTTTACGACAGATTTTCAGTCCCTATAATCATCCAATTGGGAATGAAATATCGTACTAACCGAGACTGAATTGTAGTTGCTAAAACATGCATAGGAGACTAATTTGGTGTGGTTTTATTGCCCATATTAAGGACTAAGTATTTACATATCCTGAATATTATTCCTAGTGGAGCAATCCAAATAGGGACTGATTTTCAGTTACTATGACCACTATCTAGTACTAGGTATCCATCACTGAATTTTTCAGTCCCTAATCAGTCTCCGATATCTATTAGCTACTGATTGCAAATTATCAAGGACTGGTTTTTCAGTCCTAAAAACCCAAGTTTTTTGTAGTGCACCTTTACAAAAGTGTACGTCGGCTATTCGACAATTGGCATACGGGAGTACGGCAGACTTAATGGACGACTATTTACAGATGTCAGACAGCACTTCCAGAGAATGCCTTTATAATTTCTGTAAGAATATCCGTCGACTCTATGGTCCTAAATATTTGCGCAAACCAAATTATAATGATGTTATGAATTTGTATGAACACCATGAAAATTATCATGGGTTTCCCGGTATGCTTGGTAGTATTGATTGTATGCACTGGGATTGGGAAAATTGTCCGGTTGCATGGAGAGGACAATTTATGAGAGGCGATCACGGATGCCCCTCGATTATTCTTGAAGCAGTTGCTTCACAGGATTTATGGATTTGGCATGCATATTTTGGCATGCCCGGTGCGAATAACGACCTAAACGTTCTAAACTCGTCGCCGTTACTCAATGATATGGAAAACGGTGTGTTTCCACAATCATCGTTTTTTTGTAACGATAACGAGTACGCTCACGGTTACTATCTTGCTGACGGGATTTACCCAGAATGGCCGGTTTTTATGCAAACAATAACATGTCCAACAACCTTTAAACGAAAAAGGTTTCAAGTAGCACAAGAGGGTGTAAGGAAGGATATTGAGCGGGCTTTTGGTGTTCTTAAAAAAAGATTTCATATTATAAAAAATCCGGCTAGAGCATGGCATCCTAAAAAAATTAGATCCGTTATGTATGCATGTATCATAATACACAATATGATACTTGAATGTGAGGGCAAGTCGATTAGCCCGTTTGTTCCCGATGAAGACGAACCGCCATCTCCTTTTGACATTGATGACCCGCGTAGAGATAACCAAATTTTGGCGTTGCGAAACAAAAGCATTCATGAGTCGTTAAAAGCCGATTTGGTCGAACATATCGAAAGGGTTCGCACCGATATTTTCGTTCGTAGCATCTAAGCCGACAAGTATATTTTTAATATGTTAATGTTTTTTTTAATGTAATGTGTGTTTTTTTTGTAAAATATTGAATTATTTTAAATTAGAGTAATGTTTTTTATTTAATTTTAATTGTTGATGATGTGGAATAGTGGGGAAGGGTTTTCAGTGGGGTTACCATTGTGGGTGTTAAAGGATTTCAGTGGGGTGATGACGTGGCAAGAAATTTCAGTGGGGAAGGGTTTTCAGTGGGGTGACCGCTGTGGATAGTCTAAATATCAAACTATTTTCGATATATAAACAACTTTTTAACAATCAACCCTTGTATGAATTTGTTGTTACTTTTTTTTGGCATTCTTTTCACCTATAATCTTGAGTTTATCCAATTTGTCTAGAAGTTTGGATAATTATGTATATTTTTTTATTATTTCGTAAATCTAAAATTCTATGGAAATGTTTTTGTTATCGTAAATATATTTGACTATTAAATTATTATGAAGCAATGCTCCTTAGGTTTGTTTAGTCTAGCTACTTTAGTATCAAATTCTATTTCATTTCATATTATAATGGCTTGATTTAAAAATTCATACGGTTTTAACTTTTAACTACTTTAACAAATGGATAGTAATTTTACTATTTAACTTTTCTGAATAGACAAAATTACCCCCGATAACTAAAATGGTTACTATAGCATAATTTTTATTGTTATTGTTTTATTATGGAAATGTTTGATTTGTTTATCTAAAGAAACTAACGGTTCCTTATTTTTCAATGTTTTTAAATTTAATTATGTTTATATATCATTGAGTTATTTTTATATTATACTAGGTTATAGACTCGTGTTCTACACGGATTTGTGAATAAGAATTATGTGATTTTTTAATTATGTATTCAAAATTTATATAATTAAAATAATAAAAATAGTTATACATCTTTATATTAAAAAATTTTAAAAAGTGTTCATAATATGTGTGTATGTATATGTGTGTGTGTGTATATATATCATTAAACAAAGATGATAGTTATTATCATATTATTAATTAATAATATTAATTAGTGTATTTATGTAAACAATATATGTTATTAATTACATTAATTGTAAGTTTTCATATTTAAATTAAAAAATAAATATTTATTTTGAAATAATAAGAGAATGTCATGTGGCATTTTATAGAATCAATTATTAGTATAGAAAGATTATACAATAAAAAATAAAAATATATCACATGTCATTTTTCTACTTTATTCACATCATATATATATATTTTTGAACGGCAATTTGGATCACTGACGGATCATAAACGCACCCGATCATATCCACACCTAATAGGAGGAAACTCACCATAGGTGAGAGAAACTCCCTAGCCCAACATAGAACCCCTATTTTGTCTATGACAGGACTTGAACCTGTGACCTTCCCAATATTGAAGCCACAGGGTACCCCATCAACCACTTGAGCTAAGGATTATTGGTTATTCACATCATATTTATCACGTATTTTTTCTAAGTTATCCACGTTACATGTTTCACAGATTTAAAGATAAATTTCATTAGATAGAATTAAGTAAAATTTCTAAACTAAAAAAAAATTTCTTTTTAAATATTAATGAAAATCCAATAATTTCAAACTTTTTATTTTTAATTAATAATTTGACAATTTTTAAATTTTCAAATTTCAAATTTTATTGTTTATAGAAGTATTTGATATTTATAAAATGTATTTTCTTTTAATTTTTAAATGTTGAAAATCTTATGTTATTTGTATATATTTTTTTCTTAGTGATTGCAGTATAATAATTATTGTTTATATAATTCTGTATAACACACAAGTTAATATCTAGTATGCTAATGAAAACTTAATTTATAAAACCATTCTTTTTTTTATAAATTTCTTTTCTATTTGTGTTCATTTTTTTATAAACTCGTTTTTCATTGCCTTACAAGGAATCCAAGGAGAAAACTACCAAGACCACTACTCTAATCCAAGGAGATCATGAGCCGCTAACTAATAACACTAACCGTCAAAATGTTAAGTCTAACGGTATCATGATGTGGTTGAAAGTTGTGGTCTTGTTGTGAACATTCGTTTTAATTTAAAATTAACTTTAATGGGCGTGTGGGTTAGCTTTTAAAAAATAAAAATTAATACCACTTACAGTTCAAAATATTTCAAAGACAATAACTACCTATTATTACCAATCCATGTTGCATTTTACGTACGCATGGTATTTAATTTGAATGGATATGACACATGTCCTTTTGTTTAAAGCAGCCCGTTTCCTGTGTCAGTTTTCTTCATACATGCCTAACACCATGTTTAGTACCCACCATACTGAAATCTCACCCTACTGAAATTTTCTGTCACGTCATTATCCCACTGAAAACATTAAAACTCCATAGTGATCATCCAAATGAAAAACATTCCCACTGCGCCACATCATCCCACTGAAAAACCCCACAGTGGGTCCCAAGTGTGTTTAATCCGCCAATGGCAAACAAGGAAGAGAAGCGGGGAGCGGGCACCGCTCAATCCCCAAAATGACCACCGGCGAGGGAGGAGGGCAGTGTTCTAGCTGACCATGCCAAAAATTCTTTCCCCACTGGCTCAGCGGCTTATGCATTACACATAGCCTAAGAAACGTCGGTTTTTGACAAATATCTGACACTATTTATTTTGTTGAAAAAATGTTCATTTGAATTTTTAAAAATTTTCCTTACCGATCGGGTTAACACCCGCTAACACCTGGTCGTTGGATACCAGGGAATTGGTAGCGTACTGTGATCGCAGCACGTGAGTTGTGGTTCCGATGATCCATTTGGATTTTGAAGAAAACATGTTAGGTTAGCCTTTTTTTGCCTTTTAAAAAAAGGAATTTTTAAGAATTTTCCAAGGCATTTCATTTTTGCCGGTATATTATGGAATTTTGTCGCCAAATTTGGGGAGGAGAGTCAAGAGTGGTGTAAGAATTTTGACGGAATTTCTAACACATTATTTTCCATCACAAACTTTTGCAAGAAATTGGTCCCTTTTTTAGCAGTGAGCTAAATGTTTTAGTTTACAACCGGCAGGCATTTTCTTCTTTTTATTTTTTTTTCTTTTTTAAAGTTTATCAAATTAATTTATGCTGGGTCTAGATTTGGATTATTGGATACCTTTCTTCTCTATTTCCATATATCATCCCATGTATTAGTAAAAAGAAGTCTAATTATAAAATTGCTTAAAATTAAAATTATAATAGATTTCAACTCATTCTTCTTAATGTCCCTAATTTACAACACAAAGACGGTGCAGATTTACACTTGACCTAAACACCACTAACCAACATAAAAAAAAAACATTTAAATCCTACAGTTGGTGCTAATTAATAGGGAAAATTACCAAATCAGTCATAGTTAACCACATTTTTACCAAATTAATCACTCAAATTTCGGCGTCTAAGACGCCCCTTTAGACTCTGTACTTTTCGATACTTTAGACGTCCCTTTAGACGCCGACATCTGGGCCCGTATGTTCACAAAAAGTACAGAAAAACGGAGTCTAAGACGCCGGTAAAAAAGGGGTCTTAACAAACTCATTTAAAACCCGACATGTGGGCCCGTAGGTTTACAAAAGGTGCAGAAAAAGGGCGTTTAAAGAGGCGTCTAAAAGGCCGGATTTTGAATGATTAGTTTGATGAAGGTGGTCAACTATTACTGATTTTGTAATTTTTCCTAATTAATAATCAAGTGATAGAAATTCCCCACTTGGAAACATACTTTGCAAGCTCGTTAACCTCTTCATCGTTGATAACACCATCTCCGTTAGTATCAGCATGACGTAATCCACGAATGGCTCTAAACCCTGCAAAACGGAATCCAAGACTCGTTAAGCCTAGCCTCAATTCTTTCCGGCTGATGTTGCCGTCTCCGTTGGTATCAAATCTTTTGACCAGACCCTTTACTTGTTCTTCAGTCAATTCAACTTCCACCCGTCTAACACGGCAAGATTTTTGCATATTTCTTCAAATATTATAAGCCAAAAAAAAAAAACACTAAGAAAAAAATTGGTTTATGCTAAATTAACAATTGGGGAAAGTGGTTTAAGTTGCCTAGGGGCTCAACATATACATATATATATATATATATAGACACACACAACAGACACATGCGCTAAGTGCTCGGTAGCACAGAATTTTCCTTGTTGCAATAATATTTTTTCATTTTACCGTTCTTACACCCCATTTCGGTGCACGAATATAATGTATATACGAAAAAAATCAAATAAGAAGAGATTTGTGCCTAACAAGAGTAAAAACTAATAACAGTTTGACATGTGACATTATAATTTAAGTATAACCTCATATTTTTTATACTAGATTTTTATTTTTTTATAGTAGATTCTTTTTTTGTTCTATATTTTTCTTGTACTTAATTTTTGTTTTTTTGTAATGTATTTTTTGTTTTTTGTACTATATTTTTATTTTATTTTATTGGATTTTCATATTTTTGTACTTGATTTTTATTTTTTTGTACTGTTTTTTTATTTTTTTATACTAGATTTTTCTTTGTATTTAATTTTGTTTTTTTGTGCTGGATTCTTGTGTTTTTTGTACTGTATTTTTGTTTTTGTACTATATTTTTATTTTTTTTACTAGATTTTTATTTTTTTACTGTATATTTTTTAGTACTGAATTCTTTTTGTACTAGATTTTGTGTTTTTTATGTACTGAATTATGTTTTTGTACTGAATTTTTGTTTTTTATATTTGTAGCATGCCACATGTTAAATTTCTATTATTTCTTACTCTTTTTAAGCAAAAATATCTTATTAGTGCATCCAACCTCAATGTATATATGTGTGGGCTCTCAAGTTGTAAAAGTAAAATTGCATTAATTTTAACGTTAGTTTACTTATTTTGTAAAAATAACATTTAAAGCGTTGTGAAGATTAACTTCAAACGATAACTTTGAGTCAGGGACTCATTCAGAGCAGACTATCTATTCCAACTGGATAGGGGTAAGGTTTGTCTCAATCATCTTCCCCCAGACATTACTAAAGAGTGAGAATATTCTGGATATGTTTGTTTGTTTGTCTACTGTTCTTGATTTGGATGTTAAGAATAGTAAAATAAATGGGATTCTATGATCCCACTTGTATAATTATAATAAGTAAATAAATTTGAGTGTATGGTGTTTGACTTAGCCTTTGCTTTACACAGGGTCTGAGGAGGGACTGAATCATTTCATGATTTGATGTACGCAACATTACTTACATATTTGTATGAGAAAATGGTTTCCATAGCTTGAACATATATCCTCAAGGCTAAAAGGCAACAATTTTATCAGTTTTTCAAAGGTATGTCCTCAAGTCAAAAAAGAAAATATGTGTATTTTATATTAAATATATAAAAATATTTTTTTTAATAAAAGAGATAAATGAAAAAAAATTAATAAGCTTAAGTTTATACTACAAATGCTCTAAGTTGTATTTTCCCCTCTAAAATGATCAATATGTAGGTATTGCATATATCTCATGCAAAATTACATGTTTTTTTTTATAATATAAGTTTTCAATATACAATATGATTTGAGACATATACAATTTATAAGTTTAGAGTTAAGCATATGCTATTGATCAACCAATTATCACAACTTGTGTTTAATCGCCCTAGAGTTTACACATAGGTCATCTAGAGTTCTAGACTTATTCATAAAAACAAAATAAGTTCACAAAACCATAAACAAATAAATTTTCATCTCTAATATCTAATAAAGTGACTTTAAACAAAATTTAAAGGATTGTTATACACACACAAACCCATGTTCTCACACCCGTCATATATTTCGTATGATCCTATACATGCAATCATATCACGCCCTGACGTTTTTGACAAAAACATACTTTGTTTGTCAGATGTGTGGCAAGTATACGTCGCGTATAGGGCAATACATAGCATATACTTGCCACCCATACAATAGACAATGTGCTTTTGTAAGGCCAGAAAGTGGATATACGACCAGAATTACAAAAAATTTCATTTGTTTCAAACGATCAATTTCATTCGTTTCACATTTGGTTTGCATTGTTATATCCATTTAATCTATTCAATTTAAATCGTTTTGTTAGTAATGTCGTTTTAATGAGGGAACTTTCTTTTTTGTGAATATTCTAATGTTTCATAGGTTTCAAAAAAACAATCAAGTGTATCATTTTATCATTTTGTTTTCTCTTTATCAAAATATTACCATATCGTTATTTAAGGATAACCCTAACGTTCAATCTTCTCATAGGAATAACCTGCCAAATTTGAATATGCAACCTACCATTCAATCTTATAATAAGAGAAGGTTACTAAATTTGAACGAAAAACCTTACATTGAACCTTTATACCTCGATCACTCAAATTAATGAGTTCAATTTTAAAGTCCAACCTCCATATCTACAACAAAGTCATTATATATTCATCTATTCGAACTTACAACAAAGCAACCTAAAAATTCGTATTTGTCATTTTCAAAAAGTTTATTTTTTAAAAAGTTCATTTTTAAAAAAAAATTATTAATGTCATTTCGGTATCCAATTGATTAAATAGCAATTAGGTAATGAACTTATGAACATACTCTTGTAATATTCCAATATACAATTATTGCTTATTTGCTATTAACAACAACAAGCATACCCAGTAAAAATCCCACTTAGAGTACGGTCTGGGGGAAATGATAGAGACAAAAATTACCCCTATCTTAGTTGGGATAGAGAGGCTGCTACGAATGAGTCTCCAGCTCAAAGTTATCGTTTGAGGTTAATCACCTCAACGCTTTTAACGATTATTTTTACAAAATAAGTAAAATAACGTTAAAATTAGTGCAATTTTACTTTTGTCCCTTATGGGCTAACACATATATACATTATATGCGTGCACTACAAATGGGGTGTGCTTATTATTTGCTATTTGATTTGCTTATTTGCAAATATGCAAAAACAATATATTAAATGACCAAACCCTAGTATGATCGTGTTCTTCAAACGTTGCTGAAATACAACATCTAAGCAAATAGCAAATAGAGCTTCAATGGTTGAGTCTGGTCACAAGAATACTCAATTGTTTGGTTTATATCATTTTCAAGGATATTTACCATAAAATATTTTATGACAATTCGGCCGGTGGTTCGCTTTTTATGTTATTCCGGACAAGATTGTGATCTCAGAATATTGTTGTCTTAAGTCGTTAAAAAGACACCACCATTTACAATGGTAAAAGGATAAACTTTAAAGGGTCATAATTACTTAGAAATATTTTCTTCCAACTAGAACACTTTTGTTATGGAAACCAAAGAACTTGGTCTCCAAGATTGTTGTCCTACCAAAATAGATTTCTTAAGGAAGATTTGGATGGATTAGAAGGCATAAAGCTAGCTAGTTAATTATTCAATAAAGAGAGGTGTATTCGATATACTTTATTCCCCCTTTTAAGGAGATGCTTTGAAGATGCATCTTAGAAGCAATTCATATGATCCTCTTGATGGAGGGACGGTGGTTTCTTATTCGTTTGATGCTATTATTATTCGTAGTTGATGAGGACTCTGACTGGTTTTTTTTCTTGAACGTGACTCGACTTTTGTTGAGAGACAATCATCAATGTCACTAGACTATAAGAACAGGAAAAGACGTGTTAGAATAAACTTTTAATTTATCATCCATCCAAGTGATACATTTTGACAGTATGCATAGGATTTATCGTCAAAAATTCCAGGGCCTCAAAATCAAAAAATCCCAATGTGACACCTCGCAAATTCCAGGTCAGCATTTATTTTTATTTTAATAATAATGTGTATTATTATTTCATACGTGGCACTAGAATAATTAGTATTTAGTGTGACACGTGGCACGACAGACCAAACACACCGATAATTCGAAGAATTATCGCACAATACTCGCACGTGTCTTGAGTAACGAACGTTGGTGAACGGATCAAACCACAGTACACTATCACTGCACTTAGATTCGGGGAAACCTAAATTAGTTAGAACGATGCTCATATGTCGAGAAACGATGACCGTAGTCGAGAAATTCGCGAAAACCGATTCAAACTATGAAATTGGGCTTATTGGGCTCAACCGAGACCCATCGCGGTACGCGATGGGCACCCAAATGGGCCTTCGCGGCACGCGAAGCCTAGGCGGGACATTTGAATTTCACCGAAAAGAGTCGCGGTACGCGACGACCGATCATCTTCTACCATCGCGATACGCGGCGTGTTTCGGGAACCGAATGATTATTTTAATCATCGCGCTACGCGGAGCACCTTTTTGGAAGACGTCGCGGTACGCGACGACCCTACACACGCAAAATCTTTATTAAACCTAAAAGAAATCATTTCTGTCGACCCTATCCGATTTCACTCGACTGAAAAACTCTATCTCGACCTCAAACCCTCTGTTGAAGCCATTTCCAGCAATTTAGAGCCATTTTGAGAAGTGTTCAAGGCCATTGGAAGGGTGTTGAAGACTTGAGGGGAGCTAGAAGGTACCAAACATCAACTTGCACGAATTGTAGCAGATGTGGAGACGATTTCAGAGCTTCTGGAAGATAACTAAACCTGTTCCAGTCTCATCTCAGCCTTCTTGAGCTCTCTTGAGGTAGTACTAGCACCAATTCGGGTTTTTAGCACTTGTACACACACATGCAAGAATTTTGGATTGTTTAGATCTGTGATTTGTATATTGATTCATTGATTTGAGCATTTGGATTGATTATTGATGATTATTGATGTAAAAATGTGATATTTGGAGTTTTTGGCTTACATGATTTCTATTAACATGCATGATCAATCCATGAAATTTTTGATGATCTTGAATATGAATATGTGAATCTTGATGATATGGGGAGTCATATGGACAATCTAGGATGATGTTTGTCGTCAAGAGTGTTGATTTAGGGCTTATTGCTAATTTTAGAAACTTTAATGGTGATGTTTGATGGAATAGTCACTTGCATGTAAATAGATCAATGATGTATGCTTAAAATGATGATTAGAAACTAAGATGATGGTTATTGATGTATTAGAATGGTTAGAAGCATCAAATGTATGATTTTTATGAATATTACTATAAATAGTAACTTTTTGATATGAAGTCGATATGAATGATGAACTTGATAAATGTTGGATGATTATCATGCTTAGTTAAACTAGTTATGATGATAATAAGTGATTTTATGTTCTAAAATGGTTGAAATTTGCGTTTTGTCATGAGTTACTATAAATAGTAACTTTATTTTGCAAAATCTATAAATGATGACATGTTTGTTGTATAGAATATGATTTAATGGCTATTAAGGACTAAGATGATGATAATATGATGAAATTGGTATCTAGACTTTGAGACATATGTTTATTTTAGTAACTTTCTAAATATAGTAACTTTTAAGCGCAAAACATGCTAAATCGGCTAAGTGTGACTATGTGCTTTGAGATAACATGCTCACTTAGGATAAATATGCATGTTAGAATAATCGGATTATGATTTATTGCATGACTTGCCAAATTTGGAAACTTTCCTGAAATAGAAACTTACTATAAATAGCAAGTTTCCTCACGAAAGTGACTTTGGTATCCGTACACCTCACACGACACTAAAACGCACGTTACACGAGCACTTGATTCAAACCGTCACCAACGGGTCGTTAGGTCAACACGGTCAACACGACCCACATAACAACTTAGAGTTGTTAAACACTAACACGGTCCTGTGAGACCCACGTGTATGTAACACAAACTTACAACACCTATGTGATATAGGTAATCTCTAGCCGGCGAGCTACACGGTTCTCGTACGAACACTCTGCTAAACTCAGGTGAGTTTACGGCCCCACTTTTACTCTGTAACTGTTTTTACTTAACTTTGGGGTGAGAATACTATGCAGCTGTTTTAGATATATTACTGGTATGTTGTAAACTATTTCTCGAATGTAACTATTATCGCAATAAGACCTCACTTATCCTTACCGTTAGTTGTAACAAACGAGTCGTTATTACGTAGTACTACTGGGTTTGACGAACCCCACTCGGCACCAATGTTGACTGGAGGTCATAACGAGTGTAATATCGATGTTGATGTCGGGTTCAGCGATGACCCGCGGAGGCAAACGGAAACAGTCGAGTTTCGGTAAGATGAACTGACACACTCCACGGATCGTAGATCCACAACTAAACTTAACATACCCAGTATATGTCTGTTTACTATTTCTGTCTGTCTAAACCTGTGAACTCACCAACTTTTTAGTTGACACTTTTCGCATGTTTCTCAGGTAACTGATGGAACCCAAGCTAGGATGCGCACAAGGATGCACTAAGGAGTCTGGCTTGCATATAGACTCGTGTCCTAGGCTTATGTTTGAATTATGTCTTTTAAAACAACATTAATCATGTAGTGTCTTAAACAATTTACTTTCCGTTGTATTACTCTTTATTTCCGCTGCTTTTAATATTAAACATTTTCCGCTGCGTATTATTGAAACTTGCATTATTTTACAAATCTGTGTGATTGTGTAACTCATATAGAGTCGTTCTATATGATCTTGAGCTGTGATCCTGGCCACGTCACACCCACGTGGACTGACATCACGATTGGGAATTTGGGGGTGTAACACCCAAGGTCACAAAATATTTTGTTAAAGGAATTCTTATTTCTTTTATTTTAATATGTAACCAAAGTAGAAGAAAAAAGGTTTGAAACGATACGACAAAATCTTTGAAATTGTGAAAAATAGGAAAGAAAGGAAACATATATATGCACTAGAATACATCTTGAAACCAACAATATAAGGTTGATAAATGAATCCATAAGGGCCAACATTACTATGAACTAACATTGAGATAATTGAGTCATGGAGAATAATTAAAGATTTTTTTAGACTATATTTAGTTTTAGAAAACGAAATAATAAAGTTAATTATGATTATTATTTGTGTTACATGTAAGTATCAAATCATAGTTTGATCATGTGTAACATGTATGGGCCATTGGGTCTCTGTTACATGTCCACTAAGTAGTTAAAATAATCACAAGCAACTGCCACATGACAGTTAAATGTGTCAAAAACAATAGTTATAACTTATAAGTATCCCATGTGCTCACCATTTATAAGTAATTGTTCATATGCAAGTTATCAAATTCTTTTAAATCCCTAAGTTTTGTGTGATTTGATTCCCCTTAATCCCTAAATTCTCTAGAGTCTACGTACCCATGCCAACTAGCTTATAATCTTAAATCTTAACCGCTTGTGACTATAACAAATTATTAGGAACTTTTGTGCCCAAATCTGAAAATTTGAGTTATTTGAGATTTCAAATTTAATATGAATTATAATCAAAACTTTTTATATTACTCAACTAAATTAAGAATATTCAAATTACATGTATTGTTTGTATGTATTAAGTTAAGACTCTTTGAATCACCATTGTTTAGTATATATATACAAAACAATTGGTGTCTTGTTTTTGTTCCAAGAATATTACATGCAATCTACCACATACTTTGAATAATTTATAGCTTTCTCAACTTTCCAGACTCTTGTTTTAGATATCATTTTCAGGGCTAGGTAGCCTAGGTTAATCCCAACAGTACAAATGTTGTTACAGTTGTTATACCTTGAGAGACAGACGTTTTTATCTTGAGAAGAGGCATGAAATATGTTTTAAGAGAAAAGTATTGAATACGTCATGTTTACTCTATATCAATGAAGAATAAGGGGAAGACATAACGAGTTGAAAACTGGAGTCAAGAAATTACAAGATGCAGTATTAAAGAATTTGTTGTAGGCATCGTAAAAAGTCTTGGTTGAATATGAAGTATGTTCTAGTCAAAGAAGTTTCTTTGAGCACCAATGAAGACTTGGATCAAAACAAGTTTAGTATATAAATTTATAATTTATATTATATTATTTTAGTCTTGTAACCGGTACATTACTATATGAATAACAAGAATATCACTATTATTTATATTTTTTTATTGTTTTATAATATAAACGTGAAACTATTACCTACAATTCATATCAATAATTTGACTAAGATAATTAATGACACTCAACTCTTGCTTAATTACTCTCCATGGTTTATGTGGGTCGCCAATCAATCTGGATACATCTGTCAGACTATCACTCATAAATATTAAATTAAATTAAACCGTAAAACTTTAAGTTTTCTCTAAAAATAACAAAATGAAAGTGAATGAAACTTAGAATTATGCGATGCCAAGAGTGTAGTTGTAGTTGCGAGTAAAAGAAGACTGCAGATTCGATTCTGATAAATAAGAAGAAAAAAGAAGCATAGTCGACACCTTTGAAAAGATAGCTTAATTACTAGGAGGAGGGAGAGGCCCGTTGTATGCAAGCCAACCTCACATTAATAAATTTTAAAATCTTGTTACCAAAAACCAATTTGGGCCAATTTCGGAAGGGGCAATTGCAAGGGCCAAGGGGACATATTCACAAAAAGGGACACATTTTGTAAAACAAAATTAACTATTAAAATTGACTTCACAATTATCGTAATTATTGTAGTAATTGTGCTTTTAACTTTCTTATCTATATCTATATACTATATAATAAAAGAATAACAATATGCCACGTGTCAATATTTTAGCATATCCATGTCAAATTTGACACATGTCATGTTTATAGGCTATCAATATGACATATTTAACAAATTCAAAAATTAATTTCATTTAATGCAATAAAGTCAAATTTCCAATATTAATGAAAATATAATCATTTCAAACTTTACATTTTCAATTAATAATTTTGAAAATTCAAAATTTTAAATCTTATTTTTATTTGTATTGTTTAAAAAGATGTTTAGATATTGATAAAATATACTTTTATTTTCATATTTTAAAATTTTTATATTATTTATACATCCATCTTTCTATCCGTGATTGCTTTGTAAAGCTTATTTCTTATACAACTCTGTGTAATACACAAGTCGATAAACTAGTTTTCTTGAAAAGAAGATATATCTTATACATGATAGGAGACCTGACAATCTTGACTCAAAACAACATAAATGAATTGATTTAAGTAAAAAAATTTTGTATTTTTGGTTAAATTGGTAGCACTATAACATAAATCGGGTTGAGATGTGTAACACTAACACAATACGGGTTAAGATATGTAACTTAAAAATATATGTGAAATAAACGAATTCAGACGGGTAAGGATGATAAATAATATATTTGATGAGAAATCATTAAAGATTAATCAAATAAACTATTTGTTTAGTTACAACTCAATTTAACTTGAACTACATTGATGGTTTTACAATTCGTTTAGGCTCAAATAATTTTTACTTAAAACTCATTCTGATCCCAAACTCGTTGTGACACGTTACTCTACATGACCCACCACACCCATTTTGACTTTCTAAATGTGTTTCGATTTTGTTATTTTTTTTATAAACTTTAAAAAAGATCAAATTAAATAAACAAAATAGAACATTTTTTTAACAATTATATATTCCCACAGAGAGAAAAATTTTAGAGGCATCAGTCGTTAGTCGCTACACGCAAGTGTATTTCTTTAGTTGCAACCATTCAAAAACATGTGGACTGGTCACCGTGACCAATCATATTCTAGTTCTAGTAATAGAGATTTAATGAATGATTGATCTGGTCAAAAGAGACTCAATTATTTGGTTTATACGATGATTCCTTTGTTTTAAGTTATTCTTACTTACTTACAAGGGACAAGGTTGGGATTGCTGTCAGAATATTATGGCTTTGACTCGTTCGGTAGAAAGACACCATTTGCACTAGCAAAAGGTTTGGTTATTTACACATTCAATTTTTTATTTTAAAATCCTACCGTCTCTATATGTTTTGTATATGCCTATACGAGGCATATAGCTCCCTGTGACACACGCTTATTCGACAATGATCGGTGTCATATACGACTTGTATAGGACCTATACACCTCGTATAGGCTTATACGAGACGTATAGGAGTCCAATCATTTACACTGAGCCTTTGCTATACAAAATAAAAAAAAATTGTTACGGGAACTTAACAGTTTGATCTATAAAAGATTGTTGTCCTCCCTAAATAGATTTCTTAATACAATATGAAGATTTGAATAGATTAGCAGGAATAAAGGTAACTGTATAGTTTAACAGATAACCGGTATATTCATCATACTTTATTTTCACTTTTAAGTAGTATTCGATATTCGTATATCACCCTTATTTTCTATATAAAATAATCAGGTTAAATTAATCACATTATAAACTATATCTTTTACTCATACATATTTTTTTAAATATTTTTTAACAACAAAAATACCAAAAGTGAGTGTTATTAATATACTCTTTGGAATCATTTAACAAGATGCCTTGAACATGAGGAAGATATAGGATCCACTTGCAGATGGTATTTTTATATGGGTTGTGTTATTCACACACCCACCCACACCCTTATACACCTCGTATACACCTATACAAGGCGTATACAAGGCGTATAGGGGGCAATCATTGGGTGTCATAATTTGTCAGTGCCAATGATTGTAGATCTATACGAGGCGTAATAAGTTATTTTTCACAAGCTAAAAATTCTCACTTTTTAAAATAACTTATAACTTATTGGTATAAAATTACAAATCTACTCCCATTATTTACCCTATACCCAATCTACCACCCACAAACACCGCCACCCGCTATCTCCATATATAGAAGAAGTAGCATAATATGAGCAGGTTTCTTTATACACTTTTTATGTTTGTGCTGCTTTATTTCGTTCATTTTGGTCCCCACTCACAGAAAATGCTGGATCCGTCACTCGTAGAGATGTATATCATTTATTCACTATGAGAGTATAGAGATGTGAGAAGGGGCCTGTCACTTGCCATCTGCCCTGGTCCTAAAATATGCATGAGTACTCGTCAAATATTGACCCCCATCGCTAGTGGATATTTCCAGCTCGTATGTTATTCAGATGAGGTAGAAGAACACATTTACAAGTGCTTTTAAGTGAATGAACTTTTGTTGCCCATCCAAATTAACATATATTGAACAAGATGCATAGGGTTTGTTATCAAGAAATCGTAACCTCTAGAGTGAGCTCATGTGTAATGGTTGATTAAGA
This sequence comes from Mikania micrantha, assembly GCA_009363875.1. Classification (NCBI taxonomy): domain Eukaryota; kingdom Viridiplantae; phylum Streptophyta; class Magnoliopsida; order Asterales; family Asteraceae; genus Mikania; species Mikania micrantha. The sequence continues at coordinate 28,947,208 of CM018690.1, read as the reverse complement.
GGAATTAATAGGTTATTTACAACCCACGACAGTTGCAATTCGATAGATTTGTGACATAATTAATGTTAAACTTTGTCTTTTATCTGATTTTCAACAAATTTGTAATGAAAAACACTTTGTGAAATATATAGTGACAAGATAAATTCTCATGTCTAATACCAATTTTGTGTCCTAACATTATTGGGAGTGTCATTTTTATGGGTGTCTTGTAACTTGTTTTGCGACCGTAACATAATTTGTGATCGCCCCTATTTTAATTGTGGTTTGCAACAAAAATTTATCACAAATAGGCTACATAATTATCCAAACATTATATACCCAAATTTTCAAAATACACGATAAATATCGATATTATTGTGTTGAAAAATAAATTATTGCTTGGTGTAAAGGTTCATAGCATCTTTCGAATACTTTCTTATCCTTTCGTTGTTCTTTCTATTTATTTTCTTGTTCCACTCTATTATTCTTCTAGTCATCTTTTGCACTTATAACTAACAAATATGTAGTTAAATTTGGTGTTCTTTTAGAGCAATCAAATTTTATCTTAAACTATCAATCTTATAGAAAGGGCACTGCTATCTACACACTTAAATACTTGGCCACAAGACCTTTAGTAAATAAATTAGGTACTTAAAAAAATAAATTTAAGCTTATGTAAATAATATGTAACTATATATATATATATATATATATATAATAAAATAAAATAAAAAATACAAGTTGATGGAAGTCCCTACAACCAATTGACCAAATATGACGAGCCCATTATACTCTTGTGAAGTTGTGACCATGAGACATGAGTCACCAAATATGATCGATTAAGATTCTTTATTATGGACAGACATTCAAACCAAATATAACACAATAAAAGACACTTCAACTCCTTTATGAATTGTTTTATAACATAAGCTAATACAAGTCATATGGTACCGGATTATTTCACCCCAAATAATTCAAATTCTAAGTTAGTTGACTACTCTATTGGCTATTTATTGGACCCCTCACAAGATGTGACAATTCACAAATTCCAGGTTAGAATCATAACTCGAAAATAAAGAAAATGAGTGTTAGCGAAATTTCGAAACGAGGCTCCGATTTCAAGATACACTGATTCGAATATGGTGTTAAATAAGAGATCAGATATTTTGAACTTTTCAGGTCTTTAAATTATAATGATTGGAAATAGCTCGAAAAATCGTGAATGTGGGGGAAAACGGCGCGTAAAATGGAGTTCGTATGCTCCCGGAATCGCGAAAACAAAATTGAAATCTGACTAAGGCGGTGGAGGTACGCGAAGGAACCCTTTTCAATCCTCGGCGGTACGCGACGGACCAGCAGACATGAAAATATGATTTTCTTGATCAGATTTCATTTCTGGTCGAATACTCTCGACTTTCAGACGAACCAGATCAAGTTTTAACCCCCAAATCTCCATTTTGAAGCTACTAAATCATTAGGATCAAGCTAGGAAACGTATCTACAACTCCTGATCATCATTTCTATCTGAGAAATCCGTCCGAAAGGGTAAAGATTCATTTTATCTTACTATTTTGATAATGAATGGTTTGGATCTAGATTTTAAACATGATATCATGGTTATTGTTGTTGATTATTGCCTAAATGATGGCTAGGAATAGTTAGAAATGAAGAACTTGACAGGTTAACGGTGAAATCTTTGTTTTGATCCGTTATAATGTCCGATTATCATGAAATTATATCATAGTTCATAATGGTTTTAACCATTTGATTATAACAATGGTTGTGATTGTCCTTATCATTCTTTGGAATGATCAATGACAAGGATTAACTATTTCTAAACCTGGAATCCACTGAGAAACTGTTTTGGTGATATAATCAACAACAATACTAATTTGGTTAATCTGGAAATGTCCTGATTAAACCAAGAAGTCATAAGTTTCTTAATAAGAACCTAAATCATTATAGGTTCTCAGTTAACACACGTTGTGAGATGTTAAACTAAGGAAAGTTCTGAGAGTCAGAATAAGCTTAAGTAACTCATAGAACTCTAATGACATACAGGTTTAGAGTTCAAGAACTAGTGATACGAACGTTGTGTATTGTTATTGATTTGAATCAACTCAGGTGAGTTCACTACCCCTTTTTCTGCATTTTGGCTTTTGAAACTCGGGGAATGAGCAAACATAAGTACTTATTTCAAACATTCTGATTTTTGGTGGAACTCTGAAATGCTTTTGATACATTTTTGTGAAACATGAAACTTGATTAGATCAGGTGGAACTCTGAAACGCTTTTGATACATTTTGTGAAACATGAAATCTGATTAGATCAGGTGGAACTCTGAAACACTTTTGATACATTTTGTGAAACATGAAACCTGATTAGATCAGGTGGAACTATGTAACATCCGTCAAATTCGATAAACCAATTAACGAGTCGATCGAAGGCTTAACCGAAATGCGGTGTTTTCTGATCTTTAACGATATACTATGTTAATATTATATTAAAATATTATTAGGAAAATGAAACCGAGTTCTACCTTGCGAAAACGATTCAAAACGGTGGAACGTCTTTTTAATGCGAAAGTAAGTCGTGTTAACGATTTATTCACCGGATTCGCTTGAACAAACGAAATAAATATTCCGTTGAATATTTATGTTATCCTCAAAGCATTTCGGTCTCAAAAATATAATCGTTAGATTTATGCGAGACTAGCCAGGTCTGATTACGTGATATGGACATGACACGAACACGCGCACGACCGACACTATATATACGGGAAAGCTTCCATTCCTCCTCATTTGAAAACAAAAACACACACAAGGTGTGAGAGGCTAGAGAGAGAGACTGGCCGGAATCCGTCCACCGTCCGACGGTGGTCCGGCAGCGGTCCACGGTGGCGATTCAAACGGCGAACATCTCTGGCTTCCTCTCTTCATCCTCTACAACCTTTCCTAAAGTGCCGGAGCTTAAATCGGACGTTTCGGTGTCCAAAACGCAGGTCAAAGGCGGCGGTCAACGGCAGTCAATGATGGCGATAGGTCAAGTGGTATATATGTCCGGATTCGTCTCGGAGTGATTTACAACTTTCTTTAAAGAACCATAGCTTGAATCAAACGTTTGGAGGTCCAAAAAGGCGATCAAAGACGCTGAAAACCCTAACTTTCACCCAAACGACGACGGCGGTTTCCGGCCACCCACGACCTCCCCATCTCCCCTCTAGGCAGCGCCTAGGCCTCTCCCACCCCTTCCCCGGCCGTTTGAACTCCGACGAACCCAATATGAAGCCGGCAGTGGCGGTTTCCGGCGGTGGCGGCTCGTAGATGGTGGTGGTGCGCGACAGAACCGGCGAAGGTCACAAACCCGACTGTGTTGGCTCATTTTTGGAGGTCATGGGTCGGTTCTCCCCCGATTCCGGCGGTATCTCCGTTTTTCCGGCTAAAAACCGGCGGGTAAAACTCGTTATCTTTTAGATCTAGTCATTTTCGGGTTATAAATCTTAGATCCGTTGGTTGTAATGATTGAATCGTTTGTGTTTGGGTGTGATTTGTTGATTAGACGCGTTTAGGGTGGAAAACCGAGCGTTTTCCGGCGACCGGAGCGCCGGTCAAAGTTGGAAACGGGTTGGTCAAACATGGTCAAACGGGTCAGATCTGGTCAACATCAGTTTTCATGTATTCGGTTAGACTCGGGACGCATAACCGAAACCAACGGTGTCTTCGGATCTTCAAACGGACGTACGGTTATCAAAACCGGTTCGCGAGCGCGTACCGTACCGGAAGGTATAACCACGTAACATAATTAATATCATTTTGAACAACCCGAGTGTGTCGTGAATATTCAACGAACCGGTTGACGAATTAAAACAACATAACAAATATCTATATATATACTTATAAAAATGACAAACATTTATATATATATATATATATATATATATATATATATATATATATATATAATTAACTAAACCGACTTGATTTGAACGTTTCTACAAGTCCTGATCATCGTTTTCATCCGAGAAATCCGTTCTAAAGGGTAACGATTCGACCTCTTCTATTAGTTTGATAATATATGAATTAGATCTAGATTTTAAACGTGATATCATGGTTATTGTTGTTGATTATTGCCTACATGATGGCTAGAAATAGTTAGAAACGAATAACTCAACAGGTTAACGGTGAAATCTTTGTTTTGATCCGTTATAACGTCCGATTATCATGAAACCATATCATAGATCATAATGGTTTTAACCATTTGATTATAACAATGGTTGTGATTGTCCTGATCATTCATTGGAATGATCAATGACAAGGATTAACTATTTCTAAACTTGAAATCCATCAAGAAACTATTTTGGTGATATAATCAACAACAATACTAATTTGGTTAATCTGGGAATGTCCTGATTACACCAACAAGTCATAAGTTTCTCAATAAGAACCTAAATCATTATAGGTTCTTAGTTAAAACACGTTGTGAGATGTTAAACTAAGGAAAGTTCTGAGAGTCAGATTAAGCTTAAGTAACACATAGAACTCTAATGACATACATGTTTAGAGTTCAAGAACTAGTGATACGAACGTTGTGCATTGTTATTGATTTGAATCAACTCAGGTGAGTTCACTACCCCTTTTTCTGTATTTTGGCTTTCGAAACTCGGGGAAATGAGAAAACATAAGTACTTATTTGAAACATTCTGATTTTTGGTGGAACTCTGAAATGCTTTTGATACATTTTTTTGAAACACGAAACCTGATTAGATCAGGTGGAACTCTGAAACGCTTTTGATACATTTTGTGAAACATGAAACCTGATTAGATTAGGTGGAACTTTGAAACATTTTTGATACATTTTGTGAAACATGAAACCTGATTAGATCAGGTGGAACTCTGAAACGCTTTTGATACATTTTGTGAAACATGAAACCTGATTAGATCAGGTTGAACTATGAATCGTTTTTGATACATTTTGTGAAACATGAAACATGATTGGATCAGGTGGAACTCTGAAACGATTTTGATACATTTGGTAAAACATGATACCTGATTTGATCAGGTGAAACTCTGAAACGTTTTTGCTACATTTTGTGAAACATGAAAACTTATTTGCATCATGTGAAACGCTGAAATACTTTTGAAACACTTTGTGAAACAAGAAAACGAAAGCGTTGTAAAACATTTGGTTGAAACACGGACAGTGGGGCGAAACATATGACCAAACTTGTCATTATTTCACGGGTTACACATTTGTCGCTAAGTCCCCTATTCTGTAACCGTTAACCGTGGGGGGGGGGGGCGTGATTATTGAGAATAGATTCTATTTGTGATTGACAATCCTCGCCCGTGATTCGTAGCTAAAACCACGACTGGATATCGAGCGGGCGCTCAATAAGGCTATAACACACAATGTCTTGCGACAAGGACATTGGGAAGGGGCAAACACTGAACTCGTCGGCTCGGTTACGGGAGCCCAGAAGTTATAATTGAACAGTTGGTCGGGAACTAAACACGACATTGTTGGAAGGAACAATGTTCGCACTGGATACCAATGTTTTACACCCAGTTTGGGACATAAATCTTATTCAACTCTTTTTATGAAAACATTTGATTTGTTTGGATACATTGCATACATTTTGACATTTTAAAACTTGTGAACTCACCAGCAATATGCTGATTGTTTAAAATCATGTTTTCTCAGATGCCTAATGATACAGGGGGTGGAGCTGGGAGCTCAATCATTGGAGACATTTAGTAGAGTCTATGAGAATTAGACTCAACAGAGTGAAACATAGTATAGTATACACGTCAAATTCAGTTATAGCTGTTGTTACATCAGGTTTGGCCTAATGTAGTTGTAAAATTTATCTGTAATATAGAAACATATGTGTGTTTTGTTGTAAACAATGACTGTGAAACCTTGAAAGTCACACGGTACGCTTCCGCAACGACAAGGGTGTGACAAACTATGAAACACTTTTGATACATTTTGTGAAACATGAAACCTGATTGGATCAGGTGGAACTCTGAAACGATTTTGATACATTTGGTGAAACATGATACCTGATTTGATCAGGTGAAACTCTGAAACGCTTTCGCTAGATTTTGTGAAACATGAAAACTTATTTGCATCATGTGAAACGCTGAAATACTTTTGAAACACTTTGTGAAACAAGAAAACGAAAGAGTTGTAAAACATTTGGTTGAAACACGTGACAGTGGGGCGAAACATATGACCAAACTTGTCATTATTTCACGGGTTACACATTTGTCGCTAAGTCCCCTATTCTGTAACCGTTAACCGTGGGGGGGGGGGGGGCGTGATTATTGAGAATAAATTCTATTTGTGATTGACAATCCTCACCCGTGGTTCGTAGCTAAAACCACGACTGGATGTCGAGCGGGCGCTCAATAAGGCTATAACACACAATGTCTTGCGACAAGGACATTGGGAAGGGGCAAACACTGAACTCGTCAGCTCGGTTACGGGAGCCCATGAGTTATAATTGGACAGTTGGTCGGGAACTAAACACGACATTGTTGGAAGGAAAAATGTTCGCACTGGATACCAATGTTTTACACCCAGTTTGGGACATAAATATTATTTAACTCTTTTTGATGCAAACATTTGATTTGTTTGGGATATAGTACATACATTTTTAACAAATAAACTTGTGAATTCACTAGCATATCACTGATTGTTTAAAATCATGTTTTCTCAGATGCCTAATGATACAGGGGGTGGAGCTGGGAGCTCAATCATTGGAGACATTTAGTAGAGTCTATGAGAATTAGACTCAACAGAGTGAAACATAGTATAGTATACACGTCAAATTCAGTTATAGCTGTTGTTACATCAGGTTTGGCCTAATGTAGTTGTAAAATTTATCTGTAATATAGAAACATATGTGTGTTTTGTTGTAAACAATGACTGTGAAACCTTGAAAGTCACACGGTACGCTTCCGCAACGACAAGGGTGTGACACAAGACCATTTCATACAATTTGACAAGAAAAATTATTAATAACAACCTCACTAGTTAATGTGGGACTAGCCTATTTAGGGTTGTAGTTAAGCCAAACCAAACCGAGCCGAGTCAGATATGTGATGTGCAAAATAAGTCAATGAAAGGAAGATACGTGACGGTAAAACCTATGATGGTTTTATTATGAATTTGGTTGAACATATCGTCACACCATACTTTTCTTAGTTATTCTTTTTTTATATTATGTATCATAACTAGGGTTATACATGCGTTTCGCGACAGTATTCAAACCAATTTTAAATAAAGTTTGAATATAAATGGTCACCGTTGTAAAAATGAGCATTAAAAAATACGAAAACAAATATGCATAAACTATATAACTATATTATAAAACATCAAACACACAAATTACTAAACGTGTCAATTTTTAATAGAAGTTAATTTAAAAAAAAAAACATAGTTGTCATGGTATACTCAAACATGATTAGTAATTAAGTGTTAATAATAAATTAAAAAAACAAACATTGAAACTAACCCTCGAATTAGACTTTGACATCTGAACCAATTTTTGATTTTTTCTCTATCATAAACTTGTGAATGTATGTTATATAGTGTTGTAGTGGTGCTTCACAATATGAAACATATTGTTTTTAGTAAGTATGAATATAAATATTTTAAAAAGTAAACATGACCACTAAAAACAAGAAAATGAATATACATAAATCTTATAATCATAATATGAAATGTGAAAAATCACGACTTACTTTGCTGAATGGTAATTTTGTGTAGTAAAAAAATGAATTAAATAATAAAAGTTTTAAAATTGTTAAATAGTAAACTCTAGTTAAATATAATGTTTGAAAAATATTATACAAATATGTTGTTGAAAGTAAAAAAGTAGAAAAAAGTGATTAGCATATCAAAAAAAAAAAAAAAGCAAACACCAAAACAAAACATATCAAAGCATGAAATTAGAGTAACACCAAGCGTCCCAATACACTATAAGACAATAAGTTTCTCTGGTTTAAGGTCCAAAGAAAACCCAAAACCTTTGTTTCCCCTACAATTTTGCATCGTAAACAAAAATAAAAAAATATAGGAAATAAATGAAAGTTTAAATTAATTGCAGCAACAAGTATAATTATTTAAAATTGTCACACCCCCAAATTCCCACTCGTGGTGTCAGTCCACGTGGGTGTGACGTGGCCAGGATCATAGCTCATGGTCATATAGAACGACTCTATATGAGTTACACATTCACACAGGTTGTAAAACAATACAAGTTTCATTCAATAAGCAGCGGAAAGTGTTAAATATCAGAAATACATATGTTTGCAGCGGAAAGTAATTGTTCAAGACACTACAAAGATTAAATTGTTTTCAAACCAGAACACATGCACACAAGCCTAGGACATGAGCCTATATGTAAGCTTGACTCCTTAGTGTGTCCTTGTGAGCGTCCTAGCGTGTGCTCCATTAGTTACCTGAGAATACATGCGAAAAGTGTCAACTAAAAAGTTGGTGAGTTCACAGGTTTAGACAGACAGAAATAGTAAACAGACATATACTGGGTATGTTAAGTTTAGTTGGATACTACGATCCGTGGAGTGTGTCAGTTCATCTTACCGAAACTAGACTGTTCCCGTTTGCCTCCGCAGGTCATCGCTGAACCCGCATTCCCATCGAAATTACACTCGTTATGACCTCCAGTCAACATTGGTGCCGAGTGGGGTTAGTCAAACCCAGTAGTACTACGTAATTTCGACTCGTTTGAATACACAACTAACGGTAAGGATAAATGAGGACTTTATGCGATAATAGTTACACTCGAAAATGGTTTTCACAACATACGAGTCATACATCTAAAACAGTTGCATTGTATTCTCACCCCAATAGTTTAACAAAAACAGTTAAAGAGTAAAAGTGGGGCCGTAAACTCACCTGAGTTTAGATATGCGTTAGCTCAAAAAAGTAGTGTAGCTCGCCGGCTAGTAATCACCTATATCATGTAGGTGTTATGAGTTCATGTTTGCGTATGTGGGTCTCACTGGACCGTGTTAGTGTTCAACGACACTAAGTGGTTATGTGGGTCGAGTTGACCGTGTTTGACCGTGTCGATCGTGTTTGACCTAACGACCCGTTGGTGACGGTTTGGACCAAGTGTTCGTGTAAGTGTGCGATTTAGTGTGGTGTGAAGTGTACGGATACCAAAATCGTTTCTATGAGGAAACTTACTATTTATGGTAAGTTTCTATTTTAGGAAAGTTTCCATATTTGGCAAGTTATGCATAAATTCATATTCCGATTATTCTAGCATGCATATTTATCCTAAATGAGCATGTTATCATGTAGCACATCGTTACACATAGACGGTTTAACATAGTTTGCGCATAAAAGTTTCCATAATTAGAAAGTGTGCGCAAACAAGCATATTTCATCAATTTAACAACTAATATCATGTAATATTGCTATCCTAGTCATATTTAGCCATTTAATCGTGATCGTCACGTTTAACATGCGATAATCATCGACTTAGCGAAATAAAGTTACTATTTATAGTAACCTATAGAAATAATCACAAATCACATCTCCCAATCAATATAATCCTTTCAATATCATTATTAAATCACTAAATAAGCATTTTAGACTCAATGCATTATCATTTTCATCAAACATTTGCAACTTGTGTCCAAAAAGTTACTATTTATAGTAACATTTATAAAATCATCCTTTTGACCATCTTAAGCATTCCTATGCATCAAATAATCATCACAATAGTTTCTAAACATCATTTTAAGCATAAACCTTAGATCAAATCACATGCATAATACCATTTCATCCAAAAATGCACAATTTGTAACACTAAAGTTACTATTTTTAGCAACAATCGCCAAATGACCAATTTTGACATAATCAAACATTCTAAATCATGTAGAACATCATCAATATCATTCCTAGTAACATTTCAGTAACAAAAAGTATATAGATCATCATGGATCTTACATGCATGTTGATTAAAGTGACTATTTCTTAGTAAAATCAACAAATAGCCATTAAATCCTAATAACATCATCATAGATCATCATTATACCACCAAATCAGTAGCAAATATATTCAATAACTGATTAACAACATCAAAAATTCGTGGCTAATGTGATAATGGTGATGCATGTAGCCTACAAGGCTTGCATGTGTGCCTAGTGAGTGTTTTAAGCAAGATTGAGTACAAAGACTACCTTACAAGATCTGGAATCCACGAAATAGGATTGGAGCAGGTCTGAAATAATCCTTACAGCAGCTCCAGGTCGTTCACGTCGATGAATGGTGTTCCCTAGTCCACCCCAATCACCAAGAGCTTCAAATGGGGCTTCTCAAGTGTTGTAAATGGCTTCCAAATGGTGCAAGAGGCGATTTGCAGGTGAGTATGGTCGAGGAAGAAGGGTTCAGTCGCGAGAATTCGGTGGAAGGGATAACAGAAATGATTAAGTCTTGGTTTTATAAAGATTTGGCGTGTTGGGGTCGTCGCGTACCGCGGAGCCTGTCCAAAAAGTATCATCGCGTACCGCTATGATTAAAATAATCATTCTGTTCCCGAAACACGCCGCGTACCGCGATGGTGGAAGATGATCGGTCGTCGCGTACCGCGATGCTTTTCGGAGAATTCAAATTCTCCCGCTTAAGGGTCGCGTACCGCGAAGGCCCAATTGGGTGCTCATCGCGTACCGCGATGGGTCTCGGTTGAGCCCAATAAGCCCAATTTCATTGTTTTGAGTCGGATTTCTCGTATTTCTCGAATACGATCATCGTTTCTCGACACTTAAGCGTTGTTCTACTAACTTAGGTTCTCCGGAACCTAATTGTGCAGTGAAAGTGTACTGTGGTTCGATCCGTTCACCAACGTTCGTCATTCAAGACACGTGCAAGTTTCGCGCGATAATTCATCGAATTATCGGTGTGTTTGGTCTGTCGTGCCACGTGTCACACTAAATACAAATATTCTAGTGCCACGTATGAAATAATAATACACATTATTATTAAAACAAAATAAATGCTGACCTGGAAATTGCGAGGTGTCACATCATCCCCCAGTTAATAGGAATTTCGTCCCGAAATTCAGTTCGTGTTGTCGGTGTTGGTTTGTTCGGCGAATAGATGAGGGTATTTCTTCTTCATCTGATCCTCACGTTCCCAGGTGTATTCCGGTCCTCGTCGTGAGTTCCATCGAACTTTTACAATGGGTATCTTACTATGTTTCAACTTCTTGAGTTCCCGGTCCATAATTTCCACCGGTTCCTCAACAAAGTGAAGTTGTTCATCAATCTGGATTTCCTCCAAAGGAATTGTGAGCGTTTCGTTTGATAAGCATTTCTTGAGGTTTGAAACGTGGAACACATTGTGTACGCTACTCAATTCCTGTGGTAGCTGTAGTTCGTAGGCCACGGGGCCTATCCGTTTAGTGATCTCGAATGGTCCTATATAGCGAGGGTTTAGCTTTCCCCGCTTTCCGAACCGGATCACTCCCTTCCAAGGCGAGACTTTAAGAAGTACGCGGTCTCCTACTTGGAATTCCAAAGGTTTGCGTCTCTTATCGGCATAGCTCTTCTGTCGATCCCGAGCTGCTGCCATTCTGTTGCGTATTTGCACGATCTTTTCAGTCGTTTCATGTACGAGTTCGGGTCCGGTTAGTTGGCTTTCACCAACTTCCGCCCAACAGAGTGGTGATCTGCATTTACGCCCGTAAAGTGCTTCAAACGGTGCAGCTCCAATGCTGGTGTGGTAGCTGTTATTATATGAGAACTCTACCAAAGGTAAGTGAGTCTCCCAGTTGTTACCAAAGTCAATCACACATGCTCGAAGCATGTCTTCCAAGGTCTGGATGGTTCGTTCACTTTGACCATCCGTTTGAGGGTGATATGCTGTACTCATATCCAACCTCGTCCCGAGTGCCTTGTGTAAGGACTTCCAAAAGTGAGCCGTGAAACGGCTGTCTCGGTCTGATATTATGGAGATTGGGACTCCGTGTCTGGATACGATTTCCTTCAAGTAGATTCGGGTTAACTTTTCCAATTTATCAGTTTCTTTGATCGGTAGGAAATGTGCCGATTTCGTAAGTCGGTCTACGATAACCCAGATGGTATCGCAGCCACTTGTTGTCTTTGGCAGCTTTGTGATAAAATCCATGGAAATCTGCTCCCATTTCCATACTGGAATTTCTGGCTGTTGGAGTAATCCCGAAGGCTTCTGGTATTCTACCTTGACCTTTGAGCAAGTCAGACACTTACTCACATACGTTGCGATTTCTGACTTCATGTTAGGCCACCAATAAGTTGCCTTTAGATCGTGGTACATCTTGTCAGAACCTGGATGTACTGAGTATCGACTCTTGTGAGCTTCATCCATCACTACTTCTCTCAAATCCCCGTAGCGTGGAATCCAAATTCGGTCCATTAGGTAGTAAGCTCCGTCATCCTTCTGTTTCATCTGTTTGTCCATCCCTCTCATGGCTTCGAGAGTGGGGTTTTCGGTTTTCAACGCTTCTTGTTGTGCGATCCGAATTTGATTTGGTAGCTCGGAGTGGATGGTAAGTTGTAGCGCACGTACGCGTTTGGTTGTTTCCTTCCGGCTTAGTGCGTCGGCTACTACATTGGCTTTACCGGGATGATATTTGATTGCACAATCATAATCACCTATCAATTCGACCCATCTGCGTTGCCTCATGTTCAGCTCCTTTTGGTCGAAAATGTGCTGTAGGCTCTTATGATCAGTAAATATTGTGCACTTGGTGCCGTACAGATAGTGTCGCCAGATCTTTAGTGTGAACACTACGGCTCCCAACTCCAAGTCGTGAGTTGTGTAGTTCTTTTCATGCACTTTCAAGAAGACGCCGGAGGTACAGAAGGAGGAGAACCGAGTAAAGTAGATTGCGAGCGGCTGCAACGAGGAACGGCCTAATTGAACTGAGACGTGAGCAGTTGCTTGCTTCGTCTTCGTATAATGGAGATCTGGATTTAGAAAGGAATTAGGGATAGAATCATTCCTTGCTTGTATCAGGTGTCAAAATATAAATAAAATTAATATATTTAATTAATTCATTTCGGTTTCAACGATTTAAATCGAATAACTAAATAAGCTAAATTTTAAATATATATATATATATATATATATCGAAACTGGAAAAGGACCTAAAAACTGAATTTGTAAAATGGATACGATTTAAAACCGAACCAAAAACCAAATTAACAATTCAGTTCGGTTTATTTTGGTTATGGATACTGTTTGGATAACAGTTTTTGGTTATTTTTAATGAAATATAAACAATACAATATTGACTACACGATACTAAAATCAAAATAAAAGATACATAAAATTGTTAGGATAATTGTACACAAATATAACCAACTTTTCTAACTGTTCCAATTAAGTCACTGGAACTTTTTTTTGTTCTAATTAGGTTATTCAACTTAGTATGCGTGTTCTAATCATATATAAAAAACCTGAATAACAAGTTATTTTAACTTCCTACATATATGACTTATTTAACATGTTAAGTGGTGATATAATCATTTTATAAAACAAATAATAAATTAAAAATTATTTAATATCATCCAAATTTATGGATGATACTTGAAAAAAATTTAGTTTCCAAAGTTAAATATTGACACACATGGTTTTAAAAACTTAATTTTTTTCAAATAAGTTAAATATGCATAAAATTAGCAATAATATGATATTCAAGTTATTTATATAGGATTAGAACACCCGTACTAAATTGAATGACCTAATTAAGACAAAAAAATTTCAAGTGGCTTAATTGAAACAGTTACACAAGTTTATTAAATTTGTGTAAAGTTATCAAAAATTGTTATGACTTAGTTATGTCATGTTTCACGCATCACTATATAAACATTACATAACATTAAAATTACAGATTTATTAAAAAGGCTAGTTACAAATAGGGGTGTAAACGAGCCGAGCCGATCCCGAGATCGTTAAGGTTTGAGCTCGGTTCGTTAGAAAATTTTTAAGCTCGAGCTCGGCTCGTTTAAATTTTAATTATTTAATTTATTTACTTTAATTACTAAATTTAATTATATTTATAATTATATTTTCCAAATTTAACATAAAATTTTTGATTTAAATATATTTATCATAATTTTATATATAAAAATAATTTAATTTATTTACTTTAATTAATAAATTTAATTATATTTATAATTATATTTTCCAAATTTAACATAAAATTTTTGATTTAAATATATTTATCATAATTTTATATATAAAAATAATTAATTTTGTAAATAAACACTTAATATAATAAATAAAAATTACATAAACAAGAGTTAATTACACAGATGGTCCCTGTGGTATGCTCGGATTGCACTAATGGTCCCTAACTTCGAGAAATTACACCCGTGACCGAATAGTTTGCAAAAAGTAACACGGATGGTCCCTAGAGCGGATGGACGTTAGTTTTTGCTGTTAACTATGTTTAAAATGACTAAAATGCCCCATATAATTAAAAAAAAAAGAAGATAAATGTGTGTACACATATACAAACACTTGCATACACCTCCGGCTACCTAAACACCTCCGGCAACCACCACCTTTGCCGTGGACAAGCACCTCCCACAAGCAACTCACTTGCAACCTACCAAATCTGACAACAACATCAACTTCCTGCAACATTTCCTCCTCATCAAAAGGTTTCATCGCCGGAATCCGGCAGTTCACAGACATCAAACGATAGCGTTCGCCTTAGATTAGCTGGACGGATTGTACACATCGGAGAAACCGTAACAACGACATATGAGGTCCCTTGGTTGGATGTCTGTGATTGATTGAAATCGCGAGACGGGTGTTGGTGCAACCTTCAGTGAAGAAGACGCAGTCGTTGTTGTAATTGACAGACGGTTGTGGGTTCGGCCATCTTGCCGGCGACGATGATGTGGGTCCATTAATTTCAACGTCATCACGTTGTTGCGTATGTGTGTCCGGCCATCCTGATTCCTGCCGGCGACGTGACCGGTGGAGACAGGTTGAGAAGGGGTGCGGGAGATCGAGAACGGGTGATGTAGATTGGACTGGTGGAGACAGGTCGAGATGGGGTCGGTATGGTGCCTTGGCTATTAGTGCTGCTCCGGGGGTTAGATCTATCTGGAACTCCACTTGTCGTGCTGGTGGTAGTCTCGGTAGATCGTCAGGAAAGACTTCCGGATAATCGCGAACAACAGCGATGTCCTCAATCTTCCGTTCCTTCTTTGGTTGTTCGGTGATAAGGGCTAGGATAGCCGTGTATCCCTTCTTCAGATATTTGCTTGCCTTCATACAGGACATGATGTTTAACGGTATCCCGCGCCGTTCTCCCTGGATTGAGATCTGCTCTCCACTTGGCAACGCAATTCGCACAATCTTCTCGTTGCACACGATCTCAGCGTGGTTTGCAGATAGCCAATCCATTCCAATCACCACGTCGAAGCTCCCGAGAGTTACCGGCATCAGGTCAATCACCAGTTGATGGTCCGCTAGTGTTAGAACACATCCCTTGATGATATATTGTGTTTCGATCAGCTTGCCGTCCGCTAACTCTACGGTGTACTTATAGTCTAGTGGTGTTGGTGTCATATTAAGTAATTTGCTAAAGTCGCTAGAGATAAAACTCCTATCGGCACCGGTATCAAATAATATGCTAGCATAGACATTATTTAAAAGAAACGTACCGGTGACGACATGTGGATCGTCTTTAGCTTCTCCAGAGCCAATCACAAAGGCTCGTCCCTTCGCTGCACCTCCCCCACCCTTTTTCAGCTGCGGGCAATCCTTTCGCATGTGCCCCGGTTTGCCACATTCATAACACCCCTTGAGAGTGTTTTGGTTGTTGTTGTTGTTGGGGTTTGATCGGCATTCTTTGGCTACGTGCCCGTTCCTTCCACAGTTTGTACACTTGGCTCTTTTGCATGGGCCGAAGTGATGGAAGTTACAGGTGTTGCACTTTGGGATGTTGCCCTGGTATCCCCCTTTTCCCTGAGTGTTTGGCTGGGTGGCAGTAAAAACTTTGGCAGGTGCGGGTCGGTGTTGAGCTGGTTGTTGTGGTGAGAAGGTACGGTTATTGCTGGGTTCCCACTTTCGCTTGATTTCCTGGGGTTTCAGGTGTTCACCCCTCTTAGGCAGTTTCCCTTGAGCTACTGCCTGGTCTGTCAACTTATGTGCCAAGCGAATCAGTGGTTGGATGGTGGAGAGATCAGCGGCAGTCACCATACTTTGGATCTGCTCGGGCAATCCACTGATGAATTGCTCGATCTTCTTGTATTCCGGCGTCACCATCGCCGGACACAGCTTGCACAATTCATGAAATCGAGTGAAGTATTTCTCGATTTCCGAACCCATCATTTTGTGCACCCAAAATTCCTCCTCCAGTTTCCTGATCTCGTCACGCGGGCAGTACTCCTCGCGAAGCATCCCGGTGAACTCCTCCCATGGAATAGTGTTGGCAGTCTCAAGTCCAAGAGTTTGGACATGCGTATTCCACCAGGTGAGGGCAGGTCCCTCGAGAATCCCGGTGGCATACTTTACTCGGTTCTCCTCCGAGCATTCGGCCATAGCAAAGACCGATTCCAGTTTCTCGATCCAACGGAGTAGTCCGACTGCTCCTTCTGTACCTTGAAATTTGTGAGGGTGGCAGCTTAGAAAGGCTTTAATTAGAAAGGCCGTTCCTTCTGTACCTTGAAATTTGTGACGGTAGATTGGATGGCACCGGTGTGGTGGTTGCCGGAGGAGTTTAGGTTGACGAAGGTGGTAGTTTGGGGTAGCCGGTAGATTGGATGGCACCGATGTTGTGTGTTTTGGTGTGTGTAGGAATAAGTGTAAGTGATAAGGGTAATTTGGGTATTTTTGAAATTAACGGCAAAAGCTAACGTCCATCCGTTTCAGGGACCATCCGTGTTACGTGTTTGCAAACTATTCGGCCACAGATGTAATTTCTCGAAGTTAGGGACCATTCGTGCAATCCGAGCATACCACAAGGACCATCTGTGTAATTAACTCTATAAACAAAAAGCTCGCTAAGCCTCGAGAGCCGGTTCGAGCTCGATATGTAAAGCTCGAGCTCGGGCTCGATAACTAAACGAGCCACATTTTTGGGCTCAAGCCCGGTCTCGGGCTCGTTAAGCCTCGGCTCATTCGAGTTTTTTTACCTTACCGATCTGATCCCGGGTATTTCACGAGCTGCCTTGGTTCGTTTATACCCCTAGTTACAAAGAGAACAAAATAATCATAAAAAACATAGAAAAACAAAAAAGAAAAATGCTAGGAGAAACCAAAAAAAACAAAACAAAACAAAATCGAAAAGAGAATTGGGATAGAAGAAACGCTAAAACTCAAGTATAAACAATTTTAAACACTAATAAAATAAATCATTCGTGATTTATCTTAAAAAAATATCATAAAATTCAAAGGAAAAAATAAGGTTAAACTTTGCGTTAATTAATATTATGAACAGCATATCAATATTCCCAACTCCTTATCACAAAATAGTTATACAAAAGGGCTTCTAGTCTTGACTCTTGTGGTAGCCGGTCTTTGGTTGAAGTTTCACATACAACAAATATTGCTCTGGGTTTAGTCATGAGGTTTTTCTTGTTGTAGGTTTCCTGGACGGGTGAAAAATGTCACCACGCTCTGTTATTCGGGCGGAAGGATAATATATTTTCCAGGGTCCCAGGTGTTCAGGCGTTTGCTGTTAAAAAAAGTTATTACAACCTCTAAGGAAGTGGTGTTTCTCACTTAGAGCAATTTTTCTTGTAGGCTACCAACTGGAATGCTTGCAGCCACGTTTTACCTGTCCTCCCGGTTGGTCGAGTATTGGGGAGAACCCGGGCGTTTACCACGTACATGAGCTCTCACGGTAAAGAAAAAAAAAGAGTTATGACGGAAACCAACTATATTTAACCAAGGCTTGTAGTTTGTAACAACTTATCAACACTTGTAATTGGAAGTATATATAGTTTTAAGAGTATATTGTTGAGATGATTCATGTAAATTGCTAGTATTTTACTTTTGGTCACAAAAATTCATAAATTACTCATATGATATCAAACTTTAAATATTTGATACTCATGCATTCCTTAGGAGGATAATTTAATCAAACATGTGAGGGTACTTTGGTAAGCTAAGGATTGTATGTGTTATATATGTTTAAAGTTTGAAATTATACGAGTAAATATTTATAAAACCTAGGTATCAAGAATAAAATAATAGCAAACCACATGAATGATATGAACAATTTATTCTAACATATTGATTGCATCATCCAAATTGAAGTTTCTTAGAGAGAAAAAAAAATCCTCCATTTTATATGAGATAATAATAAAATAGTTTAATGTATGGTTTAAAATTGGGGTAACTTCATACAAATGTAACCAACTTTTCATTTTGTTCCAATTAAGTCACTCAAACTTTTTTTTGTCCCAATTAAGTCATTCAAATTATTTTTTTGTTTGAATTCTATGTTTTTAGCATTAATTGTAAGTAATACATATTGATATAAGTTTGAGTGAATAATTTTTTTTATAAAAATGACTGAATTGAATAAGTAATTATTAATTATTAATTTTTTTGTTCTTTGTTAGATATTAGTTAAAATTAATAATTAATTATTCAATTCAGTCATTTTTTTAAAAAAAATTATTCACTCAAACTTATATCAACATTTATTACCTACAATTCAAGTTAAAAACATTGAATTCAAACAAAAAAGTAGCTTGAATGACCTAATTGGGACAAAAAAAAGTTTGAGTGACTTGATTAGAACAAAATGAAAAGCTGGTTACATTTCTATGAAGTTTTCCCTTCAAAATTCTATAAAAAGTTAACAAACCGAGTCAAGTTTAGGTTAAAATTGACTTAACAGGCAGCACCCATTATAAGAAACTAAGTTCTGAAAATGTTTAACTTGTGTTTATGATATGTGTGCCTTTTGAATTCACTTTTTGTTAGTCAACGTGAACAAGTGTATCATCCCATATACAGAGAGATATACTCCTTGTACTTTTATTTTGCAAAATCAGTATGGCCGTCTTCTTGTTATTTATTTATTTTAAAGAGTAAATTACAGTTTTGACTCATATGCTTGAAATGTTTTTAATTTTTTGACACAGACGCCGTCCCACCACATACTAAGCCACATAGGACATTGCTGTTAATGATAATTAAACATTTTACCGACCATTCAATTCCGTTCTAGTTTCAAGCATTATGTCTATAAGTTTAAGTTATCAACCCAATATCATTACCAAATCCCTTCGGTAACAACCTTAATCTCATTAACATCACCTGTATCATCTAACTCGGTATGCTTATATATAGGGCATACCCCTGAGTCGAGCCTACAACCCGCCCAGACGCCGTCCCACCACATACCAAGTCACATAGGACATTGATTCTAATGATAATTAAGCATCTTACCTACCATCAAATCCTATCATAGCTTCAGTGTACTGTTTCAAAGTTTACAAGTTTATAGCTGATGTGTGCAAAGTAGTTTAATTAAAAATAGTAAAAATCAAAACTAAACTAGACATTAAGTAATACTCTAGACTCTCTAGACTAAACTACTAACATGCAAGTGAACCTATCGAGAAGTAGTACAGAAAAGCAAGTCCGGATATCGAACCCACAGACTCCTATAGAAAGTACAAAACAGACTCAAGGACTTATCTATACAAAAGACTTAAATTAAATTAATTGGTTGAAAGGGGGGTTTTATAACTAACTAAATAAAATGGAACTACAAAAATTCTGAAAATCAAATTAAGACCCAGATAGAAGAAAAATGCAACTAAAACTCACTAATGATGAAAAGACTACCTAGGGTTTACTTTATACATGTTTAATGTGTTTAGATTGATTATGGAACTTGTTTTGAAACCAGGATCTTTTGATATTAACTTATTAGCAAATTAGAGATCCTTTAACCCTTTTTAAAGATTTCAACTAAAATGCCTACAAGTTTCTTAAACACCGGTTTAGGTTAATTACTCTCACAAGTTAACCAACCCATTAATGGTATATCCTCAAAACCATCTACCTCACGGAAGTGATAGTTTTAATACATCAAATGCAAAGGACAATAAGGAAGTTCATCTTGGATTTAGCATGCAAGACTATGTTTAATTAACCTAATCTTAGTCTTTTCACAAAGACTTTAACTAGTTTTTAAACACGCAAGACAGACTAACAAACCCTCACATCACGGCTATTGAATTTGGTTAAACATCTAATTCATCTATGACCTAATTATTGTTCCTATGAATTACTACGTCTAGTAATACATCCATAAATCATAAACACAAAGTAAATGACCTAGCACATGCCTATTACACGAAAGACATTCGTCAAAGCACATGAGGAAACAATAACCTAATCTTAAATATCATAAACATTCATACACATCCGAGAATCCAAACCAAATCATAAACCATTAAAAATCCAAACTTGTTCCACAATCAATCGTTAATAACATCAAACATGCATACTTATAAAACCCTAGGTGGTCTAGAATGTTTAGCCACGACTCATACTAGATAACCAGTAACAATCAATGTTTAAACACATCTCAAACATCAGTGAAAGAGAATAACAAGAAAGGAAGAAGAACCGATCACGTTACACCCTTCGGATCACTCGTCTAGGGCTTCCCGATGGTCCAACTCGACTCCAATCTTTAATCTTTGGTCCTAGTCGCCTCCCAAGTTGTCTCTGATCGTCCAAAATCGAATCAATTCGCCTCCAGCCGTTTCAAAAACATAAAACTCGATTTTCTGAGATTTTAACCCTGTCGCGCTACGCGACAGGTATCTAGTTACCCTTCGCGCTACGCGACACAACCCATTACCCGACAAAATAGTCGGGTCAAACCCGCAATCATTAAACAAGGGTAAAATTGTAATTTCCACCTGTCGCGCTACGCGACAGGGTTTCAAGTGTGTGTCGCGATACGCGACCGGGGTATTTTTCCAGAATTCATCTTCTTGTGTCTTGGATTTGTTCTCGACTAACCGGGAGCTCGTTTTCTTGATCTTTAGCATCAAAATAACACGTTTACTACCTGCAAGCAACAGTTTGTAAAAATGTGAAGAACCAGCATCAATCGACTCGAAAGTTGAATAAAATTGTACAAAATAAATTAAAACAAATAGAAAAAGTAGATGTGTTTTGCAACACATCACATCCCCATACTTATCTCTTTTTCGTCCCTGGAAAAGACCTATTCAAAAATCTGGGATCACAGTTGGATGAAATGGTTTCTACACAATTAAACTCATTAATTCAAAATTAAATGCTTTGGAGAAGATTGCAAGTATTGTTATCCTATTAAACCCAAACTAATTTTCCCAGTCCCTTAGTCATGGTCCATTATGTTCATGTTTCATATTTTATCCCATTAGACCCACACTTAGGAAATTAAAACCAAACCAAACCTGGGTTCTAGCTTTCAAGTCATCCTTACATATAAACAAACAAGAAATTTTTCAAATCAGATTTTTATAATGGAAGCAGATGAAAGCGTGAGCATTTTTCTTTCATTCAATTCTTTATTGAACTTAGCTTAGTGGTGTTTCAACCAGGCTGCAACCCGGCGTGTGACACATAAGTTTCTCATCCAACTTCTTTTCTTTAATTTTTTTTTACTCAGCTTATTTGGTGAAATGGAGGCGCCATAAGACTCGGATTTATTCTCATAAAAAGAGTACTTATGTGCCAAGCAAAAATCAGATTTTCAAAACTCTCACTTGTTATTATGCAAAGGTTCATTTATGACTAGAAAACAGTTTCATCAATTCCAAACCCTAAGATGTTTCCCATGAAATTCATGCATTTAAGTGAAATTTAAACCAATCCTATAGAAAGAAAACAATCAGTTGAGCCTACCTACACATCCCATGACCAAAGCATAAACCCAAACCAACTAGTTAATCATGCATGAAACCATAAAACCCAACTTTCTATCATTTCCCATCATGCTTTTTGCAACCAACTTTTAACAAGGAACAAAAAGAAGTAAGCTAGAGATGTAAAACAAAAATTTTGACTCAAAAATTACTAATAAAGCAAAATTAAACTAAAAACAAAATTAACTAAACTACGTTTCCCATCCCCACACTTAAACTATACATTGTCCCCAATGTAGAGAATAAGGAAACCAAAATAAAACTAAGAAGAAAAAGAAAGTTAAAAAGGAAAATGACTTAGCTGGTTAAGAAGAAGACTGTCATGTGCCAGTCTTTCCACAAAAGCTCTTCACTCTACAAAATGCTCCACAAGCCATAAACAACCATATAAAACAAACATCACGAAGATCAAGATAAACATCCATAAGTTCCAAAAACAGTAATCAACCACAACCAAAATAAGTTCAAAATAAACTGCCAACCCATAGCCAACCCAACCACAAATGTTCAAACAGCATATACAACTGCATCAAACAGCCAAACTCAAACCTCCCCACACCTACTCGTCCTCATTTCCTCCATCATGCTCATCAGGGGCTCTGTAAAACTCTGGTATATTGATGTTGAGTGAAGTCATCAGATATCTCATAGCATCTTCCTGTCTCCTCTGATCATGATCCCTCCACTCTCGGTACTGATCGTGGTACCCGTCCATCCTGTGACATAGAGACTCTAATGTAAGTGGGTAAGGGATGGGTTCCCTAAGTGGATACTGCCTCGGTGGAAAGTCTCTCCTAAAGACAGGCCTCTGCCTGTGAGTTGGGACCGAGCCCATCACTACCTCTGCTGCAGGTGTGCCCTGTGGTGGCATCACCTGAGGCCCAACCATAAACCCAGCCCACCTCGGTGGGTTATCTCTCTCAACTATCCCAGCTCTCTGCAAATCCCTCAGGTCTATCGGTGTGGTCAGCGGTCCTAGGATCATTAGGTCAGGACGATATCTATCAAACACTCCTAAATAATCCGCCATCCTGTAAATGTATGGGCCCATATCCAGTCTAGCTCGTCCTCCCCCTCTCCTAGCTCTGGCTAAAGAAGTGGCCAACACACATGCCACATTCACTTCTCTACCGGTCACCATGCAATACAAACAGAAAAGGTCAATCCAGTTAACCTTCTCTTCTCCTGAACTCCTACCTACTACAGTGCATGCTAGAATCCTATGAATGTATCGCAACAAAGGATCTCTAATGTTCGATTCTAACATACTGGTAGAAAACGGGGCATCTGCAATCGTGGCCCAAAACTCACTCAAATCCACTTCAGAGAGACAGAAATCTCTATCCCTCTTGGTGGCTCCTCTCAATGCCTGCACAAAATCAGGGGATAGGACTTCATCCTCAGTGTAAAACCCACAAACAACAGCAAACTGTGGGATGGACATCTCATAAACCTGCCTACCAAGTGAAAAAGAAATGGCATCCAAAGAATCAAACTCTGTATCATCATACATAAAGGTAGAGTGAAACTCTATGGTCAATTCCTTATATTGAGGCCAATCACAAGCTAACACTCGCCTCCACTTGGGTCCTAAAAGCCTTTCCAACCTATCCCTCTGCCCTAATTGGTCAACTAGATCCCAATTGATATTTCTATGATGCAAAAGTTCTAGAGATATAAACCTGTCAAGCCTATCACTCTCAAAAGTACCCATTTCAAACATTAAGAGTGTGTGGTCCCTCAATCTTCTGGTTTTGATGACCGGTATCTGTTCAGCTTGAAGATATCGGATCGTCCTTTGATCCCTTTGTGGTTGAACTGGAGAACTGGGTTCTCCCTGTGGCCTTGGAACAGGGCCCCTTCTTCTTTTCCCCCCTGCACCTGACGAGCTTGCTCCAGACATCCTGAAACAATATCAAAAACAAACACAAGCTGCCAAGTCAGTAAGGAAACCAAGAATGTGTAACCGTATAGCATTTCATTCGCGGTTACACAACAATAGCATTTAATGTTCCAAAAACAAACCCATAAACAAACCATCCGACAAACTGATTTTTTTTTTCAACTCAAATGGACATTATCATAACAAATTTCACTGCCAAAAATCAGTTTGTTTAACTTGTCAAGACCAAAAGAACCATTTTCAAACTTTAAGCCTTTACCCCAAACTACAATCTATGGTTCTTTGACATCCAACAACAAGTTCTACTACAATGAGACAACCAGAAGCATTCAACAAGACTAACCAAACTAACACTAAACTAAAATCAACACAAAACATTCATAACTAAAAATTTAAACCTAGGCTAAAACTAAAAATGACAAAATTTATCAAAATGCAAGAAAAGTTGGAAATAGTTAGTCACATTACCTTAGAATCGATTTACACAACGAGATTAAGAAGAAAAATTGAAGCTTTAAGGCACAACCCTCTTGTTCTTGCTTAGACCCGTCAATGGAGGATGGAGATGGTGAAATGGGGTTGAAATGGTGGAAGAAAAAGAAGTTGGGGATGATGATTTATGGTTTTGGTTGAAGAAATTGGTGGATAGATGGTGATACAAACCAGAAATGGTGGTGAAGATGGTGATGGCGACGGTTTTGGGGAAGAGAATTGGGGTTAAAAGTGAAATCTAGGGCTTGAAAGGTTAAAAAGCCGTCCGGGCGCGCGTCGCGTAGCGCGACAGGTACTCAAAAGGGTGTCGCGTAGCGCGACAACCCGTTGACCCGCGTGTTTGACCAAATCTGTAGTGTAGCGCGACAACTTTGGCTCTGGGTGTCGTGTGACGCGACGGGGTCAAATTTCCAGAGAGTTTCTTGGATTTTCATGCCTTAGCCAATTTTCCAACTCTTGTTTTCCTTCCTAAACACCAAAAATCTATTCTAAGGCAAAAATTACATACTTGGTAGCTCAAATCCATATTTCTTGCATCAAAATGATTAAACACCTGCAAAACTCAAGAAAACACACAAAAACGAAAACGAAAAAAAAACGGAAAATAATTACGAAAAACACACCAAAAATGCATTAAAAACTCTAAAACTTGACATTTACACACTCTACACTTGGGTTTCATCCCAAGAACCCCTCAATAATTTCTTCATTCGGGTTTCTCTAGGAGAATTTCTTCCCCCTCCTCATTCTCATCAATCGGTCCTTCGATGTAATGCTTCAATCTATGACCGTTCACTTTCCAAGTGTTCCCATCCACTTCATTTTGCAACTCTACGGTACCATATGGAAAAACCTCTTCAACCACATATGGGCCCGTCCACTTGGACTTCAACTTTCCTCCAAACAATTTCAATCAGGAATTGTAAAGCAAAACCCGATCTCCCTTCTTAAACTCTTTCAAACCCTTCAACTTCCTATCATGCAATGATTTGGTTTTCTCTTTAATGCTCAATGAACGTGCATAAACCGCATCACGAAGAGCTTGTAACTAATGAATATGAAAATACCTCTTCCTACCCGCCTCGGTAAGATCAAGGTTGACCATCTTGAGAGCCCAAAGAGCTCTATGTTCCAATTCAACGGGAAGATGGCATGCTTTGCCATAGACGACCATGTATGGTGTAGTTCCTAAAGGTGTCTTATAAGCCGTTCTAAACGCCCACAACGCATCATTTAACTTGTCGGACCAATCTTTTCGACTCTTCCCTACGGTCTTCTCAAGTATCCTTTTCACCCCTCGGTTTGCATTCTCCACTTGACCGCTTGTTTGAGGATGGTAAGCGGTCGTTAAACGATGAGTGACACCGTAGCGTTGTAGTGCCTTTTCTAACATGGTGTTACAAAAATGCGTGCCACGGTCACTTATTAAAGCTCTAGGAGTTCCAAACCTACTAAACAACTTCTTAAGGAACTTGAGAACTACTCGGGCATCATTTGTAGGTAAGGCTTGAGCCTCCACCCACTTTGAGACATAATCTATGGCCACGAGTATATACCTATTCCCTTTTGACAAAGGAAAAGGTCCAACAAAATCGATGCCCCAAACATCAAAAACCTCCAACACTTGAATCGGGTTTTGAGGCATCTCATCCTTAGAGGAGATGTTCCCGGTGCGTTGGCAAGGATCACATTTCTTCACAAACTCAAGTGCATCCTTCACCACCGAAGGCCAATAAAATCCACAATCGAAGACCTTTTGGGCTGTGGAATGATGTCCATGATGTCCACCCGTCAAGCCTTCATGGCAATGTATTAGAATGTCTATGCCCTCCTTTCTACTCACACACCTCCTAAGAATCCTATCACCTCCCACACGATAGAGATACGGGTCATCCCAAACATACTTACCCGCATCTCTAAAGAACTTCTTTTTTTGTTGAGAAGTCATCCCTTCAATCACTACTCCATGAGCAAGGAAATTTGCCAAGTCGGTGAACCATGGCATTCCTTGCTTCTCTGCCTCTACAAAGTCGATCATCTCATGAGGGAACTTATCACCAATCTCCTCCTCACGAATCTCACTCCTCTCCGGGTCCTCCAACCTGGAGAGATGATCGGCCGCAACATTTTCAGCCCCTTTCTTATCTTTGATCTCAATGTCAAATTCCGACAACAAAAGAATCCACCTAATGAGACGAGGTTTTGCATCTTTCTTTGCAAAAAGAAACCTCAAAGCCGAGTGATCGGTGAAAACAGTGGTCTTTGAAAGCACAAGGTAAGACCGGAATTTGTCAAAAGCAAACACTACCGCAAGAAGCTCCTTCTCGGTGGTAGTGTAGTTCTCTTGAGCATCATTGAGAGTTTTGCTAGCATAGTATATCGGGTGAAAATGCTTCTCTCTTCTTTGCCCCAAGACCGCCCCGACGGCTTGGTCACTAGCATCACACATGAGTTCAAAAGGCAAACTCCAATCGGGGGCAACCAAAATAGGAGCACTCACAAGCTTCTCCTTTAAAAATTTGAATGCCTTCATGCATTCCTCATCAAACACGAATGGGGTATCTTTTTCTAAAAGATGAGTCATAGGCCTAGTGATTTTTGAGAAATCTTTAATGAACCGCCTATAAAAACCCACGTGACCAAGAAAACTCCTAATGGCTTTAACACTTGAAGGCGGTGGGAGTTTACTAATAGTCTCTATCTTAGCTTGGTCTACCTCAATACCCACTCTCGAAATCTTATGACCTAAAACTATCCCCTCGGTCACCATGAAGTGACACTTTTCCCAATTAAGCATCAACTTCGTCTCTACACACCTCTTCAACATCATCTCAAGATTCACCAAGCATTGATCAAATGAGTCACCATAAACTGAGAAGTCATCCATAAACACTTCCATGGATGATTCAATCATATCTTGAAAGATGGCTACCATGCACCTTTGAAATGTGGCAGGAGAATTGCATAGCCCGAATGGCATGCGACGGTAAGCATAGGTGCCATAGGGGCACGTGAATGTGGTCTTTTCCTGATCCTCCGGTGCAATGGGGATCTGGAAATACTCGGAAAAACCATCTAAGAAGCAGTAGAACTGCTGTCCTGCCAATCTCTCCAACATCTAGTCAATGAAAGGAAGGGGAAAGTGATCCTTCCAGGTGGCATCGTTAAGCTCATTTTTCTCATTCGTGATGACTGTCATCCCTCCCTTTTTAGGGACAACCTGAGTAGGGCTTACCCATGATGAATCCGAGATAGGATAAATCAAGCCCGCATCCATCAATTTCAACACTTCTTTTTTCACAACCTCTTGCATATTGGGATTTAAACGCCTCTGAGGTTGGACTACTGGCTTGTACTCATCCTCCATGAGTATCCTGTGTGTGCAATAAGCAGGACTAATGCCTTGGATATCAGAGAGTCTCCAAGCAATAGCCCCCTTATACATCCTCAGCACACCTAACAATCTCTTCTTCTCCTCCTCACTTAACCTAGATGAAATGACAACAGGTAAAGTGGAATCCTCTCCCAGAAATGCATAATCCAAATGTGAGGGTAGAACCTTAAGCTCTAGGGCGGGTGTGACTCAACAGAGGGCTTCTTACTCTCCTCCCTCAATTCATCAATCTCTAACACCTCAGAAATGACACCAACACCCTCATCATCAATCTCACACTCCTCCTCACTTAACCTCTCAACTACCAAATCAGCCCCGCACACGTACTCTATACACCTATCTACGTGTGACATGAAAGAATTTATGAAGTAAACTGAATGACATGGATCACTAAAGTCATCATGATCACTGGGATGCCTCATAGACTTCACTACCTCAAAAGTGACAGTCTCATCACCCACTCTAAGAGTGAGCTTCCCATCAAACACATCAATGATGGCCTTAGCGGTCCTCAAGAAAGGACGGCCTAGAATGATAGGCACACTCTCATCGGCATCCATGTCAAGAATCACAAAGTCCACAGGGAAAACAAATTTATCCACTTTCACCAACAGATTCTCAACAATACCCCGTGGACACTTGACCGACCGGTCAGCAAGGGACAATGTCATGCGCGTAGGCATAAGTTCACCAAGTGCTAGCTTCTCATATAAAGAATAGGGCATCAAATTGATGCTAGCACCTGAATCTGCCAACGCGTGCCTTTGAGTGTAACTACCAAACAAACATGGGATTGTAAAGATCCCAGGATCTGTCAACTTCTCCGGTAGCTTGTTCAGAATCACCGCAGAACACCCCCCACTCAATGGAACATTAGAAAGTTCCCCTAGCCTATCCTTCCTCTTCAACAAATCCTTCAGAAATTTAGCATACTTAGGCATATGCTGAAGAGCCTCAATAAATGGAAGATTGATCTTCAACTGTTTGAACATGTCGAGAAAATGACCATACTCCTTAGCATGCTTTTGGTGAGCTAACCGAGCAGGGTAAGGAAGTCGCGAATGATCAATCTTAGGACTCGGCCTAACCTCAACCGGTTTCTTCTCAACCGGGACCACTACAGGAGACTCACTGGTCGGTACTGTACTTGCTGGGACTGGCCTTATGTGCACCCCCCCAGGAGTCTCCATCTCAATCTCCTCGTCCACCGGTTCATCATCATCTACCTCAACCGGTGGCTCTACACTCACACCCCCTCGACCACTCCTCGTAGTCACTGCTTTCACATGAGCGTTTGGATTAGGCTGAGTGCTGCCCGAAAACTGGCCTTTGGGCCTCTCATCCAAACGCTTAGCAATATCACCAACTGATCTTTGAAGATCAAGAAAAGCAGATTGTTGGTTTTTCAGAAGAATGTCATGCTCAACAAAGGTTTTCTGAGTATTGGCATCCTTAGCAACCAACTGGGTCAGTAATTCCTCAATCTTACTCATGCTACCCCCAGAACTACCACCACTACTACTGCTACCCGCCCCCGGTGTATGACTCGGATGACTAACCGAAGAATGACCCTGGCCCTGGTTATTAGATGACCTAGATTGGAAACCAGGGGGATGACCGGAAGAGCGCCAGTTAAAGTTCGGGTGATTCCTCCAATTTTGATTGTAGGAATTATTGAAAGGGTTCGTGTTACCCCTACCTTGACCCCCAAGATAGTCAACCTGCTCCTGGTTGACCACCAAACACTCAGATGTGGCATGGCCACCCCTACAAATCTCACACCTATCCACCTTCAACCTCAGCTCCTTCACATCCCTCGACAAGGCCTCGAGAGCAGCTGCCACACTAGTATCCACATTAACGTGGTGAACTCCTCTCGTGGAAGAGGAGGAACTAGAAATAGGATTTGAATTCCTATTAGCATATCTCTGCTCATACTTAGCCTGAGCAAAACTCTCAAACATATCAGTACACTCAGCAACATCCCTCTTTCCCATAAGATGACCACCCGCAGAGGTGTCAAAACGAGCTCGGGTCTCATAAGTTAGACCATTGTAGAATTTCTCTACAAGGGCCCAGTCAGAGAGACCATGCTGGGAGCATCTGCTAAGCAGATTCTGGAATCTCTCCCAAGCAAGGTAGTATGGCTCATCAGGTGCCATAAGGAAAGAGTGGATCTCATCACGAAGGCGAGCTGCCTTGGCAGGTGGAAAATATTTCTTAAGGAATGCATCCCTAAGACTGCCCCAAGTCGTGAAAGATCCAGGAGCATGCGAATCGAGCCAAGTGGCGGCCCTACCCGCGAGAGAAAAATGAAATAGCTGTAAGAAAATGGCATCTTCAGTGGCACCTTGAAGATTGAAGGTACCACAGATGCGAGTGAGGCGAGCTATATGTGCTGGAGCATCCTCATCATCCCGGCCATTAAACTGAGTGTTGTTAATGGCTGTCATGATGTATGAAGGAATCTGCCACGAATTTTCATTCGTGATATTTGGCACAGTGATGGGATTATTAAGTCCCATGAAACCGGCAGTGGCCTGCTGGTGAACCGTGCGACGCTCAGCCATGAGTGGAATAAAGTGCAAACGTGGACTAGAATGGGTGGAAGAACTAGAAGAAGATGGTGGTGTGTGCTCAGAAAAATCTGTAGAAACGGGAGTAGAAGCACTTACCTCGCTCATAGAACCCTCAGAGAAGTCCCGCGAATCGCTCCTTGAAGGCAAAGAAAGCTCAGGTGGCGGTCTGTGTGAACGTAGGTGTGGCATACACTACCAAACCTGCAAACAAATAAAAATTAATCAAAAAGAAATAAAAATAAAAATAAAGCAAAATAAAAACTAAAACTAAAAATAAATATGCATAGATAAGACACAAGACTAAACTGCACAATCGACTAAGAAGTCCCCGGCAACGGCGCCAAAAACTTGATGTATGCAAAGTAGTTTAATTAAAAATAGTAAAAATCAAAACTAAACTAGACACTAAGTAATACTCTAGACTCTCTAGACTATACTACTAACAGGCAAGTGAACCTATCGAGAAGTAGTACAGAAAATCAAGTCCGGATATCGAACCCACAGACTCCTATAGAAAGTACAAAACAGACTCAAGGACTTATCTATACAAAAGACTTAAATTAAATTAATTGGTTGAAAGGGGGGTTTTATAACTAACTAAATAAAATGGAACTACTAAAATTCTGAAAATCAAATTAAGACCCAGATAGAAGAAAAATGCAACTAAAACTCACTAATGATGAAAAGACTACCTAGGGTTTACTTTATACATGTTTAATGTGTTTAGATTGATTATGGAACTTGTTTTGAAACCAGGATCTTTTGATATTAACTTATTAGCAAATTAGAGATCCTTTAACCCTTTTTAAAGATTTCAACTAAAATGCCTACAAGTTTCTTAAACACCGGTTTAGGTTAATTACTCTCACAAGTTAACCAACCCATTAATGGTATATCCTCAAAACCATCTACCTCACGGAAGTGATAGTTTTAATACATCAAATGCAAAGGACAATAAGGAAGTTCATCTTGGATTTAGCATGCAAGACTATGTTTAATTAACCTAATCTTAGTCTTTTCACAAAGACTTTAACTAGTTTTTAAACACGCAAGACAGACTAACAAACCCTCACATCACGGCTATTGAATTTGGTTAAACATCTAATTCATTTATGACCTAATTATTGTTCCTATGAATTACTACGTCTAGTAATACATCCACAAATCATAAACACAAAGTAAATGACCTAGCACATGCCTATTACACGAAAGACATTCGTCAAAGCACATGAGGAAACAATAACCTAATCTTAAATATCATAAACATTCATACACATCCGAGAATCCAAACCAAATCATAAACCATTAAAAATCCAAACTTGTTCCACAATCAATCGTTAATAACATCAAACATGCATACTTATAAAACTCTAGGTGGTCTAGAATGTTTAGCCACGACTCATACTAGATAACCAGTAACAATCAATGTTTAAACACATCTCAAACATCAGTGAAAGAGAATAACAAGAAAGGAAGAAGAACCGATCACGTTACACCCTTCGGATCACTCGTCTAGGGCTTCCCGATGGTCCAACTCGACTCCAATCTTTAATCTTTGCTCCTAGTTGCCTCCCAAGTTGTCTCTGATCGTCCAAAATCGAATCAATGCGCCTCCAGCCGTTTCAAAAACGTAAAACTCGATTTTCTGAGATTTTAACCCTGTCTCGCTACGCGACAGGTATCTAGTTACCCTGCGCGCTACGCGACACAACCCATTACCCGACAAAATAGTCGGGTCAAACCCGTAATCATTAAACAAGGGTAAAATTGTAATTTCCACCTGTCGCGCTACGCGACAGGGTTTCAAGTGTGTGTCGCGATACGCGACAGGGGTATTTTTCCAGAATTCATCTTCTTGTGTCTTGGATTTGTTCTCGACTAACCGGGAGCTCGTTTTCTTGATCTTTAGCATCAAAATAACACGTTTACTACCTGCAAGCAACAGTTTGTAAAAATGTGAAGAACCAGCATCAATCGACTCGAAAGTTGAATAAAATTGTACAAAATAAATTAAAACAAATAGAAAAAGCAGATGTGTTTTGCAACACATCAATAGCATTCATGTGTATTAGCTTTAGCATCAATTGAATAAGCACCATTGTTTCATACGCCATAGTTTAGCTTTCACCAATCTCATGCGTGGGTACAAGCTCTGCTCTAGCAGTGTTTAGCAATCACGTAGCCCACGGCTAGATACAAGCTCTGCTCTAGCAGTGTTTAGCCATTACGTATCTCATGAATTAGTTAAGCTTAGTATCCGAATAGTCTAGCAATTACGTGTCTCCTATATAAGATACAAGCCTTGCTCTAGCAATCGTTTGGCAATCACATATCTCATACATAGACACAAGCCGTGCATACGCAAATAGTTCAGCAATTACATATCTCATATAAGCAGACACAAGCCTTGCTTTAGCAATCGTTTGGCAATCACATGTCTCTATATAGATAATAACTTAGCATCGTCAAAGTTTAGCTTTCACGTATCTCAATGCATAGGTACAAGCTCTGCTCTAGCAGTGTTTAGCAATCACGTAGCCCATGATTAGATACAAGCTTAGCATCCGAGTAGTCTAGCATTTACGTGTCTCCTATATGAGATACAAGCCCTACTCTAGCAGTCGTTTGGCAATCACATATCTCATACATAGACACAAGCCGTGCACACGCAAATAGTTTAGCGTTTCGCACACAATCATAGTTTGAGCATATAGTTTCAAGCTTTAGCATCTAGCATAGAGTTTAAGCTTTAAGTTTATATCATCAGCATCAAACATATAGTTTAAGCATCAAGTTTGTAGCATAAGCATCTAGCATATAGTTTAAGCGTCAAGTCTATAGCATAAGCATCTAGCATATAGTTTAAGCATCAAGTCTGTAGCATAAGCATCAAGCATATAGTTTAAGCGTCAAGTCTATAGCATAAGCATCTAGCATATAGTTTAAGCCTCAAGTCTGTAGCATAAGCATCAAGCATATAGTTTAAGTTTTAGTCTTTAGCTTCCCAAATAGGAGTTTCAAACATAAGCCTTAGTATAAGAATTATAAGTGTAAAAGCATTTCATAAACATTTCTATAATTTTTTTTAAAATGTATAACATGCTTCTCAGTCCCGAAGTAAAAACAAATGTGTTTGAAAAAGGGACAAATGAACTCACCTTGTGTTTGTAGTGGTTGACTAAGTATAAACAAAAATGCACGCGCTCGTTGTTTGTATTCGTTGTTGTGATCAAGATCCTGTATTGATTTCACGTGGTTTGCAACTTATAAGTATAAGTTATAATCGATGTGTATGTGTGTAAGTGTTAGCCCTAAAGTTGGCTAACACTTGGGAGTCACGGTCATCATTCGGCCCTTGTTCGAGTTTTTTTTCATAGATTTTACTAACTCTAAACGTAGTTCTTTAAATTCATGGGTTATGACACTACATATTGTTCTTGTTAAACTTGACCCATTTATCGTCTAGTTAATAATTGCTAGACAACAGTACTTGTATTATCTTGTTATTTTGAGTTTGTGAGATTGGTTAAACCAAAGAGATTTCACCACCTTTGTAGTAATAATAAACCATCCTAGTCATCCATGCGTTCATTAATTAAAAATTAACATTGTTTGTTAAACTCATGATTAAGTGGGCCGAATCCAAAATCATTGGGTCGAGTGGTATGAATTTAGTGCTTGTTAATTGGGCCGAGAAGTATGTGGGCCGAAGATATGTGTGTGTGTGTGTATGTTCCAACTATTGGGCCGAAAGGTTCCCATGGACCAAAACCGGGTGTTGGGCCTATTTAAACGCATGGGCCGAAGGTGTGACATGAGCCGAATTGGTGGGCCAATTCAATCGTTATTGGGCTGATACCACTTGCGGGTCGATTAGTTTTGCTTGGGTCGATAGAAAATCACATGGGCCTTATTAGTCTTTGTGGGCTGAATTGTTGGATCAAACCAATACTATGGGCCGCATGGTTGGGCCAATTTTCCTTTGGGCCGATTGTGGTGTAAGCTAGGCCCATAACTTGGCCACATACATGGGATGAGTTGTGCACTGAGTTCAGACCCAAGAGCAGCGAACCTTAAGACCATTTTTCACTAGGTTCGGCCACTGCATGGGTTAGGAAAGATAAGGGATTCGGCCAACAGTGGGTCAGCGAACCCAATGGTTCGTTCGGGTTGATTCCATGGCATCTTGGTCCGGCTAAAACCGAAAGCTTTGTGGTGTCATACATGGGTTCGGTCAATGCATGGAGGTTCGCCCCAGGTTCGTGACTCATGCTAGGGTTCGCGACAACCGACTGGTTCGGCCAGGTGTACGCAGGTTCGTTTGGATGAAGGGTTCGCGAGACAACAGGTTCGGTGGTCAAGGGTTCGTTCCATGCAAAAAGGGTTGGCGTCCAAGGAGGGTTCGGCTATGGCATCTGAGCATAGGTTCGTCTACCCTTTTGTGGGTTCGGCTAAGAGAAGATGGTCACGCAGGTTTGGCTACAACCTGCATAGGTTCGGCGAGTGATGGCAGTCAAGGTTCGCCGGTGATGAGGAAGTTCGGCTGAGGTTCGAGGCAACACATGGTTCGGCCAGTAGTATACAGGTTCGTGAAGGTCGGCTCAACAGGGTTCGGTGATACAGGTTCGGCCATGATGCCGCGAACCCTGTTCATCTTCAACATCATCCTCATCGATTTCCTGCACCATATAGGCTCGACCATGGCTTCCTCGCCTTCCTTCTGATTTGTTCTAAGTCGAAAGATGTTCAAATGGTGTCCTAGGATCAAGTTGGTCTCAGTTTTAAGGGGGTGAGCAGGGTGGTCGAACAAACAAAATGAAATTAATGAAAACCCTAGTTTTTCAGCCTTTCGAAGCTTCATACCTCGAAATCAGCCGGGCAAATTCTCAGATCGGTTGTACTTCTAGGTAGAGGGAGTCGAGAGCTTCGCGTGGACACCAAGAACGCAAGATTTCATCAACAATTAAAGAAGTTATGGTGATTTGAAGGTGTAAACTTGTAGAGAAAGAAGGAAAACGGGTGTGTGTATTTAGAGAGAGAGAGATGGTGAAAAATGAAAGAAATGAGTTCTTTTGAGGTTTATATACCCCGAGGGTATTCGGGTTCGTTTCGGTTGACCGGTTCGCGTTTTCGCTGCATTTCCGGAACGTTTCGCGCACGCGACTATTTATCTTAAATAAAAATTAGTTTTAGCTTACGTTTTTAAGGTTGTGATTCTGAATAATCTTTAAAATTTATTTGTCTTAAATTATTTATCGTAATTAATTATTTTGGACGTTTTGTTATCTCTTTCGCGCATTTTACGGATTTAATTAAAATAGTTTCTTTTTAATTTATTTCTGATGAGTTTCAAAATTTTAACATAGGAAATATTATATTTCCTTAAATTTACTATCCTTCGTATCGTTTTCGTTTCGTCAGAAAATCTCACTTACGCGTGTTTTCGTACAGGGCGCTAACTGTACGAACACGATCGTACGTTTCACTTTCTAATTTTGTTTTCTACTTTTCAGTCATCATTTCAAAACGTTAAACTTTCAGATTTATTCGTACAGATCGTCACCTATACGAATAATTCGTCGGTTTAGCATTCTGTAACAGCAACTGTTATGCTTTTGTTCAGTTTATCCTCACATACGTTTATACATAATAGCATCGAATCAAACATCTGTGTGTTAGTTTTATGTTGTCTGATGTGTTTTTGACTGTTAAACCCTAAGGTTTTAATCAGATTTCAGACAATCGCATAATAGTTTAGTGTTAAGCCTCAAGTGTAAATAACATAAACATAGTTTCACGTAACATGTACCTGAGTTACTGTGCAAGTTACTGTAGCAATCACTGTTCCGACAACGTGTCCGGCACAAATGTTACAGTCTCCCCTTGTTAAAAAAATTTCGTCCCGAAATTTAAAAGTTATTATCGGATACATCTTTCTTTGTAACAAGTGAGGGAAGACTTGTTTGGCGTGATGTCCCTACGCTCCTAAATGAACTCTGGCTTGCGTTTGGAATTTCCAATAAGTATTAATAGCTGGAATACGGTTTCGTTCAGTGCTTGACTTCACATTTCCGCAGTAGCTATCGGTTATAATGAGTGTATAGGTGAAATGATGAGTTTTGGGAGTTTAAAAAGCTGGTTTTGCGACTCTGTGCTCCCAGGCGTACCGCCTGGCGGGCGTGGGTGGAGCTCCGCGTACCGCGCGAGACAGCCGGTCAAGGGGCGCCCTTTTTCCTTCTGCGCGCACCGCCCCGGGTCAAGCATTGGGCTCAGGCGTACCGCATGGCCCACTTGACAGACCCAATAAGCCTATTTTTATGTTTTTGGCCCGTTTCTCCTCGTTTCTCGACTGTATCGCGTTGTTTGTGCATCGTTTTAACTCTAGTTGTCAATTATTAGCCATAATTGACTCGTGCAGTGTTTTTGTGACCAATTGTTGTGATATTCACCACGTTCGTGAGTTTTGACACGTGTGTGTGGTTTCTCGATAATCCTTCGAATTATCTTGTTGTGTGTCAGTGTTCATACTGTAATGCCACGTGTCACACTAAAGTAAACTAATTCTAGTGCCACGTATACAATCATAAATTAAATAATCATTTAATTAAATAGGATGCTGACCTGGAATTTACGAGGTGTCACACATGTATATGCATATGTGTGGCACTCATCCACAAAACAGATAAGTCCTCATTAAACACACCTCAAACCGTTAATAGCGCATGATGCTCAGCGTGGTAGTTCTGAATAGTACTATTTGGGCCTGACAAGCCCCACTGTTGCGCGCCGTATGGCCACCTCGACTGGAGGTCGGAACAGTGCAAAATTGACCAAACAACATTGCCATATCTTGGATGGATATGGCGGGAGGCAGCATTTAGCTTCGGTACGAACCCGCATATGGTATAAAACATATTGACTAGCTATCAATGGACATTACATTGTAATGAAATGTAAACTGCAAAATACTTACTTTAAACATTTTGATGTTTACTACTGATACAAACCTGTGCTCTCACCAACCTTTGTGTTGACCTTTTACTCGCATGTTTTCTCAGGTAGCTAAGGCACGCGCACGAGGAACTAGGATGCTAGGATGGAGTCCATGCATCTACTTTAGTGTCCTAGGCCATTTGAGAACATTTACTATTATTTATGTTATGTAATGATAACTACTTAAATCGCTTCCGCAACTATTATTACTTATCATTTTGAAAACTGTTTTAACAACGCTTTCGCAACTCATGAATTATATCTGTTTTGATATTACTAAACTTCCGCAACTCTGATTTTACTAAACTGTTTTATCCAACTTATTGGATGTATGTAATCAAACAGACATGTAGGTCTCGCAACACTGTGTGACCAGAGACTGCGATCCTGACCGGTCTTGCTGGCGCCCCCAGAAGGGACGAGATTTCTCGGGGTGCGACAAGAGTCCACAGTTGATCATCAAGGTACTACTTGTTGGACTAATCGCTACTGCATTGAGAATACTAATGGTCTCATTCTAGTGAAAGGCTAGCTATACGTTGTTGATGAAGCATTAATTTTCGAACATTCATATAGCTAAGATTTATCAATGGTTATTGGTTATGTTTATTAGTTATCATTATTGTTTTTAGACATTGTTTTTCTATGCGTAACACTTTTGTTATTATTTAATTAACCGATGCAACAATATATAATTACTCGCGATAAAATTTTGCTAAGAAATCAACATCATAACTTCCTAAAGTTTATATATCAATGCACGTCCATATTTGTGCAAATGGAGGTGTTTTTGACGATTTTGGTCGTTGAAAATGGTTACTTATGTAGTAGTAATGATATCTTTAGTTCAAATAATAAGTTACGTGTGTGTGGGTTTGGGTGTTTTGGGAAAAACTGAGGGGGTGTTCTTTAACTATTCGACCGATTAATTAAGATTAGAGTGGTGTTTGATGCACATGTTTATTGTAGTTTGTTCTTCAAATTACTTTCAAAGAACGAATATACAAAATCTAGTGCTATAAACGAATCGAACGAACATAAAAGAGGTTTGTTTATGTTTGTTCTTTTAACATTAAACTTGTTCCTATATTAATAATAATTGAACGAAAATTATTGCTCATGTTCGTTTGTCAAATAATTGAATTTATTTACAAATGTTTCACGAACACAAATATAACCATCTTATAAAAATACAAAGTTAAACATTTGATACAAAAATCATAAAAATAATTATCTTAAAACAAAGAACAAGTTAAAAATAACATTAATCATAATTAAAAATTACCTTAAATATGTTACAAAGATCCAATTTTCCAATTATTACGTTTTTAATTAATAAGATACAAACTCCAAATAAATAAACTTCTAGTTTAAATGTTATAGCAACAAATTGAACTTAAATTTTAAAAATATAAAACACATTTAATGAATGAACAATTTTATTGAGAATTGAATTTGAGACATTTAAGTTGTATATTTTTCACTCAAACAACTAGACCATTTTCTTTGAGGTTTTTCTCTCATAATAACAAATCATAATATTGAATATACACACACATATACACACACACAATATATATATATATATATATATATATATATTGACAATAAGATGTAAGATTTTTTTTTAAAATGTTAAGAAACTTTATAAATAAATATAATGGTAAAAAACAATTCTAAATGTTGTTAAGTGTACTATTATAATAAAAAATTCCAGTTAATAAAAGCTAATAAAACAATTCTTAATGAGTTTAGCTCCTACATGTTGTCTCTTGCTTTTTTAGTTTAATGGTCTTGAGTTTGAATACTCTTACGATAAGGTATAAATTCTTAACTTCTATTTACCTTCTGGCCGGGTGGCTTTGGGTTAAAGTCCAACCTAGAGAGTTAAAAATTAAGATATCTAAAATTTTGTCACATGGGGACTTGATTTAGGTAATGCCGTAACGGTGGTGGACCAAACATCGTTAAAAAATTAAATAAATATAATTTACATTAAAGTTTATTTCCAATAAAAAAGTTCCTCTCTTTAAAATCGTATTATATACAATGTTTTCATAACCGAACCGAATGTTGAAGCGGACATCTTACTGGTTACTAGTCGGACCGGATTTAGGAACCGTACAAAAAAATAAAATATGTTCTTTTATTAAATTTATTACTAAATCCAACCAATAGTTTTATTTGAAAAAAAAAATAATAATTGAATTCGTAAAAGATAAAACAAATGGAATATTTTTATAAATTAAATTTATTATTAAATACTACCACTTTATATTATTAGG
Organism: Mikania micrantha; assembly: GCA_009363875.1. Classification (NCBI taxonomy): domain Eukaryota; kingdom Viridiplantae; phylum Streptophyta; class Magnoliopsida; order Asterales; family Asteraceae; genus Mikania; species Mikania micrantha. The sequence goes on along the minus strand of CM018690.1, from coordinate 28,907,654 downwards.
AAAACACAATTCAATTAGTAAGAAAACGTTAAAAATAGGGCTGTTTTATTTGGACACCCCACTTTTATATTTTTACACCCCTGCGAGTCAATGCGGGCCGTACTGGCCATTACGGCCCGGTATTGAGTACAGACAAACATTCCAGAGAATTCCTTGGAATCAGTGAAACATTCTGTGGGACGGGCCGTAATGGCCAGTACGGCCCGTCCTGGCCCAAGCTTATTTTTCCAAGCCATTTTGGGTGTCAACCAGTTTTGATACACCTTGGTACGGCCCGTACTGGTCATTACTGGCCGTACTTGTCAAAATTTTAACCAGGCCGTCTCACCCCAAACCAGGCCGTACTGGTCAGTACTGGCCGTATTGGTCAAAATTTTAATTTTTTTTTTTAAAAAACAAAAGAATTCAGTTTTAATACATTTAAACGATTACACCAAAACTTTGAGGAATATGTCTATTACGTTATTTTAAACGTTATAGGTTTGTTACGTTATTATTTTAAACGATGTTAATTATTTACGTGTTCAAGGCTTGAGCTAGAAGAAGAAATACGAAAAGAGCGTCAGGAACAACTTGAAATACAACAATAAGTGAACTAGGTGAAAAACTAGGTGAATTTGGTTTCATTTTATACAACAAGACGGCCCGTCTCTGGAATGTCGTTAGTTTAAATAATTTAAACGAAATAAACTAGGTGAAAAACTAGGTGAATTTTGTTTCATTGTTAAAAAGAAAATAACGAATTTTGTTGAAATTTCGTCGCAATGATCTCACTTTTTCGTCGGAATTCCGTCGCAATGCACTTTTTCGTCGGAATTCCGTCGCAATGATCTCACTTTTTTGTCGGAATTCCGTCGCAATGACCAGTACGGCCCGTACTGACCAGTACGGCCTGGTTTTGGGGTGAAACGGCCAAACTAGGCCGTCTGGGCAAGACGGCCCGTAAAGGTCAGTACGGCCTGGTTTTGGGGTGAAATGGCCAAACTAGGCCGTCTGGGCAAGACGGCCCGTAAAGGACAGTACGGCCCGTCTTGATTCAAATCATTGTCTTAGGATGTCAGAGAATGTCTGTACGATGAATGAGACGGGCCGTACTGACCGATACGGCCCGTCTTGCTCCCAATCATTGCCACATGTTGTCAGAAAGGAATGTTTGACCAAGTACTGAGACGGGCCGTACTGGGCAGTACGGGCCGTCTCAGGGGTGTATTTTTAAAAAAAGGGGGTGTGAGAATAACAACATCCTAAAAATATCTTGTGACTTGTGCCTTTTGTTTATCACTTTATTGATTTTGTTGCTAATTCATTATTTTATAATTATAATTATTTTATATGAAACCCACTGAAAATCCCTCCCCTTCAAAATTTCTGTCAAGTCATCATCCACTGAAAATCTTAAAACCCCATAGTAGTCACCCTACCAGAAAAGTTCCCCATTTGTGAGAGATGAGAAAATCATTCCCGTTGGTTGTGTGAGGGGTAGGGCGGGGAGCGGTACCCGCTGAACCCACAAATTCGTTCCCGTCGGGGGCGGGGGCGGAGTTCCGGCCGGTGCCGCCATCCCGCAGAGCCTGCGGCCTTACCGCTGCGCTTAGGTGGTGTTTGTTTTTTCAGAGGCAAAACGTCTGCGGTCTGCAGACCACGTCTGCAGACATCTTTTGCAGAAGAGGTGGACCAAACCTCTGCAAGAAGAGCTTTTGGAGGTGTTTGTTTTCTGATCAAATTAAAACCGCTTCCCATTTTCCCTACCCCACCGTCCCAACCTCCGTCGAACTGACCATCTCCGATCGACCACCAACCTCACCGTCGAACTGACCTCAGCCCCTCCACCAACCGGCGCTCACCTCCGATCCTCCACCAACCGGCGCTCATCTCCGATCGCCCCCTCCACCTACCGCCGCTCATCTCCGAACGAACACATCACCGTCGACCAGTGAAATCGAAATCGAAGACCTAGGGTTCGTCTTCTGGGGTTTCACACATCTCCGATCGGGAAGAAGAGAAAGATCGGGAAGGGAGGAGAAACCCTCACGGCGGCGAGGAGAAACCCTAGGGTTCGATTGAACGACGGCGAGGAGAAACCCTAGGGTTCGATCGCACGACGGCGGTGGCTTGAGGTGCAGTCACGACAGCGGTGGGTTGAGGTGGCCTCACGGCGGCGGTGGGTTGAGGTGGCCTCACGGCGACAGTGGCGGTGGAGGAGGAGCCATGGTCGGGAATGGGTTTGAGGAGACGTGAAGAGGATAACCTCTTCTTGGAGAAGACTTTGATCCATGTCTGCGCCAAGAAGAGGCCGCGCAGAGCTTTTTTAATGAAATGTCTTCCAAAAAACAAACAGTCTAACCTCTTCCCGCGTCTGCGCGGCGCAGACATAAGAGGTTAGAAGAGGTAAGAAGATGTTTTTTTATAAAAACAAACACCCCCTCTTATAGAAACTTTTATTCACTCCGCCGCTCACGACAACCCCACTCATCACTGCTGGGGGACAGGTTTCTTTTTCTTTTGTTGGAGATCACCTTCAATCAGATCTACAAGAAGCACATGTTGATTTGTCGCCTTCCACCGGATAAAAGTCTCGTCCAACCGCGGTCCGCGGTCAAAATAGGTGTATAAACTTCAACTAAATTGTTTTTGGAAGGAAGCGGAATAGGTCAAAATGAGCGGGCGAATCTAATCATATAAGCCGCTAATTCCTTTCATGGCTTCCACATGCTTTTGTGGAATCAATCATTCGAATCAAGAGAGACAGTGTGTGTTTTCTGCAGTTTAATTGATTGTTCTTACATCTTCTACACACATATGCATTCATCTTAATTATTCATTTGATGATAGCGATTAAATTATTGTTGATGCGGTTGCAGGTCTGTTAATGGCGTCAGATGAGAAAACTTTTGTGTTCGATGATGTCTCTAAGCACAATAAAGCTGATGATTGCTGGCTTATCATCTCTGGAAAGGTCCGATTGACTTGATTACTTCTAATTTGACTGATTTTGAGTTCACATTTATATGATTCTTTCGTAATTCAAGTCGATAGTGTTTGATTTTGTGATGTTAAAAGTTAGATCCCCTTATGGTTTTAATGGTATAGAGAACGAGGGATAGAGCTTGGGTCTCTTAATGTCTCAGGTTCTAATCCTGATTATAGGGTTTTACCATATTGGTGAATTTCTTCGTTAATTGGTGAGATATATGTGGTGAGATATATGTAGCGCGGTTGATGTACAAGCTTCCCTTCAGTGACGTGTCAACCAATTAGCTGTTTTTTTTTAGATAAAGGGCATTTTGGCCGGAAAAATATATAACACCAACAAAAAATTACAAAACAAAGGGGGCATACCCCCTGTAATAAGCCCAGTTCCTAAAACACGCTTTAGGAACCCAAAAAATAGACGGGATAAACTTCCCTGTCACACCCCACCTATACAAAAACGGGGGTGGATATCTCTAATGTTTAAGAGCATACAAATATACAAAATGACACTACTAACTAAACAATACACATGGATAAAAATCCTAATAAGACATTTAAGAGTAGGATGCACAATGTTCCTAATAACAAGGATATAAGCATGAGGATCATTATGCATCACCTCCCAAGTGTAGGTTAACCCAAAAGTCCGTATGTTGATCCAAACAATGCAAGTAACAACTCCTATAAACAGCAAAGCCCAAGGATGATCACAATCAATGGTACTAATAATCCTTGTTAAACCAACATGGTACACAGCCCAAATAACACATCCTTTCAGCCCTTTCCAATCCTAACCAAGAGATTTAAGATCCATCTTTATACACCCAAAATAACAAACAAGCCCCAAGGTCCATAGGAGAAGCACATGGACGCCAAGGGCATCCAATCCCAATGCCATCAAAACTGCCGATCCACACAACCCCCATCAACCAGCACTCCGCCCAATTAAATCGGGCAGCATGCCTCAGACCCCACTGCAGGCTCTCCCTAATGTTGATGTGTCCCATATCAGCGGCACATCTGGACTCACACATCAACAACCGAGACAAAATCAAATCCGCACCAGTAGGAGGGTTGGCCAGATGAAGTATAGCAGGGCATAAATCAACAACATGATCCGAACCATAGCAGGCCACAAAACAGCCGTAGATCACAGGCCACAAGGCCCCCCTAACCAGAACTGTCCCAGTCACCCCACAACAGAGGCTAACATAGCAGCCCGGAAGATGCCGCCAGCAAGCCTCAGGTTGACTGGGAACAGACCCTTGCATCCACCCAAGCCCATAAAAGAAAATAACCAAAACACACATGAGCTGACCATTACTGGTCACAGCATGACCTGTATAAAAATGGACCCAATACTGTGGGTCTGTGGCCAAACCCAACCAGCTTCATAAAAATCTCTGCAAACCTTGACAGGGCAGCTGTATAGGCCTCCCCCTGCACAACCAAACCCGCCCCTGTTGTATGCAATCCTCAACTTGCAGGCAATGGTAACCGCATCCCAAACCTGAAACAATAGCTTCACATCCAACAGGAAATAACTATTCATGCAGTGGACACCATTGCAGCTTTCATTACCCCAGCAAAAGGGGGGATGAGGACCATCAATGATAATTTGGTAACCACAACAGGAACCCCCCACACCAACTGTAAAAAGAACCTTTAACCTGTCTGCATAACAAAACATTTCCCACCAGGTGGAGACAAAAATAACCCAGACCATGATCCCTGTATGCCCATAACCAGTCCATCTGCATGTAACTACAATGTAACAGCTACCATAATCCCAACCCATATATCTGACCACCCAAATATTTAGAAATTTATTAAAACGAAGAAAATCTCTCTTAACCCTTAACAAAAAAACAGAATAAACAGACCTATCCCCAGGCCAGCCCTTGCCCCAAGGCCTCACCTTTAAATCCCATCCCAGATCCGTGTCCCACCCTACATACCTATTCCACTCCCCTCTGCACACATATAAAGATTGATTAAATTGAATAGTATATAGGTATGGACAGATAACATGGATTTTGAAGTTCTGTTTTGTCACTATCCAATTTCTCATATCCCCAGTCAAATTCAAAGACAACACACTCAGATCTGCACATAAAAACAACCACAGACCCCAATTAAAACATAAGCTAGGTAAATTTATGGAGTAGATCCCTGAAACATATCGCCTCCTCTGTGCTAGGCAACACCATATCCCAAGTTTTCATCACTTGAAATAGGGCCATAGAATACCTAAATTTTAGACTAAGCATAGGGAGTGTAACTGATTCTAAAATCAAGAAACAGATATCTGCAACCGGACGGTTCTTATTCTCAAATTGTCTCAAACATCTCTCTTGCCAGATGTAGCCAATAGAGGCACCCGGAACGAGTCGATTAACCACACTCCAAACCGAGTTATTGATTCCACCTTTGCAGAACTCCCTAATCTTATCATTCCAAGAGCCAACAATTTGTTGCCACATTGTTTTTTTCTGGACTGTTTCCCATATCTTTGCAGTGACCTGGCAATCAAAAAACAAGTGGTCCATACTATCTTGGACATTGGCACAGAAGAGACATTTATCACTACTCCCAATATTCCATCTACTAATCAAAGCATGGGTCCTCAATTTATTTTTAATAGCAAGCCAAAGGACAAAAGCATGTCTTGGTATGTTCTGGGAGAACCACACTACATTCCCCCAATCAACCATTCCCAACTAAAGAGACAATATGCTTGCGAAGGTAGTCTCTCTGCCGAAGAATCTTCCTCCAGTCCATGAAATGTCGTTTTTGAGGGGCATCTCCCAAAATTTCCTACCCCTCAAATGGTACACCACAACCCACTTGACCCATACAAAATTCTTACCAGTAATGACATTCCAGGTATGCTTAGACATAAGCGCATTGTTCCAGGTCCTTAAGGACTTAAGGCCCAGACCACCATGTCTAATAGGGATACAACACTCCTTCCATTTGACTTTAGCTTTACCCCTAACCATATCCCCCTTACGCCACAAAAAACCTCTAATGATCTTCTCAATAGCTTTAGTAACAGCTATAGGCAAGATGAAAACCGAAGACCAGTACACTTGAAGGGAGTTTAAGACAGACTTGCTAGCAAAAGAAAGGGATTTGGACTTCCAATCCAGAATTCTCCTCTTGACTTTCTCAATCAAGGGATTGCAGTCGGCATGCTTCAACCTGGTAGACACCAGGGGGACTCCCAAATAGTTGACCGGAAGGGTCCCTTCTCTAAAGTGAATCATGTCATTTATCTCCCTTCTAGTTTGCATACTAACATTCCCAAAGAAGACCGTACTTTTGGGAATGCTTGGGATGAGGCCCGAAACTTCCTTAAATTCATCCAAGTTCTCCATGAGAATCTCAACCGAGGTGGAATCACCATGACAGAAAAGAAAGAGGTCATCAGCAAAGCACAAATGCGTTAATTCCACCTCAGAACACCTCCAATGAAAAGTAAAATCTCCATCATCCTTCACATTTCTAGAGATCAACAAAGTAAGAACCTCCATGACTAGCGTGAAGAGGTAGGGGACAACGGGTCACCCTGTTTCAGACCCCTTTTGCCTTTGAAAAAACCCTTCTGTTCCCCATTGATGGTAATAGAGAAAGAAGTAGAGGTCACACATTCCATGATCCATCTTACAATCCTATCAGGAAACCCAAAATGGACCAAACATTCTTGTAAGAAAGACCAGCCAACCGTATCATAAGCCTTTTGGATATCAATCTTGAAAGCACACGTAGGTGCCCCTCTCTGTCTATGATAATTCCTAGGGGTGTTCAAATTCGGATATCCGAACTTCGGATATCCGAAAATTTCGGATAGTGGTTTTCACTATCCGAATCCGAATCCGAAATTTCGGATATCCGAAGTTCGGATATCCGAACTCTAAAAAAAGGGAAAAAAATACATCCGGATATCCGAAAATATGAAAAATATCCGAAATATCCGAAAAACTATCCGAATATCCGAAAAATATCCGAAAATTATAGGAAAAAATAACTATTTCGGATAGTTCGGATATCCGAACTATCCGAAATTTTTCAAAATTACTATCCGAATCCGAATCCGAATTTCCGGATATCCGGACTTCTGGATATCCGAATTTCCGGATATTTCGGATACGGATTTTCGGATATTTCGATTTCGGATACGAATTTTTTTAAACACCCCTAATAATTCCTCATCAATTCTTGAGTTAATAAGATATTATCACTAATCTGCCTACCTGGGATGAACGCACATTGGTTATCACTAACAATGTCAGAGAGGACACCTTTTATACGATTAGCTATGATCTTACTGATACACTTATAAAGGACATTACAACAGGAAATAGGTCGAAAATCAGTAACTCTTTTGGGGCTAGTGACTTTTGGGACCAGAGCAATAATGGTGGCATTAACTTCCTTAAGGAGCTTACCATTTCTAAAGAACTCCGTAATAGTTGTAATGAATTCACTCCCCACAACTTCCCATGAAGCCTTAAAGAACTTCGAAGAAAACCCATCAGGCCCCGGGGCTTTGTTATCATCAATGTCAAAGAGGGCATCTTTAATCTCCCTATCCGTGATTTCCCTCACCATATCACTCGCACTTAGGTGAGACACTCTAGTGGAAAAAAGAGTCTCAGGATCCACTAAAGTTTTAACATGCCCCGTCTCACCAAGAATACCCTTGAAATGGTCTACAAATATATCAGCCACCTGTTGCCCACTCACCCATTGACCATGTGGAGTCTCAATGAAATGAATCCTGCTACGGTTAGCCTGCGATTTAACCATCCTATGGAAGAACTTAGTGTTCTGGTCACCCTCTGACAACCAAGATTTAGCCTTTTGTTTCAAAAACATCTCCTCATCCTTGACTACTTCAAGGTAGGCAGCAAGGTAAGCTTGCTCTTCCTCCCTCAACCTTTTATTATCAGGATCTAAAGTAACATCAGTTTGGACTCCTTCCAGCTCTCTCCTAAGAGTTTGAACTTTCTCAAAAAGGTTACCCTGATTAAAATTCAGCTTTCTCAAAGGGGACTTTAACCTTTTCAGTCTAGAGACGACAGAGTACATAACAAACCCCTGGATATGTTGATTCCACACATCATTAACAGTAGGGATAAATTCAGCCTTGGAAGTGAGATAATTCATGAATTTGAACTGTCTCACTGGCTTTTGGACATTCACAGGGATAACTAACACACAAAGGGAGTGATCTGACGTCAGGAAGGGGAGAAACTTAGCACTAGCTTGAGGGAAGTGAAGTAAAAAAGGGTGATTGACCACCATCCTATCCAACTTCTTCAACAGGCCCGCATTTTGACCCGGGCTCTTGTTCCAGGTGAATTTCAGCCTTGACATGCAAAGATCCTCAACCTCAATATCCTGGAAACAATCTCTTATCTCAGACATACTAGCAGTGACACTGGAAGACCCCAAAGAACGCTCTGAGGGGTCTAGCAACCACTCACGTCTCAGTTCAATTAGGTTGTTCCTCGTCACAGCAGCTCGCAACTTAGTTTAATTAGGTCATTCCTCGTCTCAGTTCGATTAGGTTGTTCCTTTAGCTCACTTCGGATTGAATTTTCGAATAGGCTACTCAGGATTAGGCTGTTAATGTGTGGTATGTTAATGTGGTAATGGTATTGTTCTTATCTTGGAAAGCAAATAGTTCAGAAACATGAAATGAAAATTTGTGGGAAAAACTCATCTAGAGATGATTACAGTTGAAATCAGTTTAATTTTTGGTTGTACGGTTATTATCTGAATCTGAACCGATTTGAATACGGTTGAATTTGGATTGATTTACCATATCCCGAATACGGTTCGGTTCTATTTACAATTGGGTTATAAAATATGCAACCGAATAAACATTTTAAACCGCTAACCAAACCATTATACACCCGTTGCCCAAATTTGCACGTTACTGCAATATGTCTAATCATAATATTTAAATTGAATACTCATATAAAGATATAAAATAAAAAGAAAAAGGGAAAATAACGATCAAACAACTTAGATTTTGTCGTTTTGCAAGACATATGCTTTCATTTTCAAATCGTTAGATGTTTGATTTTGTAGCCTTTTTTTTGTTATCGCTCATGAATTACTCCAGCTGCTTTGGTGAATAGCTTCTTTGTTGTACTTTCATCATGATTTTGGAGTTTGGACGTGGATGGTACAATCTAATTTCAATTAATAAATTTAATACGATTATTTTTTATTAAATAAAATATTAACAATACCCATGACAATTAAAAATACCAACTTTTTTTAACAACAAACTAATACTTTTTAAGTTTGTTCACACGTTTAAACCTAATGGCAAAATACCTTCGATACTTACAAAACTCTTGTGACCTGTCCTGTCAATCATTCTAAAAGAAACTCATCGTTCAAATACTTATTGTGATAAAACCTCTGACTTGCTTTTAATATATTGTTATAAACGAGACAAAGACTCGAGTCCATAACCTTCATATTAGAAAACTATGAGGTTATCTCCTCTTAAACTAATTGATCTATAACTCATTAACATAAATAACAACACAAAATATGCTCTTTATTTTTTTACCACAATACAATTAATATGCCATCTACAAACAAACACACAAACAAATCGAGTAAAATCTCACTAATTAGTAGGAGGATTTAGAGGTGAAACAAAGACAAATTTTATCCCTGATTAAATAGAATAAATATTTTGCTTCCAAAGAGTCATTTGACTCAGGTTTGCTATAATACTTAAATTATTCTGTTATTATTATTTTTTTTACAAACGTAAACACATAGGCAAAATTTTACACACAAGAAACAAGATAACACACGTAAACACATAGAATACATATCAAATAATATCAAATACGCACTACATTTAAACTAAAATATAACTAATGTTTGGGTTATGTTTACAAAAATAAGAAATATAAAAGTTTGTTTTAATTTCTAATTAGTTAAGATTTTTAGTTTTGTATACCTTAATCGAGCTACAAATATGGTTTGTAAAGAAAAATCATAATCACACCTTCATTTTCTATGTCACCTTTAGATTCCTGTACTAATAAAGAAAGCCTGAATCAGGTCTATGATGTAACCCCGTTTATGGATGATCATCCTGGAGGTGGTGAAGTTATGCGAAAAGCAACCGGTACATTATGCCCTCCCTCCCTTCAAACCCAAATCACATTTTAACTAAAATGGCGTGTGATGAATTCTTGTAGGCAAAGACGCGACAGTCGACTATGGTGATGTTGGACACAGTGAAAAAGCTAACCAAATGATGCAAAACTATTACATCGGGGAGTTTGATCAAACGACTTTTCCTGAGAAAAGATCATACATTTCGTCTACGACGAAGCATATCTACAATTTGAAAAAGAGTCCACAGTTGATCATCAAGGTACTACTTGTTGGACTAATGGCTGCTGCATTGAGAATAGTAATGGTCTCGTTCTAGTGAAGGGCTAGCTATGGGTTACATTGCTGATGAAACATTATTTTTCGAACATATATATAGCTAAGATTTATCAATGGTTATTGGTTATGTTTATTTGTTATCATTATTGTTTTTAGACATTGTTTTTCTATGCGTAACACTTTTGTTATTGTTTAATTAACTGATGCAACAATATATAATTACTAGCGACAAAATTTTGCTAAGAAATCAATAGCATAACTTCCTGACGTTTATATATCAATGCATGTCCATATTTGTGCAAATGGAGGTGTTTTTGACGATTTTGGTTGTTGAAAATGGTCACTTATGTAGTAGTAGTAGTAATGATATCTTTAGCTTCGAATAGCAAGTTACGTGTGTGGGTTTGGGTGTTTTGGGAAAAACTGAGGGGGTGTTCTTTAACTATTCGACCGATTAATTAAGATTAAAGTGGTGTTTGATGCACATGCTTATTGTAGTTTGTTCTTCAAATTACTTTCAAAGAGTGAATATACAAAATCTAGTGCTATAAACGAATCGAACGAACATAAAAGAGCTTTGTTTATGTTTGTTCTTTTAACATTAAACTTGTTCATATATTAATAATAATTGAACGAAAATTATTGCTCATGTTCGTTTGTCAAATAATTGAATTTATTTACAAATATTTCACGAACACAAATATAACCATCTTATAAAAATACAAAGTTAAACATTTGATACAAAAATCATAAAAATAATTATCTTAAAACAAAGAACAAGTTAAAAATAACATTAATCATAATTAAAAATTACCTTAAAATATGTTACAAAGATCCAATTTTCCAATTATTACGTTTTTAATTAATAAGATACAAACTCCAAATAAATAAACTTCTAGTTTAAATGTTATAGCAACAAATTGAACTTAAATTTTAAAAATATAAAACATATTTAATGAATAAACATTATTAACGAACGCATTACCAAAAGTTAATGAACCTATTAGACATATTATGATTGTTATATATGAGAGACGTATAGACTTGTCTTAAAATATATATCTAATAATCTAGAGGTGATTATTTGACGTGAATGCCAAAAATATATAAGATATTTAGGAGTAGTTACTGGTGTGTCTCTCACTTTACTATGTGTTTTAGTTTTAGTTGTATGTACATTTTGATATGACACAACATATTTCAGTTTTAGCTTAAAGTCAGTGGCCTACAAAAAAACAATTTTATTGGAAATTGAATTTGAGACATTTAAGTTGTATATTTTTCACTCAAACAACTAGACCATTTTCTTTGAGGTTTTTCTCTCATAATAACAAATCATAATACTTAATATACACACACATATACATATATATTGACAATAAGATGTAAGATTTTTTTTCAAATGTTAAGAAACGTTATAAATAAATATAATGGTAAAAAACAATTCTAAATGTTGTTAAGAGTACTATTATAATAAAGAATATTCCTTTTTATTAAGCTAATAAAACAATTCTTAATGAGTTTAGCTCCTACAGATAGTCTCTTGCCTTTTTAGTTTAGTGCTCTTGAGTTTAAATACTCTTACGATAAGGTAGAAATTCTTAACTTCTATTTACCTTCTGGCCGGGTGGCTTTGGGTTCAAGTCCAACTTAGAGAGTTCAAAATTAAGATATCTAAAATTTTGTCACATGGGGACTTGAATTAGGTAATGCCGTAACGGTGGTGGACAAAACAACGTTAAAAAACTAAATAAATATAATTTATATATAAAAGTTTATTTCAAATAAAAAAGTTCCTCTTTTTAATGAAAAATTTCTCAGGGTGGAAATTCTGCCATCCAATGTCCTCAGGCATTGGTGGGGTCCTAGTAGGAGAACGAGAAGGGACATACAATGAAACCCTGGATGCTGCCCCCTGGGATGCCACAGGCATTTGATTATCAGGTTTAGGTTCATTATCCGAGGAGCTTGATCCCAAAGGGGTATCATCTAGCATAACCCTTGGTATAATTTCCACAATATAATCCTTTAATGGCTTCGGAATAGCTGTAACAAGTTTTTGAACAATGTTCACAAACTGCAAGCGTTAAGTAACAGTAGTAACAGTACCAGCAAATACGACATCATACCTAATGCATACAATTAAAATGCATGTCTCCTAGCACTCTATGTGTGCTCATATGAGCCTAAGGTTACAACCTAATTCCCTATAACCATGGCTCTAATACCAACCTGTCACACCCCCATCTCTCACTTTACCTGATATAGTCACTGAATGACGCATGAAGTCGGTAACTGTTGTATCGTGTCGCGGAAGCTTGATGGTGAGTTCGCAGAGATGGGTGTGACTGATTGTTACTTTGGTATCATACATCCATGGCAAACCATACACACTATATATTACATCATAACTATAATATTATACATTAAGTTTCAACATTCTTAAACAACATTAACCAGTTATAAGTTACTAAACGTTTCTTGTAATTGTGCATCCTCACTCTCGCACTTGTTACCTTCTTCCTGAAAAAGGTTTTGTAATATAAAAGATTAGCAAGGATGCTGGTGAGTTCATAGATATGATAACGTGATATGATATGCTATGACGAATATGTAGGCACACCCAACTTTATGAATATGATTCACCATGAAAACCCATAACCAAAGCCTATGTGACTGTAATGTAATTGGCGGCAATACCCAAAGATAAAACCTTAGCCTCACTCTTAATGCCTATCGTTGCATTAAGCTGTTATCTTGTAATGTAACAAATGGTAACATGCATTCTCACAAGGGTAGACGCTATCTACCCGTGAATGGGGTTGTCAGCCCGATAGTACTATCATTGTTATCATCCGGCTCATCCATGAGTTTATTGGTTACAGTTGTTATGTGAGGACTTTTACGATAGCATGGCACAATTTTCATGTAATCATCAACAGGAGTTGAAATGCACAAGCAACATATAATCATGTCATTGTAATTGAATCATGTAACCATAATGTAATTGTAATGCAAACCCCGAGTTTTAGAAATCCGAAGATTTGAAAAGGGGTAATGAAATCATATAAGTATACCACTGTAATTGAAATACGTAATCATATTGTTATTGTAATTAAATCCCCGAGTTTTGGAAAACAAAACATTTAAAAGGGGGTCTATGAAACTCACCGGTGTTGTTGCAATGTTACACACAGCTTCAATTGAATTCTGCATATAATTAAGGTTTTATAAGTTCTTTGTATCCAATTTGGATTACCAGAACATTCTTTGATATTTAATATCAAAGATAATGTAATTCGAGTCATCAAACTGATTTTGAATCACTTGTTTATTCAGAATTAATGTAAAAAGGTTATCAGTTAACTTGTAATGTCAAAATCACTGATTCTGTTTAGTAATTGAGTTCTTATACTCATTTGTTTGTAAATTAATGTTAATTGCATCCCGTCGTTAAAACCAGAATCTTAATCGACTTTTAGATCGAAAATCGGTTTCCGGATTACGAAATTGATTGCAAAAATCGAGTTCGGAATGCGAAATCGATTGAGAATATGTTTTCGTATTGAATTTCAATGATTAAATTAAGTCCTGTATTGAAACCGGAGTGTTAATCAGAAATCAGATAAAAATCAGGTACCCGGATTGCAAAATGGCTCACGAAATCAAGTCCGGAACGCGAAATCGATTCAAAATATGTCCTTTTTATCGAAAACGGATCATCGGATTGCAAACCGGAGCGCGAAACGCAGTTCAGAACGCAAAACGGATAAAATCAGGGTTTCTGCCGGAATATTCCTTTTCGCCGGAATATTCGCTAGAATATTCCGCCGGCGGCAACCCTTGCCAGAATTTTGGGCGTAATTTGGCCGGAATCCGGCGGCCGGCGCCGGCGGCTCAACGGCGACCGGGGGTTGGCGGTGGTGGCTCGGTGGCCTTGGCCGTGGCTGGATGACCTTGGCCTTGGCCGGATGGCCTTGACCGGCACCTTGTTGGTCGCGACTTGGATTTCCTCGGCAATGGCCGAGAATGGCCGGGAATAGGGGCCGCGTCCCGTGCCTCGTTGGGGCCGCGCCTGGGCCGCGCAAGGTCGCGTCCGGGCCGCTGCGGCCAACAGTGAGCCATTCAAAGTTTTTGTGAGCCAAATCAAATTTAGTTGCACTTTTTCCGGGCCAAAATCTCCAGATCCTAGTTTTTAACATATATCTAGTGTTTGGTGACGAAAAAACTCAATTTGGACAACTTTGAAAAATCCGAGTTTTGAACAAAATCACCCTTTTAATGGGTTTTTGAATTCTGATGATTTTCAAACTTCACCAATCATTCAAACATGTTTATTTAAGTCATATGATGTTATTAGAATCAAGGATTGAGTTAGAAACTTACTTGGCCAAGAATTGGTTTGAAAATCACCGAAAATCACACTTTTGAAGCTTGATTCTTGATTTCACTTGTTCTTGGGTTTGGATACCACTTGGATCTGATTAGAACTGATGTTTGAAGTGTGTTTAAGGTTCCAGAAGTTGTATAGGAGTTCCTGGTCGAGTTTGAGAGGATGAGGAAGGAAAGAATGGTGTAGAAACCTTGACCAAAGTCAAGATCTTTGTTTATATATGACACACCTTGTGTTCCAAGTTTAGACACATCATCTTGGCCATAGTTATCTGATTTTAATCAGATAGAATGGGATAAACATGGAACAATAGGATAGGGTTAGAACAAATCAAGGGTTTGTTAATTTTTTTTTGTCATTTTCGCGATCGTTTGTTCGGCTTTTCGCGTATAATTTCAGGAATTGCTAATAATGATCAATTATCATTGTCATGCTTCCAATTACATCCCATTATAATTATAATGTGATTAGGAAGTTCAAGTTGTCATGAATTTGCCAATTACGCATGCCGAATTGCATTTTCGCAGATTTTCGCAATTTGACATATCGAACTTAGGGACTCTTTGATTTCGTTATGTTATCACTTATTTCACTTCAATTCATCACGTAATTGATACTAATTTAGTTTTAGACCCTTGAATTTGGTTTTTGGTCATTATTATAGAAATTTCGCGTAATTCGGCAATTCTACGCAACGTCATTTGTGATTTGCTTCATCTTGTAATTTCCTTACATATATACACAGATTCACATGTATATACACATTCAATCATGATGTAATTAATTAAAATGTTAATTCATGAATACAGGAAATTACCTTGTAGTAAAGAACGAAATGTCACATTCTCCCCCCGTTAGAGAAATTTCGTCCCGAAATTTTTGCGGAACTCATTTGGAATCAGATTTTGCGTGAAAATAGATGGGGATACTTTTCCATCATGCGATCCTCACGCTCCCAAGTAAAATCAGGTCCGCGCTTAGAGTTCCATCTGACTTTCACAATCGGTATTCGACTTCGTTTGAGTTTCTTAACAGTACGATCCATAACTTTCACTGGTTCCTCTGTAAATTGCAGCTTTTCATCAATTTGTATTTCCTCAAGAGGTACAGCTAGTGATTCCTCAAGTAAGCATTTCTTAAGACTCGAGACATGAAATACATCATGAATATTGTTAAGCTCGGGAGGTAGCTCAAGTCGGTATGCTACAGATCCAATCCTTTCAAGGATTTTAAAAGGTCCCACATATCGTGGTGCAAGCTTTCCTCGTTTGCCAAATCTGACAATACCCTTCCAAGGAGAGACTTTCAACATAACCCGGTCACCCACTTGGAATTCCAGAGGTTTTCTCCTATTGTCGGCATAATTCTTTTGCCGATCTTGAGCAGTCTTCATTCATTTACGAATAAGCATAATTTTGTCTGTGAGTTCTTGAATATATTCGGGGCCTATTATTTGACTCTCCCTGATCTCAGACCAACAGACAGGAGATCTGCACTTTCGTCCGTACAATGCTTTAAAAGGGGCACACTGAATACTCGTATGATAGCTATTGTTGTATGAGAATTCAATGAGTGGAAAATGAATATCCCAGCTACCACCAAAGTCAATGACACAGCTTCTGAGCATATCTTCCAATGTTTGGTTAGTACGCTCCGTTTGCCCATCTGTTTGAGGATGGTAAGCCGTGCTCATGCAGATTTTTGTACCCAAAGCATTCTGGAGCGTTTGCCAGAACCTGGACGTGAAACGACTCTCCCTATCAGAGATGATTGAGATAGGTACTCCATGCCGCATTACTACTTCATCTATGTATAGTTTGGCAAGTCTTTCCATAGTATAATCTTCACGAATAGGTAAGAAATGAGCAGACTTTGTTAATCTATCTACAATAACCCATATAGAATCATGATTTCGGGAAGTTCTTGGTAACTTCGTAATGAAATCCATAGAAATTTGCTCCCATTTCCACATTGGAATTTCTGGTTGTTGTAGTTAGGGGTGGCAATTCCCGACACGACCTGAAACATGACCCGAATACGACACGAAAATAATCAAGTTTTGGGTTGGCAAGTATAACCCGTTTAAAAAAACGGGTCGTGTTCGGGTTGACCCGTTTATAAAACAGGCCGGGTTCGGGTTGACCCATTTATACACGGGTTGACCTGTTAACCCGTTTAAAGTTTCAAAATTATTAATTTTTTATTTTTTTCTTTCCTATAACATATATTTAGTTGTTTTTCTTTTGATTATTTACCGTACTTTAAGTGATTAAGTAACAAAATTTATATTTTTTCATCTAAAAAATGATTTTATTAATTTCATACTTAATAACTATGATTACATAATTGTATTTTTAGTTATGATAATATTAATTTTTTTGTTAAAATACTATATTAACTATTTATTACTCATACACAACTACTAATCACGTTATTATTTATGTGTTTTCAAGCAATAACCAACTTACAATATGTAAATTAGTTTGATTTATTTATATAAACGGGTTAAATGGGTCAGGTTCGGGTTGACCCGAATTTATATCAATCCGGGTTAGGGTTGAAAACTTTGACACGAATAAATATATGGGTCAGGTTAGGGTTGCAAAATTCAACCCGCCAACCCGCAACCTGTTAACCCGCTAACCCACCAACCCGACACGATTAACACCCCTAGTTGTAGTAAGCCGGAAGGTTTTTGATGCTCTGCCTTTACCTTCAGACAAGTCAGGCATTTGTTCACATACAATGCAATGTCTTTCTTCATACCAAGCCACCAATAATAATCACGAAGATCATAATACATTTTATCGGCTCCTGGATGAATAGAGTATTTGGACTTATGAGCTTCATTCAAAATTGTTTGTCGCAAATTGCCAAAATAAGGAACCCACACTCGATTCATGAAATACAATACATTATCAGGTTGTCTTTCTAATCGTTTGACCAATCCCTGTAATCCTTCCTTTTCCAGATTTGATTCCTGCAAGGCTTGTTGTTGAGTTTCACGTATCTGGGGAATCAAACTGGTTTGAATAGTACTAAAACTTTGAGCTCGATTCGGTTTTACTTGCTCTTTGCGACTTAAGGCATCAGCAACTACATTTGCTTTGCCTGGGTGGTATCGAATTTCACAATCATAATCGTTAAGGAGTTCCACCCATCGTCTTTGTCGCATGTTAAGCATTTTCTGATCTAGAATATGCTGAAAACTCTTATGGTCTGTGTATATCATGCACTTTGTACCATAAAGATAATGCCTCCAGATTTTTAGTGCAAACACTACCGCTCCTAATTCTAGATCATGAGTTGTATAATTCTTTTCATGTATCTTTAATTGTCGGGAAGCATATGCGATTACTTTATCCCTTTGCATGAGTACAGCTCCCAAAAAGTCTTCTGTGCCTTCAGGTAGACTAAGAATGGGTGCCTTGCAAAGTCTTTGTTTTAATAATTGAAATGCTTCCTCCTATGGCTCATCCCAGTTGAACTTTCTATCCTTCTGGGTTAACATTGTTAAAGGTAAGGTTATTTTTGAAAAATTTCTTATGAACCGACGATAGTACCCTGCCAATCCCAGGAATTGTCTGATTTCCGTTGGAGTGGTAGGTGTTTCCCATCGCTTAATAGCCTCTATCTTGCTTGGATCAACTTGTATACCTTTCTCACTGACTATATGTCCCAAGAACTGGACTTCCCGTAGCCAAAATTCACATTTAGAGAATTTGGCATAGAGTTTCTCATGTTTCAGTAAAGTGAGAATTTGAGTTAAATGTCGCTCATGATCCTTTGGACTTTTGGAATAGATAAGGATATCATCAATGAACACAATTACGAATTTATCCAGATAGGGTCTGCATACCCGGTTCATTAAGTCCATGAAGATTGCAGGTGCATTTGTTACCCCAAACGGCATTACTAAGAATTCATAATGTCCGTATCGGGTTTGAAAACCAGTTTTAGAAATATCTTCTTCACGGTGATCGCATATGCTTCTAGACAACTGAAAGTCCACGAGAAGAACTACACCACCCACGACTTAGAACTTGGAGCCGTGGTATTTGCACTCAAGATCTGGAGACACTACCTGTACGGTACAAAGTGTACGATATACACTGATCACAAGAGTCTCCAACACATATTCGAGCAGAAGGAACTGAACATGCGACAACGTCGCTGGCTCGAGCTCTTAAACGACTATGAGTGCGCTATCAAGTATCACCCGGGGAAGGCCAATGTAGTGGCCGATGCCCTAAGTCGGAAGAATACACCGAAACCCAAGAGGGTACGAGCTTTACAACTCACTATCCATCCAAATCTCCCTGAGCAGATACGTGTTGCTCAAGTAGAGGCACTTAAAGCAGAAAATTTAACAGCTGAATCACTGAGGGGAATGGAGCAACAACTTAAGGAAAAAGCCGATGGCTTACAATATTTCATGGAACGCGTCTGGGTTCCACATTACGGGAACTTACGAGACCTTGTGATGGACGAAGCTCACAAATCTCGGTATTCCATTCACCCTGGATCTGATAAGATGTATCATGATCTGAAGATACTTTATTGGTGGCCACACATGAAAGCAGACATCGCCACCTACGTTGGCAAATGTTTGACTTGTGCCAAAGTCAAAGTCGAGTACCAAAAACCCTCTGGATTACTCACGCAACCTGAGATCCCCATGTGGAAGTGGGAGCAAATATCCATGGATTTCATCACCAAATTACCCCGTACTCCTAGTGGATGTGACACTATCTGGGTAATTGTGGACCGACTGACTAAGTCAGCACATTTCCTTGCGATCAAGGAAAATGACAAAATGGAAAAGCTAGCCAGAATCTATGTCAAGGAAGTAGTCTCACGACATGGAGTGCCAATCTCCATCATTTCTGATGGAGACGCCAGAGTCACTTTTAACTTCTGGAAATCATTGCAAAAGTCGCTTGGCACGCGGTTGGATATGAGTACAGCATACCACCCACAAACTGATGGCCAGAGCGAACGCACGATACAAACTCTGGAAGATATGCTACGAGCGTGCGTAGTAGACTTCGGCAACAGCTGGGAAACTCACTTACCGCTGGTGGAGTTTTCCTACAACAACAGTTACCACACAAGCATCAAAGCAGCGCCTTTTGAGGCACTCTATGGCAGGAAATGCCGATCAACCATCTGCTGGGCTGATGTGGGCGACAGTCAGCTCACTGGCCCGGAACTGGTACACGAAACTACGGAGAAGATCGTACAAATCAGAAACCGCATGGCAGCAGCTCGCGATCGTCAAAAGAGCTATGCTGACAAACGCCGAAAACCTCTGGAATTTCAGGTAGGAGATAAAGTCCTTCTGAAAGTTTCACCCTGGAAAGGCGTCATTCGTTTTGGTAAACGGGGAAAACTGAACCCACGATATATTGGACCATTCGAGATCCTGAAAAGGATTGGTCCAGTGGCATACCAACTCAACTTACCAGCCGAACTCGATAGAGTTCACAACGTATTTCATGTCTCGAATCTGAAGAAATGTCTATCAGATGAGACACTTGTAGTTCCACTAGATGAGATCCATGTGGATGAACAACTACGGTTCGTGGAAGAACCGGTAGAGATCATGGACCGTGAGGTCAAACAACTCAAGCAGAGTAAGATTCCTATTGTTAAAGTTCGATGGAACTCGAAACGCGGACCTGAATTCACGTGGGAGCGTGAAGATCAGATGATGCGCAAATATCCTCATCTCTTCAAGCAGACAACGTCGAACGCTGACAACAACAAATAAATTTCGGGACGAAATTTCTTTCAACAAGGGGATGATGTGACAACCAGAAAAAATTTTTGTTTCTCAAACACTCTTGCTTCTCAAACACTACCAACAACAACCAAATTTCGGGACGAAATTTCTTTCAACAAGGGGATGATGTGACACCCGGCAATTTCAGGTAAATTGCAACTCTTATATTCTTTACATTTCACATTCATACTTGTTGCATTTCATTCAATTATGTTTAATTAGATGAGTCGAACACAAACAACTACGAAACGATAGTTCGAGGAACTATCGAATCGTACATTGCACATTGGTTTTGGAAACCAAGTGTGGCAAACACAACACTAACACAAAACAATAATTCGAGGAGTTATTGAATTGTGCATTACACGTTGATTAGGATTAATCAAGCGTGCAAACACTTCGTTAGACACGAGCAAAACTATCGAAGATGATTCGAGGAATTATCGAAACACACACACACACGAGTCTCACGAACGTTGGTGATCAAACTTAAATGTTACTATATGATTATGTGCTAAACGTGCATTAGATGCTTTGGATAAATGTTAGGAATCGATTTCGAACGAAATCGTATCAACGAAATCGAAAAACAATGAAGAAGGCCCGTCGTGGTACGCGATACCCCCTTCGGCGAAAATCTTCGCGGTACGCGAAGCAAACCGGGAGTCGAGACTCCCGAATTACATCGCGGTACGCGATGATGAATTTTGATCGGCCTCCGCGGTACGCGAAGGCCATGCAGATCGAAATTTCGTATATAAACCAACCCCATTCATTCTAATCGGTTTTCTTTTATTTTCTCCGAACTCATCCTTGTTCTCTCGACCAAAACTCACTGATATCAGCCTCTAATCCCTCTGGAACCATCCTTGAAGCCATCTCTTGGTGATTTGGAGCCATAGGAACATCAAAGAAGATCGAGGAGCTCTCAATCGACGAGGATATTGAATCCAGCCATCGTAGCAGCTCTCCACCTTCTGTTTAACTTGAAATCAGTCGTCTAAGAGCTCCTAAGGTAGTCTCTTGTGATTATCTTTATTTAGATCGCACATGCAATGGGTGAAAACCCACATGCAACTCCATGTGAACATTGTACACGATTTTGTTGGGGATTTGTTGAATAGATGTTATAGATTTACTGGTTTGATAGTATTAGAATGTCTGATTTGAGTCTTGGTTGAGTTATATTCGATTTGACGATGATTTGGTACACTTGCCATAAAAGGAAACTTTTATGTTGCAAGTCTTGGATTTGTAATGATCTAGACATGTTAGATATGTCTAGATATTGTTAAATGTATATTGGAGTGTTTAGAAACACATTGGGATATTTGATTTAGTCAAAATCATGGTTTTATAGAAACTTGCTATAAATGGAAACTTTTAGGAATCAAAAGAGGGCTTTTGATGTTTTAATGTGTTTTTGATAAACTTGGGTATAGAAATATGGTTAGAAATGATTTCTAAGCATATTGGAAACCTTGATTGGTGAAAACGAGCTTTTAAATCGACACTTACTATTTTAGGAAACTTTATTTGGGCAAAACGACATAAATGGCGATTTATGCGCAAATGACATGTTTTAAGAATTTAAACAAGTTTTATAAACATATTGGAAGTTATTAGTTTTATGAAATGGGATTTCATAATCACACTTTCCTAAATAGGCAACTTTCTAAAAATAGCAACTTATGTGATTAGAGTCATAGGATGCATTTTGGTGTCTTATGTGCATCAAGGTGCATAAACACAACAATCGTGTCACCAACGATTCGTCGAGTCTCACTAGTTAACACATACACTCGGTAGAGCACACCGACACTTGGAGTTGTATGGATTACAACGCACCACAAAACACATACTCACACCTATATGGTTATAGGTGCATACTAGCAGGTGCTAGCTTTCGCAGACGCGAACACACACATACCGGAACTGCTAATCAGGTGAGTTCACGGCCCCTTTTTACATTTTCTACCTTTGGGGGAGAAAAATTGCATACAACTGTTTTTGAACAACAAACACACTTTTGGTTATTTTTGTACATGCTAATATCGTATATGCATATGTGTGGCATTCATCCACAAAACTGATAAGTCCTCATTAAACACACCTCGAACCGTTAATAGCGCGTTGCGCTCAGCGTGGTAATTCTGAATAGTACTATTTGGGCCTGACAAGCCCCACTGTTGCGAGCCGTATGGCCACCCCGACTGGAGGTCGGAACAGTGCATAATTGACCAAACAACATTTGCCATATCTTGGATCGATATGGCGGGAGGCAGCATGTTAGCTTCGGTTGCGAACCCGCATATGGTATAACACATATTGACTAGCTATCAATTGATATTGCATTGTATTGAAAAATAGACCTGCTAAACATTTACTCTAAACATTTGATGTTTACTGCTGATTACAAACCTGTGCTCTCACCAACCTTTGTGTTGACCTTTTACTCGCATGTTTTCTCAGGTAACTAAGGCACGCGCACGAGGAATAGGATGCTAGGCTGGAGTCGCATGCATCTATTTAAGTGTCGTAGTTTACTAAACATTGATTATCATCTGATATATTGTGTAATGTTAAACACTTTAATCGCTTCCGCAACTACTGTTACTTAACATTTTAAAAACCGTTTTAAATTAACGTTTCCGCTATCTATGAATGTTAAACTGTTTTGTTAACTTATATGTTACTTCCGCAACTCTGATATTACTAAACTGTTTTATCCAAATTATTGGATGTACGTACGAAATCAGACATATAGGTCTCGCATGTTGTATGACCGGAGACTGCGATCCTGACAATCTGCCGCCGCTCGCGCCCCGGAAGGGACGGGATTTCTCGGGGTGCGACAACTATATGGTCAAATAAAAAAAAAGACCCTTTATGATGTAAACAATACAACATGATAAGGTTGTTAATGATTGGTTGGGTACATGTGATTTTATACAATTGTTATTTAAATATTGGTTAAATAATTTATTGTAAGACCACGGGGGAGTGGTGTTTGATATAATCCGCATTCGTGCAGAAAGAAATTGATAAAGATGGATATGATTTGGGGTAATCCACCTAGATGAAGGACACTCATGTTTGAAACTACTTGTTAATTTAAGTAGTTGGTTGGTATATGAAATAGCATACTTGAATGTGTTATTATGGGAGACTATGACCCATTGACTTGCCTAATGATGCAAGTAATTGAACATGCCAATTAGACATGATATTTGTTTGTGAATGATCCACAAAGGTGTGGACCTCTCTTTTTGAAAACATATGATGTGAGAAGTTGATTAGATGATTATATGTAATGCTATGTTTAATTAGAATTTGAGTTCTAAAGAATTGAAATTTGACAATAGTTGAGTTATGATATATATCTTAGGATACCTTGATTATCCTTAAAGACATTTGGGATGTAAGTATATGTTAATATACATAATAAATCATTTGAGCATTGACATGTGAAAATGATTATGTGATTGAAATTGTTGGGAACATGAGGTAGAATGAGAAATGACTTATACATTTTGGCATAAGTGTCATAAGTCATTATTGATTAAAAAAAAAAGATTTAAAGTGTTATGGGCTAGATATGCCTTAAGTAAAATAAAGTATTTCAACACTTGATGTTATTATACACTATTTCATGTTTTGACATAAATGTCATAACAAATGAAATTGTTACTATAAACATGTGATTTTAAAAGTTGCTTATGCTTTACTTGAAAGAAGCTATAGCTAATACATGTTTGTTGATTGATGTGATTATTTGATTGGTATAATAAGAAGTTTGTGAATTTCTTGAATTGAACTATCCTTGTGTGATAGGATGAGGATATAAATGAGTAATGTATTCTGTATGTGATACCATTATCATGAGTTGAAAAAGAGTAATCACATCTCGTGATCTGGATTTAATACCTTAGTAAATCACTAAAGAATACAAATAGGGTTGTGTAAGACAGTTTGATTGTTATATTGATGTTTTCAACTGGTTATGACATTATAAAATAATCAGTGTCTGTTAACATCATCCATATAACATTGGACTTTCAGGAATTGATATATTATGCATAAGTAAAGAAAACCATAATGAATATGAAATGTGGATAATAGAAACAAGTATGGACATAATGTGATTATGTGGCAAATATTTGTAGTACATATTCATTTATGCTAGTGAATTGGTTGTTGGTGATATCATATAAATTGATTTAGCTTATGGTGCAAAGCAAATTGCTAAAGCTTCGTATTTGTTGGTATAGATTGATATGCAAGAATTATTGTGTTGATTAAATGACTACTTGATAAGTGTTTAGTAGTGTTTTGAAATTTGTAAATTGAACATCCCATAATGGTGATGGTCATAGTTGGTTATGTAAATTCTTGGGTTCATAATTAATTGATTCTATTGATTTAATTGCACATGAATCATTGGTAACAAGCAAAAAGAAATACTAATATATTGAGTGTATTAGTATGAAATGTTGAATTAATGGGTATTATGTGGTGGAAATACCGGAGGGAGAACACCATAGATGAAATAGTAAGTAACTTAACTTACAAACACTATATATGTATGGTAGGTTAAGCCTACTAATTAAAATTTGATTTTTTTTTATCATTTGGTTGTAAGATATATGTTTGACTAATGAAAGTCAAAGTAAAGAGTTGAATAAGTAAATAATTGACGGTAGCAGTGTGTATGATACAATGGAATAAATCATATGGTATATAAATTTGGAGAAGATAAGAAATCAAACCAATTAATCATATGATCATTAAAAAGTGGAACAATTCATATGTTAAGTTATATGATTGTTGAGTGAGTCAAATTGACCTTATGTGATGTTTGATTTTAAAAAGTCAAAATTATGCCTATTTATAAAGAAATAGGATACCTAAGATATGTATAAATGGTATTTATACATATGATGGAATGAATTATTAGGTGATTGTTCTAATGAGAGGTGAAAGAAGTGTATAGAAATATACTTGATTGTATGATGTGGTTTGAATTAACAAAGTTAAACCAAATAACATGTTATGTGGATTAATATGTAAATCTTAAGTATGATGATTTCATATAATTATGAAATACTTAAGAAAATTAATTGATATGCGATAGTTATATGATTGATTATATGTGTAGAATTGGATTTGATCAAAGTTTGACTTAAAAAGTCAAATTGCTCAAACTATGGATGAGTTTGATGATAACTCAAGTAATAGGATTTGAGAATGCGTAAGGATTTAATCACAATGATGCGTGATAATAGAGATTTGAATGATGAATTTTGAATTTTAATTAGTTGAGTAAACTCAAATAGTGAGTTGTTTATAGTTTCCATTGAAGCTATGTTGGGGTTATGAACAATAGGATGTTAGGAGGAGTTAAAGTCTTTAAGAAGACTTAGTTTAAATCCTGTTATAAAATGATTTGATAGCATATGTTGTATTTGAGGAAGTAATGAGTGGATGAATCCACTTATATACTAATTGATTAATTAGAAATTGAATTATGTTGTAGACAAAGGGTGAGATAATGAAATATTAATCACTTTTTCTTTGATGTGTAAACGGTTTCGGGGACAAAACCTTTGTAAGGAGGGGAGATTTGTAACAACCCGTTTTGATAAATTATTATAATATAATTTAACGGGTGAAATTGAAAGTTAAATATTTATTTAACTAGTATTTGAATTATGTTAGTAAGTTAAATTAAATAACTAAGTTATTTAACTTGGTTATAAAGTTTGATAAGTTGAGGGATGGGAGTTGCCAATCTCTCAAACTTGAAAAAAAAATTGGTGAATAAGTGTTGACTTGAGTCAACATTACTAGATATTTTCTAGTGTGTTGTGTGTGTGTTTTACGTGGTGAAGAAGAGAAGAAGAGGAGAAGAAACTCAAGCCCTAGTTTCTAATCTTGTAAAATTCGTGGTCCAAATCGAAGATTGGAAGCTTAAATCACTATCCTTAGTGATTACTAACATCATGTAAGTGATTTGTGATTCCTAATTTGATGCTAGTCATGATTTATTGAGATGAACAAGATATGGGTTTTGCTCAAATCTTGAAATTTGTTGTTTAAATAAGTTAGAAATCATGAATAGATGTTTGTTATGAGTTTAAAACAATCAAACTACTAGTTGATATGATATTTGGTTGAATTTGATTTGTATGGATTTAGGTAACTTGAGAAGTTAAAAGAAAATTCATATGATAGTGTTTATCAACTAGTAGGAAGGTTGAAGGCATGTGTAACATCCGTGAAAAATCCAGGTAAAATCCATATTAAGATCTTAATTATTTAGTCATTAACGGACAAAAACCAAGTTAATACGTATGTTGAGTCGATGGTATTTAAACAACTAAGAAAAACATGATCAGTCATGGGTTTTCAGATATCGTAATGCGTATGAAAATAATCAAGGATTAACGGAATAACTATGAGAATTTGGAAATATTTAATAACGCAAATTATATTATAAACTACTTATAAATATCCCAAATATTAGAATAGATTTTATGAAAATTTTGAGTATATTAATAAATATAAATTCATAACTATTTTAATATTTAAATCAATGTTTAAATAATTATAAAATTTATCAAACAAGTTCAAAGTTGTTCATAATGTAAAATAAATATTTAATAAGTTCTTTTAAATAAATATGAATCAATAAACATTTTCAAGAAATTTTATAAATTTTAGAAATATTTTAGTACTAAGTTCTTTTAAAGTTCTTTATTTTATAAATATTATTATTTTTTTATAAAAATTCAAAGAACTCTTTCCCTAATTAAAATTTAATCAAAATTCCTAATTAAACATAATCATTTAACTTTTTAACCTATTAACCTACACCCCAACATCCTTGTCTCCCCCAACATCTTTGTCACACTCACACACCCTCTCCCCTCTCCCTTCCTCAACTATAAATACCCTATTACATCATTCCTAAATCCTTTGCACCAAATCCATTCTTCTTTGGATTTCTAATTCTATCTCCCTAAACCACCTCTCTTGGGATCTTTCAAGATCTCCAAGGTAATAAACACTTAAACTAAATGCTCTTACATTACTTATGTTCTTCATCTTCTTCTTCTAATCCTCCAAATTTTAAGTTGTTACCATGCTTGATAACACAAAGGTTTGTGTGTTGTAAGGTTTCCTAATAACTTGTCTTATGACAAGTAACCTATGATCAACCCATACACAAACATACTTTCAAGTTATGGATTCTTGCAATATTGATAACAAAAAGTTTTGTATGTTTGTTCTTTACCAAACATCCAAGCATACCTTCAATATTTTCCTTATTATTTTGAATGTTGATAACACAAAGGTTTGGTATAATTATGGGTCTTTAATCAAAGATCAACAACTATACAAAACATACTTTCAACATTTGCCTACTTATACATATATTTGTAGAAACTATAAATCAAAACCATGCACTTGTTTATATTCAATTATAATAATTGAATGATATTAATATATTTTGAAATTTACTTTAAAACCCTCATTCACTAATATTACTTCAAAGTAATACCCTAAAATATCTAATACTATTAAAACTTGATTATACGCATTACAAACTTTATTATTATTAAACCATCCGTGGTGTCATTATCATTAAACCATCCGTGGTTTCATTCGTAATTTGGTACGACTCAAAATAAAGAGTCGATTAAAATGCCAAATTAAAAAGCGAACTGTGTTATGGCTTAGTATCATTATTAAGTTGGAAGATGACAAGTTCGAGTAACGTATTATCATTTCTTTTATGACTTAAGGAAAGTCATTACTTTGCAATAACCACAATCTATTAATCGGGTTAACGCATCTCTTATATATATACTAAATATTAAATCCATCGTAAAACTCAACAAATGTATACTTTCCTTATTTTAGGGGTTTGAAGTTCGTGACAAGGAGCAAGATCTTAATATTATCTATCTTCTAGCATCCTACTACTTGTGAGTTTCATAGCCCCTCTTTCACTTAATACTTTGGGGTGGAATACATGCTAGATACTTACATCCATATGTGTTTAATTAAAATAGGCATTTTAGGGATTACTTGAGTATACGTGTTACTATCGTTTAAACTTCTTTAATATTCATGATGTACATTAATAATATTTTGAGTGAAGTATACGTTTGACATCGTTTAAACTCATAATCATAAAATGCGTGCTTTATTATTAAACATTATGGGATGTATGTTACTATAAACTCTTTTTTTGTAATCACGCTTTATCGAGTCATAAACCTATGGACTCACCAACTATTTTTAGTTGATACTTGAGCATGTATTTCAGGAAATTAGCTACATGGATTATATTACAACAAGAAGATTTTGAAGATATTGTTTAATTTAAATTAGACTATATGGAGAAATCTTATATTGTTGTATCATTTTGAATCATATCATTTTGTAAAACTATTATCGATATGTTATTTGAATCTTTGTAAATCTCTTATGTATGTTAATTGGATTATGAATGCAATTTAGTAAGTTTCTTTATAAACAATGTATTTGTAATCCGATTTCGTCTCGCCCTCGTGATTCCGCTTTAGCGGGGGTGTGACAGCATGGTTTTGATTGTGTGATGCATCAATTTTGATTAATCTTATATAAAAATGATGAATTGGTGATTTTGAGTGGGATTGGTTAATGTTTAAACATTATAGAGATTAGTGTAATAGATTGATGCACACAAAGTGTTTGTAGAAATGCCAATAGTTTGATTTTTAGTCAAAGTTGGTGAAGTGAATCATGAAATTTGTTTAAAGTGATTATCATTGTAAAATAGAGAATTTGAGAGTAAATGAATTGACTTAGTTAAGTCAATGTAAATCTTAACTAGAATGATAGTTAAGAGAATTGAAATTTGATGTGAAATAGGTGGGTGGTATTGGAAGTGCAAAGGAAAGTCAAAGAGAAGACAAATCACCATTTGTTAATCTCTAATCCTAGTGCTAAGGTAAGTTACCTAAATTGCTAAACACCATATTTGTGATGTAGTAATAGTCTACTAATTAAATTGGTTTGGCTATGAATGGTTTGGTTCATAGGTGTTGTTTGTTGATTATGCAGTTTGACTTATTTAGTCAAACTGTGCATATCTAATTTATGTTTGAGTTGTGTTTAATTGCAATGATGTTGAGTGTTAATTGATGAGCTAGTCTCACAATTGAATTAAATTGGTTATGAATTGTTAAATTCATAAAGAAATTGAGTTTGGTTGTGTGGTTTGGCTTATTTGGTCAAACTATGCATATATATATATATATATATATATAAATGTGAGATTGTGATTATGGGTAGTCCATTAATTGAGTTGAATGGATTATGAATTGTTAAATTCATATTTGAATGGAATTAGTTATGAATTGTTGAATTCCTACTTGAATTGGATTAATTATGAATTGATTGATTTCATAGATTGATTGTGTTGATTGCATAATGGGATTGCTGGTCAATATGACTTATTATGTTTATTGTGGATATGGTTATTGATAATGAAATTGAGTATATGGTGGTTAAGTAAAACTATGGTAGAAGTACCGGTGGGTGAATACCATGGTATTAACCTTTGAACTTAAATAAACTTGTAGTTGATTTCCTTATGGTTGAAATCTATGATGGAAGAACTTGAGTGAGAACATCATAGTATGAATTATTTTGTAATGTTATGATGGAAGTACTAGCGTGTGAACATCATAACAATATTGAATACTAACCACTAGATTGTGGTAGTGATATGGAAATGTTATGATGGAAGGACTTGAGAGAGAACATCATAATAATGGTTGAATGTTAGCCACTAGTTGTGGTAACAATATGATAGTGTTATGGTGGAAGGACTCGAGTGAGAACATCATAACAATGGTTGAATACTATCCATTATAGTTTGGTAGTGGGATTTTAAAGTTATGATGAAAGTACATGTGTGAGAGCATCATAACAAAGGCTTGGTGTGTAATTGGGTGGTTTTGACCCGTTAACAATTTAAATTTAGAATTATTGAATCTAAGTTGAATTTTGTTACATTTATTTGAGTGATTTGATGTTGTAAATATGCATAAATATCAAATATATGTGTTTGGGTTCATTTGGGTGAAAACTAGGGAAAAAAAATTTTCAGAAACGCTCAAAATGGCTTAAAACAGCAAATTTGGGTTTGCTGATACAGGTCTGGCGTACCATACGCCCAACAGTTTCTGCGAACGCGCAGTCATACGCCCAACCCATACGCCCAACTGCAGAATTTTTGTAACTTTCTTATGATTAACCATACTTGTTCGGGGCTTTAAATGGGTGATTTACTTAGTTCATATGAACTAATTGTGAGCATATATGTGGTGTTTGCAGGTCAAAAATAGGTGTGCATTTGGAGCTAATGATCGGGCACTTCTTTTGTAAAGATCAAACATTATGCAAAGTTGGGTTGTTTGGTTTTCATGTAAACAATATGTTAATGATTTTGGGTTGTACTTGAAGTTAACAAATGTGATTAACATATGTTTTGGTTTCACGCTTCCGAAATGACATGTTTTGTAAAAACCTAATGTGTAAATTTTATGGGACCATATTTTGAAAACGTGTAATCACGTAAAGGTTTTGGGTGTCACACGATGACAACATCAAAACTACCCAATTCTATTGGAAGGAGATCTATTTTAAATATATGATCATTAAGGTTTATGGCACAGCCTTGAATGATATGTGTGGCTTGAATAGATTTTCCATTTGCAAGTTCAACATTATATGCTTGCCCTATACTAATCTTAGGTAGATAAAGTAACAATGCGAACTTATGCGAAATAAAACTTCTATCAGCCCCAGTATCAAATAGAATAGATGCATAATGATCATTGAGAAGGAACGTACCCGTAACAACATCTGGATTGTTCTTAGCTTCACCTGCCTCAATCTGAAAAGCTCGTCCTCTGGCCTGTTCAAGTGGTACTTTATTGTCTGTGGGTTTAGCATTAGTAGGACAATTCTTCATAAAATGATCCATACTCCCACATTTGTAACAGGCTCGAGTGTTTAGTTGACGTTGTTGTAATGGAGCTTGATAAGGCACCTGATGGAGTGGTCTTGCTGGTGCTTTACAATAACTTGTAAAGTGTCCAGTTTGCTTGCAATTTCCATACACAGGGCATGGCCCTAGGTGATGGAATGGACATTTGGTGCATTTTGGTGTTGGTCCTTGGTACGCTTTCTTCTCTTGCACAATTGCTCCATAACTTTTGACTGTTGGAGCCTTACTGCCTTCCTCATGCATCTTCTTCTTCCCCTTATCCTGCCACTTACGTTTCTTGGCAGTAGCATTTCCGGTGTTACCAGAAGTGAATTTGCTGGTATTTATAGATTTGTTGAGATTAGTGTCACTTGATTTTCCTTTCTTAACCAAAGTTCCACTCCTTATCGCCTCATCAGTAAGCTTAGCTGCTAAAATAATAGTTTTCTTCAGATCAATATGCTCTGCAGCCATTACTGTGTTACGAATTTGTGGAACTAAGACTTTAATGTACTTTTCCACAAGTTTAATCTCAGATGGAAACATATGAGGTAACAAACATGTGAGTTCATGAAACCGGTCAGTGTACTTTTGATGTTCTGCTCCCACCATGGAGTGATTCCAAAACTCTTCTTCCAGTTTTTGTATTTCATTCATGGGACAGTATTCA
Source organism: Mikania micrantha (assembly GCA_009363875.1). Taxonomy (NCBI): domain Eukaryota; kingdom Viridiplantae; phylum Streptophyta; class Magnoliopsida; order Asterales; family Asteraceae; genus Mikania; species Mikania micrantha. Next base: position 28,875,349 of record CM018690.1, on the reverse strand, counting down.
GCTTTAATCAATGTTTTGAACTCATTCCAGGTCATCTGATCAACAACTGATGTTCCCAATGTTCTCACTTGTGTGTTCCACCAAGTGAGGGCTTGGCTTTTTAATGAACATGTTGCATATAGAACTTGATGCTTCTCTAAGCGTTGACTAATTTTTAGTGTTGTTTCCATTTTTCCACCCATTTTAGGAGTCCAGACGCTCCTTCTTTCCCAAAGAAAGTGGGTGGATTACAGGATGCAAAGTACTTATACATGCATCCTTGTTGCATCCTTGTTGAGGTGGTTCAGGATTAGTACGATCAAATCCAGAAGCATGTACTTCGGTGTTACCTCCAATATTGTTATTAACATTATTATTATTTCTACCCGAGGTTGAAGACATGCGTTGTTGAAACTGAGTTATAAAATTAGGAATTGCAGCAGTCACTTCCTCCCGAAAAATCCTAATCATTTCAGCTTCTGTAAAATTTTGACCCCCAGCATTTGTGTTGGCATTTGTTGTCTCTGGTGGAAGATTGTCATTGTTTCCAGTTCCACCAGTAGTTGTATTAGCATTAACTATTTCTGGTGGGGGATTGTTATTGTTTTCATTTCCACCAGTAGTATTAGCATTCACTGTTTCTGGTGGGAGATTGTTATTGTTTTCTGTTTCAGTGTTATTCCGACGTGGTCGTCCGCGTCTAGGAGGCATAGTCTAAATGAATAACATGAATATAGTTAAAATCAACTGTAATACATATCAAGATATAGAATTATTACTTGCTATCTTATTTTCATATAAGAATTTTCAGCATAGTAATATCAAGAAATTAATTTGATATTCTGTTCATGGTGTCATTGAATTCATGAAATTGATACATAACACATGTATTCACAATCCTTCGCACACTGACACTTTCCCGATATATCGAAGGTAGTTTATGTATGTAGAGCATAATGCCCAGCCACCAACCCACCACCCCTTCGATATACCACGATCGTGTCCTTGTGCTATCACATCACATCCGTTGTATTAAGTAATTGAAACAACCGTACATGATGTCATACATAACATGCGTTGATTTTGTTACTTGAAATTGATATACTCGTAATCTGTTATCAATATGTATTGTAATCTCACGTGCTTGTCATGTATTCCATCATCTGAAATTGTTACTTCCATTTAATTTATAATTATTTACTTTGGCTTAACTCATTTTAATTTCATTTATTTTTCTATCCTAGTTTTTACGATTTATTAGAATGCCCATGGTCGTAATTTCCAATTATGCTGGCCAGTCATATTTGCAAATTATTTTCCTTGATCAATCTAACTCATCTCATTTTAATTATTGTTTTGTATATATGTAATTAAATAACTCGATTGGTCTTATTGGTTAGTAGACCCGACATTTACACCTCCCACACACTCACCTCCTACACATACCTACACGCACCACACCCATCAACAACCTATCCAATTCCTATTACCCGGTTAACAAAATTTTGGGAAAACTACCTTCCCTATTTCCCATATCCCATACTCATGAATAGTAGGAACGAGAGGAAATAAACAAAAGCTATCACCATCGCTATACCCAACAATAACTGGTTCAACCCTATCAACTGAGTTAATGACTCTTCATGATACCTCTCGATCGTATTCGCTGAACCCTTAATACGATCCTCATAGAGACGGCGCCAAGCTGCAGCACTTGCTTCCATAGTATCCAGATGCTCTAACGACCCCTGTATCTGGTCTGTTAACGTCCTAGTCCATGACACGAAATCAGATTCCAAACCACAAAACTGCTCCATCAAGTTTTGTTGTGCTGCATTTACCTGTTCCCAAGAGTAATGATTCTGTCGAATGGTGTCATATGCCCCGTCTAGTCGCCTGTGTGTTCCCATCAGCTGCTCACGTGTATCTTGCAGTTCTGCAATGACCTTCTGAAGTTGTGCTCCCACTTCTGCTTGGGCAGAGGATTCTCCCTCTTCCAAGTTAGGAGGGGGTAGGTCTCGAGATGCAAGTTGTCCAGTAGGAAGCCATCCTATTTTCATGTGGGCTTGTCTCCTCCTAATACTAAGTTCAGGAGTAAGGGAATTTACAGAAATGAAAAATTTCTCAGGGTGGAAATTCTGCCATCCAATGTCCTCAGGCATTGGTGGGGTCCTAGTAAGAGAACGAGAAGGGACATACAATGAAACCCTGGATGCTGCCCCCTGGGATGCCACAGGCATTTGATTATCAGGTTTAGGTTCATTATTCGAGGAGCTTGATCCCAAAGGGGTATCATCTAGCATAACCCTTGGTATAATTTCCACAATATAATCCTTTAATGGCTTCGGCATAGCTGTAACAAGTTTTTGAACAACGTTCACAAACTGCAAGCGTTAAGTAACAGTAGTAACAGTACCAGCAAATACAACATCATACCTAATGCATACAATTAAAATGCATGTCTCCTAGCACTCTGTGTGAGTTCATATGAGCCTAAGGTTATAGACTAGGTTTCCAATTAACCTAATTCCCTATAACCATGGCTCTGATACCAACCTGTCACACCCCCATCTCTCACTTTACCTGATATAGTCACTGAATGACGCATGAAGTCGGTCACTGTTGTATCGTGTCGCGGAAGCTTGATGATGAGTTCGTAGAGATGGGTGTGACTGATTGTTACTTTGGTATCATACATCCATAGCAAACCATACACACTATATATTACATCATAACTATAATATTATACATTAAGTTTCAACATTCTTAAACAACATTAACCAGTTATAAGTTACTAAACGTGTCTTGTAATCGTGCATCCTCACTCTCGCACTTGTTACCTTCTTCCTGAAAAAGGTTTTGTAATATAAAAGATTAGCAAGGATGCTGGTGAGTTCATAGATATGATAACGTGATATGATATGCTATGACATGTTGAATATGTAGGCACACCCAACTTTATGAATATGATTCACCATGAAAACCCATAACCAAAGCCTATATGACTGTAATGTAATTGGCGGCAATACCCAAAGATAAAACCTTAGCCTCACTCTTAATGCCTATCGTTGCATTAAGCTGTTACCTTGTAATGTAACAAATGGTAACATGCATTCACACAAGGGTAGACGCTATCTACCCGTGAATGGGGTTGTCAGCCAGATAGTACTATCATTGTTATCATCCGGCTCATCCATGAGTTTATTGGTTACAGTTGTTATGTGAGGACTTTTACGATAGCATGACACAATTTTCATGTAATCATCAACAGGAGTTGAAATGCACAAGCAACATATAATCATGTCATTGTAATTGAATCATGTAACCATAATGTAATTGTAATGCAAACCCCGAGTTTTAGAAATCCGAAGATTTGAAAAGGGGTAATGAAATCATATAAGTATACCACTGTAATTGAAATACGTAATCATATTGTTACTGTAATTAAATCCCCGAGTTTTGGAAAACAAAACATTTAAAAGGGGGTCTATGAAACTCACCGGTGTTGTTGCAATGTTACACACAGCTTCAATTGAATTCTGCATATAATTAAGGTTTTATAAGTTCTTTGTATCCAATTTGGATTACCAGAACATTCTTTGATATTTAATATCAAAGATAATGTAATTCGAGTCATCAAACTGATTCTGAATCACTTGTTTATTCAGAATTAATGTAAAAAGGTTATCAGTTAACTTGTAATGTCAAAATCACTGATTCTGTTTAGTAATTGAGTTCTTATACTCATTTGTTTGTAAATTAATGTTAATTGCATCCCGTCGTTAAAACCAGAATCTTAATCGACTTTTAGATCGAAAATCGGTTTCCGGATTACGAAATTGATTGCAAAAATCGAGTTCGGAATGCGAAATCGATTGAGAATATGTTTTCGTATTGAATTTCAATGATTAAATTAAGTCCTGTATTGAAACCGGAGTGTTAATCAGAAATCAGATAAAAATCAGGTACCCGGATTGCAAAATGGCTCACGAAATCGAGTCCGGAACGCGAAATCGATTCAAAATATGTCCTTTTTATCGAAAACGGATCATCGGATTGCAAACCGGAGCGCGAAACGCAGTTCAGAACGCAAAACGGATAAAATCAGGGCTTCTGCTGGAATATTCCTTTTGGCCGGCAGCAACCCTTGCCGGAATTTTGGCCGGAAAAATATATAACACCAACAAAAAATTACAAAACAAAGGGGGCATACCCCCTGTAATAAGCCCAGTTCCTAAAACACGCTTTAGGAACCCAAAAAATAGACGGGATAAACTTCCCTGTCACACCCCACCTATACAAAAACGGGGGTGGATATCTCTAATGTTTAAGAGCACACAAATATACAAAATGACACTACTAACTAAACAATACACATGGATAAAAATCCTAATAAGACATTTAAGAGTAGGATGCACAATGTTCCTAATAACAAGGATATAAGCATGAGGATCATTATGCATCACCTCCCAAGTGTAGGTTAACCCAAAAGTCCGTATGTTGATCCAAACAATGCAAGTAACAACTCCTATAAACAGCAAAGCCCAAGGATGATCACAATCAATGGTACTAATAATCCTTGTTAAACCAACATGGTACACAGCCCAAATAACACATCCTTTCAGCCCTTTCCAATCCTAACCAAGAGATTTAAGATCCATCTTTATACACCCAAAATAACAAACAAGCCCCAAGGTCCATAGGAGAAGCACATGGACGCCAAGGGCATCCAATCCCAATGCCATCAAAACTGCCGATCCACACAACCCCCATCAACCAGCACTCCGCCCAATTAAATCGGGCAGCATGCCTCAGACCCCACTGCAGGCTCTCCCTAATGTTGATGTGTCCCATATCAGCGGCACATCTGGACTCACAAATCAACAACCGAGACAAAATCAAATCCGCACCAGTAAGAGGGTTGGCCATATGAAGTATAGCAGGGCATAAATCAACAACATGATCCGAACCATAGCAGGCCACAAAACAGCCGTAGATCACAGGCCACAAGGCCCCCCTAACCAGAACAGTCCCAGTCACCCCACAACAGAGGCTAACATAGCAGCCCGGAAGATGCCGCCAGCAAGCCTCAGGTTGATTGGGAACAGACCCTTGCATCCACCCAAGCCCATAAAAGAAAATAACCAAAACACACATGAGCTGACCATTACTGGTCACAGCATGACCTGTATAAAAATGGACCCAATACTGTGGCCAAACCCAACCAGCTTCATAAAAATCTCTGCAAACCTTGACACGGCAGCTGTATAGGCCTCCCCCTGCACAACCAAACCCACCCCTGTTGTATGTAATCCTCAACTTGCAGGCAATGGTAACCGCATCCCAAACCTGAAACAATAGCTTCACATCCAACAGGACATAACTATTCATGCAGTGGACACCATAGCAGCTTTCATTACCCCAGCAAAAGGGGGGATGAGGACCATCAATGATAATTTGGTAACCACAACAGGAACCCCCCACACCAACTGTAAAAAGAACCTTTAACCTGTCTGTATAACAAAACATTTCCCACCAGGTGGAGACAAAAATAACCCAGACCATGATCCCTGTATGCCCATAACCAGCCCATCTGTATGTAACTACAATGTAACAGCTACCATAATCCCAACCCATATATCCGACCACCCAAATATTTAGAAATTTATTAAAACGAAGAAAATCTCTCTCAACCCTAAACAAAAAAACAGAATAAACAGACCCATTCCCAGGCCAGCCCTTGCCCCAAGACCTCACCTTTAAATCCCAACCCAGATCCGTGTCCCACCCTACATACTAATTCCACTCCCCTCTGCACACATATAAAGATTGATTAAATTGAATAGTATATAGGTATGGACAAATCACAAGGATTTTCAAGTTCTGTTTTGTCTCTATCCAATTTCTCAGATCCCCAGTCAAATTCAAAGACAACACACTCAGGTCTGCACATAAAAACAACCACAGACCCCAATTAAAACATAAGCTAGGTAAATTCATGGAGTATGATCCCTCAAACATATCGCCTCCTCTGTGCTAGGCAACACCATATCCCAAGTTTTCATCACTTGAAATAGGGCCATAGAATACCTAAATTTTAGGCTAAGCATACGGAGTCTAACTGATTCTAAAATCAAGAAACAAATATCTGCAACCGGACAGTTCTTATTCTCAAATTGTCTCAAACATCTCTCTTGCCAGATGTAGCAAATAGAGGCACCGAGAATGAGTCGATTAACCACACTCCAAACCGAGTTATTGGTTCAACCTTTGCAGAACTCCCGAATCTTATCATTCCAAGAGCCAGCAATTTGTTGCCACATTGTTTTCTTCCTGACTGTTTCCCATACCTTTGCAGTGACCTGTCAATCAAAAAACAAGTGGTCCATGCTATCTTGGACATTGGCACAAAAGAGACATTTATCACTACTCCCAATATTCCATCTACTAATCAAAGCATGAGTCCTCAATTTATTTTTAATAGCAAGCCAAAAGACAAAAGCATGTCTTGGTATGTTCTGGGAGAACCACACTACATTCCCCCAATCAACCACATTCCCATTCTCCTGAATGTCTCTCCAAATAGCACCCACATGGAAGTTGACATACTTACCCTCCTTAGATCTCCAAACGATTCTATCCGGGATGTGCTCTGTTAACTGGATAGGGGGGACTGTGATGAGACTCGGGAATCTCTCATGCCAGTCCGGAGGCCACTTCCAACAACTATTAGAAACAACTTCTGCCACACATGTAAGGCTCTCGTGGTTATCACCTTATCCAAAGGGCCAGAAGGGTGCCAATTGTCAAGCCAGACATTAGTAGATCTACCATTCCCAATTAAAGAGACAATATGCTTGCGAAGGTAGTCTCTCTGCTGAAGAATCTTCCTCCAGCTCCATGAAATGTTGTTTTTGAGGGGCACCTCCCAAAAGTTCCTACCCCTCAAATGGTACACCACAACCCACTTGACCCATACAAAATCCTTACCAGTAATGACATTCCAGGTATGCTTAGACATAAGCGCATTGTTCCAGGTCCTTAAGGACTTAAGGCCCAGACCACCATGTCTAATAGGGATACAACAGTTCTTCCATTTGACTTTAGCTTTACCCCTAACCATATCCCCTTACGCCACAAAAAACCTCTAATGATCTTCTCAATAGCTTTAGTAACAGCTATAGGCAAGATGAAAACCGAAGACCAGTACACTTGAAGGGAGTTTAAGACAGATTTTGAAAGTTGCTAGCAAAAGAAAGGGATTTGGACTTCCAATCCAAAATTCTCCTCTTGACTTTCTCAATCAAGGGATTGCAGTCGGCATGCTTCAACCTGGTAGACACCAGGGGGACTCCCAAATACTTGACCGGAGGGGTCCCTTCTCTAAAGTGAATCATGTCATTTATCTCCCTTCTAGTTTGCATACTAACATTCCCAAAGAAGACCGTACTTTTGGGAATGCTTGGGATGAGGCCTGAAACTTCCTTAAATTCATACAAGGTCTCCATGAGAATCTCAACCGAGGTGGAATCACCATGACAGAAAAGAAAGAGGTCATCAGCAAAGCACAAATGCGTTAATTCCACCTCAGAACACCTCCAATGGAAAGTAAAATCTCCATCATCCTTCACATTTCTAGAGATCAACAAAGTAAGAACCTCCATGACTAGCGTGAAGAGGTAGGGGGACAACGGGTCACCCTGTCTCAGACCCCTTTTGCCTATGAAAAAACCCTTCTGTTCCCCATTGATGGTAATAGAGAAAGAAGTAGAGGTCACACATTCCATGATCCATCTTACCATCCTATCAGGAAACCCAAAATGGACCAAACATTCCTGTAAGAAAGACCAGCCAACCGTATCATAAGCCTTTTGAATATCAATCTTGAAAGCACACGTAGGTGTCCCTCTCTGTCTATGATAATTCCTCATCAATTCTTGAGTTAATAAGATATTATCACTAATCTGTCTACCTGGGATGAACGCACATTGGTTATCACTAACAATGTCAGAGAGGACACCTTTTATACGATTAGCTTTGATCTTACTGATACACTTATAAAGGACATTACAACAGGAAATAGGTCTAAAATCAGTAACTCTTTTGGGGCTAGTGACTTTTGGGACCAGAGCAATAATGGTGGCCTTAACTTCCTTAAGGAGCTTACCATTTCTAAAGAACTCCTTAATAGCTGTAATGAATTCACTCCCCACAACTTCCCATGAAGCCTTAAAGAACTTCGATGAAAACCCATGAGGCCCGGGGCTTTGTTATCATCAATGTCAAAGAGGGCATCTTTAATCTCCCTTTCCGTGATTTCCCTCACCATATCACTCGCACTTAGGTGAGACACTCTAGTGGAAAAAAGAGTCTCAGGATCCACTAAAGTTTCAACATGCTCCGTCTCACCAAGAATACCCTTGAAATGGTCTACAAATATATCAGCCACCTGTTGCCCACTCACCCATTTACCATGTGGAGTCTCAATGGAATGAATCCTGCTACAGTTAGCCTGCGATTTAACCATCCTATGGAAGAACTTAGTGTTCTGGTCACCCTCTGACAACCAAGAGACTTTAGCCTTTTGTTTTAAAAACATCTCCTCATCCTTGACTGCTTCAAGGTAGGCAGCAAGCTAAGCTTGCTCTTCCTCCCTCAACCTTTTATTATCAGGATCTAAAGTAACATCAGTTTGGACTCCTTCCAGCTCTCTCCTAAGAGTTTGAACTTTCTCGAAAAGGTTACCTTAAAATTCAGCTTTCTCAAAGGGGACTTTAACCTTTTCAGTTTAGAGACGACAGAGTACATAACAAACCCCTGGATATGTTGATTCCACACATCCTTAATAGTAGGGATAAATTCAGCATTGCAAGTGAGATAATTCATGAATTTGAACTGTCTCACTGGCTTTTGGACATTCACAGGGATAACTAACACACAAAGGGAGTGATCGGACGTCAGGAAGGGGAGAAACTTAGCACTAGCTTGAGGGAAGTGAAGTAAAAAAGGGTGATTGACCACCACCCTATCCAACTTCTTCAACAGGCCCGCATTCTGAACCGGGCTCTTGTTCCAGGTGAATTTCAGCCCCGACATGCAAAGATCCTCAACCTCAATATCCTGGAAACAATCTCTTATCTCAGACATACTAGTAGTGACACTGGAAGACCCCAAAGAACGCTCTGAGGGGTCTATAATGGCGTTAAAATAACGCAAAAGAGCCCAAGGGTGATTACCAGCTACAATCTTATGAAGTTTAAGAGCCTCCCAACACTCCCTACGTTGGATCTGTGTATGGTACGCATACACCACAGAACAGTAGAACGCCAGGCCGCCAACAAAACACTGAACTACTTTAGAGTGCCGGGCAACAACCATAAGATTGACTATGTCGGGGTTCCATCCAATGATTATACGGGTGTTCCCAGTGCACTCCCTGCAATTGGAATCCCATCTCCAATTCCCAAACACACAATTACACGCCTGAGGAAGTTTATCTTTAGCAAGATGAGTTTCAACAATTCCAAGATGAGTTTCAACAATTCCCAACCAATCAGTTGTTGGCGTTCAATTATATAGACATTAAGACATAGTCTGAACAAATAAACTGAACCGAATTGTTAATTCTGTTTTTTGTTCGGTTTTAAACCGTATCCATATTACAAATTCGGCCTTTAGGTTCATTTACAGTTTCGATAATTTTTTAAATTTAGCTTATTCAATTATTTGATTTAAATCGTTCAAACCGAATGAATTATTTAAATATAATACAAGCAAGGAATGATTGTATTCCTAATTCCTTTCTAAATCTAGATTCCACCTCAAACCTAAATCAACGCCCAAGAAGACGACACCCTCACCCCCATAAGCATCAACCTCCATTCTACAAAGACGAAGCTAGCAACCACTCACGTCTCAGTTCAATTAGGTTGTTCCTCGTCACAGCAGCTCGCAACTTAGTTTAATTAGGTCATTCCTCGTCTCAGTTCGATTAGTTTGTTCCTTTAGCTCACTTCGGATTGAATTTTCGAATAGGCTATTCATGATTAGGCTGCTAATGTGTGGTATGTTAATGTGGTAATGGTATTGTTCTTATCTTGGAAAGCAAATAGTTCAGAAACATGAAATGAAAATTTCTGGGAAAAAACTCATCTAGAGATGATTACAGTTGAAATCAGTTTAATTTTTAGTTGTACGGTTATTATCCGAATCTGAACCGATTTGAATACGGTTGAATTTGGATTGATTTACCATATCCCGAATACGGTTCGGTTCAATTTACAATTGGGTTGTAAAATATGCAACCGAATAATCATTTTAAACCGCTAACCAAATAATTACACCCGTTGCCCAAATTTGCACGTTACTGCAATATGTCTAATCATAATATTTAAATTGAATACTCATATGAAGATAAAAAATAAAAAAGAAAAAGGGAAAATAACGATCAAACAACTTAGATTTTGTCGTTTTGCAAGACATATGCTTTCATTTTCAGATAAGGCGTCCCCATAGTCTACACCCATCGACCACCGATTTTTTATTAAATTGTTTTAGCAAATTATAAAATGTCTAAACGAATATTTAAATGACGTACTGAAATGACAAAAAATTACCAATTTTAAATGTTAACCTACAACCAACCTATGTTACCTTTAAAAGACATATTTTTCTAAAATTTTTTTAAAATAGTAACTAAGTTTTTAAGTGTTTTACAAAAGTCATTTAAAGTTATTGTATCTTTTTAATTCAATCAACTTGTTTTACATGTTTTAATCCTATATACTTTTTAATAAATTTTTAAACTTTTGAAATTAGTTGAAAGAAAAGGAAAATATATAAATATTTGTTATCATTTAATGATTGTTTTTTTCTCAACTTGACTTCGTTTAAAGATTTAATAAAACTTTGTTATTATTTTGTGAACTGTTTTTTTTCTCGAATTTCTACTAATTCAAATATGCTTGAAAGTACAAGAAGATATGCATAAAGTATTATGAATTACAAGAGACTTTGCTCCTAGAAATGCACATCTTGCAAATATATGGGGAAAATTAGCCAAAAACAAACATTTTGCTTATAAACATAAAAACAATATGAAAAATTTACACCTGAAAACATTAACAAAATCTGATTGAACTAATTCTCATGTAATTAAAACCGTCTCCTGAAACCCTAAATCATAAACCTAAACCTCAAAGCTAAAGACTAAACTCTAAACTCTAAATTCTGAAGCTAAATCTTAAATTTTAAAGCTAAACCTTAATCTTAAAGCTAAATCCTAAATTCTAAAATGTATACCTAAAACTAAACTCTAAACCCTCAAATTAAACCACTGAAAAATTATAATATATAAACCTTAAAAGCGAAATGTTAAGCTAAAACATAAAAGTTAAGTCCTAAAAGTAGGATGATGCAATAGTGAGACAATTTTAACGTTACATGATTAAGTTAATCAAAGTTCGTTAAAGTTATTAAATATCGACTTTTCATATTATTTTAGGTTTATAGACATATTGCTTTTATTATTTAAGCTCATCCTATATATAAAACATATATGTTTGTTTGTTTCTTTTTTTATAAAATATGCTTTTCTTCAACAACATATGGCTGGTTGCTAATAGAAAGTAATAATATATTTGAAAGAACAGTGGGAATCGGTATTGGTCAAATTGAGCGTGCTCCAACCTATCCACGTACAAATACCCCTCTGCCTCTGCAATTGTGGAATTACATCAATTCATAATCAAAAAGACAGTGTTTGTGTTCTTCATCTCTGCAAACGCTTCACCTCTCGTAAGCAGGTTGATTCCTCCTTAATCTTCAAATCACCGTTCGATCTCCAACAGTTTTTCATATCATTTTGATCTGTTTTTGCCTTGGCAGTAGCAGATCTATCGATGGCGTCTGTTCAGAAAACACTCGTGTTTGATGACGTCGCTAAGCACAATAAAATCGATGATTGCTGGATTATTATCTCCGGAAAGGTCAGATGTGTTGTCTGATTTGATCTTAATTTGAATGATTAATGTTGAAATTCAAATCGTTAGATGTTTGATTTTGTAGCCTTTTTTTGTTATCGCTCATGAATTACTCCAGCTGCTTTGGTGAATAGCTTCTTCGTTATACTTTCATCATGATTTTTGAGTTCGGATGCGGATGGAGTCAGTCTAATTGCAATTAATAAATTTAATACAATTATTTTTTCTTAAATAAAATATTAACAATACCCATGACATTTAAAAATACCAACTTTTTTTAACGACAAACTAATACTTTTTAAGTTCGTTCACACGTTTAAACCTAATGCCAAAATACCTCCGATACTTACAAAACTCTTGTGACCTGTCCCGTCAATCATTCTATAAGAAACTCATTGTTCGAATACTTCTTGTGATAAAACCTCTTACTTGCTTTTAATATATTGCTATAAACGAGACATAGACTCGAGTCCATAACCTTCATATTAGAAAACTATGAGGTTACCTCCTCTTAAACTAATTGATCTATAACTCATTAACATAAATAACCACACAAAATATGCTCTTTTTTTATCACAATACAATTAATATGCCATATACAAACAAACACACAAACAAATCGAGTAAAATCTCACTAATTAGGCTGTTAATGTGTGGTATGTTAATGTGCTAATGGTATTGTTCTTATCTTGGAAAGCAAATAGTTCAGAAACATGAAATGAAAATTTGTGGGAAAAAACTTATCTAGAGATGATTACAGTTGAAATCAGTTTAATATTTGGTTGTACGGTTATTATCTGAATCTGAACCGATTTGAAAACGGTTGAATTTGGATTGATTTACCATATCCCGAATACGGTTCGGTTCAATTTACAATTGGGTTATAAAATATGCAACCGAATAAACATTTTAAACCGCTAACCAAACCATTATACACCCGTTGCCCAAATTTGCACGTTACTGCAATATGTCTAATCATAATATTTAAATTGAATACTCATATAAAGATATAAAATAAAAAAGAAAAAGGGAAAATAACGATCAAACAACTTAGATTTTGTCGTTTTGCAAGACATATGCTTTCATTTTCAGATAAGGCGTCCCCGTAGTCTACACCCATCGACCACCGATATTTTATTAAATTGTTTTAGCAAATTATAAGAAGTCTAAACGAATATTTAAATGACGAACTGAAATGACAAAAAATTACCAATTTTAAATGTTAACCTACAACCAACCTATGTTACCTTTAAAAGACATATTTTTCTAAAATTTTTTTAAAATAGTAACTAAGTTTTTAAGTGTTTTACAAAAGTCATTTAAAGTTATTGTATCTTTTTAATTCAATCAACTTGTTTTACATGTTTTAATCCTATATACTTTTTAATAAATTTTTAAACTTCTGAAATTAGTTGAAAGAAAAGGAAAACATATAAATATTTGTTATCATTTAATGATTGTTTTTTTCTCAACTTGACTTCGTTTAAAGATTTAATAAAACTTTGTTATTATTTTGTGAACTGTTTTTTTCTCGAATTTCTCCTAATTCAAATATGTTTGAAAGTACAAGAAGATATGCATAAAGCATTATGAATTACAAGAGACTTTGCTCCTAGAAATGCACATCTTGCAAATATATGGGGAGAATTAACCAAAAACAAACATTTTGGTTATAAACATAAAAACAATATGAAAAATTTACACCTGAAAACTATAACAAAATCTGATTGAACTAATTCTGATGTAATTAAAACCGTCTCGTGAAACCCTAAATCATAAACCTAAACCTCAAAGCTAAAGACTAAACTCTAAATTCTGAAGCTAAATCTTAAATTTTAAAGCTAAACCTTAATCTTAAAGCTAAATCCTAAATTTTAAAATGTATACCTAAAACTAAACTCTAAACCCTCAAATTAAACCACTGAAAAATTATAATATATAAACCTTAAAAGCTAAATGTTAAGCTAAAACATAAAAGTTAAGTCCTAAAAGTCAGGATGATGCAATAGTGAGACAATTTTAACGTTACATGATTAAGTTAATCAGAGTTCGTTAAAGTTATAAAATATCGACTTTTCATATTATTTTAGGTTTATAGACATATTGCTTTTATTATTTAAACTCATCCTATATATAAAACATATATGTTTGTTTGTTTCTTTTTTATAAAATATGCTTTTCTACAACAACATATGGCTGGCTGCTAATAGAAAGTAATAATATATTTGAAAGAACAGTGGGAATCGGTGTTGGTCAAATTGAGCGTGCTCCAACCTATCCACGTACAAATACCCCTCTGCCTCTGCAATTGTGGAATTACATCAATTCATAATCAAACAGACAGCGTTTGCGTTCTTCATCTCTGCAAACGCTTCACCTATCGTAAGCAGGTTGATTCCTCCTTAATCTTCAAATCACCGTTCGATCTCCCATAGTTTTTCATATCATTTTGATCTGTTTTTTCCTTGGCAGTAGCAGATCTATCTGTTTCGGGTAAAAATTAACATGCTTAATTTTTAGCAAAACCGAATTAGAAAATGGGGTATTGTGTTTTGTAATCAAATATCTTCAGGATATCAAATCTGTGATCGGAATATCCCTGAGGATCCCTAGGGATATTTCAATATATCAAACAGAAAAATAGCAATACACACGAGATTTATACGAGGAAAAACCCTTAATCCTTTAGGATTGCCGGCATAAAACCTCGGGAGGTGACAAATGTCACTCTGCCTAATTTTATTAGCAAATCAACAATTTAATACAAACAAAGAGCGCAAGTTGATCGATTCTAAGCAGCCAAATGAACTTCAGTGAGTGTTGTGTGTGTTCTATGAGTAACCCGTGTCCTATATCGATCAATCACCTCAGCATATATACAAAAAATCTAAAAAAGGACGTTTGACAACGTTCATAAGGTAGTTCCGAATATTCCGGCACTTTCCAATCGTGGAGGACTCTTTCAAAATCACCCGCATAGATCTCTCTTGGATTCCATGTTTAAGTTGAAGTAGTTGACACGTGCTTCCATGATTCTAGTGCGAGCCACATGACAACCTGTCAATTCCTGAAATCTCGCGATAGATGTTAAATAACAGAGATAATTGTCATTAATATATATCCTCAAAATATCCCTGATCCCGAAATATCCCGGATCCTGAAATATCCCGAATGGGAATATTTTGCGCCTAACAATTGCCCCCAATTTTACAGTTGTAAAATTTAAAAGATTAAAGTTTTAAAATTCGAATTTTGAAATTTGAATTGACGGTTTCGTGATTAAATGGACGGTTAGATGGGATAGCGGTTATTGTTCGATTGTCAGAGCGCTGCACATATAATGATCACGGTATCCTCCTTTCAAATCACTTATCCTCTTTGATCATCTTCTCCGGTAAGTTTTTATTCCGAATCCTCTGTTTTTTCTTGGTTTTTAATTAAGTAAAATGTCACATTCTACTTCTTCATCTGAGGCTAGCGATTTCTTCGATCAGAATGTCTTACCATATACTGGTTAGAATGCACGTGTCTTCGATGATGATCACATCGAGGTTATGCAACTCTCCCGAGCTTTCCCTGATGAGGCCGTTTTTCGTCGGTATGATCCTGCTCTGAAAGCTGATCATAGTTCCACCAAGTGGGTTTGTTTTCCTGAGTACCCATTTTCATTGGGTTTATCTTTTCCTTTCCCCACTCTGATTTCTGAATTCTTTCAAATCACCCGTCTCTGTTATCCTCAATTCATGCCGATGGGTTGGCGGTTGCTCGTCACTCTTCACAAACTGAACCATAGATATGGTCTCAAAATCGGTGTCCCCGAAATTTAACCTGTTTACCAGCTTCGTACCCATGGGTATTCTCGTTTTCTACTTCAAAGACGAACCGGTGCCCCTCTTTTAGTTCATGGGATAACCATGAACGAGGATGAGTGGAGAGACAAATTTTTCTTCGTTAAAAGGAGTTCTATCCCTGGGGGAATTTCTCTTCCAGTTAGTTGGTTATTAAAGGGTAGGATATCATATTTTTTATTATCATTATTCGAGTGTTTATTAATCAATTTTTGTTTATTGTTCTGTTTCAGTGCCGAAGTTCGAATCGTTCATTGCTGAAAATCAGGATACTCAACAAAAAATTCAATTTTTACTGAGGATTGGAGAGAGAGAACGAAAATTCGCACCATCAACCAAAGAAGATATCTCTGTTTCATCTGCATCTCACAGTGCTTCTTCCCAACAATCGCAAGCCTAAATGACATCAGGTATCCCGAAGTTAGTTTCTAGGTTTTGATTAGTCTTCAATGTTTTTACAATTTTGTTTATTTATTTAGAATCAGCTTTTGATCTTGAGGACCTCACTGACTTCTTGACTATCAAAAAAGAAAAAAACTAGCCCTGTTGCCCCCAAGGCGAGGATTATGCACACTCGTTCAACCAAAACTTCAAAGAAGCGAAATGGTGCCGATGTCATCAATGTGGATGAGATTCCTGACTTCCCTGCTGTTGACCTTCTCCACAAGGTAGACTTTTGTATTTCTTTATTTCTCGAGCAACTATATCCTCATATTATCCTTATTGTATAGGTTATCTCGAAAATATCAAGAGACAAGGAAGCCTTTGAAAAGCAAATCGAGGATCTTGAGGATCAGAAGAAGATTGCTGTTGCCAAGGCTGGTCATTATGAGAAGGAAGCCTCGAAGTTCAAGAAGCAGGTCAAGGATAACGACGCCGCCCACAAGTTGAAGGTGAAGGAGATCATCGAGGAGACCAAGAAGTCTGCTGCTGCTACCATCCTCAAAGCAAAGATCCAAATGGCAGAAAGGTCAAAACAAGAAGGCTCGGACTTGTGGGACAAGGACCTTGCCGACTGGGTTAAGGTTTTGGCTAAGCTGATTGGGGATATGGCGGAGACTTCTGATGCTGTGGCGAAGACGGCGAGCGTGGTGGAGACTAGTAAGGTGGCAGGTGGTGAGGATATTGGAGCTGGTGGAGGCGAAGAGGGTGTGGTGATGGGCGATGAAGATATAATTGATAAGGTCTGAGCCCATGATGTTTGTGGTTCTTTTTATGGTGATGTGTAGCTCTTTTTAAACAATATTTTGATGTTAAGTCCCTAGATGGGCAGACAATTTTTGGAATTTTAGGTGGAGGGACCATGTGTTTACATGGCGAAGCCTAAAATTTCTTAGTTTCTTTTTACTTTGACATTTTCAGTATATAGGGTGGAGGGACCATGTGTTTACATGGCGAAGCCCGGTATACTGATTTTATTTTGTTAGTCTTTTGACTTAGTAATATCAATGAATGCTTTATGATATTTTGGTCAATTATGCTTTGTAGTGTTTATTTTGAAATTTTGTTTAATCAAATCATTCCCATTATAGTTTATTTATATTTAGCATATTTGATTGGTGTGCTAATTGTAAAGACATTGAGGACATTATTGTAGTTTTCATCAAATTTAAATTCTGAAAACATTTATTCAAGATTTTATTTCAGGATCAGATATTTGCAAAAGGTAATAGTATGATTAAAAGTAAAGATATTTGATAAGATGAGAAATAAATACCAACTCCTTGACTGAGTAGATTTATTTTCGAAGCTCTTCTTATCCCTGTCAGGGTAATGTAGGAATTACGTACCTTAATATCTTTGGACATTTTACAACCATACTTGTGTAATATCCTGGAATAGTCTTGAGACTTGAATCCATCTCTTCAATATCTTTAAGCATGTTCCAAATAGAAATTGTATCTCAAAGTATCCTTGAGAATTTGTTCCTCAATATCCTTGGATATGTTGTAAGCGCATACTACATCTCGAAATATTCTTGAATGTTAATTCCTGCACATATTCAACAAACAAGAGAGATTGGGGTAAACCCAATATATTGGCGACTAAGGGTAAATACTGGCGACTAAGGCCGGTTAGACTGGCGACAAGGTCGAAATGCTGGCGACAAGGCCGAAAATACTGGCGACTATGGCCGGAATACTGGCGACAAGGCCGATTATACTGGCGACTAAGGCCGAAAATACTGGCGACTAAGGCCGGGATACTGGCGACTAGGCCGGAATTTGGTGGATCCCTGGTTATAGTCTTCGAAAATGAAATTGTCAGCCACTCAGCATGTACTGGTCCCAAAATCTCCAACTATACCGGGATATTATGGAGGATCCATAGTTATAACCCTTGATAATGAAATTGTCAGCCACTCAGCGTGTACTGGTCCCATTATCTTGGATTATAGTAGGATATACGTGTGCTAGTGGCGAGGGTATGAACCCTTAGTCTTCAAAGGTTTCTTGAGTTTTGATTTCAGGTCAAAACTTTGCAGCTAGATATAAAGTCAGTGCGGGGTCTTCATCAAGTTTTGATTTCAGGTCAAAACTTGGGCTGAGGCATATAGCCTCGTATCTTCTCCAGTTATTCCTGCAAAAACATAAGATATTTTTGCAAAGGTAGGCATTAGGGATCCCTAAGCCTCTCCAATGCTTAAGTTAGTATCAGGATAATTTGAGAATATATGATAGTAGGGATATATAAGAATTTTGCGAGAAATAATCATGTAAATGTAGAGTAAAGATTTCAGTGAAAGTTATATAAAGTATGTTTTTAAATGAATAGCATTCCATGCCCTCGGAATAGTTTCACCACCCATAGTGATTAATCTATATGCCCCTGTCACACCCCCAATTTTCAACTAACGGAATCACACCATTTGGGAACGTGACAAACCAGGATCTCAGATCATTAGACATAACGAAGACCTCTATATGAATTTTCAAAACATACTTTGGTCTAAATATCAAAGTTTTCAAAGTTTGCGGAAGCGTTTTAAAACAATAACAGTTGTAAAATGTAAATTACAATACAAAGTTTTCAAATGTTCAAATTCAATTAACTAAAATGTAAAGACATGCATGCGACTCAATCTCCTAGTCCATGCTGGCTTTCTTGCGCACCTTAGCGTCCTGAGAAAACATGTAAATCAAGTCAACACAACGGTTGGTGCATAACACAGGTTTAAGCATTCACAATGTTTAAAAAAACAGTTTGAATATCAATTTTGCAGATAACATAATCACACATGCATAGTCATGATAGCTAGTCATTTGTACTATTTACATAAGTGGTCGACACCGAAGCTGACGATTGCCATGCTATAGCATGTTTTTGCCTTGCCACTATTGTCTAGCACAAACAATAGTAATGAATGTTTGGTCAGTCAAACACCTGCGTAGATCCCATCTACCAAGTGAGGTTTGTCAAACCTAATAGATCTATTTCCAACTACCACGCTTTGCGCTACGGCAAACTAAACGGTTCGAAATGTAAGGCTTTGTAATGCTATGTTTGCACTTAATGTAAACAGCTAACTCATGCAAGTGATATGTATCTAAAAGTGTTTGTTGCACATGTTTTCTCCCCCAAAACAATTAAAATAAGAAAGGGGCCGTGTACGCACCTTTGATTGTGAATAGAATGATCAAATACACGTGAGATCGCGTAGACAACCTTCTACGAAGAATCTGTGTTATTACAATAATCTTGCATCATTTGAACTGTTAGATCGTGTTTATGGTCCCATACGTGTCAACACACGTATGTTAGAGAGTTAGAAATGTGCATACGTAAATACGTGCGACTTTGAAATCGTTTAAATAAAATCATATCTGATTTTATTTAAATAACCGTAATTATACGCGATTTCGTTTCTGATCTTAAAAATGAATTTTATTATTTCAAGGTGTTCGTATTCCCGTTACGGTTCCAACGCAACTCGAACGGGTTAAATCGGACTTGAAACGAAGAAGTTACGGGTTAAAAACCAAAGTTTGGTTTAAATACTAAAAACATGACAGCCCCCCGGTTCGAACCCGGAACCTCCCACACACACACACAAGCCCAGACCAGTTGGTCTATCATAGTTTTTGTTAACAGATCCAATCTTAAATTGTTTTAAACATCAATGGGCCGGTTCCCCCTTTTCTTATACATTCAAGCCCAATACTTCCCAATTGACCCTAATCGAACCTCAATTCGAACCCAATCGAGGCTGAAACCTTAGGGGTTATGTTCCTGGGATCCAACCGACCATGCAGGTGAGTTTAATTCGAAAATAAACTACTATAACCCGTTTAATTGAGTGTGTAAACATCCGAACGTGATTTTACCCATTTCCAATTCAAATCGATTAATTTCATGGTCAATTGTTCTTGGATTCATAGGGTTTTCACTGTGTATGGTGTTTCGACCATATCTAAGTTGTTTGATTCGAAAATCGTGCTCATCAAGGTAAAAATCCCCAATTCGTTTTTAACTTAAGAACCCTAAATTTCAACTCTATCAATTCGTTATCATTTCCTAAAATTGACACATGGTTTTCATTCTAAGATGAATTTCGAACATGTCTGTGTTGATTAATTGGATTCTATAACTCATTTGAATCGAAACCCCCAATTCGTTTTTAAGCATGAACCCTAGTTATAGAATTCAATCAATTCGATGTTTACACACGAAATACTCATAGGGATTAGCTTATTCGGCACTTTCTGAAACTTACCATGCTATTTAATTTGGTTCTACAATTTGTTTGCTACGAAATCCCCAAATCGTTTATCATAACAAGCCCTAGAAATCGGACCCTTATAATTCGAAATCCTTAGATGAAATTGGGTTAGGGGTATTCTTAGTCGGCCATTTCAGAGTGTATAGGAGTAATTACTTACTTGATTTAAATTCTAATTGGTGTATCCCGACTTTTAGATGAAATCTTGGCCGACTCTCGATCGTGTTCTTCAACCCACGGCTTCTTGGATTAAATTGGTATGTGCAGCAGGTTCTGAAAGTGCCGACTTGAAGTTATATACATTCGATTTAGTGAATTCCAATCGAATTAAACGAATTCGTCTTGACAATGAAACGGCTTCATCCTTAATGGTGGTTAATCGCGTTAATTATCAAATTGATGATCCAATTATTGCTATTACTGTTAATAATCATAAATATGATGATTATTGATGACTTAAATTCGGTTCCACACGTTTTTCTACGACTTTCAAGCTTAATTTGATATAATTCACTCGAATTTTGACTTCTAAAGTCAAACTTGTGTATTTCCTATATTTACATGATAAATCTTTAAAATTTAAGTGCTCAAGATCATATCTCACTTGATTCTAATCCCTTAGAATTGATTTTTCTCGCTTACATAACATCTCGGTTTATTCTAGAGTTAATGGGGTTAATCCGAATTGTCGAATTGTCACTAATTGGGTCACTTAGAACATTGTTGGGCTAGATTAACCCAATTGGGCCTCCTAAATACAATTGGGCCTATCTTGGGCCTACTTCTATTCAATTGAGCCTCATAAGATACAATTGGGCCTACTTCTATTCAATTGGGCCTCACAAGATACAATTGGGCCTATGAGGGTTAACGAGGTTAATTCGAAAATATCGGATTGTCACATCATCCCCTTGTTGAAAGAATTTTCGTCCCGAAAATTAGTAAATGTTAGGAGTAGTTAGGAAACTACTTACGAGTTTAAATCGTACGTGTTAGTGTGATTTGATCATTCCGTGTGCTTGTGTATTCATACACAAAATCTAATGTTTGCAACATCACAATTAAATGTGATCGTTCAATGTGACTGTTTGTGTGTACACTAGTTAGTTCACCTAACTGTGACTGTTTGTGTTTGATCATGACTATTTGTGTTTGATCATGACTGTGCTATGTAACCTCACACATAGTGAGTGTCTGTAACTGTTTGTACTATGCAACCCCGCACATAGCAAAATGTGTGTAACTAATCATGCATGTACTACCATAACATGTAACATATGAAATGTAGCACATAAAGTGTATAAAATGTAGTGTAACAAAAATGTTTGTAACAAAACCAATTGAATAAAATGTTTGTGCTTACAGTTTGAAATTTGCAGTGTTGATGTGTGAAGCATCACGTCATCCCCTTGTTGAAGGAAATTTCGCCCCGAAATTTAACGTGCGCTCTCAGTGTTTGTAGTTGCTGTTTTGAACAGATGAGGATACTTCTTCATCATTTGGTCTTCCCGTTCCCATGTGAATTCAGGACCACGTCTTGAATTCCACCGAACTTTGACTATCGGAATCTTGCTTTGCTTAAGTTGTTTGACCTCTCGGTCCATGATTTCTGCTGGTTCTTCAATGAATCGTAACTGTTCATCTACTTGTATTTCTTCCAATGGTACAATCAATGTCTCATCAGAAAGTCATTTCTTTAAGTTCGATACATGAAAGACATCATGAACTCCACTGAGTTCATCCGGTAATTTGAGTTGATACGCAACCGGACCATTCCTTTTCAGGATTTCAAAAGGTCCTACGTAACGTGGGCTAAGCTTCCCGCGCTTACCGAATCGTATCACACCTTTCCACAGTGATACCTTTAGAAGAACTCTGTCTCCTACTTGAAATTCCAACGGTTTGCGACGTTTGTCAGTGTAACTCTTTTGTCGATCCCGGGCCGCTGCCATACGGTTCCGGATTTGAGCTATCTTCTCAGTCGTCTCGTGTACTAGTTTAGGACCTGTAATCTGACTGTCACCAATTTCAGCCCAGCAAACTAGTGAACAGCATTTACGACCATACAATGCTTCAAATGGTGCCGCTTGAATACTTGTGTGATAACTGTTGTTGTAAGAGAATTCCACTAATGGTAAGTGGTTTTCCCAGCTGTCACCAAAATCAATGACACACGCTCGTAACATATCCTCGAGCGTCTGAATCGTACGTTCACTCTGAGCGTCGGTTTGCGGATGATAAGCGGTACTCATATCTAAACGAGTTCCCAAGGACTTATGGAGAGATTTCCAAAAGTTCGAAATGAATCGGGCATCCCGATCTGATATAATAGAGATTGGCACTCCATGTCGCGCTACCACTTCCTTGATGTAAATACGAGTCAACTTTTCCATTTTTTCAGTTTCCTTAATTTCTAGAAAATGTGTAGATTTCGTTAATCGATCGACAATTACCCATATCGTATCACAATCACTTGGTGTACGTGGTAACTTAGTAATAAAATCCATTGAAATCTGTTCCCATTTCCACATCGGTATCTCTGGTTGTTGCAGTAAACCAGATGGTTTCTGATATTCAACTTTGACTTTAGAACAAGTCAAACATTTGCTAACGTACTTAGCAATGTCGACTTTCATGTGAGGCCACCAATACAGTGCCTTCAAGTCATGATACATCTTGTCTGATCCCGGATGGACTGAATATCTGGATTTGTGTGCTTCATCCATCACGAGTTTCCTCAAACCACCATACAAAGGTATCCAAAGTCGATTAATGAAATAACGAATTCCATCAGGCTTGACATCCAATTGTGTTTCCATCCCTCGTAAGGATTCTTGTACTAATTTATCCTTTTCTAAGGCTTCAAGCTGAGCACTGCGTACCTTGTCAGGTAAGTCTGTCTGTATCGTCATCATAAGTGCGCGAACCCGTCTTGTTCCTGTTGTGTCTTTTCTGCTTAAGGCATCAGCTATGACATTAGCTTTTCCCGGATGGTACTTGATTGCGCATTCGTAGTCATTCAACAACTCAACCCACCGTCGCTATCTCATATTAAGCTCCTTCTGATCAAAGATATGTTGCAAACTCTTATGACCAGTGTAAATGGTACACTTGGTTCCATATAAGTAATGTCTCCAAATTTTCAAATCAAATACCACTGCTCCTAACTCCAAGTCATGAGTAGTGTAATTCTTTTCGTGTGGTCATGGTTGTCGTGAAGCGTAAGCAATCACTTTATCACGTTGCATCAACACATATCCCAAACCCTGTGCAGATGCATCACAATACACCACAAAGTCTTCCGTCCCTTCTGGTAAGGACAGAATCGGTGCACTGCAGAGTTTCTGTTTCAATAACTGGAATGCAGCTTCCTGTTTATCCGTCCAGTTATACTTCGTTCCCTTGTGCGTAAGAGCTGTAAGTGGTTGAGCGATCTTTGAGAATCCCTCCATGAATCGTCGGTAGTAACCCGCCAAACCAAGGAATTGTCGTACCTCGGTAGGGGTCTTTGGTGCTTCCCAATTCTTAATCGCTTCAATCTTCTCTGAATCAACGTGTATGCCCTTTTTTATTGACTATATGACCCAGGAATTGAACCTCTCGCATCCAGAAGTCACATTTCGAGAACTTAGCGTACAGTTGTTC
Organism: Mikania micrantha; assembly: GCA_009363875.1. Taxonomy (NCBI): domain Eukaryota; kingdom Viridiplantae; phylum Streptophyta; class Magnoliopsida; order Asterales; family Asteraceae; genus Mikania; species Mikania micrantha. The sequence continues at coordinate 28,851,176 of CM018690.1, read as the reverse complement.
TTGTTTCAATAATTCCAATAGCAATCGAAGATGTTCAGCATGCTCCTCCTCAGTTTGAGAATAGATGAGAATGTCATCTATGAAAACAATGACAAACTTATCAAGATAAGGTTTACAAACACGATTCATGAGATCCATGAATACAGCTGGAGCGTTTGTCAACCCAAATGGCATGACCAAGAATTTATAATGGCCATAACGCGTTCGGAATGCTGTCTTCGGGATATCTTCTTCCTGTACTCTGAGTTGCTGATAACCCGATCTGAGATCAATCTTCGAGTAGTAACTCGAACCTTGCAACTGATCGAACAGATCGTCAATCCGAGGTAACGGATACCGGTTTTTGATAGTGACCTTGTTAAGTTCCCGGTAATCGATACACATACGGAAAGTCCCGTCCTTTTTCTTAACAAATAATACTGGAGCTCCCCACGGTGAAAAACTAGGTCGTATAAAGCCCTTATCCAACAACTCTTGCAGTTGTGTAGAAAATTCTTGCACCTCTGATGGTGCAAGTCGATAAGGCGCCCTAGCTATCGGTGCTGCATCTGGTGTAAGGTCGATTCGGAATTCCACCTGTCTGATAGGCGGTAGTCCCGGTAGGTCTTCTGGAAATACTTCAGGAAATTCACAAACTACTAGAATGTCTTCAATCTTCTTCTCAGCTACCGGCTTCTCAGTTATAAGTGCTATAACTGTTGTATGACCTTTACGCAAACATTTGTGTGTTTTTATACAAGATATGAGTCGCAGTGGCGTACTGCTCTTCTCACCTTGTACATACAATATCTCTCCATGCAAAAGAGGTATACGAACGATCTTTTTATGGCATACTATTTCAGCCTGTTGTTTGGACAACCAGTCCATGCCAATGACTACACCAAAACTGCCTAATGGGATAGACATAAGGTCAATGTCCAGTGTTTGACCCATCGAGTCAAGGACACAGCCTTTGAGAATATGTTCTGTTGTGATTAACTTGTCTTCAGCTAGTTCTACCGTGCATTCAATCTCTAATGGTGTTGAGGTTATGGAAAATATTCCACTAAATTCATTATATCTAAAGCTCTTTTATGTTCCAGTATCCAACAATACAGATCATATCATTTGTTTATCCCACATGTACTTGCAGTGAGCCCGAGCTTTTCTCTATACTTCTTTTGATCATGAAGGCCTGTCTCCTCAGACCATTGTTTTCGTTCCTTTTGTTGTTACTACCAGCGCGCTTCAGTTGAAGTACTCTGGCTTTTTGCATCCAAAGCATCCTTTGAGTGTTTCTTGTTGTTGTTATGGTCATTGAGAACTCTGCTCGCTAGACACCTGAAATCAGACTTCATTCTTCGCTTGATAGAGAAGTTTTACAGATGTTCACAAGTAGATGTTTTGACATACATTTGAAATTATCCAGGTGAAGTGCAAAATCTCACTATGAGTGTTTCTCAAACACAGAGTAACCAGAACTACGGCTGGAAATTTGATGAATGTTATGTTGGAATCCCGATATGTTAACGGAATTCGTTTCAACTACCAGAATGAAGGATATGAGAATGTTTTATGTATGTGTTTCGAAAAATAGGCTCACAATAGAATTTGCCAGAATTCATGCGTACCTGTAAATTCACGATTACGTTGCGCACCATGATCGTCAACTTACCTTACATAAGGATTCTAGTTCCTCCTACCTTGAGCTATTTGGTTTTTGTGGGATTCAGAGTTTATTCAAGACATCAAGATTCAGACAATAGTCACATGATGTATGATTGGATAGTCTATCCAAAGAATTACTTAGGGATAGTTACTTGAGTTGAATGCTAATATAGGATCTAATGTAGATCCTACAAGAATAGCTATTCGGCTTGAGTGTGTTTTTCTTATGTAGCCTGATGTCGAGACGCTCATTGTGTGAGTGTTAGTGTAGTTATTTGGAGTTGACCACCTTGCAGTCAATGTATCTCCTATAAGTGCCCAAGTTGATATTTAACTCTAAATAGAGGTCACCAAGGTTTTCAAATAATATGATTTGCTTTTACGTATGCACCGGTAACGGAAAACTTTCCCGCACGTTCACTTTAGTTCTTCTTACTTCGAGTGACAGTGTCCGTTTTGTGGCACTTCAAGTGTAACAAGACGTTAGGTTTGAATCCTCATCTTACAGTTGATGAGTTCAGAATGTGGTTCTTGTAAACCGTACATGTGGAAGTACCAAAAGTTACAAGAATGTTGTCGAGGTGTTAGAAAGAATTTTTTTATCAAGGCTGAAACCACAACCTTATTAACCGCTGTCAGTGTTGTAAAGAGTGATGGATCATTTGTCAGAACTAAAAATTTAGTGGAACTAGTAGATATAGTCCCAAGCTAAGGAATGTTATTGTTTGAGTCATTGGGTTTATTTCATCCGCTGACTCATTGAGAGAGCCATAGGGTCTATTTCATCCTCCAGACTTGTTCGAGTGAGCCATATGATCTATTTCCTCCCTTGGCTTGTTTGATTGAGTCATAGTGCATATTTCATCCCTTGACTTGTTTTAGTGAGTCACAGAGCCTATTTCATCCCTTGACTTGTTTTAGTGAGTCACAGAGCCTATTTCATTTCCTGAATGGTTTTAGTGAGTCAAAGAGTCTATTTCATCCCTTGACTTGTTTTTGTGAATCATAGAACCTATTTCATCCCTATAGTTATCCAGTGATCTTTGTAGCTGCCTCTCACATGTTGTGAATTTCACGATTCATACGTGCAACAAAAGCTGCAAATGCTTGCCCTAGTGAGTATCCCAGAGTAGGTAATGTCCAACTACTAGTAGTAGTGTCAAGAGTAGGTGGCGAAAGTACTCGCTCCTCACGCACCCAGCTGCGAATGAGATCAGGGATCCACTGCCAATACTGGCCATTCTCCCTCGGTTGTTTGTGTATCTCATCATCATAGTGAATCATGTCATCCATTGGCTCAGGTCGCCTCTTCTTGGATGCTGGTGATGATGCAACTTAATGTTCTATATCACTAGTATGTGTGGATGGTGATGCCATGTTTGTTACATAATACCATATGTAATTGCTATGCAAACTATCGTGTAAGCAAGTGTGTCTAATGTCTAACAGTTATAGTCTAGATCTACCAATGCAAACCTAATTCGCTATAACCAAATGCTCTGATACCAATCTGTCACACCCCCAATTTTCAACTAACGGAATCACACCGTTTGGGAACGTGACAAACCAGGATCTCAGATCATTAGACATAACGAAGACCTCTATATGAATTTTCAAAACATACTTTGGTCTAAATATCAAAGTTTTCAAAGTTTGCGGAAGCGTTTTAAAACAATAACAGTTGTAAAATGTAAATTACAATACAAAGTTTTCAAATGTTCAAATTCTATTAACTAAAATGTAAAGACATGCATGCGACTCAATCTCCTAGTCCATGCTGGCTTTCTTGCGCACCTTAGCGTCCTGAGAAAACATGTAAATCAAGTCAACACAACGGTTGGTGCATAACACAGGTTTAAGCATTCACAATGTTTAAAACAACAGTTTGAATATCAAGTTTGCAGATAACATAATCACACATGCATAGTCATGATAGCTAGTCATTTGTACTATTTACATAAGTGGTCAACACCGAAGCTGACGATTGCCATGCTATAGCATGTTTTTGCCTTGCCACTATTGTCTAGCACAAACAATAGTAATGAATGTTTGGTCAGTCAAACACCTGCGTAGATCCCATCTACCAAGTGAGGTTTGTCAAACCTAATAGATCTATTTCCAACTACCACGCTTTGCGCTACGGCAAACTAAACGGTTCGAAATGTAAGGCTTTGTAATGCTATGTTTGCACTTAATGTAAACAGCTAACTCATGCAAGTGATATGTATCTAAAAGTGTTTGTTGCACATGTTTTCTCCCCCAAAACAATTAAAATAAGAAAGGGGCCGTGTACGCACCTTTGATTGTGAATAGAATGATCAAATACACGTGAGATCGCGTAGACAACCTTCTACGAAGAATCTGTGTTATTACAATAATCTTGCGTCATTTGAACTGTTAGATCGTGTTTATGGTCCCATACGTGTCAACACACGTATGTTAGAGAGTTAGAAATGTGCATACGTAAATACGTGCGACTTTGAAATCGTTTAAATAAAATCATATCTGATTTTATTTAAATAACCGTAATTATACGCGATTTCGTTTCTGATCTAAAATATGAATTTTATTATTTCAAGGTGTTCGTATTCCCGTTACGGTTCCAACGCAACTCGAACGGGTTAAATCGGATTTAAACGAAGAAGTTACGGGTTAAAAACCAAAGTTTGGTTTAAATACTAAAAACATGACAGCCCCCCGGTTCGAACCCGGAACCTCCCACACACACACACAAGCCCAGACCAGTTGGTCTATCATAGTTTTTGTTAACAGATCCAATCTTAAATTGTTTTAAACATCAATGGGCCGGTTCCCCTTTTTCTTATACATTCAAGCCCAATACTTCCCAATTGACCCTAATCGAACCTCAATTCGAACCCAATCGAGGCTGAAACCTTAGGGGTTATGTTCCTGGGATCCAACCGACCATGCAGGTGAGTTTAATTCGAAAATAAACTACTATAACCCGTTTAATTGAGTGTGTAAACATCCGAACGTGATTTTACCCATTTCCAATTCAAATCGATTAATTTCATGGTCAATTGTTCTTGGATTCATAGGGTTTTCACTGTGTATGGTGTTTCGACCATATCTAGTTGTTTGATTCGAAAATCATGCTCATCAAGGTAAAAATCCCCAATTCGTTTTTAACTTAAGAACCCTAAATTTCAACTCTATCAATTCGTTATCATTTCCTAAAATTGACACATGGTTTTCATTCTAAGATGAATTTCGAACATGTCTGTGTTGATTAATTGGATTCTATAACTCATTTGAATCGAAACCCCCAATTCGTTTTTAAGCATGAACCCTAGTTATAGAATTCAATCAATTCGATGTTTACACACGAAATACTCATAGGGATTAGCTTATTCGGCACTTTCTGAAACTTACCATGCTATTTAATTTGGTTCTACAATTTGTTTGCTACGAAATCCCCAAATCGTTTATCATAACAAGCCCTAGAAATCGGACCCTTATAATTCGAAATCCTTAGATGAAATTGGGTTAGGGGTATTCTTAGTCGGCCATTTCAGAGTGTATAGGAGTAATTACTTACTTGATTTAAATTCGAATTGGTGTATCCCGACTTTTAGATGAAATCTTGGCCGACTCTCGATCGTGTTCTTCAACCCACGGCTTCTTGGATTAAATTGGTATGTGCAGCAGGTTCTGAAAGTGCCGACTTGAAGTTATATACATTCGATTTAGTGAATTCCAATCGAATTAAACGAATTCGTCTTGACAATGAAACGGCTTCATCCTTAATGGTGGTTAATCCCGTTAATTATCAAATTGATGATCCAATTATTGCTATTACTGTTAATAATCATAAATATGATGATTATTGATGACTTAAATTCGGTTCCACACGTTTTTCTACGACTTTCAAGCTTAATTTGATATAATTCACTCGAATTTTGACTTCTAAAGTCAAACTTGTGTATTTCCTATATTTACATGATAAATCTTTAAAATTTAAGTGCTCAAGATCATATCTCACTTGATTCTAATCCCTTAGAATTGATTTTTCTCGCTTACATAACATCTCGGTTTATTCTAGAGTTAATGGGGTTAATCCGAATTGCCGAATTGTCACTAATTGGGTCACTTAGAACATTGTTGGGCTAGATTAGCCCAATTGGGCCTCCTAAATACAATTGGGCCTATCTTGGGCCTCATTGGGCCTACCTTGGCCTCATTGGGTCTACTTCTATTCAATTGAGCCTCATAAGATACAATTGGGCCTACTTCTATTCAATTGGGCCTCATAAGATACAATTGGGCCTACGAGGGTTAACGAGGTTAATTCGAAAATATCGGATTGTCACAGCCCCCTTTCCAGCTTCGGAATCAATTTTGTAAGGTCCTTCCCATTTTGGGGTAAGCTTTCCATCCGTTGGATTAGTGGTATTCTGGAATGATTTTCTTAAAACTAAATCTCCTATTTGGAATCTTCTGATCCTTATATTCTTGTTGTAAGATTTAGCTATCTTTTGCTGGTAAGCAGCCATTCTAATTTTCGCAATATCCCTAGATTCATCGATGGTGTCACACCTCGAGCCGGCGGGGTTGAATCGGAGTCCCCGTCGGGCGGAAGGTTCCCGGGGCGCGATATCGTGAGTGATAATCGAAGTGATCAGATGGTTTACATTGCACATGATATAAATGAGAAATGCTAAATGGAATAGAATTACCAAGTTAAATTACATCCGAATTGTTCATAATTTAACAATGTAAATCTATCATAAACATTATAAATTTTCTATCTTGTATTTACACAAGATCCACAAAATAATTTGTATAATGATGTCTTCAAAAGTATGCAGGTCCAAAATACTAAGTCTTCTATCTGAAGTCCTAGTCCAAAAGAAATGACTCTTCAGTTGACCTGTTCGTCACCTGAGAAGTCATGCAAAAATAAAGTCAACACATGGTTGGTGAGTTCACATAGTTTTAGAAATTGAAAATGATTTGAAAACCTCCTTTGGTAAAGACCCTAACCTCATTAACACCACATGTAATATACACATCGGTATGCTTATATATAGGGCATATGTAAGGGACAAGCCCTAGCCAACATCCCACCACATACTAATATGCATATGACACTGTTGTTAATGATAATTAGGCATTTTTACCCTTAACACAATCCCACAAGTTCTTCAGTTTGTTGTCCCTGTCATTACAATCATTTGAAATCCATGTTTATTTCACAAGTTCATCACACATTATGATCAACTACAGTAATTGTATAAACAGTTATAAATGCTTAATTAAATAAATAAATAAACATTTAATAAAATCTAAGTCCTATTGATTGGAGCCTTTGGTCATACTCGAGTAGACTAGTCTGTCAATCTAGGTACTTAGTAGTTAGGGAATCTGTAAATATCCTCAAACATGCGACCTACAATTCAAACGGTCTAGCTAGGACTTCTTGACAGGTAGGATTTTATGTTTCGTCTGTTTTTGGCGTATGTTATCTCTGATATTTCCCAGGCTTTCCCTTGAAAATGATTTATTGATTCGTCTAATTCTGTTACAAGATGTACTTAATTCGTTGATCTTAGAATACTAGATTCTTTGATCAATTGTACACTTGATTCGTTGTTCAACAAACACTTGATTTGTAGAACATCGAATATTGTCTTTGCAAAGATTGTTTCGTTTGATTCATTGAACTCCCACACTTGTTTCGTCAAAATGTTTCGTTTGATTCTTTGAACACACCCACTTGATTTGTCAAAATGTTTCGTTTGATTCATTGAACACACCCACTTGATTTGTCAAAATGTTTCGTTTGATTCATTGAACACACCCACTTGATTTGTCAAAATGTTTCGTTTGATTCGTTTGAAATGTTTAGTTTAACCCGATTATTCACTTAATTTATAAGTGAATAAGATTAGTAAAACCTGCATAAAACATTCCTAGACATGGTCTAGGATAACATTTATATATGTAAAACATATAAATTTAAAAGCATTTAAGTAAACAATTTAAATAAACAGTTTACGCATGCTTCTCAGCCCCGCGTTTTAAAACAAAAATGTTAGAAAAGGGGCAATGAACTCACCTGTGCTGATGTCTAATGTACTATCACAGAATACACACTCTTGTTTGTAGGCTAAGTATCTTCAATTGCTGAGTTATTTTATAAGAATTTGAATGTAATAAGTACGCGTAGTAGTCGTTGTGCCTAGAGTTGGGTCTTGTTGTGTGTGCAACTAAGTGTCTTAGTACTAAGTGTATCTAAGATCTAATCTATCTTAATTACCCTTCTTATGATCCCAAATCCCATGGTTAGTTATAATAATTTACTTTTAAATTTTTAGAAAATTCGGGCAGAGTTTCCCCTTGTTTAAGTTCAAATCCAGAAAATTTATGTTGTCTATTTATAAGCAATTTCCCAAACAATTCAATTCAAAACATTTAACACTTTATAACTAAATAAATTTAAAAGAAACCAATGACAATTATAAATTATTTTTCAAATTAAATGAGATTTTAGAAAATTATTAACTTTAATTGAAAACATTCACTCATTCAATTCTATGTTAAAACATCATTGTTCAAATTTAATTAAACGTTTAACATTTGATGGACTTAATCAAGTCCCATTGGGCCTATTTAAGCCCAAATGAAGATCTTTGATTCTCAATTGATCATCCAACTTTGATTTTAATCCATAAGAGTTCTTAAAAAGATCCTTCTCGTGTGTTAGACTACTTCAAAAGATGTTAACATTTATATTGATGTGTTATTGTGTTTCATGAAGATGCATACATCTTAGTAACCCTACTTAATAGTCCATGCATCAACATACAACATAATTCATGCATGCATGTATCCTTAGCTCATTTCTAGACCTTGAGTCCTTGTGTGTACATCCCCGTGATCCTTAGAGTCAAATTCATAGCCCTTAACCCATCACAGCTCTAATTTGATAACATTTTAGGTTCGGTATCCCCAAGGAGCAGCGAACCTTTTGAGGCAAGCTCCTTGGGTTCGGCTAACATTTTAACACCACGAACCCTTAGGGCTCGGCTATAATGATGGAAGGTTCGGCCGAAAGAGAATTGGTTCGTGGTCTTGATGGTTCGGCTACACTAACATAGGGTTCGGCTCTAATGGTTCGTGTCTACTAAAGTTTGCATGGCAAAGGTTCGGCCATACATGGTTCGTTGCCCCTAAAGCTTCGGCTAAGTAGGGTTCTGTCCCTATCTGGTTCGGCAAAATAGGTTCTTTAATCCTAGGGTTCGCCACCCTAGGTTCGCCCAAGAAAAGAGGGTTCGCAACTTTAAGGGTTCGGCTAGAAGGTTGCAGGTGCCCAGGGTTCGTGAGTCAGAAGCACAGGTTCGTCACAGGCCAACAGGGTTCGGTGCTCAGGGTTCGTCCCTAGTTGGCCATTCCGAGAAAAAGGTTCGGCTGCAAGATGTTAGGTTCGGCCAGTTAATGCCTTTCACGAACCTGTGTCTTCATCTTCCTCGTCGATACAATCTGTTACAAACACATTCCTAGGACTCCCTAGTGACTTACAAGTGTTCATCTAAGTGTTTTATAAGTGTCTAGACCGATTAGAACATCAACAAACCTAAAGGGTTCGTGATATACTATAAAACCGAATTTAAAACTGAAATTTACCTCAATTTCCACGGTTAGATACTTGTTTTTCTTGTACTTCCGTGATCTACGAGATGAGAGGATCAAGATGACACCAAATTTGATCGAATCCAACTTGAAATGAGCTTCAAATCTTAGAGAGAAGTTAAAGTTTCTATAGAGAGAGAGAGAGAGCTAGAGAGAGAGACGAAAATTTGGTGGGTGAAATGAGTTGGTGAGAGTTGATGATACATTAAATGACTCCATTTAATGTATCACAATACCCGTCGTTCGATCTCGTTTGGTTTCGCGTAAAATTTCCGGATCGTGTAGTTTTCGCGGTGAAACGACACGATTTATGAAATTAGAAATCACTTAATTATTCTAAGTGGTTATTCCTAGTAAATTAACTAATATCTTTATTTAATTAAATTTAAAATATTTATTTACTGTTTAAACCGGAACGCACAGTTGTCGCGCGTATTCGTTCGAATCGTCACTCGTACGAACACGACGATAACTATACTTTTCGATCTTCTTTTCTAATTATAGAATATCATTCAGAATTTAAACTTTCAGATATATTCGTACAGATCGTCACCTATACGAATAACCCGTCAATTTAGCATTCACGTAACAATATTCGTGTGTCTTGTTCTTTAAAGCCTCACATACGCTTAAACATAATAAAATCCTAACAAATAAACCTATGATGGTTCTGTATTGTCAAATATTTATCTGACTCAAGAACCATTGTTCTGAACTGTGTTTCTATTAAATGTTTCTGAATTTGATCAATGACAACACAAAATGATAATGATAAATGATGTGAATATGAAATGTACTGAAATGTATATGATTCGTACCTGTTTACTGTTCATGCTACTGTGTAAGATCACTGTTCCGGTGACGGTTCCGGCACTGATGTTACAGTCTCCCCTTGTTAGAGAAATTTCGTCCCGAAATTTAAGAGTTGTTATCGGGTACAGCTTCCTCTTCAAACAGCTGGGGATACTTTGACTTCATGTGATCTTCACGTTCCCAAGTAAACTCGGGCCCGCGTCTTGAGTTCCATCGAACCTTTACAATAGGAATACGGCTTCGCCTCAGTTGTGTAACATCACTGTACTTTAGGTTGTCCGTACATCCGTACATCCGTACGATTGTACTGTTACGACCTGAGATTTTGTAATTATTAATATTGACACATTATTTGATGATTATCACTGTTGCTGGTGTACATGATTATAACATATTATATGCGTAAACCATGGGGAGTTTAGTTGTAACCCAACTAAACAGAACCAAAGAGTTATCGCAATGCTATTATTGATGATTATGGATTATTGGTTTGAGAATGGAATTGGGTTGTATTGGGATGCAACTAGGAGTTGTTAGAGTCTGGTTGCTAAACATAGTCAAGGACACATGGTCATGGTTTATCGAAATAGCGGTGGGATGGTGTAGGGGAGGTTGCGATCTACCTCTGCATATGCCCTATACATATGCATATTTCGGTCTATCATGGATGTTTCAGTGACTTGGTTTAGTGGGTTTTGGTTTGGGAAGATAATATTAAAGTTAATAAATAATGAGAATAATATTACGCGATGGTGAGGTTACGAACATTACTTAAACGCGAATGTTGATTCAGAAATGTTAACTTAATAATGTATTCGCGTGAGTGACGATTCACACGAATATTATTATTAAGAATAATATACTGAAACGATATTCCGTAAATTATAAATCAAATCGAAATACGGTACGAGCATCGGATTCACAAAGGTGACGATCTTTACGAATACGTAAGCGAGTAACGCGTTTCGACGAGATAAATAAATAATATCAAACGATATTAAGATTAATAAAAGAAACTTAAAACGTTTATTAGGAATCACAACTTAAATTAATTTCGAATGATCGGATAATTTAATAATTAAACTAACGAAAACGAAACGGAATTATTTTACGAGATAGTTTAATTAAAACCATTTTCTTTAAAACTATTTTTATAAAAATGAAATATTATTTACACAAGTTATAGTGTAAATATGATTACGTTAAAAACCGAGCATTTTATAATTTTAATAGCGATAAAAACGAGACCGAACACACGGGGACGGGACGGGCATAAGAGGTGGAAGACATCTTCATCCTCCTCACTTTCAAAAACCCTTTCTCTCTCTAAAAACACAAGAATCGTCACTTTCTCTCTCTACAACTTCTCTCTACGATATCTCGCTCGTTTCTTAACGGATTCACGAGATCTTGGCGCCCACGCGTTCGTGTGATCGAGGGGAACAAGAGGATACGAAGAAATCCTATATTTGATTGACGATTTGAGGTAAATCTGAATGTTTACTTTCGGGTTTTGATAAGGAATCTCATGTGTTCATAATCTTCATTTTTCAAAACGATTTTGAGTTCTACACTTGTTAATCGAATTAGTTTACATATGTAGAAGCCTAGACGCACCTGAAATCATTTAGGGTAGATGAGGGTGACGATGCACAGCCCAAAAACTCACAGGTTCGTGAGGAGCTGTTCCTGGGCCGAACCCCATAGGCCTTAGCCGAACCTTTAGTTGGGATTAACACCTAGGCAGCGAACCATGGGGGGCGATCCTTGAACGAACCATTCCTAGTTGGCCGAACTCATGGGCTGCGAACCCCGGTGCAACGAACCTAGGATGGTTCGGTGGTTCCAGCGAACCCTTCTCAAACTGCCGAACCCTAGTAGGGTCAGCCGAGCCTTGTGGCTTCACGAACCCAATAGAGACGAACCTGCACCATGAGAGGCTGCGAACCTTGTGCAGCCGAACCCTTGTATGCTCAGCGAACCTTAAGAACCAGCCGAACTATTTTTGCGGCGAACCCTAGCCATGCGACTTGACCTTGGCCGAACCTTTAAAGGCTGCGAACCCTGAATATGTTTGCCGAACCTAGGCTATGTTTAGGCCTAGGGTTCGCTGACCTGTGATTAGAAAAACCCAAGGACCCTTAAAAATTAAGATTTGGATTAAGCCAAGGAATCAAGATCATGTAAGTATATATATATACCCACGTATGCATGCATGGGAAAGGTAAATTGTCATTTTCTTAATAAATATAAGTTTAAGAACCTTAAGATTTGGTATGATGAATATTTATAAGGATTAAAATTAATATGGATCTCTTAAAACTTAGATAGAAATTTCGTAGAGTTCAAATTATTATGACCAACCAATTAAAAGTGCATGCAAAGGTGGGTATAGAGTTATGCATGACAATGATTAATATTCTTGAATGGGAACATATATATACGTCTTAATGGGAAAAATTTGGTTGATCAAATAGATATGCATTAATATGTTCATGAATTAGGTCATGACTATGGGATATGCGTATTTTTGGAAATAAGGATAATACATCACAACTAGCTAATACCATAGAATGATTTAAGTTATCAAAAAGCTTAAATTACATTCTAAGGAGGGTTACTATAAACTATTGAGTAGTTATTTAAACCTTGATGAAATGAATAAAGTGAATGAAAATACTTAGGAGATTAAAGTAAATCAAGATGAACACCCAATACCAATAAAACACTTATACTTATAAACACGATCACATATTAAATTACAGATCTTTGAGTTGACTTGAGTTACATACGCGAGCGCGCATTATAAGAGAACACTGATTCTAAGGACTTCAGGTGAGTTCTCATAACCTCCCTTTCTTTAAACTGTTTTTGGTTTTAAAACTCGGAGGTGAAACATGTATACCGGTTTAAATATTATTTTGATAACACAAGGATAATACCTGTTTATCATTATGATATTCATTATTATGGATTATCATTATTATGGATTATCACTGATTATCATACATCTGTGTAAACATTGTTATTGACTTCAGTCGGTAACAAAGGTTACATGTATTGTCACATACTCTGTGAATCATTGCCTTTGACTTCGGTTAATTGCTTTGACTTCATGTATTGTCACGTGGATGGTTTCCACATCCGTGAATCATTGCCTTTGACTTCGGTTAATTGCTTTGACTTCATGTATTGTCACGTGGTTAGCGACCACTCCATGGATCATGTTTTTAACTTATGTTAATTACATAATGTCCCTGTATAGTCACATATATTATTTGAGAATATTGAAGTTGAGATTGATTGATTGATTGGTTATGTGGGTGGATTACCTATTGTTGAATATGATTATCTATGATTGATTATGACTGATTGGATATGTGACTTTGTGTTTGTGTATGTGATTGATTGTTGAGTTTGGGGATTGGTTGGATTATCTCATACAGGTATTATTGTGGATTTCTCAGAAAATCATAAGTATTTATACGCGTTTTATCTAAACTTTTATTAAAACCATTTTTCAACTTAAACTTTTAAATTCATTTTATAAAACCTTTTAAGTATAAAACTTATGATGACTCACCAACTACTTTGTAGTTGACACTTGATTTCTTACATGTTTCAGGTGATGGAGACAAGTAGGATGAAGAGGGTGATCTCTTCTATTTTGGACATCATCATATAGTATCTTGGACTTAGCTGAAATTAACTAAAATTCTGGCGATTAGAGTTTAGTTAGTTTAGCTAAATCTTTTGTGTATTTGATGTATGTAATTCATGATGAACATGATTTTTGTGTAAACATTTATTTGGTTTGATTGATATATGATGATATGTAATTAGATGCCCACGAGCTTTTGAACAATCTACACATCCCTCGTGGCATCCCGACGTTTCCACCATCGGTCGGGGTGTTACAGATTGGTATCAGAGCCTGGGTTATAGGGAATTAGGTTACTAGAAATGGTTGACCTAGTCTATAACCATAGGATACCCTAGTATGAAGAAATTCATACATTAGTTAGTATATTCAGGATTTCATGCTTATGTGTTTATTACATGTTAACTGAACTCCTGTTATACATCTAAATTATATATGCTGCTACTAATTAATTGTTTACTTGTGCCCTAATGACTCGATAAGGAAATACTCGTGGTGTATTGTAAAGGTGGTGGGACGGTGGTTTGGGCGGTTGCGACCTACCCTTATCATATGCCCTATACATATACCATTTACAGCACATCGGGTGGATGTCAGTATTGAGGAATAAGGGAACTACCCGTTTGGGACACTTATCTGCTTAGGAAATTAACTGCTTATGAATTATCTGCTTTAGGAATTATTTGTTTAATTTATAAACTCCAGGCAAGGACACACTCGTAGTATACTACAAAGGTGGTGGGATGTTGGCTAGGGCAGTTGCGACTAACCCTTACATATGCCCTATATATACCATTTGTAGTATATTGGGGGTCTGTCAGTGTCAGGAACTTAGGATATTATTAGGATATTATTAGGAGTTGCTGTAAGGTTATGATTGATGGGTTGTTGATGATATGTTGGTTGAGAATGTTTTGGATTGACACTTTGGATGATCACATTTGATGGACACTTATAAATTCACTTATGAACCATAATGATTGGACACGTAGGGTGCATAGGATTAATGAACGATATGAACGCTTAGTGATAGAATTATGATTTGGGTGATGATATAGATACTTGATGATAATATAAACTCATAGTGATGATACTAACACTTAGTGATGGTATGAACACTTGATGAAAATAAATCATAGGGAAGTTATGAACACTTAGTGAAAATAAGAGCACACAGTGATGATATGAACCCTTATTAATGATCATGGACATTGAGAATTGGTATGGAATTTAGTGAACTTAGACATTAGGAGAACTTTAATGTCAGGTGAACTTAGACATTAGGTGAATTTAGAAATAGGTAAACCTACATGTCAGGTGAACTTAGACATTAGGCGAACCTAATTGTCCAAGGGAACTAAAGACCACTTCACTCAAAACTATCCTATCTAGGATAAGGTTTGTGAAGTAAGATTTTGGGAAGATACATGATACACCCTAAACGCTAACAAGGGCATAATCGTGGTGCAATGGAACGGTGGTGGGACGGTGTAGGGGAGATTGCGATCTACCTCTGCATATGCCATATATATAAGCTTGTTGCATTGCATCGGGAGGTTTTCAGTGTTGGTATAGGGTGGGGAATGTATGGCACTTAGGAATAGGTAGTTAATATTAGTTATGACCAACTAGGACACTTAGTACAGTATTAGGAAAATTATAAACGTTATGAGTTTAATGACAGATAAGAGAAAAGTATAGTTCCTATATGTAATCTTAACTGTCTAAATGAACTCATTTGACCATTGTTTGTATGACTTACGTTGTAAACGGTAGTAACATGTTTCTAATTTCTCAGAAACATGCCGCCTCGCCGTCACAACGAAGATGACTCGAACAATGGAGATGCTAGTAACAGTAATGCCAACTCCGGCATACAAGAGTTAACAACACTGATCTCTGGCTTGGTTAATCAGTTGACACAAGCCAATCAATCTCTCGCTCAGAACAGAGGTGGTGCAAACCCACCAACTTGCACGTTCAAACACTTTAACTCCTGTAATCCACAGAAGTTTACGGGTGCTGAGTCAGCCACTGGTCTGCTGCAGTGGTTTGAGAGCATGGAGAACACCTTCATTAACAGCGACTGCCCTGATAACCTGAAAGTTCGTTATGCCACCAGTGTTTTCCAAAAGAGAGCACTGACATGGTGGAATGGGGAGAAACGAACTAGGGGAGTTGATGCTGCCCTTGCACTGACATGGACAGAGGTCAAGAATCTGATGACCACTGAGTTCTGTCCACGTAGCGAAATGAGGAAGCTTGAGACCGAGTTTTGGGAACTCAAGCAAGACAGCGGAGAGAATGTCATCTACAATACTCGTTTCCACGAGTATAGTCTGTTGGTGCCTCATATGGTGACACCCTTAGAGAGGGCTATTGAGAAGTATATAGGCAGTTTGCCTATGCAGATTCAAGACACAGTTTACGGGAGCAATCCCAAAACACTTGAGGCTGCGATCCGATTGTCTGCAACTCTTACCGACAATCATGTGAAGAATGGGACACTTACAAGGAAGGGAACCAAGAAGACAGAGGTGAAGTCTGCTGTGAAAGAAACCAAGACTGAAGTAAAGTCTGAAGCTTCTAGTTCATCCAAAAGCAGCAACAAAAAGAGGAAGACCAGGAACTTCATGGTCACTGCTCCTGCTGCAAAGTCTGCGCAACAATCATCCAACAACTCAACTGCAAGGAACTACACTGGGAATACTCCCCAAAGTAATACTTGCAGATATCATCACATGTCAAACTTGCCTTGTCGCATCTGCAACAACTGTGGCAAGGATGGCCATTTTGCTAATGTCTGTCGGAGTGCACCGCAAGCACAAAGGATGCAACATGCACCGCTTGCACTGCCAGCTCCTCAAGCACAACATATTCAAGCTGAACCTGTTCGCCAGGTACCTCAAGCACAGGCGAGAGCCTGTTATAAGTGTGGTGAAGTGGGTCACTTCAGAAATCAATGCCCGAAGTTGACTGGAAACAATCAGAGGGTGGCAAGAGGCCAGGCGTTCCAACTGAATGCTCCAGCTGCTCAAGCCAACTAGGATGTGGTCAACGGTACATTTCTGATCAACAACTCTTATGCATATGTCTTATTTGATTCTGGTGCCGATAGGAGTTTTGTTTCATATGATTTTGAATGCTTGCTTGGTAGAACACGTACATATTTAGATAAACCGTTCAATATGGAGGTGGCTGACGGAAACACTATTGATATTGACACTGTTATTGTTGGATGTACTGTGAACTTAAATGATCACGTTTTCCCAATTAATCTCATACCGATGCATCTTGGTAGCTTTGATGTTATCATAGGCATGGATTGGTTAGCCACCCACAGAGCGGAAATAGTTTGCCATGAGAAGTACATACGTATTCCATTGCCTTCGGGTGAAACTTTACGGGTCTTTGGAGAAACTTCTAGTAAAGGTCTTAAGCTTATGTCATGCACTAAAGCCCACAAATACCTTAGGAAGAAATGTATTTCATTCTTAGCTCACATTGTGGAGAAGAAAGAGAAAGGAAAGAAAATTGAAGACGTGCCGGTAATCAGAGATTTCCCAGAAGTATTTCCAGACGATTTGCCGGGGCTTCCACCAGAACGTCAAGTAGAGTTTCGAATTGACTTAGTACCTGGTGCGAACCCTGTCGCCAAGGCTCCCTACAGACTTGCGCCTTCGGAGTTGCAAGAATTGGCGAGCCAGCTGCAAGAGCTTACTGATAAGGGATTCATTCGCCCGAGCCATTCACCATGGGGTGCACCGGTCCTGTTAGTCAAAAAGAAGGATGGGTCATTCCGAATGTGCATCGACTATCGCGAATTGAACAAACTCACAATTAAGAATCGATATCCACTGCCGCGTATCGATGATCTCTTTGATCAGCTTCAAGGCTCGGCATGGTTTTCAAAGATCGATCTGAGGTCTAGGTATCACCAGCTTCGCGTACATGATGATGATATTCCCAAGACTGCTTTCAGAACAAGATATGGCCATTATGAGTTTTTGGTAATGCCTTTCGGCCTTACCAATGCACCCGCGGTTTTCATGGACCTCATGAACCGTGTTTGCAGGCCATACTTGGATAAATTTGTGATCGTGTTCATAGATGATATACTGATCTACTCAAAGACCAAGGACGAACACGAGAAACACCTTAAGTTGATTTTGGAGATCTTAAGAGAAGAGCGTCTGTATGCCAAATTCTCTAAATGTGAATTTTGGCTTAAGGAAGTTCATTTCTTGGGGCACATAGTCAACGAATATGGTGTTCACGTGGATCCTGCAAAGATTGATGCGGTGAAGAACTGGGGTACACCGAAGACACCCACGGAGATTCGATCATTTCTCGGACTTGCCGGTTACTATCGGAGGTTCATTTCGAATTTCTCCAGAATTGCTGTCCCGCTTGCTTCTTTGACTCAAAAGAATAAGCCATATGAATGGGGACCGAAGCAAGAAGAGGCATTTCAAACTTTGAAGCAGAAACTCTGTGATGCTCCTGTCTTGACATTGCCTGATGGAAATGATGATTTTGTAGTCTATTGTGATGCATCCAACCTAGGTCTCGGTTGTGTTCTCATGCAACGGGGAAAGGTCGTGGCTTATGCATCAAGGCAGCTGAAGATTCATGAAAAGAACTACACCACGCACGACTTGGAACTTGGTGCAGTCGTGTTTGCCTTGAAGATATGGAGACATTATCTTTATGGCACTAAGTGTGTAGTGTTTACTGATCATAAAAGCTTGCAACATATTCTCAACCAAAAGGAGCTTAATATGAGACAACGGAGATGGGTTGAACGGTTGAACGATTATGACTGTGAAATTCGCTACCATCCTGGTAAGGCGAATGTAGTAGCAGATGCGCTTAGTCGCAAGAGTCAAGTTCAGATCCATAGTGTCCGAGTGCACACTAGTCTCCCTAATGATGTTCTCACAGCCCAACAACACTAATTGGCTCAAGATAGCTTGAAAAATGAGATGACCTGCGGGGCTGAAATCTTATTGGAAACCAAGGATGATGGTTTGATGTACTATTCGAATCAGTTGTGGATACCGAACAGGGGTGATCTTAGGATGGTGATTATGGATGAAGCTCATAAGTCTCGTTACTCAATCCATCCGGGCTCTGACAAGATGTATCAAGACCTTAGGGGCTTGTACTGGTGGCCTGGAATGAAGAAGGATATTGTTGAGTATGTGTCTAGGTGCCTTAACTGTGCTAAAGTCAAGGCAGAACATCAACGACCTTCGGGATTGTTGCTACAACCAGAGATACCGATGTGGAAGTGGGAGAATATCTCTATGGATTTCATTACCAAACTCCCACGAACCGCAAACGGTAAAGATAGCATTTGGGTAATTGTTGATAGACTAACCAAGTCGGCACATTTCTTACCGATACGCGAAACTTACCCTGTGCGGAAGTTAGCTCGTATCTACATTGATGAAATCATTAGCCGACATGGTATTCCCCTAAGCATAATATCGGATCGTGATGCTCGTTTCACGAAACGATTTTGGGAATCACTTCATGAAGCTTTTGGAACAAGACTGGATCTTAGCACTGCTTATCATCACCAAACAGATAGTCAAACGGAGCGAACGATTCAGACACTAGAAGACATGTTAAGAGCTTGTGTCATCGATTTCGGTGGCAATTGGGATAGCCATTTACCGTTGGTTGAGTTCTCGTATAACAACAGTTATCACGCGAGCATTGGTATGGCACCGTTTGAAGCTCTTTATGGCAGGAAATGTCGGTCCCCTATTTGTTGGACCGAAGTCGGCGATTCGCAGATCACCGGTCCCGAGATTATTCAGGAGACGACTGACAAGATTCGCTAGATCCGTGACAATCTGTTAGCTGCACGCAGTAGACAGAAGAGTTATGCGGATAAACGAAGAAAACCTTTAGAGTTTGAAGTGGGAGATATGGTTTTGCTTAAAGTGTCGCCTTGGAAAGGCGTTGTTCGATTTGGGAAAAAGGGTAAACTTGCTCCACGTTATGTTGGCCCTTTTAAGATCCTTGAACGGATCGGGAAGGTTGCTTACAAATTGGAACTTCCTTCTGAACTAAGTAACGTGCACCCGACGTTTCACGTGTCCAATCTAAGAAGGTGCTTAGCTGATCAGGATCTTCAGGTACCACTCGATGACATTTGCATCGATGATACCATGCATTTTGTTGAAAAACCAGTGGAGATAATGGATCGTGAGGTTAAAAAGCTCAAACGTAGTAGAATTCCAATTGTCAAAGTACGTTGGGAATCGAAGCGGGGTCCAGAGTTCACCTGGGAGCGAGAAGATCAGATGAAGCTAAAGTACCCACATTTATTTACTACGGTCACTCCAAGTTGAATTTCGGGACGAAATTCCTTTAACTAGGGGAGACTGTAACATCACTGTACTTTAGGTTGTCCGTACATCCGTACGATTGTACTGTTACGACCTGAGATTTTGTAATTATTAATATTGACACATTATTTGATGATTATCACTGTTGCTGGTGTACATGATTATAACATATTATATGCGTAAACCATGGGGAGTTTAGTTGTAACCCAACTAAACAGAACCAAAGAGTTATCGCAATGCTATTATTGATGATTATGGATTATTGGTTTGAGAATGGAATTGGGTTGTATTGGGATGCAACTAGGAGTTGTTAGAGTCTGGTTGCTAAACATAGTCAAGGACACATGGTCATGGTTTATCGAAATAGCGGTGGGATGGTGTAGGGGAGGTTGCGATCTACCTCTGCATATGCCCTATACATATGCATATTTCGGTCTATCATGGATGTTTCAGTGACTTGGTTTAGTGGGTTTTGGTTTGGGAAGATAATATTAAAGTTAATAAATAATGAGAATAATATTACGCGATGGTGAGGTTACGAACATTACTTAAACGCGAATGTTGATTCAGAAATGTTAACTTAATAATGTATTCGCGTGAGTGACGATTCACACGAATATTATTATTAAGAATAATATACTGAAACGATATTCCGTAAATTATAAATCAAATCGAAATACGGTACGAGCATCGGATTCACAAAGGTGACGATCTTTACGAATACGTAAGCGAGTAACGCGTTTCGACGAGATAAATAAATAATATCAAACGATATTAAGATTAATAAAAGAAACTTAAAACGTTTATTAGGAATCACAACTTAAATTAATTTCGAATGATCGGATAATTTAAATAATTAAACTAACGAAAACGAAACGGAATTATTTTACGAGATAGTTTAATTAAAACCATTTTCTTTAAAACTATTTTTATAAAAATGAAATATTATTTACACAAGTTATAGTGTAAATATGATTACGTTAAAAACCGAGCATTTTATAATTTTAATAGCGATAAAAACGAGACCGAACACACGGGGACGGGACGGGCATAAGAGGTGGAAGACATCTTCATTCTCCTCACTTTCAAAAACCCTTTCTCTCTCTAAAAACACAAGAATCGTCACTTTCTCTCTCTACAACTTCTCTCTACGATATCTCGCTCGTTTCTTAACGGATTCACAAGATCTTGGCGCCCACGCGTTCGTGTGATCGAGGGGAACAAGAGGATACGAAGAAATCCTACATTTGATTGAAGATTTGAGGTAAATCTGAATGTTTACTTTCGGGTTTTGATAAGGAATCTCATGTGTTCATAATCTTCATTTTTCAAAACGATTTTGAGTTCTACACTTGTTAATCGAATTAGTTTACATATGTAGAAGCCTAGACGCACCTGAAATCATTTAGGGTAGATGAGGGTGACGATGCACAGCCCAAAAACTCACAGGTTCGTGAGGAGCTGTTCCTGGGCCGAACCGCATAGGCCTTAGCTGAACCTTTAGTTGGGATTAACACCTAGGCAGCGAACCATGGGGGGGCGATCCTTGAACGAACCATTCCCAGTTGGCCGAACTCATGGGCTGCGAACCCCGGTGCAACGAACCTAGGATGGTTCGGTGGTTCCAGCGAACCCTTCTCAAACTGCCGAACCCTAGTAGGGTCAGCCGAGCCTTGTGGCTTCACGAACCCAATAGAGACGAACCTGCACCATGAGAGGCTGCGAACCTTGTGCAGCCGAACCCTTGTATGCTCAGCGAACCTTAAGAACCAGCCGAACTATTTTTGCGGCGAACCCTAGCCATGCGACTTGACCTTGGCCGAACCTTTAAAGGCTGCGAACCCTGAATATGTTTGCCGAACCTAGGCTATGTTTAGGCCTAGGGTTCGCTGACCTGTGATTAGAAAAACCCAAGGACCCTTAAAAATTAAGATTTGGATTAAGCCAAGGAATCAAGATCATGTAAGTATATATATATACCCACGTATGCATGCATGGGAAAGGTAAATTGTCATTTTCTTAATAAATATAAGTTTAAGAACCTTAAGATTTGGTATGATGAATATTTATAAGGATTAAAATTAATATGGATCTCTTAAAACTTAGATAGAAATTTCGTAGAGTTCAAATTATTATGACCAACCAATTAAAAGTGCATGCAAAGGTGGGTATAGAGTTATGCATGACAATGATTAATATTCTTGAATGGGAACATATATATACGTCTTAATTGGAAAAATTTGGTTGATCAAATAGGTATGCATTAATATGTTCATGAATTAGGTCATGACTATGGGATATGGGTATTTATGGAAATAAGGATAATACATCACAACTAGCTAATACCATAGAATGATTTAAGTTATCAAAAAGCTTAAATTACATTCTAAGGAGGGTTACTATAAACTATTGAGTAATTATTTAAACCTTGATGAAATGAATAAAGTGAATGAAAATACTTAGGAGATTAAAGTAAATCAAGATGAACACCCAATACCAATAAAACACTTATACTTATAAACACGATCACATATTAAATTACAGATCTTTGAGTTGACTTGAGTTACATACGCGAACGCGCATTATAAGAGAACACTGATTCTAAGGACTTCAGGTGAGTTCTCATAACCTCCCTTTCTTTAAACTGTTTTTGGTTTTAAAACTCGGAGGTGAAACATGTATACCGGTTTAAATATTATTTTGATAACACAAGGATAATACCTGTTTATCATTATGATATTCATTATTATGGATTATCACTGATTATCATACATCCGTGTAAACATTGTTATTGACTTCGGTCGGTAACAAAGGTTACATGTATTGTCACATACTCCGTGAATCATTGCCTTTGACTTCGGTTAATTGCTTTAACTTCATGTATTGTCACGTGGATGGTTTCCACATCCGTGAATCATTGCCTTTGACTTTGGTTAATTGCTTTGACTTCATGTATTGTCACGTGGTTAGCGACCACTCCATGGATCATGTTTTTAACTTATGTTAATTACATAATGTCCCTGTATAGTCACAGATATTATTTGAGAATATTGAAGTTGAGATTGATTGATTGATTGGTTATGTGGGTGGATTACCTATTGTTGAATATGATTATCTATGATTGATTATGACTGATTGGATATGTGACTTTGTGTTTGTGTATGTGATTGATTGTTGAGTTTGGGGATTGGTTGGATTATCTCATACAGGTATTATTGTGGATTTCTCAGAAAATCATAAGTATTTATACGCGTTTTATCTAAACTTTTATTAAAACCATTTTTCAACTTAAACTTTTAAATTCATTTTATAAAACCTTTTAAGTATAAAACTTATGATGACTCACCAACTACTTTGTAGTTGACACTTGATTTCTTACATGTTTCAGGTGATGGAGACAAGTAGGATGAGGAGGGTAATCTCTTCTATTTTGGACATCATCATATAGTATCTTGGACTTAGCTGAAATTAACTAAAATTCTGGCGATTAGAGTTTAGTTAGTTTAGCTAAATCTTTTGTGTATTTGATGTATGTAATTCATGATGAACATGATTTTTGTGTAAACATTTATTTGGTTTGATTGATATATGATGATATGAAATTAGATGCCCACGAGCTTTTGAACAATCTACACATCTCTCGTGGCATCCCGACGTTTCCGCCATCGGTCGGGGTGTTACAAGTTGTTTGACTCTACGATCCAGAATCTCCAAAGGTTCTTCAATGAAGTGTAACTGTTCATCCACTTGAATTTCTTCAATTGGAATGACGAGAGACTCGTCAGCAAGGCATTTCTTTAGGTTTGAGACGTGAAACACGTCATGCACACCACTGAGTTCATCCGGTAATCTCAGTCGATAAGCTACAGGACCAATGCGTTCAATGATCTCGAATGGTCCCACGTATCGTGGTGCTAATTTTCCTTTCTTCCCAAAGCGTACAACGCCTTTCCATGGAGATACCTTCAACATTACTCGGTCTCCCACTTGGAACTCCAACAGCTTACGCCGTTTGTCAGCGTAGCTCTTTTGTCTGCTCCTTGTTGCTTGTAGTCTTCTTTGAATCTGAGCTATCTTGTCAGTGGTTTCTTGAATAAGTTCTGGCCCCGTTATTCGGTTGTCTCCAATTTCAGTCCAACAGATCGGTGATCGACATTTCCGGCCATAAAGAGCCTCGAACGGCGCACATCCGATACTACTGTGATAACTGTTGTTGTAGGAGAACTCGATCAGTGGCAAATGGGAGTCCCAATTCCCACCGAAGTCCAATACACATGTTCTTAACATATCCTCTAGGGTCTGTATAGTACGTTCGCTTTGACCATCCGTCTGTGGGTGGTAAGCTGTACTCAGGTTTAACTGTGTTCCTAGAGATTTCTGTAGTGATTGCCAGAACCTTGATGTGAATCTGCTGTCTCTATCAGAGATAATAGACAATGGCACACCGTGGCGTACCACTATCTCATTGATGTATAATCTTGCCAGTTTATCCATGGTGAAGTTCTCACGCATGGGCAAGAAATGAGCAGATTTGGTTAAACGATCAATGATCACCCAAATTGTATCATGACCACTGGAAGTGCGGGGTAGCTTGGTAATGAAATCCATAGCTATTTGTTCCCACTTTCAGAGCGGAATTTCAGGCTGTTCCAGTAACCCAGATGGTCTCTGGTGTTCCGCCTTTACCTTTGCACACGTTAGACATTGACCGACGTATTCGGCTATGTCTTTCTTCATTCCCGGCCACCAATAAAACCCACGCAGGTCTTGGTACATTTTATCAGCGCCTGGATGAACAGAGTATTTGGTCTTGTGTGCCTCATCGAAAATAAGACTTCTCAATTCATCTACAGCCGGAATCCATATACGTTCCCGGTAGTAGATTATTCCATCGGGCTTCGTGTCGAACTGTTTCTCTGCTCCGCAATCCAGTTCCTTCTTCAAGTTACCTCGGTCAAGTGTTTCTTGTTGTGCTCGAATAATCTTGTCACTTAAACTGGTCTGCACGGTTATCCCCATTGCTCTAACACGTAGGGGTTTGACCCGTTCCTTCCGGCTCAAGGCATCAGCTACAACGTTCGCCTTTCCCGGATGGTACTTGATTACACAATCGTAATCATTCAAAAGTTCAACCCAACAGCGTTGTCGCATGTTGAGCTCCTTCTGATCGAAGATGTGCTGCAGACTTTTGTGATCGGTGAATATGGTACACTTGGTGCCATATAAGTAATGTCTCCAAATCTTCAGCGCGAAGATTACAGCTCCCAGTTCAAGATCATGAGTAGTGTAATTCTTCTCATGAACCTTCAACTGTCTTGATGCGTAAGCTATGACTTTGTCCCGTTGCATTAGTACACAACCGAGTCCCTGATGGGAGGCATCACAGTATACAACAAAGTCATCGCATCCTTCTGGGAGAGATAGAATCGGAGCATCACATAGTTTCTGTTTCAAGGTCTGAAAAGCATCTTCTTGTTTCTGCTCCCAGACAAACGGTTCACTTTTCTGGGTTAGCTTGGTGAGAGGCAAAGCTATTTTAGAAAAGTTTGAGATAAACCTTCTGTAATAACCTGCCAATCCCAGATAAGATCGTATCTCCGTCGGTGTCTTCGGAGTGTCCCAATTCTTTATCGCCTCGATCTTGGCAGGGTCTACATGAATT
The DNA here is from genome assembly GCA_009363875.1 of Mikania micrantha. NCBI lineage: Eukaryota > Viridiplantae > Streptophyta > Magnoliopsida > Asterales > Asteraceae > Mikania > Mikania micrantha. The sequence goes on along the minus strand of CM018690.1, from coordinate 28,825,378 downwards.
CCCTCGCTGTTGACCACATGACCCAGAAATTTAACTTCTCTTAGCCAGAATTCACATTTGGAGAATTTGGCATAGAGTTTCTTTTCTTTCAACAGCTCCAAGATCTTTCTGAGGTGTTGCTCATGTTCTGTTTTGGTCTTGGAATAAATCAGTATGTCATCAATAAAGACAATGACAAACTGATCCAAGTACGGCTTGCACACTCGGTTCATGAGATCCATAAAAACCGCTGGTGCATTTGTCAATCCGAAGGGCATCACCATAAATTCATAATGCCCGTATCTTGTTCGGAAGGCCGTTTTCGGTATGTCTTCATCTTGAACTCTCAGCTGATGATATCCGGACCGCAAGTCAATCTTTGAGAAATATTGAGCTCCTTGCAGTTGGTCAAACAAATCATCAATCCTCGGCAATGGATACCGATTCTTGATGGTTAGTTTGTTCAGTTCCCTATAGTCTATGCACATTCTAAACGATCTGTCTTTCTTCTTCACGAACAAGACCGGAGCTCCCCAAGGTGAGTAGCTCGGTCTAATGAATCCCTTGTCAAGTAACTCCTGTAACTGGTTTGACAATTCCTGCATCTCTGAAGGTGCTAACCTATAAGGAGATTTAGCAACTGGGGTTGCTCCAGGAATTAAGTCAATACGAAACTCTACCGGTCGCACAGGTGGCAAACCTGGTAGATCTTCAGGAAACACTTCAGGATACTCTCTTACTACTGGTACATCTTGAATCTTCTTCTTGTCCTTCTCCTTTTCCACCACATGAGCCAAGAACGCCACGCACCGCTTCTGTAGACACTTACGTGCCTTTATGCAAGAGATGATTTTGACACTTCGTTTTGCTTGATCCCCTTTAACTTCCAACACGCGATCACTCAGCGATGGAATTCGAAGCAGCTTTTCAGAACAGATGACTTCCACTCGGTTAGACGAAAGCCAATCCATTCCAACAATGATGTCGAAACTACCCAACTCCATCAGTATCAAATTGATGGTAAATGTATGACCATTAAGTGTCAATGGGCAATTCCTATAAACTGTGCTAACTGTGATCTGTTTCCCGTTAGCTACTTCTATAATGTAAGGGGAGTCTAATTGTTCCTCTATGAAATCTAATCGGCATGCAAAATCGATAGAGATAAAACTCTGATCCGCACCAGTATCAAATAAAACAGATGCATAAAAGTCATGTAAGAGAAACGTACCAGTGACCACATTTGGGTCCTGACGTGCAGCTGGTGCTCCGATAGCGAAGGCTCGTCCACGTGGTGCTTGAACTGCTGGTTGTGCCTTCTTCGGGCAGTTCTTCGCAAAGTGGCCTTGTTCGCCACAGTTATAGCATCCACCATTGTTCTGATTTGCTGGTGGGGGGAGAGCCAAAGCAGCATTGTTGACTGCTGGGTTAGGTGTCATCCAGCAGTACTGGACCCAATGGCCATTTCTTCCACATCCCGTGCAATGCTTGCAGGGAGTGTCAGCAGTGTGATGATACTGACACTTGGCACACAGAGGAAATGTGCCAGTGTAAGGTTTGCGGTTGGGGTTCTGCGGTGCTGCTGCTACTTGTTGTAGAGGTGTGGCCACCGTGTAGTTCTTGATGGTCTTCTGTTTCTTCTTCTGATGATGGTGGGGTTTCTTGGAAGACTCAGCTTTGTTCTTGCTGGGTTCAGCCTCTTTCTTTAATACTCCAGAGGCTACCATGAGATCAGTAAGTTTCCCAGACAATCTCACTGCAGATTCAACAGTAGTAGGGTTGGCTGAAACAACCATGCCCTGGATGCAGGCGGGGAGTCCACCTACATATCTGTCTATCCTCTTCTCTAAGGTGGGTACCATGTCTGGCACCAGAGCAACTAACTCGTGGTAATGAGTAGTGTAACCCATGTGATCAGCCCCCTTCATCACATGGTTGGATAATTCAACTTCCAACTTCTGCAGCTCATTCTTGGGACAGGATTCTGTTCGCAGCAGTGTCTTGAAGTCTTCCCATGGCATTGCCATAGCTTCCTCTCTTCCTCGGGCATTGATCTGACCGTTCCACCAGGTCAGAGCCCGTTTGTTGAATGTTCCAGCTGAGTAACGGACCTTGTGGTGTTCAGGGCAGCTGCAGAGGTCCAATGCCGTCTCGATCTTTTCAATCCATTGGATTAATCCAACGGCGCCTTCAGACCCACTAAACCTGGGTGGTTTACATCCTACAAAGGACTTGTAGGAGTAATGAGATGAATCTCCAGTATTTCCACTGGCTTCTCCTGATGTGTTGCCAGTGTTGAGGATCTCATTACGAACACGAAGGAACATCTCCGGTATAGCTTCTTTCATCTGATTTGTCATCTGGCTACTCAGTAACGTCACCAGAGCAATAGTAGCAGGATCCAGAGTCGGTGTTGTGCCCGAACCAGATGCTTGGTTCATCAACGGAGGAGGGGGAGGAGGAGGTGGTGGTGGTGGTGGAGAGTCATTTGGTGACGGTGTGGAGGAATGTGGAGCCAAGTCTCGCTGTGGTAGCTGTATCAAGGGAGGCTGTCTCCTCGGCGACATTCTGATCATAACCAATAAAGTTATCGGTTAGTGCAACGATCAATTATAGGAGACAGTATGCAAGTAATTTCCTAAATCCTGTTTTCTCTACATGCAGGGTCCTTAGGTTATAGTCTAGGCCAAACCGTTTAAATAAGTGACCTATATTTCTCTATAACCATGGCTCTGATACCAATCTGTCACACCCCGAGCCGGCAGGGTTAGATCGGAGTCTCCGTCGGGCGGAAGGTTCCCGGGGCACGATATCGTGAGTGATAATCAAAGTGATCAGATGGTTTACATTGCACATGATATAAATGAGAAATGCTAAATGGAATAGAATTACAAAGTTAAATTACATCCGAATTGTTCATAATTTAACAATGTAAATCTATCATAAACATCATAAATTTTCTATCTTGTATTTACACAAGATCCACAAAATAATTTGTATAATGATGCCTTCAAAAGTATGCAGGTCCAAAATACTAAGTCTTCTATCTGAAGTCCTAGTCCAAAAGAAATGACTCTTCAGTTGACCTGTTCGTCACCTGAGAAGTCATGCAAAATAAAGTCAACACATGGTTGGTGAGTTCACATAGTTTTAGAAATTGAAAATGATTTGAAAACCTCCTTTGGTAAAGACCCTAACCTCATTAACACCACATGTAATATCCACATCGGTATGCTTATATATAGGGCATATGTAAGGGACAAGCCCTAGCCAACATCCCACCACATACTAATATGCATATGACACTGTTGTTAATGATAATTAGGCATTTTTACCCTTAACACAATCCCACAAGTTCTTCAGTTTGTTGTCCCTGTCATTACAATCATTTGAAATCCATGTTGATTTCACAAGTTCATCACACATTATGATCAACTAGTAATTGTATAAACAGTTATTAATGCTTAATTAAATAAATAAATAAACATTTAATAAAATCTAAGTCCTATTGATTGGGGCCTTTGGTCATACTCGAGTATACTAGTCTGTCAATCTAGGTACTTAGTAGTTAGGAAATCTGTAAATATCCTCAAACATACGACCTACAATTCAAACGGTCTAGCTAGGACTTCTTGAAAGGTAGGATTTTATGCTTCGTCTGTTTTTGGCGTATGTTATCTCTGATATTTCCCAGGCTTTCCCTTGAAAATGATTTATTGATTCGTCTAATTCTGTTACAAGATGTACTTATTTCGTTGATCTTAGAATACTAGATTCTTTGATCAATTGTACACTTGATTCGTTGTTCAACAAACACTTGATTTGTAGAACATCGAATATTGTCTTTGCAAAGATTGTTTCGTTTGATTCATTGAACTCCCACACTTGTTTCGTCAAAATGTTTCGTTTAATTCTTTGAACACACCCACTTGATTTGTCAAAATGTTTCGTTTGATTCATTGAACACACCCACTTGATTTGTCAAAATGTTTCGTTTGATTCATTGAACACACCCACTTGATTTGTCAAAATGTTTCGTTTGATTCGTTTGAAATGTTTAGTTTAACCCGATTATTCACTTAATTTATAAGTGAATAAGATTAGTAAAACCTGCATAAAACATTCCTAGACATGGTCTAGGATAACATTTATATATGTAAAACATATAAATTTAAAAGCATTTAAGTAAACAATTTAAATAAACAGTTTACGCGTGCTTCTCAGCCCCGCGTTTTAAAACAAAAATGTTAGAAAAGGGCAATGAACTCACCTGTGCTAATGTCTAATGTACTATCACAGAATACGCACTCTTGTTTGTAGGCTAAGTATCTTCAAATCCTGAGTTATTTTATAAGAATTTGAATGTAATAAGTACGCGTAGTAGTCGTTGTGCCTAGAGTTGGGTCTTGTTGTGTGTGCAACTAAGTGTCTTAGTACTAAGTGTATTTAAGATCTAATCTATCTTAATTACCCTTCTTATGATCCCAAATCCCATGGTTAGTTATAATAATTTACTTTTAAATTTTTAGAAAATTCGGGCAGAGTTTCCCCTTGTTTAAGTTCAAATCCAGACAATTTATGTTGTCTATTTATAAGCAATTTCCCAAACAATTCAATTCAAAACATTTAACACTTTATAACTAAATAAATTTAAAAGAAACCAATGACAATTATAAATTATTTTTCAAATTAAATGAGATTTTAGAAAATTATTAACTTTAATTGAAAACATTCACTCATTCAATTCTATGTTAAAACATCATTGTTCAAATTTAATTAAACGTTTAACATTTGATGGACTTAATCAAGTCCCATTGGGCCTATTTAAGCCCAAATGAAGATCTTTGATTCTCAATTGATCATCCAACTTTGATTTTAATCCATATGAGTTCTTAAAAAGATCCTTCTCGTGTGTTAGACTACTTCAAAAGATGTTAACATTTATATTGATGTGTTATTGTGTTTCATGAAGATGCATACATCTTAGTAACCCTACTTAATAGTCCATGCATCAACATACAACATAATTCATGCATGCATGTATCCTTAGCTCATTTCTAGACCTTGAGTCCTTGTGTGTACATCCCCGTGATCCTTAGACTCAAATTCATAGCCCTTAACCCATCACAGCTCTAATTTGATAACATTTTAGGTTCGGTATCACCAAGGAGCAGCGAACCTTTTGAGGCAAGCTCCATGGGTTCGGCTAACATTTCAACACCACGAACCCTTAGGGCTCGGCTATAATGAGGGAAGGTTCGGCCGAAAGAGAATTGGTTCGTGGTCTTGATGGTTCGGCTACACTAACATAGGGTTCGGCTCTAATGGTTCATGTCTACTAAATTTTGCATGGCAAAGGTTCGGCCATACATGGTTCGTTGCCCCTAAAGCTTCGGCTAAGTAGGGTTCGGTCCCTATCTGGTTCGGCAAAATAGGTTCGTGAATCCTAGGGTTCGCCACCCTAGGTTCGCCCAAGAAAAGAGGGTTCGCAACTTTAAGGGTTCGGCTAGAAGGTTGCAGGTGCCCAGGGTTCGTGAGTCAGAAGCACACGTTCGTCGCAGGCCAACAGGGATCGGTGCTCAGGGTTCGTCCCTAGTTGGCCATTCCGAGAAAAAGGTTCGGCTGCAAGATGCTAGGTTCGGCCGGTTAATGCCTTTCACAAACCTGTGTCTTCATCTTCCTCGTCGATACAATCTGTTACAAACACATTCCTAGGACTCCCTAGTGACTTACAAGTGTTCATCTAAGTGTTTTATAAGTGTCTAGACCGGTTAGAACATCAACAAACCTAAAGGGTTCGTGATATACTATAAAACCGAATTTAAAACTGAAATTTACCTCAATTTCCACGGTTAGATACTTGTTTTTCTTGTACTTCCATGATCTACGAGATGAGAGGATCAAGATGACACCAAATTTGATCGAATCCAACTTGAAATGAGCTTCAAATCTTAGAGAGAAGTTAAAGTTTCTATAGAGAGAGAGAGAGAGCTAGAGAGAGACGAAAATTTGGTGGGTGAAATGAGTTGGTGAGAGTTGATGATACATTAAATGACTCCATTTAATGTATCACAATACCCGTCGTTCGATCTCGTTTGGTTTCGCGTAAAATTTCCGGATCGTGTAGTTTTCGCGGTGAAACGACACGATTTATGAAATTAGAAATCACTTAATTATTCTAAGTGGTTATTCCTAGTAAATTAACTAATATATTTATTTAATTAAATTTAAAATATTTATTTACTGTTTAAACCGGAACGCACAGTTGTCGCGCGTATTCGTTCGAATCGTCACTCGTACGAACACGACGATAACTATACTTTTCGATCTTGTTTTCTAATTATAGAATATCATTCAGAACGTTAAACTTTCAGACATATTCGTACAGATCGTCACCTATACGAATAACCCGTCAATTTAGCATTCACGTAACAATATTCGTGTGTCTTGTTCTTTAAAGCCTCACATACGCTTATACGTAATAAAATCCTAACAAATAAACCTATGATGGTTCTGTATTGTCAAATATTTATCTGACTCAAGAACCATTGTTCTGAACTGTGTTTCTGTTAAATGTTTCTGAATTTGATCAATGACAACACAAAATGATAATGATAAATGATGTGAATATGAAATGTACTGAAATGTATATGATTCGTACCTATTTACTGTTCATGCTACTGTGTAAGATCACTGTTCCGGTGACGGTTCTGGCACTGATGTTACAGATGGTGCCTATATCCTGAGATAACACTTCGTTATTAGCTTCTATAGTCTATAAATTTGTTCTTGCAGTAGGGATAATCATCTCAGTTGGGAGTACAGCTTCTGAACCAAATACTAATGAGAATGGGGTTTGACCAGTCGCATTTTTCGTAATAGTCCTATCTGCCCATAGGACAAATGGAAGTTCTTCGGCCCATTTTCCTTTCTTAGATCCCAACTTCATTTTGAGGTTGTTTATGATTATCTTATTGCTTGATTCTGCTTGGCCGTTAGCTTGAGGATGTACTGGTGTGGAAGTGATCATTTTTGTCCCCCATGCTTCACAAAAGTTGGTAGTTCTTTTACCAATGAATTGAGATCCATTGTCGCAAGTAATCTCAGCAGGTATCCCAAATCTGGTTAGGATATTTCTTTTTATGAAGGATATTACTTCCTTTTCTCTAACCTATACAAAGGCTTCAGCTTCAATCCATTTTGAAAAGTAATCAGTCATGGCAAGCATGAATACTTTTCCTCCTGGTGCTTTTGGTAGTTTTCCTACTATATCCATTCCCCATTTCATGAATGGCCATGATGAGACTATTGGATATAAAGGTTCAGCCGGTTGGTGAAGAATATTGCTGTGTCTTTGACACGCATCACACCTCTGGGAATAGGTCATTGCATCTTTTCTCATAGTAGGCCAGAAATATCCTGTTCTAAAGATTTTCGAAAGTAACGCTCTGCCCCCCGTGTGATTTCCACAATCTCCTTCGTGAATATCCTTTAGTACTTCTAAGGTCTCTGGTTTTTCAAAACATTTTAAGTATGGACCAGCTACTGACTTTCTATACAGAGTATCCCGAATGATTATGTATCTACATATCCTGGTTTTAAAGGCTCTATGGTTTGTTTCTCCATCGGGTGTTTGTCCTGTTTGGAGATATTCTTTAATAGGTGTAGTCCAGGATATCTCATGTGTATCAACATTTAATGGTTTAAAGATGTGATTCGAATTTTCTATATCTATAGCTGGATTCAGGATATGTAGGATGGGGATGTTGATATCATCACAAATTTTCAGAGACGATGCGAGGTTTGCTAATGCGTCTACTATTTCCTTAACTATCTCTAAGTATTTTGCTAACTTATCTCCTTTAACCATATAGAAACCATTAAATTGGTTTGCTATTAGTAAGGAATCAACAAATACATGGAGATTTCTTATGTTCATATCCCTAGCTAATTGGAGTCCCGCAATTAAAGCTTCATATTCAGCTTCGTTATTAGTTGCTTGGAACTCACAACTGATTGATTGGGGTATTATGCCCCCCTGTGGTGATTTTTGTATTATCCCTAAACATGTCCCTCTTACATTCGAGGCTCCATCAGTGTGTAGAGTCCATTCACCAGTATCCTCATCCAGAAGTTTAACTTCTGAATCTACTTCTGGTTGAATATCATTACTAAAATCAGCCACAAAGTCTGCTATTGCTTGAGATTTGATTGCTGTTCTTGGTTCATAGATTAGATCATAAGTGCTAAGTTTTACTGACCACTTGGCCATTCTTCCTGATAATTCAGGTTTTCTTAATACTGACTTAATTGGATAATTCGTTTTGATGTGTATCCTATGTGTCTCAAAGTAGTGCCTAAGTTTTGTTGATGCCATAATTAATCCTAATATTAATTTTTCTAGATGGGAATATCTAGTTTCAGCATCTAATAGGCTTTTACTTACATAATATACTGGATGTTGCGATCCTTGATAGTCTTTAACTAGCACTGCACTTACAGTAGTTCGGGATACTGCTAAGTATAGTGATAGTGGTCCACCATCTTCTGGTTTCATGAGCAATGGTGCTGAGGATAAGTATTCTTTTAAATCCTGTAGTGCCTTTTCATGCTCTTCACCCCATTGAAACTTCTTATTCTTTTTAAGGATATCGTAGAATCCTTTGAATTTTTCAGAAGATCTCGAGATAAATCTATTAAGTGCGGCTATTCTTCCTGTTAACCTTTGCACTTCTTTTAAGTTTGTTGGGGACTTGAGGTTCAGGATAGCTTGGATTTGCTCCGGGCTGGCCTCTACTCCTCTTTTAGTGACCATATATCCCAAGAATTTTCCTGATCTTACTCCGAAATGACACTTAGAAGGGTTAAGTTTCATATTGTATCGATCCAGGATATCGAATGACTCTTCGAGACCCCGAAGATGATCTTTGGTAATCTTAGATTTGACTACCATATCATCGATATATACCTCCATTGTGTCCCCCAGCTTATCCTTAAACATCATATTGACAAGCCTATGATAAGTAGCTCCTGCGTTTTTCAAGCCGAATGGCATTGCTGTATAGCAATATATCCCTGTTGGCGTCATGAAAGCAGTATCTTCTTGGTCTGAAGACTCCATTTGGATTTGCTGGAATCCCGCCGATGCATACATGAAGGTTAACTTTCATGGCCCGCTGTGGCATCTACCATTGAGTCTATGTGTGGTAATGGAAAGGGGTCTTTTGGACAATCTTTGTTTAGATCGGTGTAATCTACACAAACTCTCCACTTTCCATTCTTCTTTTGAACCACGACAACGTTGGCTAGCCACCTTGGAAATTTTACTTCCCTAATCATTTTGGCTTTAAGAAGTTTCTCTACTTCTTCTTGGATGATTGCATTCCTCTCGGGAGCAAATTTCCTTCTTTTTTGGTGGATAGGTTTGAAGCTTCTATCTATTCCTAGCTTATGTGTGATTACGTCTGAGGATATCCCTGTCATATCCTCATGTTTCCACGCGAAGGTAGAGATTCTTGATTTCAGGAATGAAATCAATTTTTCCTCAATATCCTTGGGGATATCAGTTCCTACGAGTATTTTGGTCTCGGGATCCTCAGGATTAAGCAGTACTTCTTTTACTTCTTTTTCCTGGGATTCCTGATTATTCCCAAGGTTGCTCTTTGATTACTATGTTGAAGGTGATTTCGTCGTCGCCTTCATCGAGGACGAATAACACTCTTTAGCTTCCTGTTGGTCGCTATCGATCTTCACAACTCCCCATGGTGTAGGTAGTTTAACGCATTGATGATATGTCGAGGGGACCGCTTTCATATCGTGTATTCATGGTCTACCTAATATGATATTATAACAAGACAAAGAATCTATAATACAAAAGCGTTGCATAGAGTTTACCCCTTCGATATATACAGGTAACTTAATTTCACCGATGGTAGCTTTGGCTTCTCCACTGAATCCAACCAAGACCAGAGACTTAGTGGTTATTTCGGATTCAGGAATATTCATTCTCTTGAGTGTCTCTAATTGAATGATGTTTACTGAACTTCCTCCATCAATAAGTATCCTGCGCACATAATGGTTAGCAACATACAAAGTAATTACTAACCTGTTGTGGGTCAATTTTTATGCTCTGAGATTCAGGATATCCGAGGATAATCCGGAATATGGGATTCTTAAATATCCTCAAAATATCCTGAATACTAACGTTACTAATCAATCTCTTCTTTGTATAGCTTGGGATAGTTTTGCAGGATACTTATTATAGACTTGATTTCATCTTAAAAGTCGGGATACAGTCTAAGGAAACATGGGAACGTGCTAAATTATGGAAACAAGTGGAGAACAAGTCACCAACGGTCATGTTGACTAAATTGGACCTAAAGACTCGGGATTTACTTAAATAGAACGGCTAAACGTGGTAAATGGACGTGGTACCTGTCACATGGCCATTATCCCGAGATTCTCGCCGGGATATTCGGAAATATAGTTAATTTAGCTGTTGCAACATGTTGTATATAAACAAACGGCTGGTGATCGATTAGGGACGCGTTTTTTATCATCTTTTCTTCATTTTCTCTCAAACACACACATATTCAAGAAATTGTAGCACTTAGTATCGATCATCCAAGCTCGAACACTTGTATTTTCATCGGTTTGTTGATAATATACTAGGCAGAGTGACGATTGTCACCTCCCGAGGTTTTTATGCCGGCAATCCTAAGGGATTAAGGGCTTTTCCTCGTATAAATCTCGTGTGTATTGCTATTTTTACTTTTGGTATATTCAAATATCCTCAGGTATATTCGGGGATATCCTGAACATATGTTCAGTATATTCAATATATCTGCTTGTTAAACACAATACCCCACTTTTCTAATTCTGTTTTGCTAAAAGTTAAGCTTGTTAATTTTTACCCGAAACATAACCCATCATGATGAGGATCTATGATATTCTCCCGATCTTGTTCTTCGAAGGATATTATAGTATCCTTAGTTATTGTTGAAGTTTTTGTGGGTCTTTCTCCATTTTCCATTTTAGCCTCTTTAGCATGTCTCCTGGCTGCAGAATAGGAAGTACCACATATGTCAGACCCACCAGATATAAAGTTTATTACCTTGGCATCCTTTAGTGGGGATGCGGCTCTTTTTGGGAATCCATCAGGATCCTGCCTTCTTTCTTTTCTTTTGCCGAGGATTTCCTTGAGATGGCCTTTGCTAAGCAAGTAGCTTATCTCCTTTCTCAAGGCTATGCAGTCTTCGGTTATATGTCCGAAGTCTTCATGGAATGCACACCATTTGGATTTGTCTTTTGCAGCAAACTTCTTATCCTTAGGAGGCCATCTTGCTTTTTCTCCCAAATCCTGCATGGCACACATTAATTCTGGGATATCTACTGAAAAACAGTATTCTGATATTCTGGGATACTCTTCATCCTCTTCATCATCCTCCACGGAGTTGATCTTGTGGTTGTCGGATTTGTAGTACGGCTTGGGTTTGAATGACTTGTTGGTGGGTGAATCCAACTTCCTTTTGCCTTGGTCATTGAGAGGAGTTGTAGTAATCCTCTTCTGGATTTCTTTATCATCCTCCAGTCTAATGAATCTTAACGCCCGGTTTCGGACTTCGTCCATATTCCTACAAGGATTCATAACAAAATCATCATAAAAGGGTGAGTTTTTCTGTAGTCCCATCTTGAAAGCTTGAACAGCAGTAGTGATATCAATATTAGGGATATCTAAGGATTCTCTGCCAAACTTGTTGACATAGTTCCTTAGAGTTTCGTCTGGTCCTTGTGTTATCCTGTAAAGATCACTAGTCAGCCTTTCAAAGGTCCTGCTACACGAAAATTGATAATTAAACAGGTTAATCTAATGGGCAAATGAAGTAATTGAGTAAGGAGGAACATTGAGTAGCCATTTTAAGGCTGCTCCTATCAAAGTTGAGCCGAATCCTTTGCATAAGCAAGTTTCTTTCAGATGTGGAGGGATAGGATTTGTCTCCATCATTTCCCTATATTGGGCTACATGCTCTTCGGGATCCGTGGTCCCATCATACAGCTTCATGATGGGAGTTTGGAATCTCTTTGAGATTTCAGCATCACAAATTGGTGGAGCGAATCTGGATATCCTGTGAGTAATAGCTGGTACTTCCGGGATAGGCTTGACTATTCCTGGTACGCTGGAGATCATATCCCGAAGTTTCTGTATCTCTTTGGCCACTTGAGGAGATATTCCTGATTCCTGCGAAGAACCAAGGTTAGTAGTTTCAAATGGAGAATAATTATAAGTGTTACCGGTATATGGCGTAGGGAGTGATGTTCTAGGGATAAGGATATTATCCCGAGATATCCCCAGGTCTTGGGATCCTGAAGAAGTTCCGATACTGTTCTGCATAGGAATAATGTCTCCAGAATGGTTTCCGGATATCCCTGATGTTCCAAAATCAAGGATCCTTGGAGCTATTGGAGTAGTAGCCTCTGGCTGTTTGTTCTTTTCAGCCTTCAAGTTCTCCATTTCCCAGAGAAGTCTTTGATTCATCCGTTGTTGTTCCATCATCTGTTGCTGTACCTGTTGAAACATACTCAAAATATCGTCGTTAGAGATAAGTATAGGAGTAGAGGTGGTCATCTTTGTTGATGGAGTACTAGCAGCAACAAATGTAGTCTTTTTTCCAGCATTATCTGGTTTCTTCGTGAAAACAGGGATCAGCGAAGAAACATTAGTAGTAGTAGCGGAAATAGTAGGTAATGAATAAGTTGATCTCGGTTGTGAAGCCATTTTTCGATATATACTTCTAGAAAACTCCTTTAAACAAGGTTTTAATTGTAAAAAACACAAGTTTGCCCCACGGTGGGCGCCAAATTGTTTCGGGTAAAAATTAACAAGCTTAATTTTTAGCAAAACTGAATTAGAAAATGGGGTATTGTGTTTTGTAATCAAATATCTTCAGGATATCAAATCTGTGATCGGAATATCCCTGAGGATCCCTAGGGATATTTCAATATATCAAACAGAAAAATAGCAATACACACGAGATTTATACGAGGAAAAGCCCTTAATCCTTTAGGATTGCCGGCATAAAAACCTCGGGAGGTGACAAATGTCACTCTGCCTAATTTTATTAGCAAATCAACAATTTAATACAAACAAAGAACGCAAGTTGATCGATTCTAAGCAGCCAAATGAACTTCAGTGAGTGTTGTGTGTGTTCTATGAGTAACCCGTGTCCTATATCGATCAATCACCTCAGTATATATACAAAGAATCTAAAAAAGGATGTTTGACAACGTTCATAAGCTAGTTCCGAATATTCCGGCACTTTCTAATCGTGGAGGACTCTTTCAAAATCACCCGCATAGATCTCTCTTGGATTCCATGTTTAAATTGAAGTAGTTGACGCGTGCTTCCATGATTCTAGTGCCAGCCACATGACAACCAGTCAATTCCTGAAATCTCGCGATAGATGTTAAATAACAGAGATAACTGTTAGTAATATATATCCTCAAAATATCCCTGATCCCGAAATATCCCGGATCCTGAAATATCCCGAATGGGAATATTTTGCGCCTAACACTATCGATGGCGTCTGTTCAGAAAACACTCTTGTTTGATGACGTCGCTAAGCACAATAAAATCGATGATTGCTGGATTATTATCTCCGAAAAGGTCAGATGTGTTGTTTGACTTGATCTTAATTTGAATGATAAATGTTGAAATTCAAATCGTTAGATGTTCGATTTTGTAGCCTTTTTTTGTTATCGCTCATGAATTACTCCAGCTGCTTTGGTGAAAAGCTTCTTCGTTATACTTTCATCATGATTTTGGAGTTCGGACGCGGATGGATTCAATCTAATTTCAATTAATAAATTTAATACAATTATTTTTTCTTAAATAAAATATTAACAATACCCATGACATTTAAAAATACCAACTTTTTTTAACGACAAACTAATACTTTTTAAGTTCGTTGACGCGTTTAAACCTAATGGCAAAATACCTCAGATACTTACAAAACTCTTGTGACCTGTCCCGTCAATCATTCTAAAAGAAACTCATCGTTCGAATACTTATTGTGATAAAACCTCTTACTTGCTTTTAATATATTGTTATAAACGAGACAGAGACTCGAGTCCATAACCTTCATATTAGAAAACTATGAGGTTACCTCCTCTTAAACTAATTGATCTATAACTCATTAACATAAATAACAACACAAAATATGCTCTTTTTTTTACCACAATACAATTAATATGCCATCTACAAACAAACACACAAACAAATAGAGTAAAATCTCACTAATTAGGCTATTAATGTGTGGCATGTTAATGTGGTAATGGTATTGTTCTTATCTTGGAAAGCAACTAGTTCAGAAACAGGAAATGAAAATTTGTGGGAAAAAACTCATCTAGAGATGATTACAGTTGAAATCAGTTTAATTTTTGGTTGTACGGTTATTATCCGAATCTGAACCGATTTGAATACGGTTGAATTTGGATTGATTTACCATATCCCGAATACAGTTCGGTTCAATTTACAATTGGGTTATAAAATATGCAACCGAATAAACATTTTAAACCGCTAACCAAACCATTATACACCCATTGCCCAAATTTGCACGTTACTGCAATATGTCTAATCATAATATTTAAATTGAATACTCATACAAAGATATAAAATAAAAAAGAAAAAGGGAAAATAACGATCAAACAACTTACATTCAGGGGTGTACCCATTAAGGATTCATGGGGTTCGACCGACCCCATGAACTTTTAATTTTCAATGTCGTATATATCATTCGATCTCGACCGACCCCCAAGAAATTTTGTCCCCGACCCCTTGAAAATTTGACGAACTAGGTAAAGCTCAATTTAAAATTATTTTAAAGCAAAAAATAAAAAATAATAATACTCAAATAACACTATATATTACCTATGTTGAAACTTAATTAACAATTATTAATTTAAATAAATATCTAATCAGTTATAGTTCACTTAAAAAAGTAATAAAACCCAATTTATATATTAAGTGATCGAATTTGATGTTCAAAATTCATGTTCGGTTCGCTCCTAAAAATAAACTAGAGTAATAACTTACTAATATACACCGTTTTCCTTCACATCACAACATCTACAATTTATAGATTGAGTGATTATTGTATAAGTTGAAACTTATTAACATAATGAGCAAATTTATAACTCGAGCTCGGCTCGTTAAGAGCTTTATTTACTAGTTCGAGCTTGGCTAATTAGAAAATTTTTAGGCTCGAGCTCGGCTCGGCTCGGCTCGTTTAGATTTTATTTATTTACTTTTAATTACTAATTTAATTATAATTATAATTATATTTTCTAAATTTTACATAAAATATTTGATTTAAATATATTTATCATAATTTTATATATAAAAATAATTAATTTTATAAATAAACACTTAATATAATAAACAAAAATTATATAAACGAAAAGCTCGTTAAGGCTCGCGAACCGGCTCGAACTCGTTATGTAAAGCTCGAGCTCGGTAACTAAACGAGCCACACTTTTGGGCCCGGGCTCGTTAAGGCTCGGCTCGATCGAGGTTTTTAACGATCCGATCCCGAGTATTTCACGAGTGCCTTTGGTTCGTTTACACCCCTATTTGTGATCTAGTTTAGTTTTATCATTTTTTGGATGATCCATTTGAATTTATCAAAAAAAAAAAATAACTAACAACAAATAATTGTTCAAAAAAAATCCCAACCCCCATAAAAAATATTTGTAGATCCGCCACTGCTTACATTTTGTCGTTTTGCAAGTAATATGCTTTCATTTTCAGATAAGGCGTCCCCATAGTCTACACCCATCGACCACCGATTTTTTATTAAATTGTTTTAGTAAATTATAAAAAGTCTAAACGAATATTTAAATGACGTACTGAAATGACAAAAAATTACCAATTTTAAATGTTAACCTACAACCAACCTATGTTACCTTTAAAAAACATATTTTTCTAAATTTTTTTTTAAAATAGTAACTAAGTTTTTAAGTGTTTTACAAAAGTCATTTAAAGTTATTGTATCTTTTTAATTCAATCAACATTTTTTACATGTTTTAATCCTATATACTTTTTAATAAATTTTTAAACTTTTGAAATTAGTTGAAAGAAAAGAAAAATATATAAATATTTGTTATCATTTAATGATTGTTTTTTTCTCAACTTGACTTCGTTTAAAGATTTAATAAAACTTTGTTATTATTTTGTGAACTGTTTTTTTCTCGAATTTCTCCTAATTCAAATATGCTTGAAAGTACAAGAAGATATGCATAAAGTATTATGAATTACAAGAGACTTTGCTCCTAGAAATGCACATCTAGCAAATATATGGGGAGAATTAACCAAAAACAAACATTTTGCTTATAAACATAAAAACAATATGAAAAATTTACACCTCAAAACTATTACAAAATCTTATTGAACTTATTCTGATGTAATTAAAACCGTCTCGTGAAACCCTAAATCATAAACCTAAACCTCAAAGCTAAAGACTAAACTCTAAATTCTAAAGCTAAATCTTAAATGTTAAAGCTAAACCTTAATCTTAAAGCTAAATCCTAAATTTTAAAATGTATACCTAAAACTAAACTCTAAACCCTCAAATTAAACCACTGAAAAATTATAATATATAAACCTTAAAAGCTAAATGTTAAGATAAAACATAAAAGTTAAGTTCTAAAAGTCAGGATGAAGCAATAGTGAGATGATTTTTAACGTTACATGATTAAATTAATCAGAGTTCGTTAAAGTTATTAAATATCGACTTTTCACATTATTTTAGGTTTATAGACATATTGCTTTTATTATTTAAACTCATCCTATATATAAAACATATATGTTTGTTTGTTTCTTTTTTTTAAAATATGCTTTTCTTCAACAACATATGGCTGGCTGCTAATAGAAAGTAATAATATATTTGAAAGAACAGTGGGAATCGGTGTTGGTCAAATTGAGCGTGCTCCAACCTATCCACGTACAAATACCCTTCTGCCTCTGCAATTGTGGAATTACATGTGACACCCGGCAATTTCAGGTAAACTGCAACTCTTACATTCTTTACATTTCACATTCATACTTGTTGCATTTCATTTAATTATGTTTAATTAGATGAGTTGAACACAACAACCGCGAAACGATAGTTCGAGGAACTACCGAATCGTACAGTGCACATTGGTTTTGGAAACCAAGTGTGGCCAAGCACTAACACAAATCAATAATTCGAGGAGTTATTGAATTGCATTACACGTTGATTAGGATTAATCAAGCGTGCAAACATTTCGCAAAACACAAACGATCAAAGATAATTCGAGGAATTATCGAAACACACACACGAGTCTCACGAACATCGGTGAATAACTAAACCTATGTGTTACTATTGTATTTTGCAATATACATGCATTAGATGTTTAGGATAAACGTTAGGAATCAAGTGCGAGCAAAATCGAATCATCGAAATCGAAAAACAAGTAAATGGACCAGTCGCGGTACGCGAGGAATCCATGACGAAAGGCTTCGCGGTACGCGAAGCAAACCGGGAGTCGGGACTCCCGAATTCCATCGTGGTACGTGCTAAAAGATTGTGATCGGCCTCCGCGGTACGCGAAGGCCATGCAGATCAAAATTTCTATATAATCAACCCCAAACTCATTTCACTCGGTTCTTCTTTCATTCTTCCGAGTTTCTTCACTTATCCTCGACCAAATCCCATCTGAATCAACACTCAAACCTGCTGGAAGCACCATTGAAGCCATCTACTAGCATTTCTTGGTAATTTGGAGCCATAGGAACAACAAGGAAGCTTTGGAAGCCATCGAAAAAACGAAAGATCCGATCTCAGCCACTTGAATAACCTCCAGAAGCTGTTCTAGCACGAGTCTTGCCATCTAAGGTAGTTTTACATGCTTATTAGTTGTTAGATCGTACATGCAAGGGCTAAAAACCCACATGCAACTCCATATAGTTATTGTGCTCAAATTTGTTGGTGATTTGATGTATTAGATGAGTTAGATATACTGATTTAAAGTCTAAGAATGTTAAATTTAAGTTTTGTTGAGTTATTGGTTGATTTGGTGATGATTTTGGTACACTTGCCATAAAAGGAAACTTTTATGTTGCAAGTCATGGATTTGTAATGATCTAGACATGTTAGACATGTCTAGATGTTGTTAAATGTATATTGGAGTGTTTAGAAACACATTTGGATATTTGATTTTGTCAAAAACATGATTTTGTATAAACTTTCTATTTATGGAAACTTTTAAAAATCAAAAGAGGGCTTTTGATGTTTTAAGGTGTTTTGATGAACTTGGATTATTAAAATACGTTTAGGAATGATTTCTAACATATTTGGAAACTTTGATTTGTGAAAACGAGTTCTTAAACGGATACTTTCCAAATAAGGAAACTTTCTTTGGGTAAAACGGCATAAACGGCGATTTATGCGCAAACGATGTGTTTTAAGTGTATAAACGTGTTTTTACAAACATACTAGAATGATTCGTTTTATGAAATGGGATTTCATAACTATACTTTCCAAAGATAGAAACTTTCTAAATATAGCAAGTTTCCCGAAATGAGAACGTTACATTTTTTCAAACTCGCTTTCGTAAAAGCATCATGATTGGTCATAGGAATACATGTTGGTGTCTTAATTTCAGTAAGACACATAATCACAACAAACGTGTCACCAACAATTCGTCGAGACTCACTAGTCAACACACACACACTCGGTTGAGCACACCGACACTTGGAGTTGTATGGAATACAACACACCACAAAACACATACTCACACCTAACAAGCCCCACTGTTGCGCGTCGTATGGCCACCCCGACGGGAGGTCGGAAAAGTGCATAATTGACCAAACGACATTGCCATATCTAGGATGGATATGGCGGGAGGCAGCATGTTAGCTTCGGTTACGAACCCGATTATGGTATAACTTATATTGACTAGGTATCAATGGATATTGCATTGTATTGAAATTTAGACCTGCACTCATTTACTTTAAACATTTTGATGTTTACTGCTATAAAAGTTGTGCTCTCGCCAACCTTTGTGTTGACCTTTTACTCGCATGTTTTCTCAGGTAACTAAGCCACATGCACGAGGAATCTAGGATGCTAGGATGGAGTCCATGCATCTTCTATAGTGTCTTAGTCTCTTAAACATTTGATATCATTTTGTTATGTCATGTATTGTTTAAACATCTTTAATCGTTTCCGCAAACTTTAAACTTATGTCATTTTGAAAACTATTCTATGAACGCTTCCGCAACTTATGAATTATGTATGTTCTTATATTATTAAGCTTCCGCAACACTGATTATATAAATTGTTTTGTCCAAGTATTTGGATGTACGTATGAAACCAGACATGTAGGTCTCTCAAGTTGTGTGACCGGAGACTGCGATCCTGCCAGATCAGCCAGCCGTCGCGCCCCCGTCCGGGACGGGAGGGCGGGGTGCGACATTACATCAATTCATAATCAAACAGACAGCGTTTGTGTTCTTCATCTCTGCAAACGCTTCACCTCTCGTAAGCAAGTTGATTCCTCCGTAATCTTCAACTCACCGTTCGATCTCTAATAGTTTTTCATATCATTTTGATCTGTTTTTGCCTTGGCAGTAGCAGATCTATCGATGGCGTCTGTTCAGAAAACACTCGTGTTTGATGACGTCGCTAAACACAATAAAATCGATGATTGCTGGATTATTATCTCCGGAAAGGTCAGATGTGTTGTCTGACTTGATCTTAATTTGAATGATTAATGTTGAAATTCAAATCGTTAGATGTTTGATTTTGTAGCCGTTTTTTGTTATCGCTCATGAATTACTCCAGCTGCTTTGGTGAATAGCTTCTTCGTTATACTTTCATTACGATTTTGGAGTTTGGACGCGGATGGATTCAACCTAATTTCAATTAATGAATTTAATACAATTATTTTTTCTTAAATAAAATATTAACAATACCCATGACATTTAAAAATACCAACTTTTTTTAATGAAAAACTAATACTTTTTATGTTCGTTCACAATTTTAAACCTAATGGCAAAATACCTTCGATACTTACAAAACTCTTGTGACCTGTCCCGTCAATCATTCTAAAAGAAACTCATCGTTCGAATACTTATTGTGATAAAACCTCTTACTTGCTTTTAATATATTGTTATAAACGAGACAGAGACTCGAGTCCATAACCTTCATATTATAAAACTATGAGGTTACCTCCTCTTAAACTAATTGATCTATAACTTATTAACATAAATAACAACACAAAATATGCTCTTTTTTTACTACAATACAATTAATATGCCATCTACAAACAAACACACAAACAAATCGAGTAAAATCTCACTAATTAGGCTGTTAATGTGTGGTATGTTAATGTGGTAATGGTATTGTTCTGATCTTGGAAAGCAAGTAGTTCAGAAACAGGAAATGAAAATTTGTGGGAAAAAAACTCATCGAGAGATGACTACAGTTTAAATTAGTTTAATTTTTGGTTGTACGGTTATTATCCGAATCTGAACCGATTTGAATACGGTTGAATTTGGATTGATTTACCATATTCCGAATACGGTTCGGTTCAATTTACAATTGGGTTTTAAAATATGCAATCGAATAAACATTTTAAACCGCTAACAAAACCATTATACACCCGTTGCCCAAATTTACACGTTACTGCAATATGTCTAATCATAATATTTAAATTGAATACTCATATAAAGATATAAAAGAAAAAAGAAAAAGGGAAAATAACGATCAAACAACTTACATTTTGTCGTTTTGCAAGACATATGCTTTCATTTTCAGATAAGGCGTCCCCGTTGTCTACACCCATCGACCACCGATTTTTTATTAAATTGTTTTAGCAAATTATAAAAAGTCTAAACGAATATTTAAATGACGTACTAAAATGACAAAAAATTACCAATTTTAAATGTTAACCTACAACCAACCTATGTTACCTTTAAAAAACATATTTTTCTAAAAAAATTTTAAAATCGTAACTAAGTTTTTAAGTGTTTTACAAAAGTCATTTAAAGTTATTGTATCTTTTTAATTCAATCAACTTTTTTTACATGTTTTTAATCCTATATACTTTTTAATAAATTTTTAAACTTTTGAAATTAGTTGAAAGAAAAGAAAAATATATAAATATTTGTTATCATTGAGTGATTGTTTTTTTTCTCAACTTGACTTCGTTTAAAGATTTAATACAACTTTGTTATTATTTTGTGAACTGTTTTTTTCTCGAATTTCTCCTAATTCAAATATGCTTGAAAGTACAAGAAGATATGCATAAAGTATTATGAATTACAAGAGACTTTGCTCCTAGAAATGCACATCTTGCAAATATATGGGGAGAATTAACCAAAAACAAACATTTTGCTTATAAACATAAAAACAATATGAAAAATTTACACCTGAAAACTATAACAAAATCTGATTGAAGTAATTCTATTGTAATTAAAACCGTCTCGTGAAACCCTAAATCATAAACCTAAACCTCAAAGCTATAGACTAAATTCTAAAGCTAAATCTTAAATTTTAAAGCTAAACCTTAATCTTAAAGCTAAATCCTAAATTTTAAAATGTATACCTAAAACTAAACTCTAAACCCTCAAAATAAACCACTGAAAAATTATAATATATAAACCTTAAAAGCTAAATGTTAAGCTAAAACATAAAAGTTAAGTCCTAAAAGTCAGGATGAAGCAATAGTGAGACAATTTTAACGTTACATGATTAAGTTAATCAGAGTTCGTTAAAGTTACTAAATAATGACGTTTCATATTATTTTAGGTTTATAGACGTATTGATTTTATTATTTAAACTCATCCTATATATAAAACATATATGTTTGTTTGTTTCTTTTTTATAAAATATGCTTTTCTTCAACAACATATGGCTGGCTGCTAATAGAAAGTAATAATATATTTGAAAGAACAGTGGGAATCGGTGTTGGTCAAATTGAGCGTGCTCCAACCTATCCACGTACAAATACCCTTCTGCCTCTGCAATTGTGGAATTACATCAATTCATAATCAAACAGACAGCGTTTGTGTTCTTCATCTCTGCAAACGCTTCACCTCTCGTAAGCAGGTTGATTCCTCCTTAAACTTCAAATCACCGTTCGATCTCCAATAGTTTTTCATATCATTTTGATCTGTTTTTGCCTTGGCAGTAGCAGATATATCGATGGCGTCTGTTCAGAAAACACTCGTGTTTGATAACGTCGCTAAGCACAATAAAATCGATGATTGCTGGATTATTATCTCCGGAAAGGTCAGATGTGTTGTCTGACTTGATCTTAATTTGAATGATTAATGTTGAAATTCAAATCGTTAGATGTTTGATTTTGTAGCCTTTTTTTGTTATCGCTCATGAATTACTCCA
The DNA here is from genome assembly GCA_009363875.1 of Mikania micrantha. NCBI lineage: Eukaryota > Viridiplantae > Streptophyta > Magnoliopsida > Asterales > Asteraceae > Mikania > Mikania micrantha. The sequence goes on along the minus strand of CM018690.1, from coordinate 28,802,975 downwards.
GCTGCTTTGGTGAATAGCTTCTTCGTTATACTTTCATTACGATTTTGGAGTTTGGACGTTGATGGATTCAATCTAATTTCAATTAATGAATTTAATACAATTATTTTTTCTTAAATAAAATATTAACAATACCCATGACATTTAAAAATAACAACTTTTTTTAACGACAAACTAATACTTTTTAAGTTCGTTCACACTTTTAAACCTAATGGCAAAATACCTCCGATACTTACAAAACTCTTGTGACCTGTCCCGTTAATCATTCTAAAAGAAACTCATCGTTTGAATACTTATTGTGATAAAACCTCTTACTTGCTTTTAATATATTGTTATAAACGAGACAGAGACTCGAGTCCATAACCTTCATATTATAAAACTATGAGGTTACCTCCTCTTAAACTAATTGATCTATAACTCATTAACATAAATAACAACACAAAATATGCTCTTTTTTTTACCACAATACAATTAATATGCCATCTGCAAACAAACACACAAACAAATCGAGTAAAATCTCACTAATTAGGCTGTTAATTTGTGGTATGTTAATGTGGTAATGGTATTGTTCTTATATTGGAAAGCAAGTAGTTCAGAAACAGGAAATGAAAATCAGTTTAATTTTTGGTTGTACGGTTATTATCCGAATCTGAACCGATTTGAATACGGTTGAATTTGGATTGATTTACCATATCCCGAATACGGTTCGGTTCAATTTACAATTGGGTTTTAAAATATGCAACCGAATAAACATTTTAAACCGCTAACCAAACCATTATACACCCGTTGCCCAAATTTGCACGTTACTGCAATATGTCTAATCATAATATTTAAATTGAATACTCATATAAAGATATAAAATAAAAAAGAAAAAGGGAAAATAACGATCAAACAACTTACATTTTGTCGTTTTGCAAGACATATGCTTTCATTTTCAGATAAGGCGTCCCCATAGTCTACACCCATCGACCACCGATTTTTTATTAAATTGTTTTAGCAAATTATAAAAAGTCTAAACGAATATTTAAATGATGTACTGAAATGACAAAAAATTACCAATTTTAAATGTTAACCTACAACCAACCTATGTTACCTTTAAAAAACATATTTTTCTAAAAAATTTTTACAAATGGTAACTAAGTTTTTAAGTGTTTTACAAAAGTCATTTAAAGTTATTGTATCCTTTTAATTCAATCAACTTTTTTACATGTTTTAATCCTATATACTTTTTAATAAAGTTTTAAACTTTCGAAATTAGTTGAAAGAAAAGAAAAATATATAAATATTTGTTATCATTTAATGATTGTTTTATTCTCAACTTGACTTCGTTTAAAGATATATTAAAACTTTGTTATTATTTTGTGAACTGTTTTTTTCTCGAATTTCTCCTAATTCAAATATGCTTGAAAGTACAAGAAGATATGCATAAAGTATTATGAATTACAAGAGACTTTGCTCCTAGAAATGCACATCTTGCAAATATATGGGGAGAATTAACCAAAAACAAACATTTTGCTTATAAACATAAAAACAATATGAAAAATTTACACCTGAAAACTATAACAAAAGCTGATTGAACTAATTCTGATGTAATTAAAACCGTCTCGTGAAACCTTAAATCATAAACCTAAACCTCAAAGCTAAAGACTAAAGACTAAACTCTAAATTCTAAAGCTAAATCTTAAATTTTAAAGCTAAACCTTAATCTTAAAGCTAAATCCTAAATTTTAAAATGTATACCTAAAACTAAACTCTAAACCCTCAAATTAAACTACTGAAAAATTATAATATATAAACCTTAAAAGCTAGGAAAAATCATAATCACGCCTTCATTTTCTATGTCACCTTAGATTCCTGTACTAATAAAGAAAGCCTGAATCAGGTCTATGATGTAACCCCGTTTATGGATGATCATCCTGGAGGTGGCGAAGTTATGCGAAAAGCAACCGGTACATTATGCCCTCCCTCCCTTCAAACCAAAATCACATTTTAACTAAAATGGCATGTGATGAATTCTTGCAGGCAAAGACGTGACAGTCGACTATGGTGATGTTGTACACAGTGAAAAAGCTAACCAAATGAAGCAAAACTATTACATCGGCGAGTTTGATCAAACGACTTTTCCTGAGAAACGATCACAGATCTACAATTTGAAAAAGAGTCTATAGTTGATCATCAAGGTACTACTTGTTGGACTAATGGTTGTTGCATTGAGAATACTAATGGTCTCGTTCTAGTGAAGGGCTAGCTGTGGGTTACATTGCTGATGAAGCATTAATTTTTGAACATTTATATATCTAAGATTTACCAATGGTTATTGGTTATGTTTATTTGTTATCATTATTGTTTTTAGACATTGTTTTTATATGCGTAACACTTTTGTTATTGTTTAATTAACCGATGCAACAATATATAATTACTCGCGACAAAATTTTGCTAAGAAATCAATAGCATAACTTCCTAACGTTAATATATCAATGCACGTCCATATTTGTGCAAATGGAGGTGTTTTTGACGATTTTGGTTGTTGAAAATGGTCACTTATGTAGTAGTAATGATATCTTTGGCTTCAAATAATAAGTTACGTGTGTGTGGGTTTGGGTGTTTTGGGAAAAACTGAGGGGGTGTTCTTTAACTATTCGACCGATTAATTAAGATTAGAGTGGTGTTTGATGCACATGTTTATTGTAGTTTGTTCTTCAAATTACTATCAAAGAACGAATATACAAAATCTAGTGCTATAAACGAATCGAACGAACATAAAAGAGCTTTGTTTATGTTTGTTCTTTTAACATTAAACTTATTCATATATTAATAATAATTGAACGAAAATTATTGCTCATGTTCGTTTATTAAATAATTGAATTTATTTACAAATGTTTCACGAACACAAATATAACCATCTTATATAAATACAAAGTTAAACATTTGATATATACAAGAATCATAAAAATAATCATCTTAAAACAAAGCACAAGTTAGAAATAACATTAATCATAATTAAAAATTACCTTAAATATGTTACAAAGATCTAATTTTCCAATTATTATGTTTTTAATTAATAAGATACAAACTCCAAATAAATAAACTTCTAGTTTAAATGTTATAGCATCAAATTGAACTTAAAATTTAAAAATATAAAACACATTTAATGAATAAACATTATTAACGAACGCATTACCAAAAGTTAATGAACATATTAGACATATTATGATTGTTATATTTGAGAGACGTATAGACTTGTCTTAGAATATATATCTCATAATCTAGAGGTGATTATTGGATGTGAATGCCAATAAACATAACCGATATTTAGGAGTAGTTACTCGTGTGTCTTTCACTTTACTATGTGTTTTAGTTTTAGTTGTATGTACATTTTGATATGACACAACATATTTAAGTTTTAGCTTAGAGTCAGTGGCCTACAAAAAACAATTTTATTGGGAATTTGTAACAACCGAAAATTTAGAAATTTAATAGTAAACATACGAGATTTCGGTTACTGTTGAAACTGTGACGATTGCGTACGAAAAATTCGGCAATTATGACGTGAGCACATTTGGTCGTGCTTGAAATCCACGAGGATTTAGCAACTTTTGTTATTGGGGATTGATAGTATGTGAAAAATGATGAACGTGGGCGAAAACCGTGCGCAAAACGGAGTTCGTATGCTCCCGGAATCGCGAAAACAAGTTTAAAACTCAAATGATGACGCTGGGTGACGTGGGGCGGTACGCCTGGCGCCATGCGCCCAGTTGGGGCGATGCGCCCGAGGCCTTATGTCGGCAAAGGATGTGTTAAATTGATCAGAACGCATCGGAAACTTCAGAAACGTAAATTTTCGACCCTGCTCGACCTTTGAACGACCCAAAGCCATATTTTCATCCTTTAAACACCATTTTGAAGCCTCTTGATTGTATGGATCGCACCAGGAATCATATATACAAGTTCTGATCGCTGTTTTAACCGCAGAAATTCGTTAGATCAGGTAATGGTTCGTTTTAACCTTCTAGTTTGATTTTGATTGATTAGATCTTGATTTTGAACGTAATAAGATAGTTAGGATTGTTGATTATTGCCTAGATGATGGCTAGGATTGATTATAAATGAAGAACACGATGTTCTAACGGTTAAATCCTTGTTTTGAGCCGTTGTAATGCCCGGTTTGCATGAAATCACAACTATGATTATAATGGCTTAATCCATTTGATTATGACAATCTAGGTGATTAGTTTGGTTAATCTTTGAAATGCAAAGGTTAAATCTAAGTGTTTCAAACTAATCACAATCATTAACATACTTATTGGAACGATTATATGATGTTTGTGATAACAGTCAGATTAGTATGTTAAACATGGTTATTAAACCTATTCTAAGACTAGGTTGTGATATTTCATGATATCTGGGTAATCAATGATAAGAATTTGTCATTTCTAAGCCATTAATCTGTTCAGGAACTGTTTTAGCATTATAATCAACAACATTAACTATTTGATGACTTTCAAGACAATGTCTTTGACATTGAACGTTCAGAAAGATCTAATCAGTAGGTTAAAACATAAATGACTTATTAAGTATAAACGAATGCAGAAATTCACCATTAGTACCAGTTTGTGAGTGATCTTGCTACAGTAAGACATCAGGTGAGTTCTATGAGCCCTCTTTTACTATTTTAACGTTTTAGGGCTGATATGCATGTTATAAAGTTATTTTAGGTAAATGATTGCTTTATCTGGCTACGATCAGATAAGAGAATGTGTTGAAGTAAATAGTGTTTCAAGTTGTAAAGTTATTGTATGAAAGTGACACTAACCTGATTAAGGTTAGGTAAAGAATGTTTTCAAATAAAGAATGTTTTAAAATAAATAATGCTTTAAGTCTCAACTACGGTTGAGAAGTAAATGATTTTAAGAACCTCAGCTGAGATGTCATGGATGTTTTAAAGACTCAACTACGGTTGAGAAATGAATGATTTTAAAAGTCTCGGTCGAGGTCAAGTAGGAAATGTGATTTTGAAGTCCTGGCTGCGGTTGGGCGAATGTTAAGCACTGCGGTGCGGATAATGATTTATGATTATGATGGTTTAAATGATTTAAACCATGTTATGTATGAATGATGTATGTCAAGAAGTCTTGTACCGGTATGAGCCGTCAATTTCGGTTGATGGTTTAATAAGTCCTGTGAAAGAACAGGCATAAGTCCTGTGAAAGAACATGCATAAGTCCTGTGAAAGAACAGGCATAAGTCCTGTGAAAGAACAGGCCTGCCGACTGTATATCGCCAGTCAAGGAAATCTTATGCATGCATAACGTGTTGACTTCGGTCAACAGAACAGGCTACATTTACGCACTGTATGATTGATGTTATGATGTTATGAATGTTATGTATATGAAATGTTTTATGTTTAGTATGATTGAGACTGTTGACTTCGGTCGACTGTGAAGGCTAATGTGTTATGTATATTAAAGATTTTATTTTTATGAAAAGTTGACTTAGAACTCACCAGCGAAAGCTGACTTGTTTAAGCATGCATGTCAGGTTGAACGGTATTGAGGAAGAATGACAGTAAGGCTCATGGCATACGTTGAAGACTACCCTGGCATAAACTGGCTATGTATAGAACCATAGAGTCGTGGGTTATGTGTAAAAAGTTTGTTTAGATTTGTATGATATTTTATGTTGTTACCCTACATTCCGCTGCTATGATAATGTAATTATGGTTTAAGTTTATGGGTTTGATGTTTTGCCAACTGAGGGGTTTGGGGCCTCTCAAGTTGGTATCAGAGCCATAGTTTGAGAGATCCGGTCATCCCTAATGACTGGACTTAAACTGAAAATGGGACAGAATGATAAGAATGCCAGTCAAGGGTAGTTTGATGCCATGAGCTAAATGTTAGGTACGAGTTAAGACGTAGGTGTAAGGTTAGAAAGGTAGTTAGAGTCATGCACGTTGGGGTGACGGGATGGGAAACGTTTAGAGCCTATGAGTTGGGTAAATGGTTAATAACACCTGATCAACGTCATTAACGATTTACAAAGCTTATTTCGTACTAAACTAATCCTGTACTGATTCTCCAATTGTTGTATCCTGTAGGTAGTTAAATGGCTGGACAAAGGGGTAGACCACGTAAGCAACCACAGGAACCTGAAGAACCACATATTGAGAATAAAGAACCCATCAATGAAGACGACTATGAGCACCACGAGCAACCGGAAGATGAAGATGAGTTTACTCTAGAGCCTATCGTAGTGAAGGCTATTTCTGATGAGGTCTGTAAAGTTTTGGATGATAAGCTACCAGCTTTGGTTACAAAAATACTGAAGGATACTTTGAAAGAAAAGTCTGAAGAAACTAAGGAGAGCACCAAAGAAGAGGAAGTTGTGATCACCGGAACTAAGAACGGTGACTCTACGTCAGGGAAACGGAAGGGTTGTGATTACAAGGCCTTTAAAGGATGCAATCCACCCTCATTTGATGGTAAGAAGGATGCCGTGGCTACTTGCCACTGGGTCTCAGCTATGGAAGCAGTTATTGCCATCAGTGAGTGCCGTGAAGACCAAGCTGTGAAATTTGCAGCTCATTCATTTACTGAAGAAGCTCTACATTGGTGGAACACTGTGTCACACCCCCAATTTTCAACTAACGGAATCACACCGTTTGGGAGCGTGGCAAACCAGGATCTCAGATCATTAGACATAGCGAAGACATCTATATGAATTTCAAAAACATACATTGGTCTTTAAAACAAACATAATAACCAGAGTTTACAAAAAGTGCGGAAGCGTTTAAAAACCATAAACAGTTGTAAATCAAACATTACAATTCAAATTACTAAAATATTCAGATTTAAATAATCAAAGTGAAAGAAATGCATGAGACTCTATCTTCCTAGTCCATGCCAGCTGTTACGCGCGCCTTAGCGTCCTGAGAAAACATGCAAATCAAATCAACACAAAGGTTGGTGCATAACACAGGTTTTAAGTAATTATAATGTTCAAAACATCAGTTTGAATAACAAGTTGTAGATAACATAATCACAATTGCACAGTCATGATAGCTAGTCATATAACTATTTACATACGTGTTCGACACCGAAGCTGACTAGTTGCCATGCTATAGCATGTTTTCGCCTTGCCACTATTGTCTATCACAACAATAGTAAAGTAATGTGTTTGGTCAGTCAAACACCTGCGTAGATCCCATCTACCAGGTGAGGTTTGTCAAACCTAATAGATCTATTTCCAACTACCACGCTTTGCATTTACAGCAAACTAAACGGTTCGAGGTGTGTAAGGACTTTCAAGTTGATATATTGGCACATAATGTAAACAGATAACTCATGCAAGTGTTATGTATCTAAAAATCAGTTTGTTGCACATGTTTTCTCCCCCAAAACAGTTTAAAATAAGAAAGGGGCCGTGTACGCACCTTTGATGTTAGCAGAATGATCAAATACGTGTGAACTTGCGTAGAAATCCTCTACGAAGAATCTGTGATTTAAACAATAACCTATTGTTATTCGAATAATCGTCTTGTGCTTAAAATCACATACGTATCAACATACGTATGTTAAAGTGTGATAATTTGGCGTACGGAAGTACGCGTGTCATTGAAATCGTTTAAATAAAATCACATTTGATTTTATTTAACGTAATTATACGCGATTTCGTGTTCGGACTAAAATATGGATTTTATCATCTCAACATGTTCGCATTCTCGTTACGGTTCCAACGCAACTTGAACGGACTAAATCGGAGTTCGTATGTGGAAGTTATGATTAAAACACCAAAATATTAAAAAAACTCCAAAAATTGGTTGGCCCGGGACTCGAACCCGCGACCCTCAACATCACACGCACAGCATCTAACCACTACGCCCGCTAGGGTATCGCGTTAGTTAACCAGGAATTAATTCTTTTAACCCTTGATCCAGACTAGTTCCTCTCCACACCATAGCCGAAGCACTTAACCTCCAATTTGGTCCTTAATTCGAATTCGATCCAGTCTAAAACCATTTGATTTTCATTAACATAACCATTTCGATCCTACCTACATGATTAATTTAATTATTGAACTCATTTGGATCAAAAACCACTAAACCGTTTAACCCAAGAACTCTAGAATTCAAAACCATCCAATTCGTTGTTACATGATGAAATTGACTTGTCATTAACCTTCATCGGTACCCTCTGAAACTAACTGAACCATTTAATTTCATTTCTAAACTCAATTGATAGAAAACCCCCAAAACCGACTTTACTAAGAACCCTAGCAATCGGGTTCCATCAATTCGTGATTGATTCTTAAAATTAACATGCTAGTCACCTTTGTAGAGATATTCTGAAGTTAACCATAACAATTAATTTCATTCCTTAATTCGTTTGAACCAAGACCCCCAATTCATTCTTCATAATGAACCCTAGAATCGGACTTCATACAATCCGAAGTTCCCAGTAAAAATTAGCATAGGTTTACACTATATCGGCAGGTTTAGGTTGTTTAGGGATGAAAAACTTACTGATTATGATGCCAATTTGAAGCAGATCAATACTCGACTTGGACTTCGGCCTTCACCTACTTGTTTCTTCAATTTACAGTTCTTGAGCAACAATTAACGAATGCAAAACCTTCTGAATAGGCCGACTAATGAATTTATAGTACGAATTTGATCTGTTAAAGTCGTATTGTATGATTTCAATAATGGTAGTTGACGGTTTCGACTTGTAACCGAAATGAGAGTTTAATTCTGAGACCTTTAGCTTCCAATAACCGATAATTATGTTTAATCATCATCATAATGAGTCACTAATATGTTTAATTCGGTTTCAAACACCAACTTAATACGAATTTAACCATTGTTTACACTATATTACGAATTTTGACTTTAAAAAGTCAAATTTTCAACCTTTTCTTGATTTAAAATCTTAATTCTTAAAGTTTTAACCTTCTAAGACTAATTTTGATTAATTCTAACCCTCAAATTTGATTTTGATCGATTTCATAATATTTCGACTAATCAAAGTTGAACCGAAAATCCTAAATTGTTACAAATCCTATTAATTGAGCTATCAAAGGTCTAAATTTACCCAATTGGACCTCTCAAATACAATTGGGTCTCACTGGGCCTTCCTGGCCTACCTTGGCCTTCCCTGGGCCTACTTTGTTCACATTGGGCCTCACTTGCCCCTTATTGGGCCTTACTGGGCCTCTCTTGACTTATTGGGCCTACAATGACTATGTTGGGCCTAATTGATCTTGTTGAGTCTTCCTTGACCTTACTGAACCTTCATTTGGCTTTACTGGACCTTCATTTGCCTTGTTGGGCCTTCATTGGCCTTGTTGGGCCTTGATTGGCCTTGTTGGGCCTGTGATAGCACCAACTCCCGTTAACAAGGTTAGTGTGAAAAGTCGGGTTGTCACATCATCCCCTTGTTGAAGGAATTTTCGTCCCGAAAATTAATAAGTGTTAGGAGTAGTTAGGAAACTACTTACGAGTTTAAATCGTACGTGTTAGTGTGATTTGATCATTCTGTGTGCTTGTGTGTACTCACACACAAAGTCTAATGTTTGCAACATCACAACTCAATTGTGATCATTCAATGTAACTGTTTTGCGTGTACACTAGTTAGTTCACCTAACTGTGACCTGTTTGTGTTTGTGTTTGATCATACTGTGTTGTGTAACCTCACACATAGTGAGTGTCTGAAACTGTTTGTACTATGCAACCCCGCACATAGCAAAGTGTATGTAACTAATGTACTATGCAACCCCGCACATAGCAAAATGTATATAACCAATGTACTATGCAACCCCGCACATAGCAAAATGTATGTAATCAATCGTGTATGTACTACCATAACATGTAACATATGAAATGTAGCACATAAAACATATAAAATGTAATGTAGCACAATATCTGTAACAAAATCAATTGAATAAATAAAACGTTTGTGCTTACAGTTTGAAATTTGCAGTGTTGATGATGTGTGAAAGCATCACGTCATCCCCTTGTTGAAGGAAATTTCGTCCCGAAATTTAACGTGCGCTCTCAGTGTTAGCAGTAGCTGTTTTGAATAGATGAGGATATTTCTTCATCATTTGGTCTTCCCGTTCCCATGTGAATTCAGGACCCCGTCTTGAATTCCATCGGACTTTGACTATCGGAATCTTGCTTTGCTTCAGTTGTTTGACCTCTCGGTCCATGATTTCCGCTGGTTCTTCAATGAATCGCAGCTGTTCATCTACTTGTATTTCTTCCAATGGTACAATCAATGTCTCATCAGAAAGACATTTCTTTAAGTTTGACACATGAAAAACATCATGAACTCCACTGAGTTCATCCGGTAGTTTGAGTTGGTACGCAACCGGACCAATCCTTTTCAGAATCTCAAAAGGTCCTACGTAACGTGGACTAAGCTTTCCGCGCTTGCCAAATCGTATCACACCTTTCCAAGGTGATACTTTTAGAAGAACTCGGTCTCCTACTTGAAATTCCAACGGCTTGCGACGTTTATCTGCATAACTCTTCTGGCGATCCCGAGCCGCTGCCATACGGTTCCGGATTTGAACTATCTTCTCTGTTGTTTCGTGCACCAGTTCAGGACCTGTTAACTGACTGTCACCAATTTCAGCCCAGCAAACTGGTGAACGACATTTGCGACCATACAAAGCTTCAAACGGTGCTGCTTGAATACTTGTATGATAACTGTTGTTGTAAGAGAATTCCACCAACGGTAAATGATTCTCCCAACTGTCACCGAAGTCAATTACACAAGCTCGTAACATATCCTCGAGCGTTTGAATCGTTCGTTCACTTTGACCGTCGGTCTGTGGATGATAAGCTGTACTCATATCCAAGCGAGTCCCCAATGACTTATGAAGAGATTTCCAAAAGTTGGAAGTAAACCGGGCATCCCGATCTGATATGATAGAGATTGGCACGCCATGTCGTGCTACTACTTCCTTAATGTAAATACGAGTCAGTTTCTCCATCTTATCAGTTTCCTTGATTGCTAAGAAATGTGCAGATTTCGTTAATCGATCGACAATTACCCATATCGTATCACAACCACTCGGTGTACGGGGTAACTTAGTAATAAAATCCATCGAAATCTGTTCCCACTTCCACATCGGTATCTCTGGTTGTTGCAGTAAACCAGATGGTTTCTGATATTCAACTTTGACTTTCGAACAAGTCAAACATTTGCTAACGTACTTAGCAATATCAGCTTTCATGTGAGGCCACCAATACAGTGCCTTCAAGTCATGGTACATCTTGTCTGATCCCGGATGGACTGAATATCTGGATTTGTGCGCTTCGTTCATCACGAGTTCCCTTAAACCTCCATACAAAGGTATCCACATTCGATCAATGAAATAACGAATTCCATCAGGTTTAACATTCAATTGTTCTTCCATTCCTCGTAAAGATTCCGGTACTAAGTTTTCCGCTTTCAAGGCCTCAATCTGAGCATTGTGTACTTTGTCAGGTAAGTCGGTATGTATCGTCATCATAAGCGCGCGAACCCGTCTTGTTCCCGTTGTATCTTTTCTGCTCAAAGCATCGGCTACGACATTAGCCTTTCCCGGATGATACTTAATCGCACACTCATAATCGTTCAACAATTCAACCCATCGTCGTTGCCTCATGTTAAGCTCCTTCTGATCAAAGATATGTTGCAAACTCTTATGATCAGTATAAATAGTACACTTAGTTCCATACAAGTAATGTCTCCAAATCTTCAAAGCAAAAACCACTGCTCCTAACTCCAAGTCATGAGTAGTGTAATTCTTTTCATGTGTTCGTAGTTGTCTGGAAGCATAAGCGATCACTTTATCCCGTTGCATCAACACACATCCCAAACCCTGTCCAGATGCGTCACAATACACCGCAAAGTCTTCCGTTCCTTCTGGTAAAGACAGAATCGGTGCACTGCAGAGTTTCTGTTTCAATAACTGGAATGCAGCTTCCTGTTTATCCGTCCAGTTATACTTTGTTCCCTTGTGCGTCAGAGCTGTAAGTGGTTGAGCGATCTTTGAGAAACCCTCAATGAATCGTCGATAATAACCCGCCAAACCAAGGAATTGTCGTACCTCGGTAGGGGTCTTTGGCGCTTCCCAATTCTTAATCGCTTCAATTTTTGCTGGATCAACATGTATACCCTTTTCATTAACAATATGCCCCAAAAACTGTACTTCTCGCATCCAGAAATCACATTTCGAGAACTTAGCGTACAGTTGTTCCTGTTTCAATAACTCTAGTAGCAATCGAAGATGTTCAGCATGCTCCTCCTCAGACTTTGAATAGATGAGAATGTCATCGATGAAAACAATGACAAACTTGTCAAGATAAGGTTTACAAACACGATTCATGAGATCCATGAATACAGCTGGAGCGTTTGTCAACCCAAATGGCATGACCAAGAACTCATAATGGCCATAGCGCGTTCTGAATGCCGTCTTCGGAATATCCTCCTCCTGGACTCTTAATTGATGATAACCCGACCTGAGATCAATCTTCGAATAATAACTCGAACCTTGCAATTGATCGAACAAATCGTCAATCCTGGGTAACGGATACCGGTTCTTGATGGTAACCTTATTCAATTCCCGGTAATCGATACACATACGGAAAGTTCCGTCCTTCTTCTTGACAAACAATACTGGAGCTCCCCACGGTGAAAAACTAGGTCGTATGAACCCCTTATCCAACAATTCTTGCAATTGTGTGGATAACTCTTGCATCTCAGACGGTGCAAGTCGATAAGGCGCCCTAGCTATCGGTGCTGCGTCTGGTGTAAGGTCGATTCGGAATTCCACCTGTCTGACAGGCGGTAATCCCGGCAAGTCTTCTGGAAACACCTCCGGAAATTCACAAACTATAGGTATATCTTCAAGTTTCTTCTCAGCTACCGGCTTTTCAGTTATAAGTGCTATAACTGCCGTATGACCTTTCCGCAGACATTTGTGTGCTTTCATACAAGATATGAGACGCAGTGGTGTACTGCTCTTCTCTCCTTGTACATATAATGTCTCTCCCTGCGGAAGAGGTATACGAACAATCTTTTCATGGCATACAATTTCAGCCTGGTTTTTGGACAACCAGTCCATGCCAATGACTATATCAAAACTGCCTAAGGCAATAGGCATCAAATCAATCTCTAATGTCTGACCCATCAAATCAAGAATACATCCCTTATAAATGTTTTCTACTACAATCAACTTACCATCCGCTAACTCCACAGTATAGGGACTATCTAAGGCAGTGGGACTAACATCTAGTGACTTAGCAAGTGAACTAGATACAAAACTCCGGTCGGCACCAGTGTCAAATAACATAGAGGCATAGTGATTATTTAAGAGGAACGTACCCGTAACGATGTTGGGATCCTCCCGCGCTTGACGTCCTCCGATCACAAACGCCCTGCCTCTAGCACCGTTATTGTTGTTATTATTATTGTTGTTGTTGTTGGTGCCATTGCCATTACCGTTGCCACCTCCATTACCATTACCATTGTTGTCCCCGCCTTTCTTTAGTTGTGGGCAATCTTTCTTGAAATGGCCCATCTTGCCGCACTCAAAACAACCTTTCTGCGCGTTGTTTTGATTGTTATTCTGGTTGTTATTATGGTTGTTATTGTTGTTCTGCAGTTCCCCGCGACAATCCTTAGCCGCGTGCCCAATCTTGCCACACCTCTGGCACTTCGCTCTGTCACATTGGTTACCCGCATGATGGTAACCACACCTGTTGCACTTGGGGTGCTTACCAATATAGCCCCCCGATGATGATGATTGTTGACCACTGCTTGAACCATGATAAGACTTGTTTGAGTCTTGTTTCCTGTTTTGCTGATGTGATTGTTGGTTGTTGCCCTTGAAATTGTTACTATCCCACTTTCTCTTGTGATCTCCTACCTTGGTAGCAGATGTTCGCTTAGGCAGGGTCCCTTGCAACACTGCCTGGTCCGTAAGCTGATGTGCTAAACGAACAGCTTGTTGGATAGTGGTGGGATTTGCTGAAGTCACCAACCCTTGAATCTGAGGCACTAGTCCTCCAATGTACCTTTCGATCCACTTACTGGCTGGAGTAGCCATGTGTGGAAGCAGTCTGGCCAGTTCATGCGATCTGGTCGTATATTCCTCAATGTTTGACCCCTCCATCTTGAGGTGCCAATACTCTTCTTCCAACTTCTGCATTTCACTACGAGGACAATACTCCTCTTGTAGTAAGGTTTTGAAGTTGTTCCAAGTCAATGCATTTGCTTCACCCAACCCCAGGGTCTGAACATTGGAGTTCCACCATGTCAGGGCTGGACCCTCCAAAGTTCCAGTAGCAAATTTCACTTTGCTGTCATCCGGGCAGTTGCACATCTCGAACACAGATTCAGCTTTTTCAATCCATCGGAGAAGTCCTATGACTCCCTCCGACCCTTTGAAGTTGTGTGGTTTGCAGTCCAAGAACATCTTGAACGTGCAGACTTGTGGGTTAATCACTCCCCCAGCTGGACCCTGTGGCCCTGTGTTGTGTGTCTGAGCGTACTGTGCGATTGCCTCGGCAACCCTGTTGTTGATTAGCTCGTTGAGCTCAGCAACAGTCATATGAACATTTCCTTCAGCCATTTCCTTCCTATTTACAAGAAGTGTTAGCACGAAGTCAAAATCCAATGTAACATGTGTAAGTAAAAACAATAAATACAACATGTAATATAAACAACACAGTTGTTGGAAACAAACAATAGTTCTTTCATAAATAGAAACTTTCTTTGAGTACAATACTTTTGAAATGAAATACAAAATTTCAAACTACTAATGTAGGAACACAACCCGTTCCTAATAAGTTTAAACAAAACAGAAATAAAAGAAAGAGAATCAATCGTCCTCAACAGTGGATTCAGGATCGGACTCAGCAACTGGTGCTGGTTCCTCCTCCTCATCCTCGTCCTCATCCTGTTCCTCATTCTCAACTACCACCAAATCCTCCAAAGCTTCAATCCTGCCCTCCAAGATCTCGGCTCGGTTCTCTGACTCCTCTAAACGACCAATCATGTTCCACATCTCATCTCGCATGTCATGAACTAGTTGGGCAAGTTCCTCTTGCCTCTCAATGGCATCCCATAACTCCTGAGATCTCTGATAGAGCTTCTCCTCTGCTGTATCCACGTCCTCGCGCAACTTGGCGATCTCCTCTGCGTCCGTCCTTTGCCTCTTAGGCTCAGGAGCGTCCAGTACGGGTGGTGGATGTGTAGATGGTCCTGCAGCATAGAGTCCCTGGGTATTCACCCACGGTGCCTCCTCCGGATCTTCATCCGGGTCCTCAACTGGATCCTCCTCTGGATCCTCATCAGGATCCTCGTCTGGATCCTCCTCCGGATCCTCCTCTGGGTCTTCCTCCGGATCCTCCTCTGGATCGGAGTCCTCCATCTCATATGGTGGAGGTGATGGAATGGGTGGTGGTGGTGATGATGGTGGTGCCGGAACCATCGGCTCCTCGTCCTCAGAATCATCAATGATAACATAAGGAACTGATGATGAAGCCATGCCTGTTACATAATATCATATGTAAGTGCAGTGCCATGGAATACGTAAGCAAATCAATTACATAATGTCATATGTAATTTCTAAGCAGTATGTGTAAACATGTGTGTCTAATGTCTAACAGTCATAGTCTAGGCCTACAAATGCAAACCTAGTTCGCTATAACCAATGGCTCTGATACCAATCTGTCACACCCCCAATTTTCAACTAACGGAATCACACCGTTTGGGAGCGTGGCAAACCAGGATCTCAGATCATTAGACATAGCGAAGACCTCTATATGAATTTCAAAAACATACATTGGTCTTTAAAACAAACATAATAACCAGAGTTTACAAAAAGTGCGGAAGCGTTTAAAAACCATAAACAGTTGTAAATCAAACATTACAATTCAAATTACTAAAATATTCAGATTTAAATAATCAAAGTGAAAGAAATGCATGAGACTCTATCTTCCTAGTCCATGCCAGCTGTTACGCGCGCCTTAGCGTCCTGAGAAAACATGCAAATCAAATCAACACAAAGGTTGGTGCATAACACAGGTTTTAAGTAATTATAATGTTCAAAACATCAGTTTGAATAACAAGTTGTAGATAACATAATCACAATTGCACAGTCATGATAGCTAGTCATATAACTATTTACATACGTGTTCGACACCGAAGCTGACTAGTTGCCATGCTATAGCATGTTTTCGCCTTGCCACTATTGTCTATCACAACAATAGTAAAGTAATGTGTTTGGTCAGTCAAACACCTGCGTAGATCCCATCTACCAGGTGAGGTTTGTCAAACCTAATAGATCTATTTCCAACTACCACGCTTTGCATTTACAGCAAACTAAACGGTTCGAGGTGTGTAAGGACTTTCAAGTTGATATATTGGCACATAATGTAAACAGATAACTCATGCAAGTGTTATGTATCTAAAAATCAGTTTGTTGCACATGTTTTCTCCCCCAAAACAGTTTAAAATAAGAAAGGGGCCGTGTACGCACCTTTGATGTTAGCAGAATGATCAAATACGTGTGAACTTGCGTAGAAATCCTCTACGAAGAATCTGTGATTTAAACAATAACCTATTGTTATTCGAATAATCGTCTTGTGCTTAAAATCACATACGTATCAACATACGTATGTTAAAGTGTGATAATTTGGCGTACGGAAGTACGCGTGTCATTGAAATCGTTTAAATAAAATCACATTTGATTTTATTTAACGTAATTATACGCGATTTCGTGTTCGGACTAAAATATGGATTTTATCATCTCAACATGTTCGCATTCTCGTTACGGTTCCAACGCAACTTGAACGGACTAAATCGGAGTTCGTATGTGGAAGTTATGATTAAAACACCAAAATATTAAAAAAACTCCAAAAATTGGTTGGCCCGGGACTCGAACCCGCGACCCTCAACATCACACGCACAGCATCTAACCACTACGCCCGCTAGGGTATCGCGTTAGTTAACCAGGAATTAATTCTTTTAACCCTTGATCCAGACTAGTTCCTCTCCACACCATAGCCGAAGCACTTAACCTCCAATTTGGTCCTTAATTCGAATTCGATCCAGTCTAAAACCATTTGATTTTCATTAACATAACCATTTCGATCCTACCTACATGATTAATTTAATTATTGAACTCATTTGGATCAAAAACCACTAAACCGTTTAACCCAAGAACTCTAGAATTCAAAACCATCCAATTCGTTGTTACATGATGAAATTGACTTGTCATTAACCTTCATCGGTACCCTCTGAAACTAACTGAACCATTTAATTTCATTTCTAAACTCAATTGATTGAAAACCCCCAAAACCGACTTTACTAAGAACCCTAGCAATCGGGTTCCATCAATTCGTGATTGATTCTTAAAATTAACATGCTAGTCACCTTTGTAGAGATATTCTGAAGTTAACCATAACAATTAATTTCATTCCTTAATTCGTTTGAACCAAGACCCCCAATTCATTCTTCATAATGAACCCTAGAATCGGACTTCATACAATCCGAAGTTCCCAGTAAAAATTAGCATAGGTTTACACTATATCGGCAGGTTTAGGTTGTTTAGGGATGAAAAACTTACTGATTATGATGCCAATTTGAAGCAGATCAATACTCGACTTGGACTTCGGCCTTCACCTACTTGTTTCTTCAATTTACAGTTCTTGAGCAACAATTAACGAATGCAAAACCTTCTGAATAGGCCGACTAATGAATTTATAGTACGAATTTGATCTGTTAAAGTCGTATTGTATGATTTCAATAATGGTAGTTGACGGTTTCGACTTGTAACCGAAATGAGAGTTTAATTCTGAGACCTTTAGCTTCCAATAACCGATAATTATGTTTAATCATCATCATAATGAGTCACTAATATGTTTAATTCGGTTTCAAACACCAACTTAATACGAATTTAACCATTGTTTACACTATATTACGAATTTTGACTTTAAAAAGTCAAATTTTCAACCTTTTCTTGATTTAAAATCTTAATTCTTAAAGTTTTAACCTTCTAAGACTAATTTTGATTAATTCTAACCCTCAAATTTGATTTTGATCGATTTCATAATATTTCGACTAATCAAAGTTGAACCGAAAATCCTAAATTGTTACAAATCCTATTAATTGAGCTATCAAAGGTCTAAATTTACCCAATTGGACCTCTCAAATACAATTGGGTCTCACTGGGCCTTCCTGGCCTACCTTGGCCTTCCCTGGGCCTACTTTGTTCACATTGGGCCTCACTTGCCCCTTATTGGGCCTTACTGGGCCTCTCTTGACTTATTGGGCCTACAATGACTATGTTGGGCCTAATTGATCTTGTTGAGTCTTCCTTGACCTTACTGAACCTTCATTTGGCTTTACTGGACCTTCATTTGCCTTGTTGGGCCTTCATTGGCCTTGTTGGGCCTTGATTGGCCTTGTTGGGCCTGTGATAGCACCAACTCCCGTTAACAAGGTTAGTGTGAAAAGTCGGGTTGTCACACACTGTCAAGCAGTCAAAGACCACTACTGATGTGGAGGGCTTGAAATGGGAGGAATTGAAGGAGTTAGTTATGAAACACTTTTGTCCAAAGAATGAAATTGATAAAGTTGAGCGAGAATTTCTGACACTGAAAGCTGGACGTATGAATCATCGGCAATATACGTCAAAATTTAATGAAATGTCAAGATTGGTTCCTCATTTGGTAAGCACGGAGGAACGGAGAATGAAATTATATGTGGAAGGGTTACCACTTAAAGTCCGAACGCATGTGAAGGCGCATGCTCCCAGAACTTTTGAATCAGCCGTAGAAATTAGCGGCATTGTCTAGGATGATGTTGTTGAAGCTGAACCAACAAAGGAGGAACCGAAGCAAAAGTGGTCACCTAAATTTAAAAGAAACAGAAATGACAAATCCGGACCCCCTATGAAAAGGTTTAGAACGGAAGAAATTGAAAAATGCCCTAAGTGTGGAAAGAGACATAGGGGAGAATGTCTTACGGGGACTACTTTGTGCTACCGTTGTGGAAAGACTGGACATCTTTCTTATGATTGCCCGAATATGCCAAAATGTTACAATTGTGGTGGAATCGGTCACGTGAGCAGGAATTGTTTTAAACCAAAGATAATGCCTACTGAAGCCATCAAACCTGAAAGTAGCAAGGGAGGGGAGAAGCAAAAGACAAAAGCTCGTGCCTTTACTATGACTAAGGATCAGGCAGATAAAGACCCTGATGTGGTGACAGGTACATTCTTGATTAATGGTATCCCTGCTTCAGTTCTATTTGATTCTGGTGCAAGTATGAGCTTTGTGGCTATTGCGTTTTGTGATAAACTGTGTGCAAATGTTAAAAAGATAGAAAATGCCTTTAACATAGAAACTGCTCTTGGTAAATCTACTAGAGTAACGGAGGCTATTGATGATGATTGTTACATTGATATAGAAGGTCATAGATTTCCTGTTAAATTATTTGTGATTACGTTAGGAGGTTTCGATGTAGTGTTGGGTATGGATTGGTTGGCCAAACATGAGGCTAACATTGTCTGTCGACGAAATATGATTTTCTTAACGGCTCTTAATGGGAGTTCAGTAACGGTTTACGGGGATAAAGTGTTTACTGCGCCTAAAGTCATTTCAATGATTAAGGCGAGTGAATTTATGAGGCGAGGGTGTGGGGCTTATCTGGCTTATGTTATTGATAAAGAAATTAAAGTAAAAGAATTGGAAGACGTACCCGTGGTGTGTAATTTTCCTGATGTATTTCCTGAGGATTTGCCAGGAATTCCACCTGATCGGGAAATCGAATTCCAAATTGATGTTGTGCCAGGAGCTCAATCTGTCGCCAAGGCACCGTACCGTCTGGCTCCAACGGAAATGAAAGAATTAATGACCCAACTACAAGATCTTCTAGACAAAGGTTTTATACGACCAAGTGTGTCACCTTGGGGTGCACCAGTGTTGTTTGTCAAGAAAAAGGACGGAAGTATGAGAATGTGTATTGATTATAGGGAATTGAACAAGCTCACGATAAAGAACAAGTACCCGTTACCAAGGATTGATGTAACATCAGTGCCGGAACCGTCACCGGAACGGTGATCTCTACAGTTCATGAACAGAAAACAGGTACAAACTACAAACATTTTATCTCATTTCGTATTCATATTACTTATCATTATCATTTTGTGTTGTCATAGATCAGATTCAGAAACAGTTAACAGAAACACAGTTCAGAACAAGGGTTCTTGAGTCGGATAATTATCTGGCAACACAGAACCCTCATATGATTATTTGCTTAGGATTTATTATGTATAAACGTATGTGAGGCTTTACAGAACAAAACACACGAATATTGTTATATGAATGCTAAATTGACGGGTTATTCGTATAGGTGACGATCTGTACAAATAAATCTGAAAGTTTAACGTTCTGAGTGATATTCTTTAATTAGAAAACAAGATTGAAAAGTATAGTTATCGTCGTGTTCGTACGGGTGACGATTCGAACGAATACGCGCGACGACCGTACATTTCGATTTAAACAGTTAATTTTGTTTTAAATTTTTAATATAAGAAGATATTAGTTAATTTATTAGGAATTACAACCTCGAATAATTAAATAAATTCTATTTTATAAACCGTGTCGTTTTATCGCGAAAACCTACGCGAACCGGCATTTTACGCGAAACCGAACGAGACCGACTAACCGGGTGAGATGGTATCCTTTATTATGGCATTAAATTGCCATAATAACCCTCACCAACCTCTCTCTCTCTTCATCACGTTTTCTCTCTCTCTCTAGTTCATCACAAAGAAACTATCTTCTTTCTAAGATTTGGAGGTCCAAACCTCGGTGGATTCAAGCAAGGTTGGTGTCAAGACGTTCCCCTCATCGTGTAGATTCCAGAAGTACAAGAAAAACAAGTAATTAACCGTGGGATTTGAGGTAAACATCCACTTAAAATTCGTTTTTCTAGGGTTTTCGCGAGTTCAATTGGTTTTGTTGTTTAAATCGGCACTAAAGCACTTAGAACACGTAGATTGGGTTATCACATGGGTTAGAATCTGTTAGAATGAGTTTGTAACAGGTTTAGCTAGTTAAAACGAGGCTGGAAACACCAAGATCTTTACAGGTTCGTGAGCTAAGGAGCTGGAAAAATGATGCAGCTTCGCCGGCCGAACCCCTACAAACATAGCCGAACCATTTTCTGAGTAACGAACCCTGCAACCACGTGGGAGACCCCTGCAACGAACCTGTGCCCACCTGCCGCCGAACCCTGGACCACCTGCACCGAACCATGGCCATGCAACTCACGAACCCAAGATCAACGAGCCTTCAATGGAATCTGGTTTAAGCCAGCCGAACCCCACATGTCCAGTCGAACCTTCATCACATGACGAACCCTGTGCTTGTGCGAACCTGTGTAATCATTGATATGGCCGAACTCTTTAAGTTGGCCGCACCCTCACCTAGTTAGAAGCGAACCTCCTTAGATGCGAGCCATGGGACGAACCCTAGGATTTGTGAACTAGCCTGGCCGAACCATGAAGGTTCGTGGGAGGGGTTGAATTAGCCGAACCCTACCTAGAACCTCATAAGGTTCGCTGCCTTGGATTTCATGCAAAGCCTAGAAATCGATTAATGAAGTCGAGATGGGACTAGGATCAATGAAACAAATGTTATAACCTAGGGAATGACTAGTGGACCATTGAAACTAATATTTCATGAAAAGTTGATTACATAATAAACATGCATGAGTTATTAAACTTGGGTGTATGCGTGGGAAAATAGGTGCATGAGAGATCACATATATGCATGCATCTCTAACACTAAAAAGTTGGCCATGCAAGATAGTTTAACCACTATGTTAAATTGGTTACAAGTTCATGAGAATCAACGACACAAGATTGGGTAAGTGACTATAAACCAAAGACGTTCAATTGGGCCTAAGTGGGCCCAATGGGGCTTAGTGAAGCCCATCATGTATTAAATGATAACGTAAATCATGTAATGATATTTTGATAAAATAAATGGCATTGATTTCCTTTAAGTTTACTTGATTATAAAAGTATTGTAATGTTAGGTTTAAAGACTTGTTTGATTTAAATTACTTACTTTGAATAAATTGAATTGGGAACTTGTTATAAAATAGACAATATAATTGTCTGGATTTGCTCAAAATACAAAGGAAACTCTGCCGAAATTTTCTAAAATTTAAAGGTAAGTTAGTAACTAATCATGGGAATTGGGATCATAAGAAGGGTAATTAAGATAGAGTAGATCTTAGATACACTTAGTACTAAGACACTTAGTTGCACCCACGACAAGACTCAAGGTCTTAGGCACAACGACTACTACGCGTACTTATTATATTCGAATTCTTATAAAATAACTCAGGAACCGAAGAAACTTAGCTTACATACAGGAGCGCGCATTTTGTGTTAGATCAAATTACATAGCAGCACAGGTGAGTTCATTGCCCCTTTTCTAACATTTTTGTTTTAAAACGCGGGGCTGAGAAGCATGCGTAAACTGTTTACTTAAATTGTTTACTTTAATGCTTTTAAATTTATATGTTTTACATATATATAAATGATATCCTAGACCATGTCTAGGAAGATTTAATGCAGGTTTATTAACTGATTTACTTATATATTAAGTGAATAATCAAGTTAAACTTGACTTTTTCAACCAGTCAAAACATTTCAAACAAATCAAATCAATTATTTTGACAAAACAAAGGGTGTGAGTTCAAGGGATCAAAACAAACATTTTGACAAAACAAGTGGGTGAGTTCAATGGATCAAGACAAACATTTTGACAAAACAAGTGGGTGAATTCAAGGGATCAAATCAAACATTTTGACAAAACAAGTGGGTGAATTCAAGGGATCAAATCAAACATTTTGACAAAACAAGTGTGGGACATCAAGACATCAACAAAACAATCTTTGCAAAGACAACATTCAATGTTCTACAAACCAAGTGTTTGTTGAACAATGAATCAAGTGTACTACCGATCAATGAATCTTGTATTCTGTGATCAACACATCAAGTACATCTTGTGACAGAATCAGACAATCATTTTTAAGGGAAAATCTGGGAAATATCAGAGATAGCATACGCCAAAAACATTGACGAAACATAAAATCCTGCATTTCAAGAAGTCCTAGCTAGACCGTTTGACTTGTAGGTCGTATGTTTGAGGATATTTACAGTTTCCCTAACTACTAAGTACCTAGATTGACAGACTAGTCTACTCGAGTATGACCATAGGCCCCAATCATGAGGACTTAGATTTTATTAAATGTTTATTTATTTATTTAATTAAGCATTTATTAAACTGTTTCTACAATTTCTGTGGTTGATCACTATTGTGATGAACTTAAGGAATCAACATAGATTCCAAATTGTGGTATTTGCAGGAACAAAGGACTGACGAATCATTGGGTTAAAGGTAGGGGTAAAATGCTTAATTTTCATTAACAACAATGTCCTATGCGGATTAGTATGTGGTGGGACGGCGTCTGGGCGGGGTTGTAGCCTTGACTCAGGGGTATGCCCTATATATAAGCATACCGATCTGGATGATACATGTGATGTTAATGAGATTAAGGTTGTTACCCGTGGGATAAACAAAGGTTTTGTGAGAACAATTGAGTCATTGTAAACAAGAGTGTGTGATAGGTAAAGATGCTTAATTATCATTAACAACAATGTCCTATGCGGATTAGTATGTGGTGGGACGGCGTCTGGGCGGGGTTGTAGCCTCGACTCAGGGGTATGCCCTATACATAAGCATACCGATCTGGATGATACATGTGGTGTTAATGAGGTTAGGGTCTTTACCAAAGAAGGTTTTCAAATCATTTTCAAATCATTTTCAAATACTAAACTATATGAACTCACCAACCATGTGTTGACCTTTATTTTTGCATGACTTCTCAGGTGACGAACAGGTCAATTAGGAAGTCATTTCTTTTGGACTAGGACTTCAGATAGAAGACTAGTATTTTGGACCTGCATACTTTTGAAGACATCATGATATAAATTATTTTGTATATCTTGTGTAAATACAAGATAGTCATTTATTGATGTTTTACAATAGATTTACATTGTTAAATTATAAACGTTACTGCTGTAATTTAACTTTGTAATTCTATTTTAATTAGCATTTCTCATTTATATCATGTGCAATGTAACAATCTGATCACTCCTGATTATCACTCCCGATATCGCGCCCCGGGAACCTTCCGCCCGACGGGGACTCCGATCCTACCCCGCCGGCTCGGGGTGTGACAGATTGGTATCAGAGCCATGGTTATAGAGAAATATAGGTCACTTATTTAAATGGTTTGGCCTAGACTATAACCTAGGGACCCTGCATGTAGAGAAAGTAAGACTTAAGACTTATTGCATATTGTCTTCTGTATTCGATCATTGCACTAACCGATGACTTTATTGGTTATGATCAGAATGCCTCCACGAAGACAACCTCCTTTGATACAGCTACCACCTCAAGACTTGGCTCCACACTCCTCCACACCGTCTCCGAATGACTCTCCACCACCACCTCCTCCACCTCCTCCTCCCCCTCCTCCATTGATTACTCAAGCATCTGGTTCAGGCACAACACCGACTATGGACCCTGCTACTATCGCTCTGGTGACGTTACTGAGTAGCCAGATGACGAATCAGATGAAAGAGGCAATACCGGAGATGTTCCTTCGTCTTCGTAATGAGATCCTCAACACTGGCAACACATCAGGAGAAGCCAGTGGAAATACTGGAGATTCATCTCACTACTCCTACAAGTCCTTTGTAGGATGTAAACCACCCAGTTTTAGTGGGTCTGAAGGTGCCGTTGGACTAATCCAATGGATTGAGAAGATTGAGGCAACGTTGGATCTCTGCAGCTGCCCCGAACACCACAAGGTCCGTTACTCAGCGGGAACATTCAACAAACGGGCTCTGACCTGGTGGAACGGTCAGATTAATGCCCGAGGAAGAGAAGAAGCCATGGCCATGCCATGGGAAGATTTCAAGACACTGCTGCGAACAGAGTTCTGTCCCAAGAACGAGCTGCAGAAATTGGAGGTTGAACTATCCAACCATGTGATGAAGGGAGCGGATCACATGGGGTATACAACTCGTTACCACGAGTTGGTTGCTTTGGTACCTGACATGGTACCAACTTTGGAGAAAAGGATAGATCGTTATGTAGGTGGACTTCCCGCCTGCATTCAGGGCATGGTTGTTTCAGCCAACCCTACTACTGTTGAGTCTGCAGTGAGACTGTCTGGGAAACTCACTGATCTTATGGTGGCCTCTGGAGTTTTAAAGAAAGAGGCTGAACCCAACAAGAACAAAGCGGAGCCATCCAAGAAACCCCACCACCATCAAAAGAAGAAACAGAAGACCATCAAGAACTACGCGGTGGCCACACCTCTGCAACAAATAGCAGCAGCACCACAAAACCCCAACCGCAAACCCTACACTGGCACGTTTCCTTTGTGTGCCAAGTGTCAGTATCACCACACTGCTGACACTCCCTGCAAGCATTGCACGGGATGTGGAAGAAAGGGCCATTGGGTCCAACACTGTAGGATGACTCCTAATCAAGCAGTCAACAATGCTGCTTTGGCTCTCCCTCCACCAGCTAATCAGAACCATGGTGGATACTATAACTGTGGCGAACAAGGCCACTTTGCGAAGAACTGCCCGAAGAAGGCACAACCAGCAGTTCAAGCACCCCGTGGACGAGCCTTTGCTATCGGAGCACCAGCTGCACGCCAGGACCCAAATGTGGTCACTGGTACGTTTCTCTTACATGACTTTTATGTATCTGTCTTATTTGATACTGGTGCAGATCAGAGTTTTATCTCTACCGACTTTGTGTGCCAACTAGATTCCATAGAGGAACAGTTAGACTCCCCTTACATTATAGAAGTAGCTAACGGGAAACAGATTACAGTTAGCACAGTTTATAGAAATTGCCCATTGATACTTAGTGGTCATACATTTGCCATCGACTTGATACCGATGGAATTGGGTAGTTTTGACATCATTGTTGGAATGGATTGGCTTTCCTCTAACCGAGTGGAAGTTATCTGTTCTGAGAAGCTGCTTCGAATTCCATTGCCGAGTGATTGTGTATTGGAAGTTAAAGGGGATCAAGCAAAGCGAAGTGTCAAAATCATTTCTTGCATAAAGGCGCGTAAGTGTCTACAGAAGCGGTGCATAGCATTCCTGGCTCATGTGTTGGAAAAAGAGAAAGACAAGAAAAAGATTCAAGATGTACCAGTAGTGAAAGAATATCCTGAAGTATTCCCCGAAGACCTACCTGGTTTGCCACCTGCGCGACCGGTAGAATTTCGTATTGACTTAATTCCTGGAGCAACTCCTGTTGCTAAATCTCCTTACAGGTTAGCACCTTCAGAGATGCAGGAATTGTCAAATCAGTTACAGGAGTTACTTGACAAGGGATTCATCAGACCGAGCTACTCACCTTGGGGAGCTCCGGTCTTGTTCGTGAAGAAGAAAGACGGATCGTTCAGAATGTGTATAGATTACCGTGAACTGAACAAACTAACCATCAAGAATCGGTATCCATTACCGAGGATTGATGATTTGTTTGACCAACTGCAAGGAGCTCAATACTTCTCTAAGATTGACTTGCGGTCTGGGTATCATCAGTTGAGAGTTCAAGACGAAGACATACCGAAAACGGCCTTCCGAACAAGATACGGGCATTACGAATTCATGGTGATGCCCTTCGGATTGACAAATGCACCAGCGGTTTTCATGGACCTCATGAACCGAGTATGCAAGCCGTACTTGGATCAGTTTGTCATTGTTTTCATTGATGACATACTGATTTATTCCAAGACCAAAACAGAACATGAACAACACCTTAGAAAGATCTTGGAGCTGCTGAAAGAAGAGAAACTCTATGCCAAATTCTCTAAATGTGAGTTTTGGCTAAGAGAAGTTCAATTTCTGGGCCATGTGGTCAACAGCGAGGGAATTCATGTAGACCCTGCCAAGATTGAAGCAATAAAGAATTGGGACACTCCGAAGACACCGACGGAGATACGGTCTTTTCTGGGATTGGCGGGTTATTACAGAAGGTTTATCTCAAACTTTTCTAAGATAGCTTTACCTCTCACTAAGCTAACCCAGAAAAGTGAACCGTTTGTCTGGGAGCAGAAACAAGAAGATGCTTTTCAGACCTTGAAACAGAAATTATGTGATGCTCCGATTCTATCTCTCCCAGAAGGCTGTGATGACTTTGTTGTATACTGTGATGCTTCCCATCAGGGACTCGGTTGTGTGTTAATGCAACGGGACAAAGTCATAGCCTATGCATCAAGACAGTTAAAAATTCATGAGAAGAATTACACTACTCATGATCTTGAACTGGGAGCAGTAATCTTCGCCTTGAAGATTTGGAGACATTACTTATATGGCACCAAGTGTACCATATTCACTGATCACAAAAGCCTGCAGCACATCTTTGATCAGAAGGAGCTCAACATGCGACAGCGCCGTTGGGTTGAACTTCTGAATGATTATGATTGTGTAATTAAATACCATCCGGGAAAGGCGAACGTTGTAGCTGATGCCTTGAGCCGGAAAGAACGGGTCAAACCCCTACGTGTTAGAGCAATGGGGATAACCGTGCAGACCAGTTTGAGTGACAAGATTATCCAAGCACAACAAGAAGCATTTGATCGAGGCAATTTGAAGAAGGAACTTGATTGCGGAGCAGAGAAACAGTTTGACACGAAGCCTGATGGTATGATCTACTACAAGGAACGTATATGGATCCCTGCGGTAGATGAATTGAGGAAACTTATTCTCGATGAAGCACACAAGACTAAATACTCTGTTCATCCAGGCGCTGATAAGATGTACCAAGACTTGCGTGGATTTTATTGGTGGCCGGGAATGAAGAAAGACATAGCCGAGTATGTCGGACAGTGTCTTACGTGTGCGAAAGTAAAGGCGGAACACCAGAGACCGTCTGGTCTACTGGAACAGCCTGAGATTCCGCTCTGGAAGTGGGAACAAATAGCTATGGATTTCATTACCAAGCTACCCCGCACTTCCAGCGGTCATGATACAATATGGGTGATCATTGATCGTTTAACCAAATCTGCTCATTTCTTGCCCATGCGTGAGAACTTCACCATGGATAAACTGGCAAGATTATACATCAATGAGATAGTGGTACGCCACGGTGTGCCATTGTCTATTATTTCTGATAGAGACAGCAGATTTACTTCAAGGTTCTGGCAATCATTACAGAAATCTCTAGGGACACAGTTGAATCTGAGTACAGCTTACCACCCGCAAACGGATGGTCAAAGCGAACGTACTATCCAAACCCTAGAGGATATGTTAAGAACCTGTGTATTGGATTTCGGTGGGAATTGGGACTCCCATTTGCCACTGATCGAGTTCTCCTACAATAACAGTTACCACAGCAGTATCGGATGTGCACCATTCGAGGCTCTTTATGGCCGGAAATGTCGATCACCGATCTGTTGGACTGAAATTGGAGACAACCGAATAACTGGGCCTGAATTGATTCAGGAAACCACTGACAAGATAGCCCAGATTCAGAGAAGACTACAAGCAACAAGGAGCAGACAAAAGAGCTACGCCGACAAACGGCGCAAGCCGTTGGAATTCCAAGTGGGAGACCGAGTCATGTTAAAGGTATCCCCATGGAAAGGTGTTGTACGCTTTTGGAAGAAAGGCAAATTAGCACCAAGATACGTGGGACCGTTCGAGATCATCGAGCGTATTGGTCCTGTGGCGTATAGACTGAGATTACCTGATGAACTCAGTGGTGTGCATGACGTGTTTCACGTCTCAAACCTAAAGAAATGCCTTGCTGACGAGTCTCTCGTCATCCCAATTGAAGAAATTCAAGTTGATGAACAGTTACACTTTATCGAGGAACCTTTAGAGATTATGGATCGCAAGGTTAAACAACTGAGGCGAAGCCGTATTCCTATTGTAAAGGTTCGATGGAATTCAAGACGCGGGCCCGAGTTTACTTGGGAACGTGAAGATCACATTAAGTTAAAGTATCCCCAACTGTTTGAAGAGAAAGCTGTACCCGATAACAACTCTTAAATTTCGGGACGAAATTTCTCTAACAAGGGGAGACTGTAACATCAGTGCCGGAACCGTCACCGGAACAGTGATCTCTACAGTTCATGAACAGAAAACAGGTACAAACTACAAACATTTTATCTCATTTCGTATTCATATTACTTATCATTATCATTTTGTGTTGTCATAGATCAGATTCAGAAACAGTTAACAGAAACACAGTTCAGAACAAGGGTTCTTGAGTCGGATAATTATCTGGCAACACAGAACCCTCATATGATTATTTGCTTAGGATTTATTATGTATAAACGTATGTGAGGCTTTACAGAACAAAACACACGAATATTGTTATATGAATGCTAAATTGACGGGTTATTCGTATAGGTGACGATCTGTACAAATAAATCTGAAAGTTTAACGTTCTGAGTGATATTCTTTAATTAGAAAACAAGATTGAAAAGTATAGTTATCGTCGTGTTCGTACGGGTGACGATTCGAACGAATACGCGCGACGACCGTACATTTCGATTTAAACAGTTAATTTTGTTTTAAATTTTTAATATAAGAAGATATTAGTTAATTTATTAGGAATTACAACCTCGAATAATTAAATAAATTCTATTTTATAAACCGTGTCGTTTTATCGCGAAAACCTACGCGAACCGGCATTTTACGCGAAACCGAACGAGACCGACTAACCGGGTGAGATGGTATCCTTTATTATGGCATTAAATTGCCATAATAACCCTCACCAACCTCTCTCTCTCTCTTCATCACGTTTTCTCTCTCTCTCTAGTTCATCACAAAGAAACTATCTTCTTTCTAAGATTTGGAGGTCCAAACCTCGGTGGATTCAAGCAAGGTTGGTGTCAAGACGTTCCCCTCATCGTGTAGATTCCAGAAGTACAAGAAAAACAAGTAATTAACCGTGGGATTTGAGGTAAACATCCACTTAAAATTCGTTTTTCTAGGGTTTTCGCGAGTTCAATTGGTTTTGTTGTTTAAATCGGCACTAAAGCACTTAGAACACGTAGATTGGGTTATCACATGGGTTAGAATCTGTTAGAATGAGTTTGTAACAGGTTTAGCTAGTTAAAACGAGGCTGGAAACACCAAGATCTTTACAGGTTCGTGAGCTAAGGAGCTGGAAAAATGATGCAGCTTCGCCGGCCGAACCCCTACAAACATAGCCGAACCATTTTCTGAGTAACGAACCCTGCAACCACGTGGGAGACCCCTGCAACGAACCTGTGCCCACCTGCCGCCGAACCCTGGACCACCTGCACCGAACCATGGCCATGCAACTCACGAACCCAAGATCAACGAGCCTTCAATGGAATCTGGTTTAAGCCAGCCGAACCCCACATGTCCAGTCGAACCTTCATCACATGACGAACCCTGTGCTTGTGCGAACCTGTGTAATCATTGATATGGCCGAACTCTTTAAGTTGGCCGCACCCTCACCTAGTTAGAAGCGAACCTCCTTAGATGCGAGCCATGGGACGAACCCTAGGATTTGTGAACTAGCCTGGCCGAACCATGAAGGTTCGTGGGAGGGGTTGAATTAGCCGAACCCTACCTAGAACCTCATAAGGTTCGCTGCCTTGGATTTCATGCAAAGCCTAGAAATCGATTAATGAAGTCGAGATGGGACTAGGATCAATGAAACAAATGTTATAACCTAGGGAATGACTAGTGGACCATTGAAACTAATATTTCATGAAAAGTTGATTACATAATAAACATGCATGAGTTATTAAACTTGGGTGTATGCGTGGGAAAATAGGTGCATGAGAGATCACATATATGCATGCATCTCTAACACTAAAAAGTTGGTCATGCAAGATAGTTTAACCACTATGTTAAATTGGTTACAAGTTCATGAGAATCAACGACACAAGATTGGGTAAGTGACTAGAAACCAAAGACGTTCAATTGGGCCTAAGTGGGCCCAATGGGGCTTAGTGAAGCCCATCATGTATTAAATGATAACGTAAATCATGTAATGATATTTTGATAAAATAAATGGCATTGATTTCCTTTAAGTTTACTTGATTATAAAAGTATTGTAATGTTAGGTTTAAAGACTTGTTTGATTTAAATTACTTACTTTGAATAAATTGAATTGGGAACTTGTTATAAAATAGACAATATAATTGTCTGGATTTGCTCAAAATACAAAGGAAACTCTGCCGAAATTTTCTAAAATTTAAAGGTAAGTTAGTAACTAATCATGGGAATTGGGATCATAAGAAGGGTAATTAAGATAGAGTAGATCTTAGATACACTTAGTACTAAGACACTTAGTTGCACCCACGACAAGACTCAAGGTCTTAGGCACAACGACTACTACGCGTACTTATTATATTCGAATTCTTATAAAATAACTCAGGAACCGAAGAAACTTAGCTTACATACAGGAGCGCGCATTTTGTGTTAGATCAAATTACATAGCAGCACAGGTGAGTTCATTGCCCCTTTTCTAACATTTTTGTTTTAAAACGCGGGGCTGAGAAGCATGCGTAAACTGTTTACTTAAATTGTTTACTTTAATGCTTTTAAATTTATATGTTTTACATATATATAAATGATATCCTAGACCATGTCTAGGAAGATTTAATGCAGGTTTATTAACTGATTTACTTATATATTAAGTGAATAATCAAGTTAAACTTGACTTTTTCAACCAGTCAAAACATTTCAAACAAATCAAATCAATTATTTTGACAAAACAAAGGGTGTGAGTTCAAGGGATCAAAACAAACATTTTGACAAAACAAGTGGGTGAGTTCAATGGATCAAGACAAACATTTTGACAAAACAAGTGGGTGAATTCAAGGGATCAAATCAAACATTTTGACAAAACAAGTGGGTGAATTCAAGGGATCAAATCAAACATTTTGACAAAACAAGTGTGGGACATCAAGACATCAACAAAACAATCTTTGCAAAGACAACATTCAATGTTCTACAAACCAAGTGTTTGTTGAACAATGAATCAAGTGTACTACCGATCAATGAATCTTGTATTCTGTGATCAACACATCAAGTACATCTTGTGACAGAATCAGACAATCATTTTTAAGGGAAAATCTGGGAAATATCAGAGATAGCATACGCCAAAACATTGACGAAACATAAAATCCTGCATTTCAAGAAGTCCTAGCTAGACCGTTTGACTTGTAGGTCGTATGTTTGAGGATATTTACAGTTTCCCTAACTACTAAGTACCTAGATTGACAGACTAGTCTACTCGAGTATGACCATAGGCCCCAATCATGAGGACTTAGATTTTATTAAATGTTTATTTATTTATTTAATTAAGCATTTATTAAACTGTTTCTACAATTTCTGTGGTTGATCACTATTGTGATGAACTTAAGGAATCAACATAGATTCCAAATTGTGGTATTTGCAGGAACAAAGGACTGACGAATCATTGGGTTAAAGGTAGGGGTAAAATGCTTAATTTTCATTAACAACAATGTCCTATGCGGATTAGTATGTGGTGGGACGGCGTCTGGGCGGGGTTGTAGCCTTGACTCAGGGGTATGCCCTATATATAAGCATACCGATCTGGATGATACATGTGATGTTAATGAGATTAAGGTTGTTACCCGTGGGATAAACAAAGGTTTTGTGAGAACAATTGAGTCATTGTAAACAAGAGTGTGTGATAGGTAAAGATGCTTAATTATCATTAACAACAATGTCCTATGCGGATTAGTATGTGGTGGGACGGCGTCTGGGCGGGGTTGTAGCCTCGACTCAGGGGTATGCCCTATACATAAGCATACCGATCTGGATGATACATGTGGTGTTAATGAGGTTAGGGTCTTTACCAAAGAAGGTTTTCAAATCATTTTCAAATCATTTTCAAATACTAAACTATATGAACTCACCAACCATGTGTTGACCTTTATTTTTGCATGACTTCTCAGGTGACGAACAGGTCAATTAGGAAGTCATTTCTTTTGGACTAGGACTTCAGATAGAAGACTAGTATTTTGGACCTGCATACTTTTGAAGACATCATGATATAAATTATTTTGTATATCTTGTGTAAATACAAGATAGTCATTTATTGATGTTTTACAATAGATTTACATTGTTAAATTATAAACGTTACTGCTGTAATTTAACTTTGTAATTCTATTTTAATTAGCATTTCTCATTTATATCATGTGCAATGTAACAATCTGATCACTCCTGATTATCACTCCCGATATCGCGCCCCGGGAACCTTCCGCCCGACGGGGACTCCGATCCTACCCCGCCGGCTCGGGGTGTGACAATTGACGATCTATTCGACCAATTGCAAGGGGCAAGTTGGTTTTCTAAAATAGATCTCAGATCAGGGTATCATCAATTAAAGGTGAGAGAACAAGATATTCCGAAGACAGCGTTTCGCACACGTTATGGACACTATGAGTTTCTTGTGATGTCTTTCGGATTAACAAACGCTCCTGCGGCGTTTATGGATTTGATGAATCGGGTGTGCAGACCTATGTTAGACCGATCAGTGATTGTGTTCATTGACGACATTTTAATATACTCAAGGAGTGAAGGTGATCATGCGTGTCATATCCGGGAAGTTCTTGAAATACTAAGAAGAGAAAAGCTTTATGCTAAATTCTCTAAGTGTGCCTTTTGGCTACGGGAAGTACAATTTTTAGGTCATGTTATTAGTCCAGAAGGCATAATGGTGGACCCAGCTAAAGTAGAAGCAGTTATGAAATGGAATCCTCCGAAAACACCAACGGAAGTTCGTAGCTTTCTTGGATTAGCAGGTTATTACAGAAGATTCATCCAGGATTTCTCCAGGATTGCTACCCCACTGACGAAATTGACTAGGAAAGAAACAAAATATGATTGGGGTCCAGCTCAAGTCCAAGCTTTTGATGAATTGAAAAAGAGATTAACCGAAGCTCCTATTTTAACACTGCCGGATGGTAATGAAGACATGGTTGTGTACTCAGATGCGTCTTATCTGGGTTTGGGTTGTGTACTTATGCAAAGGGGAAAGGTAATAGCATATGCCTCAAGACAATTGAAAACCCATGAAGCTAATTATCCAACACATGATTTGGAATTGGCTGCTGTGGTATTTGCTTTAAAAATTTGGAGGCATTATTTATATGGAGTGAAATGTACGATCTACACAGATCACAAAAGTTTAAAATACTTCTTTGAACAGAAAGATTTGAATATGAGACAAAGAAGGTGGCTTGAGCTGTTAAAGGATTATGACTGTGAGATTTTGTATCACCCGGGCAAGGCCAATGTGGTGGCTGATGCTCTAAGTCGCAAGACAGAACACTCTGCTATACAAGTTAAGTCTTATAGTTTGGTAATAACATCAAAATTTCTAAATGAGCTTAAGGATGCACAAAAGGAGGGATTGAAGGAAGAAAATGTGGGGTTCGAAAGAATATTTGGTCAAGTCAAGAATCTAGAAGAAAATGAATTTGGTATTAAGATTCGATTTGGTCGAATGTGGGTTCCACGAAATGGGGACATCAGGTCAAGGATTCTAGACGAAGCACATAAGTCACGTTACTCTATTCATCCTGGTGCAACAAAAATGTATCAAGACCTTCGAAAAGATTATTGGTGGCCAGGTATGAAATTCAATGTAATGCAGTACGTAAATAAATGTTTGACATGTGCACAAGTAAAAGCTGAACATCAGAAACCTTATGGTTATGTGCAACCTTTAGAAGTCCCAGAATGGAAATGGGAACACATCACCATGGATTTTATAACTAAGTTGCCTCTTACGGCGAAACGTCATGATGCTATTTGGGTGATTGTAGACCGGTTAACGAAAAGTGCTCATTTCTTGCCTATACGTGAGACTTATACGTCGGAGAAACTATCTGAATTATTTGTAAAAGAAATAATTACAAGACATGGAGTTCCAGTATCTATAGTGTCAGATCGTGACACGCGGTTCGTTTCAAGATTCTGGAAACAGTTTCACGAATCAATGGGCACAAGACTTAATATCAGCACTGCGTATCATCCTCAGACCGACGGACAGTCTGAAAGGACTATCCAAACTTTAGAGGATATGCTCAGAGCCTGTATTATTGATTTTGGTGGCAGTTGGGATGATCATTTACCATTGGTGGAATTCTCGTACAACAATAGCTACCATGCTAGTATTGGAATGCCACCATATGAGGCATTGTACGGACGGCGTTGTAGGACACCGGTATGTTGGGGAGGTGTAGGACAGAAAGAAGTGGGAAGTAAAGCTGCAGTGTTAGATTTGACAGAAAAGCTTCAACTAGTTAAAGCGCGAATGAAAGCTGCACAGGATCGACAAAAGTCCTATGCCGATAAAAGACGGAGACCAATAGAGTTTGAAGTAGGTGATCAAGTACTGTTAAAAGTTTCACCATGGAAGGGAGTTATTCGATTCAGGAAAAGAGGAAAGCTAAGTCCAAGATTTATTGGACCTTTTCAAATAATGGCACGGGTTGGTAAGGTAGCTTACCGATTAGATCTGCCAGGTGAATTGAGTGGAATTCATCCGACATTTCACGTTTCACATTTGAGAAAATGTCTAGCGGATGATGTAGCATATGTGCCTTTAAATGATATTGAAGTTGATGAAAGGTTGAATTACATAGAAGAACCAGTTGCAATTGTTGATACGAAAGAGAAACAGTTACGTAACAAGGTGATTAGGCAAGTTAAGGTTCAGTGGAAACACCGAAAAGGATCTGAGGCGACATGGGAGACTGAAGACGAGATGAAACGACTCTACCCACATTTGTTTGAAATGTAACAGGTTTCGAAGACGAAACCTATTGTAAGGAGGGTAGATTTGTAACAACCGAAAATTTAGAAATTTAATAGTAAACATACGAGATTTCGGTTACTGTTGAAACTGTGACGATTGCGTACGAAAAATTCGGCAATTATGACGTGAGCACATTTGGTCGTGCTTGAAATCCACGAGGATTTAGCAACTTTTGTTATTGGGGATTGATAGTATGTGAAAAATGATGAACGTGGGCGAAAACCGTGCGCAAAACGGAGTTCGTATGCTCCCGGAATCGCGAAAACAAGTTTAAAACTCAAATGATGACGCTGGGTGACGTGGGGCGGTACACCTGGCGCCATGCGCCCAGTTGGGGCGATGCGCCCCAGGCCTTATGTCGGCAAAGGATGTGTTAAATTGATCAGAACGCATCGGAAACTTCAGAAAAGTAAATTTTCGACCCTGCTCGACCTTTGAACGACCCAAAGCCATATTTTCATCCTTTAAACACCATTTTGAAGCCTCTTGATTGTATGGATCGCACCAGGAATCATATATACAAGTTCTGATCGCTGTTTTAACCGCAGAAATTCGTTAGATCAGGTAATGGTTCGTTTTAACCTTCTAGTTTGATTTTGATTGATTAGATCTTGATTTTGAACGTAATAAGATAGTTAGGATTGTTGATTATTGCCTAGATGATGGCTAGGATTGATTATAAATGAAGAACACGATGTTCTAACGGTTAAATCCTTGTTTTGAGCCGTTGTAATGCCCGGTTTGCATGAAATCACAACTATGATTATAATGGCTTAATCCATTTGATTATGACAATCTAGGTGATTAGTTTGGTTAATCTTTGAAATGCAAAGGTTAAATCTAAGTGTTTCAAACTAATCACAATCATTAACATACTTATTGGAACGATTATATGATGTTTGTGATAACAGTCAGATTAGTATGTTAAACATGGTTATTAAACCTATTCTAAGACTAGGTTGTGATATTTCATGATATCTGGGTAATCAATGATAAGAATTTGTCATTTCTAAGCCATTAATCTGTTCAGGAACTGTTTTAGCATTATAATCAACAACATTAACTATTTGATGACTTTCAAGACAATGTCTTTGACATTGAACGTTCAGAAAGATCTAATCAGTAGGTTAAAACATAAATGACTTATTAAGTATAAACGAATGCAGAAATTCACCATTAGTACCAGTTTGTGAGTGATCTTGCTACAGTAAGACATCAGGTGAGTTCTATGAGCCCTCTTTTACTATTTTAACGTTTTAGGGCTGATATGCATGTTATAAAGTTATTTTAGGTAAATGATTGCTTTATCTGGCTACGATCAAATAAGAGAATGTGTTGAAGTAAATAGTGTTTCAAGTTGTAAAGTTATTGTATGAAAGTGACACTAACCTGATTAAGGTTAGGTAAAGAATGTTTTCAAATAAAGAATGTTTTAAAATAAATAATGCTTTAAGTCTCAACTACGGTTGAGAAGTAAATGATTTTAAGAACCTCAGCTGAGATGTCATGGATGTTTTAAAGACTCAACTACGGTTGAGAAATGAATGATTTTAAAAGACTCGGTCGAGGTCAAGTAAGAAATGTGATTTTGAAGTCCCGGCTGCGGTTGGGCGAATGTTAAGCACTGCGGTGCGGATAATGATTTATGATTATGATGGTTTAAATGATTTAAACCATGTTATGTATGAATGATGTATGTCAAGAAGTCTTGTACCGGTATGAGCCGTCAATTTCGGTTGATGGTTTAATAAGTCCTGTGAAAGAACAGGCATAAGTCCTGTGAAAGAACAGGCATAAGTCCTGTGAAAGAACAGGCATAAGTCCTGTGAAAGAACAGGCATAAGTCCTGTGAAAGAACAGGCATAAGTCCTGTGAAAGAACAGGCCTGCCGACTGTGTGTCGCCAGTCAAGGAAATCTTATGCATGCATAACGTGTTGACTTCGGTCAACAGAACAGGCTACATTTACGCACTGTATGATTGATGTTATGATGTTATGAATGTTATGTATATGAAATGTTTTATGTTTAGTATGATTGAGACTGTTGACTTCGGTCGACTGTGAAGGCTAATGTGTTATGTATATTAAAGATTTTATTTTTATGAAAAGTTGACTTAGAACTCACCAGCGAAAGCTGACTTGTTTAAGCATGCATGTCAGGTTGAACGGTATTGAGGAAGAATGACAGTAAGGCTCATGGCATACGTTGAAGACTACCCTGGCATAAACTGGCTATGTATAGAACCATAGAGTCGTGGGTTATGTGTAAAAAGTTTGTTTAGATTTGTATGATATTTTATGTTGTTACCCTACATTCCGCTGCTATGATAATGTAATTATGGTTTAAGTTTATGGGTTTGATGTTTTGCCAACTGAGGGGTTTGGGGCCTCTCAAGTTGGTATCAGAGCCATAGTTTGAGAGATCCGGTCATCCCTAATGACTGGACTTAAACTGAAAATGGGACAGAATGATAAGAATGCCAGTCAAGGGTAGTTTGATGCCATGAGCTAAATGTTAGGTACGAGTTAAGACGTAGGTGTAAGGTTAGAAAGGTAGTTAGAGTCATGCACGTTGGGGTGACGGGATGGGAAACGTTTAGAGCCTATGAGTTGGGTAAATGGTTAATAACACCTGATCAACGTCATTAACGATTTACAAAGCTTATTTCGTACTAAACTAATCCTGTACTGATTCTCCAATTGTTGTATCCTGTAGGTAGTTAAATGGCTGGACAAAGGGGTAGACCACGTAAGCAACCACAGGAACCTGAAGAACCACATATTGAGAATAAAGAACCCATCAATGAAGACGACTATGAGCACCACGAGCAACCGGAAGATGAAGATGAGTTTACTCTAGAGCCTATCGTAGTGAAGGCTATTTCTGATGAGGTCTGTAAAGTTTTGGATGATAAGCTACCAGCTTTGGTTACAAAAATACTGAAGGATACTTTGAAAGAAAAGTCTGAAGAAACTAAGGAGAGCACCAAAGAAGAGGAAGTTGTGATCACCGGAACTAAGAACGGTGACTCTACGTCAGGGAAACGGAAGGGTTGTGATTACAAGGCCTTTAAAGGATGCAATCCACCCTCATTTGATGGTAAGAAGGATGCCGTGGCTACTTGCCACTGGGTCTCAGCTATGGAAGCAGTTATTGCCATCAGTGAGTGCCGTGAAGACCAAGCTGTGAAATTTGCAGCTCATTCATTTACTGAAGAAGCTCTACATTGGTGGAACACTGTCAAGCAGTCAAAGACCACTACTGATGTGGAGGGCTTGAAATGGGAGGAATTGAAGGAGTTAGTTATGAAACACTTTTGTCCAAAGAATGAAATTGATAAAGTTGAGCGAGAATTTCTGACACTGAAAGCTGGACGTATGAATCATCGGCAATATACGTCAAAATTTAATGAAATGTCAAGATTGGTTCCTCATTTGGTAAGCACGGAGGAACGGAGAATGAAATTATATGTGGAAGGGTTACCACTTAAAGTCCGAACGCATGTGAAGGCGCATGCTCCCAGAACTTTTGAATCAGCCGTAGAAATTAGCGGCATTGTCTAGGATGATGTTGTTGAAGCTGAACCAACAAAGGAGGAACCGAAGCAAAAGTGGTCACCTAAATTTAAAAGAAACAGAAATGACAAATCCGGACCCCCTATGAAAAGGTTTAGAACGGAAGAAATTGAAAAATGCCCTAAGTGTGGAAAGAGACATAGGGGAGAATGTCTTACGGGGACTACTTTGTGCTACCGTTGTGGAAAGACTGGACATCTTTCTTATGATTGCCCGAATATGCCAAAATGTTACAATTGTGGTGGAATCGGTCACGTGAGCAGGAATTGTTTTAAACCAAAGATAATGCCTACTGAAGCCATCAAACCTGAAAGTAGCAAGGGAGGGGAGAAGCAAAAGACAAAAGCTCGTGCCTTTACTATGACTAAGGATCAGGCAGATAAAGACCCTGATGTGGTGACAGGTACATTCTTGATTAATGGTATCCCTGCTTCAGTTCTATTTGATTCTGGTGCAAGTATGAGCTTTGTGGCTATTGCGTTTTGTGATAAACTGTGTGCAAATGTTAAAAAGATAGAAAATGCCTTTAACATAGAAACTGCTCTTGGTAAATCTACTAGAGTAACGGAGGCTATTGATGATGATTGTTACATTGATATAGAAGGTCATAGATTTCCTGTTAAATTATTTGTGATTACGTTAGGAGGTTTCGATGTAGTGTTGGGTATGGATTGGTTGGCCAAACATGAGGCTAACATTGTCTGTCGACGAAATATGATTTTCTTAACGGCTCTTAATGGGAGTTCAGTAACGGTTTACGGGGATAAAGTGTTTACTGCGCCTAAAGTCATTTCAATGATTAAGGCGAGTGAATTTATGAGGCGAGGGTGTGGGGCTTATCTGGCTTATGTTATTGATAAAGAAATTAAAGTAAAAGAATTGGAAGACGTACCCGTGGTGTGTAATTTTCCTGATGTATTTCCTGAGGATTTGCCAGGAATTCCACCTGATCGGGAAATCGAATTCCAAATTGATGTTGTGCCAGGAGCTCAACCTGTCGCCAAGGCACCGTACCGTCTGGCTCCAACGGAAATGAAAGAATTAATGACCCAACTACAAGATCTTCTAGACAAAGGTTTTATACGACCAAGTGTGTCACCTTGGGGTGCACCAGTGTTGTTTGTCAAGAAAAAGGACGGAAGTATGAGAATGTGTATTGATTATAGGGAATTGAACAAGCTCACGATAAAGAACAAGTACCCGTTACCAAGGATTGACGATCTATTCGACCAATTGCAAGGGGCAAGTTGGTTTTCTAAAATAGATCTCAGATCAGGGTATCATCAATTAAAGGTGAGAGAACAAGATATTCCGAAGACAGCGTTTCGCACACGTTATGGACACTATGAGTTTCTTGTGATGTCTTTCGGATTAACAAACGCTCCTGCGGCGTTTATGGATTTGATGAATCGGGTGTGCAGACCTATGTTAGACCGATCAGTGATTGTGTTCATTGACGACATTTTAATATACTCAAGGAGTGAAGGTGATCATGCGTGTCATATCCGGGAAGTTCTTGAAATACTAAGAAGAGAAAAGCTTTATGCTAAATTCTCTAAGTGTGCCTTTTGGCTACGGGAAGTACAATTTTTAGGTCATGTTATTAGTCCAGAAGGCATAATGGTGGACCCAGCTAAAGTAGAAGCAGTTATGAAATGGAATCCTCCGAAAACACCAACGGAAGTTCGTAGCTTTCTTGGATTAGCAGGTTATTACAGAAGATTCATCCAGGATTTCTCCAGGATTGCTACCCCACTGACGAAATTGACTAGGAAAGAAACAAAATATGATTGGGGTCCAGCTCAAGTCCAAGCTTTTGATGAATTGAAAAAGAGATTAACCGAAGCTCCTATTTTAACACTGCCGGATGGTAATGAAGACATGGTTGTGTACTCAGATGCGTCTTATCTGGGTTTGGGTTGTGTACTTATGCAAAGGGGAAAGGTAATAGCATATGCCTCAAGACAATTGAAAACCCATGAAGCTAATTATCCAACACATGATTTGGAATTGGCTGCTGTGGTATTTGCTTTAAAAATTTGGAGGCATTATTTATATGGAGTGAAATGTACGATCTACACAGATCACAAAAGTTTAAAATACTTCTTTGAACAGAAAGATTTGAATATGAGACAAAGAAGGTGGCTTGAGCTGTTAAAGGATTATGACTGTGAGATTTTGTATCACCCGGGCAAGGCCAATGTGGTGGCTGATGCTCTAAGTCGCAAGACAGAACACTCTGCTATACAAGTTAAGTCTTATAGTTTGGTAATAACATCAAAATTTCTAAATGAGCTTAAGGATGCACAAAAGGAGGGATTGAAGGAAGAAAATGTGGGGTTCGAAAGAATATTTGGTCAAGTCAAGAATCTAGAAGAAAATGAATTTGGTATTAAGATTCGATTTGGTCGAATGTGGGTTCCACGAAATGGGGACATCAGGTCAAGGATTCTAGACGAAGCACATAAGTCACGTTACTCTATTCATCCTGGTGCAACAAAAATGTATCAAGACCTTCGAAAAGATTATTGGTGGCCAGGTATGAAATTCAATGTAATGCAGTACGTAAATAAATGTTTGACATGTGCACAAGTAAAAGCTGAACATCAGAAACCTTATGGTTATGTGCAACCTTTAGAAGTCCCAGAATGGAAATGGGAACACATCACCATGGATTTTATAACTAAGTTGCCTCTTACGGCGAAACGTCATGATGCTATTTGGGTGATTGTAGACCGGTTAACGAAAAGTGCTCATTTCTTGCCTATACGTGAGACTTATACGTCGGAGAAACTATCTGAATTATTTGTAAAAGAAATAATTACAAGACATGGAGTTCCAGTATCTATAGTGTCAGATCGTGACACGCGGTTCGTTTCAAGATTCTGGAAACAGTTTCACGAATCAATGGGCACAAGACTTAATATCAGCACTGCGTATCATCCTCAGACCGACGGACAGTCTGAAAGGACTATCCAAACTTTAGAGGATATGCTCAGAGCCTGTATTATTGATTTTGGTGGCAGTTGGGATGATCATTTACCATTGGTGGAATTCTCGTACAACAATAGCTACCATGCTAGTATTGGAATGCCACCATATGAGGCATTGTACGGACGGCGTTGTAGGACACCGGTATGTTGGGGAGGTGTAGGACAGAAAGAAGTGGGAAGTAAAGCTGCAGTGTTAGATTTGACAGAAAAGCTTCAACTAGTTAAAGCGCGAATGAAAGCTGCACAGGATCGACAAAAGTCCTATGCCGATAAAAGACGGAGACCAATAGAGTTTGAAGTAGGTGATCAAGTACTGTTAAAAGTTTCACCATGGAAGGGAGTTATTCGATTCAGGAAAAGAGGAAAGCTAAGTCCAAGATTTATTGGACCTTTTCAAATAATGGCACGGGTTGGTAAGGTAGCTTACCGATTAGATCTGCCAGGTGAATTGAGTGGAATTCATCCGACATTTCACGTTTCACATTTGAGAAAATGTCTAGCGGATGATGTAGCATATGTGCCTTTAAATGATATTGAAGTTGATGAAAGGTTGAATTACATAGAAGAACCAGTTGCAATTGTTGATACGAAAGAGAAACAGTTACGTAACAAGGTGATTAGGCAAGTTAAGGTTCAGTGGAAACACCGAAAAGGATCTGAGGCGACATGGGAGACTGAAGACGAGATGAAACGACTCTACCCACATTTGTTTGAAATGTAACAGGTTTCGAGGACGAAACCTATTGTAAGGAGGGTAGATTTGTAACAACCGAAAATTTAGAAATTTAATAGTAAACATACGAGATTTCGGTTACTGTTGAAACTGTGACGATTGCGTACGAAAAATTCGGCAATTATGACGTGAGCACATTTGGTCGTGCTTGAAATCCACGAGGATTTAGCAACTTTTGTTATTGGGGATTGATAGTATGTGAAAAATGATGAACGTGGGCGAAAACCGTGCGCAAAACGGAGTTCGTATGCTCCCGGAATCGCGAAAACAAGTTTAAAACTCAAATGATGACGCTGGGTGACGTGGGGCGGTACACCTGGCGCCATGCGCCCAGTTGGGGCGATGCGCCCCAGGCCTTATGTCGGCAAAGGATGTGTTAAATTGATCAGAACGCATCGGAAACTTCAGAAAAGTAAATTTTCGACCCTGCTCGACCTTTGAACGACCCAAAGCCATATTTTCATCCTTTAAACACCATTTTGAAGCCTCTTGATTGTATGGATCGCACCAGGAATCATATATACAAGTTCTGATCGCTGTTTTAACCGCAGAAATTCGTTAGATCAGGTAATGGTTCGTTTTAACCTTCTAGTTTGATTTTGATTGATTAGATCTTGATTTTGAACGTAATAAGATAGTTAGGATTGTTGATTATTGCCTAGATGATGGCTAGGATTGATTATAAATGAAGAACACGATGTTCTAACGGTTAAATCCTTGTTTTGAGCCGTTGTAATGCCCGGTTTGCATGAAATCACAACTATGATTATAATGGCTTAATCCATTTGATTATGACAATCTAGGTGATTAGTTTGGTTAATCTTTGAAATGCAAAGGTTAAATCTAAGTGTTTCAAACTAATCACAATCATTAACATACTTATTGGAACGATTATATGATGTTTGTGATAACAGTCAGATTAGTATGTTAAACATGGTTATTAAACCTATTCTAAGACTAGGTTGTGATATTTCATGATATCTGGGTAATCAATGATAAGAATTTGTCATTTCTAAGCCATTAATCTGTTCAGGAACTGTTTTAGCATTATAATCAACAACATTAACTATTTGATGACTTTCAAGACAATGTCTTTGACATTGAACGTTCAGAAAGATCTAATCAGTAGGTTAAAACATAAATGACTTATTAAGTATAAACGAATGCAGAAATTCACCATTAGTACCAGTTTGTGAGTGATCTTGCTACAGTAAGACATCAGGTGAGTTCTATGAGCCCTCTTTTACTATTTTAACGTTTTAGGGCTGATATGCATGTTATAAAGTTATTTTAGGTAAATGATTGCTTTATCTGGCTACGATCAAATAAGAGAATGTGTTGAAGTAAATAGTGTTTCAAGTTGTAAAGTTATTGTATGAAAGTGACACTAACCTGATTA
This sequence comes from Mikania micrantha, assembly GCA_009363875.1. Taxonomy (NCBI): domain Eukaryota; kingdom Viridiplantae; phylum Streptophyta; class Magnoliopsida; order Asterales; family Asteraceae; genus Mikania; species Mikania micrantha. The sequence goes on along the minus strand of CM018690.1, from coordinate 28,758,324 downwards.
AGGTTAGGTAAAGAATGTTTTCAAATAAAGAATGTTTTAAAATAAATAATGCTTTAAGTCTCAACTACGGTTGAGAAGTAAATGATTTTAAGAACCTCAGCTGAGATGTCATGGATGTTTTAAAGACTCAACTACGGTTGAGAAATGAATGATTTTAAAAGTCTCGGTTGAGGTCAAGTAGGAAATGTGATTTTGAAGTCCCGGCTGCGGTTGGGCGAATGTTAAGCACTGCGGTGCGGATAATGATTTATGATTATGATGGTTTAAATGATTTAAACCATGTTATGTATGAATGATGTATGTCAAGAAGTCTTGTACCGGTATGAGCCGTCAATTTCGGTTGATGGTTTAATAAGTCCTGTGAAAGAACAGGCATAAGTCCTGTGAAAGAACAGGCATAAGTCCTGTGAAAGAACAGGCATAAGTCCTGTGAAAGAACAGGCATAAGTCCTGTGAAAGAACAGGCCTGCCGACTGTGTGTCGCCAGTCAAGGAAATCTTATGCATGCATAACGTGTTGACTTCGGTCAACAGAACAGGCTACATTTACGCACTGTATGATTGATGTTATGATGTTATGAATGTTATGTATATGAAATGTTTTATGTTTAGTATGATTGAGACTGTTGACTTCGGTCGACTGTGAAGGCTAATGTGTTATGTATATTAAAGATTTTATTTTTATGAAAAGTTGACTTAGAACTCACCAGCGAAAGCTGACTTGTTTAAGCATGCATGTCAGGTTGAACAGGTTTTGAGGAAGAATGACAGTAAGGCTCATGGCATACGTTGAAGACTACCCTGGCATAAACTGGCTATGTATAGAACCATAGAGTCGTGGGTTATGTGTAAAAAGTTTGTTTAGATTTGTATGATATTTTATGTTGTTACCCTACATTCCGCTGCTATGATAATGTAATTATGGTTTAAGTTTATGGGTTTGATGTTTTGCCAACTGAGGGGTTCGGGGCCTCTCAGAATTGAATTTGAGACATTTAAGTTTTAGCACCCTCTTATCCTTCCACATCATATTTACATATGTTATCTATCACTTCCCTACGAGTCCGAGTGAGTATTTGAGTAACCGAGCGGCGGAGGCCGAAGGGGCACATATGCTTTGTCGTTTTGACAGTCGACTAAAGAGGCTAGAGGAAGAATCGAAGCGTCATGCCACCTTCTCGCCTATTCGGCTTCTCTACTCCGGTTCAGCTACCTCTCGACTTCTCCACCAGACAACAGTCCACTGCCCATCATATGAAACCCAATTCCCATTTTCCCAATTTTGCCATTTCAGTTCAGCTTGGCTGCTCGGTTTCTTTCTCAATTCCACAACTTTTAACTAAACAAGCCCGCTAGTCATTAAGCCCATATTCACTTCATTTTTAACTGGACCTCCTTCCCTTCTGCCCACTTTCCGTTCACACGGTTCCGCAGGAGCATAATCTATTTTCTGGTTAAATACATTACTAGATGTTTCTAAACAAAAACAAGGCCAACCCCAAAATATAGCCATTTGATTTTTTAATTGAGGGCCCTATAAAATTTACGGCGGAAGCCCATTGGGCCGGCCCTGATTGCTACCATATAAATGGATAATGCATGCTGCACGTACAAATGCTTTCAAATATTTACTAATTAGTTTAAGAGTATAGATTGCACGTTAAATTCTCAAAGCTTAAAATCCGTATTAATTAGTTGAATCTAAGTATTGGTTAATATAATTAATTAATTAATTAAAGTGTATGTATTAATTAGGTTTATGATGTAACCCCTTTTATTGATGATCACCCTGGAGGTGCTGAAGTTTGGCTAAGAGCAACTGGTACGTTTGTTCCTTTTTCCATCATCGATCACTATATATACGTACATATAGTTAGAGGGAGAGGATCAAATGTTAACCATTGTTTATTACGTTAACCGAATAACTATATCTTATTACTTTGGGGCCCACACTAAAATAGATTTAAAGGTGTATGTTTTTTCTTTTTTTAATTAATGTAGGGTCCACTTACATTAATAAAAAAATAAGAAAAAACCTACACCTTTATATTTACTTTAATGTGAACCCCAAAGTAATAAGATGTAGTTATTCGGTTATCGCAATAAGGAAGGGTTACCATTCGAACCATCCCATATAGTTAGATACATTAAATGGCTAATGTGTTCCTTCATTTTTATTTAAATGTTTTTTTAGGGAAATATTGGCTCTTTTTAAATAAGAGTGGGAATGGGATAATGATATTTTTTTGTGAGAAGTTCTAAAACTATACCTTTATGGAATTTTTTTAACGACAGAGAGTCCGGTCGTGCTACCTTTTAGTTATCCTGATGGTTGGTAACTAAGATCGATTCCTCGATCGCCAACCGTGAGACCGTATCCCAGATGCGCGGAAACCCCGTGGAATAGGTAAACATTCGCCCCCTATTTGTTCAAAACCCGAGATTAAGCTCAAGATTACTCAACTCACCTGGTATCTATTAAAGTGTTACCGTTGAGAATTGAACCATAGTCTACAAGAAGAAATGACCAAGCTTTAACCAATAGGCTAAGGCTATAAGGTATGCCCCTTGACCCACTCACTCCACATATGCGCCATGTAGGCACTCACCACAACCACTCACCCCATCATTTTGGTGGAAATGTCCCATTACCCACTCACTCCACGTCATCATCCCTTTTTTTAAACTTTTATATATATACATGTGAGTGTGTGTGTAAGATAGAGAGAGAGAGAGAAACTGAGAGAAAGAGAGAGAGTGTCTCATTCACGCCGTTGCCCAATCACGCCCCCCCCCCCACCCATTCACGCCCACTCACGCCCCAAGGGGGGCGGTGTGCCACGCCCTCTCACGCCCTACCCATGCCCACTCAAGAGGTATATGTGACACCCCAGTCACTTTCATGTCCCCTCGGGACATTTACACCACATTTTAATAAATTACGTTTAGGTTCCAGTAAATATAAAAACAACTTTTGTGTTTTACAAACCTTTAAACATACTATTACCAACATCTGTTAAAAAAAACAAGTTTAAGTTTACGTATGTTTACAAATTCCACCAAACATTTACTACACAAAAGCTTCACGCATGTTCGATTATTTATATATTAAACCACCACTCGAGCCTTCATGTTTGATTCCCGATCACCATCACCGCTCACCCTATTCTTTTGTACCTGTAACACCACATTTAAATTCACCATTAGTTCGTTAGAACTAAGTAAGATTACCTCATCATTCACCAAGTGTATTCCATAACACCATATGGATACACTAATGAGGTTTCAAATAAAATGTTGATAACAACATTTAACCACATACAAAACGATTTACTAACGGTTCGTTTTCAACCAAAACCTCAATACATCCCCCATTCATGCACAATCATTATAACTTAATATAACACATATATAAACACACAAAACACCAATTGTGCATCATATTTCACAAAAATCCCAATTTACAATTTGACACTTGAATTTCAAGTGTCTAAACCCTTATAGGTCATCTATTGTTCACACACCTTGTGAATCAATTACATTGGAATTGCAGGTTTTATGTTCACACACCTTGTGAATCAAAACATTCACGTCTCCAATCCACCGTTTGTTCACACACCTTGTGAATCAATTACATTGGAATTGCAAGTTTTATGTTCACACACCTTGTGAATCAAAACATGCACATTTCCAATTCAACATCTACCCATTCGTAGATCACCACATGTCCACACACCTTGTGAATCTTTTACGTTGGAATGGCAAGTTATACGTTCACACACCTTGTGAATCTAAACATGCACATTACCAATTCAACATCTACGCATTCGTAGATCACCACATGTTCACACACCTTGTGAATCATGCAACAACAATAACCACAATCACGTATAACACAATCACTTGTAGTATGGACTCACCCAGTCCTTAACTACAAGTTCAATCAAATAGGTAACTTACCTTAATTTGAAGAGTTATCAACAATTTCCAACTCTTTCCCAGGCCTTCTAGAATTAGATTCACCTCCTCTTCCTATTATATATTCAAATATAACAGGATTTAACAACACGAACACACAAATTGTGTTATTTATATAATCTAATTCATTTGACATGTTTCATTCTTTATTTTCAATCAAAACCTTGTTAAGGATTTTATCAATAACCCATGTGTAGAAATTAATCTACACATGTTCTTTATCATATTTAAATTATCACAACGTTGTTTACGCTAAAATCATTAGCTTTCAACTTTACACTATAAACTATCATTCTAAAGAATGATCCAAAACTATCACAACCGCTCTGTAATCACCCCACTGATAATCATACTCAATAATATGAGTTTCATAACAAACGGGCATTATAACGGCTCAGAATCAAAACTTCACCGTTAAAACATCAAATTCTCTGTTTCTAATCATCATATAATGCTCAAAACTCAACCCAATGTCACGGTTTCATAATCCCATCAAATCCTTCAATGATGATTCAAAGATGAGAAAACGTGATTAACTCGAGTGGTTCACAACCTTGACTCGTGATTGAAACTCGATGTGATGGATCGCCACTCGGATCTTCCCCTCTTCTCTTTTTCTTCTTTCTTCTTTCTTTTCTTCCTTTCTCTCTTCTTCTTTCTTTCTTTGTTTTTTTTCTTCTTCTTTGGTTTCTGTCGAACGCCCCCCCCTTTTTAATTTTTTTTTCTTCCTTCTAGAAACATGCATCATCATACATCATGCATACATACATACCTAGATTTTTTTTTTCTTTTGTGGTTCATGTATCCGCGTATGTATATATATATATATATATTTTTTTATATTTTTTATCCACCACACACACACACACATATATATATATATATATGTTGACTTTATTTTATTGTTATTATTATTTTTTTAAAAAACGGGTCGTTACAAATCTCCCCTCCTTACAAAGGTTTCGTCCTCGAAACCGGTTACTCATCAAAAAGAAAAGGATAAAATTTCCTCATTTCATCTTCTGACTCCCACGTTGCGTCAGATCCTCTTCTATTTTTCCGTTGGACCTTCACCTGGTTCAAGGACTTGTTTCTGAGTTGTTTGACTTTTCTGTCTAATATAGTTATCGGCTTTTCCACATAGTTCAACTTGTCATCAATTTCCAAGTCTTCTAGTGGCACATAAGTCGATTCATCAGCTAGACATTTTCTCAGATATGATACATGAAAAGCATCATGTATACCACTCAGTTCCTCTGGTAGCTCAAGGCGATAAGCAACATTACCTATCCGAGCTATAATCCTGAATGGTCCGATGAACTGCGGACTTAATTTCCCTCGCTTACGAAAACGAATCACACCCTTCCAAGGGGAAACCTTTAACAATACAAAGTCCCCCACTTGAAATTCAATCGGCCGTCTTCGTTTATCTGCATACGACTTTTGACGGTCTTGTGCTGCCTTCAAGTGAGCTCGAATCTGATCAATTCGCTGATTTGTAACCTTCAGTATTTCTTTATTTTCCAGCTCTCGCGGTCCAACTTCTCCCCAGCAAACGGGAGTATGACATCGCCTTCCATATAACATTTCATATGGAGGCATTCCTAACCCAGAATGATAACTGTTGTTATATGAAAATTCCGCCAGGGGTAGATAGTCATCCCAACTACCTCCAAAATCAATGATACACGCTCGTAGCATATCCTCCAGCGTCTGAATGGTTCGTTCACTCTGACCATCAGTCTGAGGATGATACGCCGTGCTCAACAACAGTTTTGTGCCCAATTCCTTTTGAAAATTCCTCCAGAAATGAGAAGTGAATCGTGTGTCTCGATCGGACACAATCGTCACTGGTATCCCGTGACGCGACACTATTTCTTTCACATACACTTCAGCCATCTTCTCGGAAGAATATGATTCACGAATAGGAATAAAATGAGCACTTTTAGTCAACCGATCCACAATGACCCAAATCGCATCAAACCCCTTTCGGGTTTTCGGAAGTTTAGTAATTAGGTCCATTGTGATGTGCTCCCATTTCCACATAGGAATCTCCAAGGGCTGTAATTTGCCATAAGGCTTTTGATGCTCAGCCTTAACTTGTAAACAAGTTAAACATTTTTCAACATATTTAGCAATATCTCGCTTCATACCTGGCCACCAGTAATTTACCCGAAGGTCTCGATACATTTTAGTGGCCCCCGGATGAATTGAGTATTTGGATTTATGAGCTTCCTCCATCAGATCAATTTTCAAAGAGCAAGTGGGAGGTATCCACACCCTACCCCATCTTGTCTTTAACCCACGACTATCTTCCTCCAGATTATGAGCTTGCCCCTTAATTCGGTCTCGTTTCCAATTTTCTTCTTTCAAAGCTTCAACTTGAGCTTCTTTAATTTGATCCACCAAATCAGAGGAAATCACAATCTTCATTGTTGTAACCCGAATGGGTTCATGTTCTTCTTTCCTACTCAAGGCATCCGCCACCACATTGGCTTTTCCCGGATGATAAAGGATTTCACAGTCATAATCCTTGAGTAATTCTATCCAACGTCTTTGCCTCATATTTAATTCCTTCTGTGTAAAGAAATATTTCAGGCTCTTGTGATTAGTGTAAATTGTACATTTTACACCATACAAGTAATGCCTCCAAATTTTTAAGGCAAACACCACCGCTGCCAATTCCAGATCATGAGTAGGATAGTTTACTTCATGAACTTTCAGTTGCCTCGACGCATAGGCAATCACCTTGCCCCTTTGCATAAGGACACAACCAAGCCCAAGATAAGATGCATCAGAATATACCACAAAATCATCAGGTCCATCCGGTAAAGTTAATACCGGTGCTTGAGTTAACTTGAACTTGAGTTCATTAAAAGCTTTTTCTTGATCATCACCCCAAACAAATTTCACATCTTTTCTTGTCAGTTTAGTCAAAGGAGATGCAATTCTTGCAAAATCCTGTATAAACCGCCGATAGTAACCGGCTAGACCAAGAAAACTTCTAATTTCAGTAGGAGTTTTAGGAGAACTCCATTTCATTACCGCTTGAACTTTCGAGGATCAACAAGTATGCCATCAACACACACCACATGTCCCAAAAACTGGACTTCACGCAACCAAAATGCGCATTTAGAAAATTTGGCATATAGTTTCTCCTTACGTAAAGTTTCAAGAACTTCACGCAAATGACAAGCATGATCACCCTCATTTTTAGAATAAATAAGGATGTCATCAATAAAAACAATAACAGATCGATCCAACATTGGGCGACACACCCGGTTCATCAAATCCATGAACGCAGCCGGTGCATTTGTCAACCCAAACGACATCACCAGAAATTCATAATGACCGTAACGAGTACGGAAAGCGGTCTTGGGAATATCTTCCTCTTTAACATTGAGTTGATGATAACCCGAGCGAAGATCGATTTTAGAAAACCATGACGCTCCTTGCAACTGGTCAAAAAGATCATCAATTCTAGGTAGAGGATATCGGTTTTTCACAGTCACTTTGTTCAGCTCTCTATAATCAATACACATTCTAAGGCTTCCGTCTTTCTTTTTAACAAAAAGAATTGGTGCACCCCACGGGGAGATACTTGGACGGATAAAGCCTTTATCTAAAAGATCCTGTAACTGTGTCATCAATTCTTTCAACTCAGATGGTACCAACCGATATGGAGCTTTAGCTATGGGTTTAGCCCCAGGAATGAGATCAATCTTAAATTCAACATCTCTATCACAAGGAATTCCCGGTAAATCATCCGGGAATACATCAGGAAAATCCCTGACTACTGGAACATCATTAAGTTCCTTTACCTCATTCCTTACATCAATAACATAAGCTAAGAATGACTGACCCCCATGGTTCATGTAATTCATAGATTTAGCTAAGGAACACAATATGGTTCCACCTCGTTTCTCTCCCTTAATACATACTTCATAACCACCCGGAGATATTAATTGAATAACCTTTCGGTTACATACAATGTTAGCTCCATATTTAGACAATTAATCCATTCCAATCACAACATCAAATTCTCCCAAGATCATTGGAATCAAATCAACCTCATAATCCTCACCATTAATGGTGAGTTTACATCTATAATAGATGTCATACACTAAGAAACTCTTAGAATCAGCTATTTCTACCTTTAATGAACAAGGTAGCTTAGCTAGCACAAACGAATCATGATTCACAAATTTCACAGATATAAAAGAGCGACTAGCTCCAGAATCAAACAATATATAAGCAGGCAAGGAATTTATATGGAAAGTACCTGTCACCACGTCTGAAGTGACTTTAGCCTCTTCCGCCGTAATTTTGAAGGCTCTACCCTTTGGTGGGGGTATTTCAACCTTCTTGCCACTACCCTGGGCCTTAAAAGACCCACAACTAGTACCTCCTTGACCTGCCCCTTTCAACTCTGGACACTCACTTCTTCGGTGTCCCGGTTTGTAACAGTTGTAACACAGATTAAGTGCACTGGTACATTGAGAGGCAAGATGCCCCGACTTGCCACATTTATAACATACAACTGATTTAAAATAACATTCCCCAAAATGTTTCTTTCCACAAGTTAAACAATGTCTAGCTTCTTTCAAAGAACCAGACTTTTTGAGTGAGCTAACAAATTTCCCCTTTTTAGAGGATCCCACTTCCTTCTCCATTTTTCGTTTCTCACCACGGTCTTCCTGTCTTTTTAACTCCAATTCACGCTCACGAGCGCAATCAATCAATTCAGACAAAGTTTCAAACTTTGATGGTATGAGAAACTCCCGGTACTTAGCATTCAACATACTATGGTACCTGTTAATCCACATTCTTTCAGTCCTAAGAAAATCAGGACAAAATTTAGCTTTATCATGAAACACTGTAGTAATAGTGTCTATATCCTCCTCCTTGTGTCTCATATGTAAAAACTCCTCAGTAATTCTATCAATGGCAGCCTGAGGACAGAATCGTTTAAGGAACAATTCCTTAAATACACCCCAAGTTAGATCTTTTATACCATCTCGACCCTTCTCTTTTCGGAGAAGTTCCCACCAATCTTTTGCTCGCTCTTTCAACTAATTCCCAGCGAACATTACCTCGTCAGAAGGATCACAATGACACGTTTCAAACGTGCTTTCCATATCAGTTATCCACCTTTGGCTCAACAGTGGATCCACTTCACCTTTAAATTCTGTTGGCTTACAAGCCACAAACTCCTTATAAGTAACCTTTTTAGAAGGTTTTTCACCACCCATTTCACCTTTAAGAGTTGCAAACTCTTCATGTATAAAATCTTTCAGCGAAGCTTGTAATCCTTCTAAACGAGTTGGTAAGGTAGCTTCAAATGCTTTAGCTACCTCTTCCCTCACCATCATTTGTAGTTCAGTGAGTTGTTCTTCCTCATGCTCTAACCTCTCGGGGTTATGTTCATCAGCCATTTTATGACTGAAATAATATAACATATCATTAGCTTACATATTTATACTCCACATATATGCAAACCACATACTCGTCCTTAACGGACTTATACATTACATATTCATGTGTCTTTATTGAATATTCACACTCTTGTGAATTACTCAATTATTTAACTAATACCGACACATCCGTGATTTTAACCAATCACACACACACACCGTCTTCACATCCCACCAATACCTCCATATACTGATGTGAAATAATGTCCCTAAGGATACGTTCATATCGTGTATATGTTACTAAGCTGGCCAGGCATAGCAATATATGCACCATATACCCGTGTCCTTACGTTCACTGTTTCACACAAGTTAGGAATATTGGTTTATAACAAAACAATTTTCATATCACATAACAATTTACAGATACATCATACCTGGTGAGTTCGGCTTTGTGATCGGATTTTGAATCGAACGGCTCTTCCCATCTATCAAGAGCTCAATGGTTTGAGTTTAAGTGTTCATGACGCACTCAAATCCCTCAAACCGTTGGCTCTGATACCAACTTGTGACACCCCAGTCACTTTCATGTCCCCTCGGGACATTTACACCACATTTTAATAAATTACGTTTAGGTCCCAGTAAATATAAAAACAACTTTTGTGTTTTACAAACCTTTAAACATATTATTACCAACACCTGTTAAAAAAAACAAGTTTAAGTTTACGTATGTTTACAAATTCCATCAAACATTTACTACACAAAAGCTTCACGCATGTTCGATTATTTATATATTAAACCACCACTCGAGCCTTCATGTTCGATTCCCGATCACCATCACCGCTCACCCTATTCTTTTGTACCTGTAACACCACATTTAAATTCCCCATTAGTTTGTTAGAACTAAGTAAGATTACCTCATCATTCACCAAGTGTATTCCATAACACCATATGGATACACTAATGAGGTTTCAAATAAAATGTTGATAACAACATTTAACCACATACAAAACGATTTACTAACGGTTCGTTTTCAACCAAAACCTCAATACATCCCCCATTCATGCACAATCATTATAACTTAATATAACACATATATAAACACACAAAACACCAATTGTGCATCATATTTCACAAAAATCCCAATTTACAATTTGACACTTGAATTTCAAGTGTCTACACCCTTATAGGTCATCTATTGTTCACACACCTTGTGAATCAATTACATTGGAATTGCAGGTTTTATGTTCACACACCTTGTGAATCAAAACATTCACGTCTCCAATCCACCGTTTGTTCACACACCTTGTGAATCAATTACATTGGAATTGCAAGTTTTATGTTCACACACCTTGTGAATCAAAACATGCACATTTCCAATTCAACATCTACCCATTCGTAGATCACCACATGTCCACACACCTTGTGAATCTTTTACGTTGGAATGGCAAGTTATACGTTCACACACCTTGTGAATCTAAACATGCACATTACCAATTCAACATCTACGCATTCGTAGATCACCACATGTTCACACACCTTGTGAATCATGCAACAACAATAACCACAATCACGTATAACACAATCACTTGTAGTATGGACTCACCCAGTCCTTAACTACAAGTTCAATCAAATAGGTAACTTACCTTAATTTGAAGAGTTATCAACAATTTCCAACTCTTTCCCAGGCCTTCTAGAATTAGATTCACCTCCTCTTCCTATTATATATTCAAATATAACAGGATTTAACAACACGAACACACAAATTGTGTTATTTATATAATCTAATTCATTTGACATGTTTCATTCTTTATTTTCAATCAAAACCTTGTTAAGGATTTTATCAATAACCCATGTGTAGAAATTAATCTACACATGTTCTTTATCATATTTAAATTATCACAACGTTGTTTACGCTAAAATCATTAGCTTTCAACTTTACACTATAAACTATCATTCTAAAGAATGATCCAAAACTATCACAACCGCTCTGTAATCACCCCACTGATAATCATACTCAATAATATGAGTTTCATAACAAACGGGCATTATAACGGCTCAGAATCAAAACTTCACCGTTAAAACATCAAATTCTCTGTTTCTAATCATCATATAATGCTCAAAACTCAACCCAATGTCACGGTTTCATAATCCCATCAAATCCTTCAATGATGATTCAAAGATGAGAAAACGTGATTAACTCGAGTGATTCACAACCTTGACTCGTGATTGAAACTCGATGTGATGGATCGCCACTCGGATCTTCCCCTCTTCTCTTTTTCTTCTTTCTTCTTTCTTTTCTTCCTTTCTCTCTTCTTCTTTTTTTCTTTGTTTTTTTTCTTCTTCTTTGGTTTCTGTCGAACGCCCCCCCCCCCCTTTTTAATTTTTTTTTTCTTCCTTCTAGAAACATGCATCATCATACATCATGCATACATACATACCTAGATTTTTTTTCTTTTGTGGTCCATGTATCCACGTATGTATATATATATATATATATATATATATATATTTTATTTTTTTTATCCACCACACATATATATATATATATATATATATATGTTGACTTTATTTTATTGTTATTATTATTTTTTAAAAAAACGGGTCGTTACAGTATACCCACCGGTCTAACTTTGATAGATGTTTACACATTGAGTGTGATCTCTTGTAGATTACGGTCTTTTGTGTGTGTACAAAATCTTCAATCAAAGAAGACAAAATATTCTAATAAAGAACGAAATATTTTTCTAAGATATTTAATTCTTTATATAGAATATATGAAATGAATCCTTTATAGAGAGGTTGTACCATTAAAATGAAATGTTGAAACTCTTTATAAAAAGATATGACATTTGATGGTTGTAACTTGTAGCTTCTAGCGGATGCGGATGGTAGTTACACGAATTTGAATTATCGAAAATCTTGAACTTTAAATATTAAAAAATTGAGTAAATTACACAAAACATCCTTTACGTTTATACATACTTTCAGGTATCATCCTTTATGTTCAAAAAGCGCCAATATCATCCTTTGTGTAAACAATTTGTTTCACTTTTTATCCTTTAGCCTAACGAATGTTAAATAATTCTGTTAAGTCCTCTCACATGCTAAACATGTGAGGGTATTTTAGTAACTTCATCGTAATGTTCATGTCTCAAGCCCATTCTTTGAATTTCATCCATCAGCTTAATGCAAACAATAACCTAGAAATCCCCTAAACACTCCATCTAAACTCTAGCAGTGAACTAATCATCAAAGCCATCGATGTTGCCGCAATGTTTGTTGCTTGATAGTCACGTACCAAAGAGACCGTACGTATGGAGCATCTAAATTCTAATTCACCATGTGAAACCGGAATCAGTACAGAGAAGGCAACATGTGTAATTTTTCAAGAAGAATGGATATAGAGATCAAATTCAAATCTCGAAATCGTCATCTGTGCAAATTAGCAAATATTCATGACCTGATACCCTAATAGATCGGATCTTGCTGTCAAGATTCAGGCTCACATAGTGTCAAACAAGTTCTGGCAGCCACTGCATAAAAGCTACTACAATCAAAGTGTTCATCATGCCCTAATTCCCTAAACTCAACTTGAATCGGTACCAATTCAAGGGGATTCGTGCCCTAATTCCCCAATTTCGTCCCTAAGAACAAGGAATTTTGGATTTGGGCTATTCGATGACTAATGACAACCTATTAGTAACCTGATTGCTTGCTCGAAATAATTGTTTCAGCAACATTCAAACCTGATTGATTCAAAGAAGGGGAAGAAGCCTCAGCCTTACAACAAGAAATCCATTCTTCGAAACTGCTTCATAATCATCCCCTATTGTGGAGATTTGCAGATGCTCACGCTAAAGCTTGTATGAATGCTTAGAGAACAATTAGGTCAAAGTGGGGAGTGAATTGAGTGAAGTTACTAAAATGCCCTCACATGTTTAGCATGTGAGGGGACTTAACAAAATTAATTAACTGAAGTTAGACTAAAGGATGAAAAGTGAAACAAATTGTTTACACAAAGGATGATATTGGCGCTTTTTGAACATAAAGGATGATACCAGAAAATGTGTACAAACGTAAAGGATGTTTTGTGTAATTTACTCTAAAAAATTTGGATATTCGAAAATTTCGAATTTGTATTCGGATAGTGATTTTAGATTTTTTTTGGATATTTTGGATATCCGAATAATTTAAAATATTATATTATATATATAATTTTTACTTGTTTTTATTATTAGAAAATATGAGAATTCGAATCCAATTATGAAATTTTATATTTAAATGGCTTTTACTGTTTTACAATAAAAAAGACACCATACAACATATATACTTTTCATATATTTTTTTATTATTTCGGATATTTGATTCCCTATTTGAATCTGAACTAGTATACAGGACCCGCGCGTTGCGGCGGGGTCTGATATACTGTCGTAAAAAAAACCAACAGAACATGAGGTTAAAATCATGTACAATAAAATGCACGAAAATACCCTATACAACATCTATAACGTAAGCTTTGAAACTAAGGGTTGAAGATTAAGAACTTATTTAATAGTAAAGAATGTGATTACAGAAGACTTAAAAAAAAGGCCATGCGTAAATGTAGAATTTATAAATGATACAAATATTATAAAATTATTAAATGTAAATCGTATATATATATATATATATATATATATGTAGTATATATAATACTCATGGTTTATCTAAATCGTTTGTGAACTAATTACGATCAAAATGATATAAACGATACAAATATTCGATAACATACGGATGCGTTATAGGCATGTAAACAACGCGCAAAATTTCTGTGACCGTTTGGGTTAGAAATTTATATAAACGCTCATGAGGCCATTGCGATCAAATTAATATAATTATGACATTTATCAGATAACCTAATGACGCGTTAAAATCATGTGAACATTAAAAATATGTGAATAAAGTGAGAGGGAGCTTTAAAAATAAGAGTTCAAAGTTCAGGATTATAAACGAAAATTTCAAATTAATTGAAAAGTATTGAAATCTATCTTTTGATCTTTAGACGCGGTAGTGAATAGTGATTATGTGAGGGTTTGTATCATGTGAAAACCCGGTATAAGAGAGAAAACCCTTAAATCCTATCTGGACCATTGATTTGGACTTTTGAAAATAAAATATGCGGTACACATTAAACTTGAATAAAAAATTAGGTTTTGAATAAACAAATCAGTTTTAGTGTGGGTTAATGTAGACCACATGTTTATTTTCAAGATTCCAAATCAACGACCCAGATAGGATTTAAGAGTTTTCTCTCTAAGATCGGGTTTTCACATGATACAAACTATATATATATATATATATATATATATATATATATATATATATATATATATATATATATATATATATATATATATATGTATGTGTGTGTGTGAGATGTTGGGGCCCACCGTTTGTGTGATGTGCGTTTGTGTGATGTGTGTGTAAAAAAGTGAAATTACGATTTTGCCCTCAAAGTGAATAGTGATTATGTGTGTGAGGGAATCTTTGCAAATTAATATATATATTAATTTAAGAAATGTAAATTTCAAATAGTCAAAATTTTGAATACGGCTTTTTTTGACCAAGTTATTACCGACAAAGTTTTCAGAACCGGAGGTTCGGCCGGCCCAAAAAAGGCATGCGAACCGGATTCAGACTAACCGGCCGGTTCACCGGTTGGACCGGGTAACGGTCGACCATATTTCATTTTTTTAACTAAAATCCAAAGAATAAAACATTAAAATCAAATCATATATTTTTTTAACATGATTATATTTTTTTAAATGTGTATAATTTTACAATTTTTTTGGAATATATTATATATTTATTCGGTCCAACCGGTCTGACCAATAACCAGTAAGACGTCATATTCGACATCTGGTCCGGTTACGAAAACATTGATTACCGATGTTCATCATTGATAATAAAATACATGGCCACTACGGAAGTACTTGATTCCTTATAAGAGACCAAGTGTTAACAATCTTCATCTTGCTATTGAATAAAATTTTAATTTAGTTTTTCTTCAGTTAAGTGATTACAAAGTAATTTTTAGTATATACCAGATTACCTGGTTTCTTTCGCCTTGTCCCTTAGACCTTGTCGAAGGATGATGCTCTTGATACTCCCAATTAATGTTGTTTTTGTTAGTATCCCGTGTATTTCACGAATCATACAAAGAAAATATAACGAATAATTATCAATAAAAATTTAGAAAAAAATAAGATGATTTTTAATATAAAATGCGATTACAATTTCGTATGATTTAACATTTAAGTATTAAAATAATTATACTATTTCTTTAAACACTAACTTTTTTATAGTTTGTTTTTCTTTAAAATTGTGTTTCAAATAATTGTTTTTGAAAATTTTATAATTTATGATAATTTTTAAAAAAAAGTGTCTTTAATATTAATATATTATAATGTATTAAAAATCTTTTTTATTTTAAAAATGTATTAAAAATATATTTAATATTAGATATTTAATAGGAGAAAGAAGAGGTAAAATAAAGGTTGAGAATCTCTAAAAAAATTCCATATAACACTAAAGATCTTTATTTATTAGTATAGATAGATTAGGTAATTTTGATTTAGCATGCATTATACACATCATAACTCAATTAATGTTTATTATAACTTTTTATTTGATTTAAGTAAATCTAATAAAAATTAATTGTCCTTGATAAAAAAAATTGATATATCAAACCAACTGACCGGCTTGCAACACTCACATCGAAAGGGAAAACACAGGAGGCAATTTGTACATTGAGGGCTTGATAAGGGTGTTCAGAAAAACCAAAAACCATTTAAAATCGATAACCAAACCGTATCCGTAACCTTAAAAAACCGAACTGAATTCTGAATTCGGTTTTCGGTTCGGTTCCTAACCGTATCCGAATTTGGAATTCGGTTTTCGGTTCGGTTAACGGTTTTAGAAATTTTTTGAATTCGGTTTATTCGGTTAACCGATTTAACCGAATTCATAATTAAATTTATTATTTTTATTAATAATATATGGTTGAATTCGGTTTATTCGGTTGAATTCGTTTATTCGGTTTTTAACCGGTTTATTTGGTTTTTAATCGGGTTGTTCGGTTGAATTCGGTTCGGATAACCATATCCCGAACTCGGTTCGGTTAACGGTTAGGGGAAAAAATTTTGAAAACCAAATAAACTGAACCGAACAAACCGTTAACCGAACCGATGAACACCCCTAGGGCTTGAAACCTCGCGACGGGAGGACACATGCTCAATCTTTACTCTTAGTTTGTTGCTCTTCCTAACCTGATCATTATTGATGGTTGATCACCATAAACAGTGTCGTCTCCGATAGATTAGGTGTCATGTGCGAATGCTAAAAATGGGCCCTTTTTGTGTGCGTGTGTGGTAATTAATTTGTAACTATAAAATGAAGTGAATAAATTTGTTTTTTTGACATAAATTTTAAATCGTAATGAGTTATTAGATCAAGCGTTTAAGGAAAAAGATTTTCTTATAGCTTTTATAAAATTCGTAATTGTGTTAAATATATTTAAAAAATTGAAATGTAAATTAAATGTGTTTGTTGTAAAATAAATTAATATATATAATATATACAAATGTTTTTTAAAAATTAGGACCCTTTAAAAAATGAAACATATGCGGTCGCACCTTCCGCACTTGCTATAAGACCCCACTGACCATAAAATACCTAGTCATTCCAATATTGACTCTCATGAGTATCAAACTTGAGTCAATTTGGTCACCAAGCTCCTAACATAACTTCAATTATCACTAGTCACCTTGTAATGGTTTAAAATGTCCTTACTTATATTAAAATTTGTTCATGTAATAATAATTAGCAATCAATAATCACATTTTCACAGTTTACTCTCTCTCTCTCTCTATCTATTTTAATTTAGGTGAAATTAATTAAAGCAGATTATTTTAACTCTAATTTAAGACCGAATTAAATTTTGCTTTGAAGCCAACATTGAACTCATTAAAAAAAAAGAGCTATTTTTTTTAAATATCTTTGATGGATTATTGTAGAGGTGGCCAAACCAGTTTTTTTCAAGAACAGGAACCGGTTCCTAACGCCCGTCGGTTCCTCCAAACCGGTTCCACCCAGGACCCGAACCGGTTCCGTACCCGGTTCCACTCACAAATAACCCTATTCGGTGTACCCAGTTAGGGTAGGGTCCGGTTCCGGTTCCTGTTTAAGAACCGGTTCCTGTTTAAGAACCGGTTCCAAATCGGTTCAACTTTTTTTTACCTCGTTGACCGTTAGACGTGAACAAAATCCTAATAAAACCTTAAACTAATCAAACCTTAAAATAATAATTAATAAAACCCTAAATCCCTAATAAAACATTAAACTAATTAAAACTTAAACTAATAATTACTAAACTCTAATAAAACCTTAAACTAATAATTAATAAACCCTAATAAAACCTTAAACTAATAATTAATAAACCTTAAACAAATCAAACCTAATAAAACCTTAAACCAAATCAAACCTTAGAGGCTTAGACTATTATTTAATAGAACCCTAATAAAACCTTAAACAAATAAAACCTTAAACTATTATTTAATTTGATTAGTTTAAGATTTTATTAGGGTTTTATTATAGGGTGGTGTTATTCTTACACCCACTTTTGTTAAAAATACACCCATGAGATGGCCCGTACTGCCTAGTACGGCCTGTCTCAGTACTTGGTCAAACATTCAGTCTGACAACCTGTGCCAATGATTGGGAGCAAGACGGGCCGTACTGGCCAGGACGGTCCGTCTCATTCATCGTACAGACATTCCCTGCAACATAGTACAATGATTTGACAGCAAGACGGCCCGTACCGGCCAGTACGGCCCGTCTTGCTTTTTCAATTCTGATAAAATGACACTGATTTGACCCAGTACGGGCCCTATAGGCCAGTACGGACCGTATTAAACATTTTCAAATTTGTATATAAGCTTGAATCATTTCAAACGAACGCGTAACTTTCGAATTCGAATATATTTCAAGATAATTCATATCTGTAACGATGTCGTTCTGGGATGGGAGTTTTTTCAACTATTCCCTGCCAGATTTGAACGAAGAGCCTCCGGTTGAGTATTCTTACGGCACGATGGATCTGAATGCTGAACCAAACGCTGATGTCAGTTTTGACAGTCAAGCATCGTATGGGTTCGTGTATGACGACAGTAAACAAAGTAACCCGGAGGACGGTTATGAAGAAAAGCCGGCGGCTTCAAACGTTAACTGGGAAACCAAAGAGGTAACTTAAATGAAACATAAATGTTGATGATTGTATATTATCGCTATCCGTTTACAGTATTTATTATTGTTTTTATATGTCAGGAGTTTATGTCTGATGAAGCGCTGGTAGGGTGGGTGAAAAGTAGAGCACTAGACAATGGTTACATTGTAGTCAAGAGAAGAACGAAGAAATCAAAGACAACAGGTAGTGTAATCAAAGTCTGGCTCATGTGTGACCGTGGTGGCGAGCACAATAGCATCGCAATCCTTAGACGGTCAGGCAGCAAGAAAATCCGTTGTCCGTTTCAACGGATAGAGTTATACAACGAAGTTCGTGAATCCTGGAAATTACACGTGATTAACGACAATCACAATCACGAACCTGCTCAGAATCTAGAGGGTCATCCATATGTTAGAAGATTTACTCAAGAGGAAGAAGATCTGGTTGAGAATCTGACAGAGCGACACATCGATCCTCGTAACATACTTTCGAGCATAAAGAAACATAACCCTGCAAATGTATCCGTCCCTAGGGATGTATACAATTTACAGCAGAAGATAAAAAACAAGAAGAAATTCGGTGATACTCCGATGCAGGTCTTGGAAAACGTGCTTCACAGTCAGCGGTACGTTTACAATACCCGGGAGGATCCTGAAACAAACGTCGTGGAAGACATTTTCTTCTGTCATCCAAAATCGTATTGCTGGTGGCGTGCATTTCCGCACGTACTGATGATGGATGCGACGTACAAAACAAACCAGTACAGGCTTCCATTTATTCAAATTGTTTGCGTGACTTCCACACACCAGACGTTTAGTATTGCTCACGCGTTCGTAAGCAAAGAGCGTGAGGAAAACTAAGTTTGGGTCTTGGAAATGGCTAAGAGTGTGTGCCGTAATATGTTTCCAGAAGCTGCAAAATATCTCTACAGATGGCACATAGATTAAAATATTTCCAAACACTGCAAGGCAAGCTTTTCGAACGCAGACTGGAAGAAATTCAAAGGTCGATGGGCGAATTTGTGTAACTCTCCGACAACAGAGTTATACGACTACAACTACAACCGTCTGTACGAAAGACTTATCTAAGACAACAAAAAAAGTAAGCATCATATACCATCATTATTATCATCATATCATCATTGGTTTTTGTTTCATTTCAGGGGTTCTGGAGTATCTGACGCACACCTGGTTAAACAGTTACAGAGATATGTTTGTAACAGCATGGACCAATAGAATGCGCAACTTTGGTCAACGTACAACAAACCGGGTGGAAAATCAGCACTCGAACCTAAAACGATTCCTCAGATCAACAAACAGGACGCTTGCCTCACTTGTCGGTTTCGTAAATGAAATCGTGCAAGCACAGGAGGTAAAAATGAAACACGATTTTGAAACGAGCTTGATTAAAACTATGGGTCATCATAAACTACCAGTATTTGATAACCTTCGAGGAAAGGTGTCCCATAAAGCTCTTGATTTGTTGGTCGAGAAAAAGAAAAAATAAGAGTCATGCGCGACAAAAATATGACGTGTGGCCACCAACTTTGGACGAGTTGTGGGTTGCCGTGCGCTTGTAATATATCAAAATATTACAACACAGGTTCGTAATATTAAATGTAAATCTTAGATGTTTCGCACGTAGTTACTGTTATATTAATTCTAATTATAAATTATGCAGATAAGAAGATACCGCTCTCAGATATAGATATTTTTGGACAAAACTTAACACAGCTAACCCAACACTGTTAGAAGAAGAAGAAATAGATGTTATAGGACAAATAAGTTTGGTTACAGAAGAAATAAATTCCAAACCTCCGGAAATAAAAAAGAGTCTACTAAAGAAGGTCTTGGCGCAGGCATTTCCAAATAAAAGCGACAAAAAGGCGCCTTCAGTTAAAAAAGATACACATGGTCTTCCAACTTTAAAGGCACAGAAACAAAAAGAGCAAGACGTTGTTAAAGATAATTTAGCTTCCCAAGAAAGTACATTTGAACCTTCGAGGCATAGTTCGTTTACAGCTGTGACCGAGAAAAGTTAGAAACCCGTATTTCGGCGCAGTCGTTCCACATCGGTATCAAAAGCAATGCCACCATCGGACTCGGTAAGTCAGAACGAATTCCGTTTTCCACGTAACATGAAGCCAGAAGGATTAAACAATGTTTATCACTTCGGTCATCACATCCTTCCTCTGCTTTAACCTTACGTGATAAACATACAAGATGTCGAGCCAGATGGTAACTGTGGTTTTCGTTCTGTAGCCGTGGGTTTAGGATTCGATGAAAGTCATTGAGCATTTATTCGACAACAACTCTTGGAAACGTTACCGAAATGATTTCGTATCCGACTGGGAGTTTGTATATCATGACAGGCTGCAAGAAGATCGAAAATTTCTAGATGAAAATAAGTTGGTCGACTACATAGACGTGTAAATGTAAAAAAAACAAATTCTTTCTTTAATTAAATGTAATAAAATTGATTTTTTTGTGTATATGTAAAAAAAATTAAAGAACAGTACGGCCCCGTACTGTTCTATGTTAAATTCAAATTGCAGAAGCCATTTTCACTTTTTTCACTTTCACATACACACAAACTCTCTCGTCTTGGTCTATACGCCCCGTCTTGGATCTTCAAAATTTCGACACCAGATATGTGTTTTCCTTCATAGATCATGAATATGTGTTTAGATTAGGATTTTGATCGAAATAGGACCTGTTTAGACCGATTTTTAGTTTTCGAAATAAGAACAAGACGGGCCATCTTGGTCATTGAAATTTGAATCAGCTAACAATCAAGACGGGCCGTCTTGCCCTGTATGGCCCGTCTTGTTCAACAAATGAAGAAGGTGACCTTTGGGCTGGTATGGCCAAGACGGGCCGTCTTGACCAGTACGGGCCGTATTGGCCACACCAGCCTAGTTTTGGCCTGGTATGGCCAAGACGGGCCGTCTTGACTAGTACAGGCCGTCTTGGCCATACCAGCCTAGTTTTGGCCGGGTATGGCGAAGACGGGCCTTCTTGGACAGACGGCCTAGTTTTGGGCTGGTATGGCCAAGACGGGCCGTCTTGCCAGTACGGGTCGTCTTGGCCATACCAGCCTAGTTTTGGCATGGTATGGCCAAGACGGGCCATCTTGAACAATACGTGGCCGTCTTGAACAATACGGGCCGGGCCGTCTTGGACACACGGCCTAGTTTTGGGCTGGTATGGCCAAGACGGGCCGTCTTGACAAGTACGGGCTATCTTCGTCTACGACGGCCTGGTTTTGTTTGAAACGGGCAACAATGGTACGGGCCGTCCTGAGTTGTACGGCCCGTCTTGGTCAGAAAATTTTTTTAACATTCGCTCGTTTTTCGTTTTTCAGGTTATACTTTTATTACCGAGATGGATGCCGAGATGCCACACCAGGAGGACGTCGCCCAGCAGGGGCCGCTAGATCCGGAGACACTCGTGCTATCGCAGCACGAGTGGCTGCAGTTTGAGCCACATTTAGCGGCGGCGGAGAGGTGCCGTCGGATTCTGCGGATGAGCATGGGGACACCCCGTTGTATAGATTGGGGTGTTCTTGCAGATTGCGGGGAGGCGGTGCGTGATAGAGCCATCCTCGGCGAGGACACGCCATGGACTCGCTTGTTCGAGCTTGCGGAGCTGCCTTCGTACAGGCTTATTACTGTGGATTTTCTATCCACGTTTAGATACCGAGCTCACCAGGCAGCAGTTCGGGAGGAGGATGACGAGGAGCTTCCTTCAGATATCGAGTTCTCCTTAGGCGGCCACCACTTCGAGATGTCGATCGAGCGGTTCGCCGTGCACTTAGGCATCTATTACGAGCCGGAGACCGTTCGTGACGACTTCACACAGGGGTTGACGCAAGGGGAGGAGGGGGTTATGAGGGCCTGGTGGGCCCAGATATCTAATGCGCCCTTCACCGGCCACCAAGTACGGGCCACGATGATCAGAGATCCTCTGATCCGTTACATCCACCGCTGCATCGTGACGACCATTTCAGGTCGCGGTTAGAGCCAGGAGTGGGTGACGACGACAGATTTGTTTTATCTGCACTCACTCATTGATGGCAGGCCGTGCAACCTGGTACGGTGTTTTGCGTTGTACTACGCCTCCTTCTACCACCGACAGGAGTGCGATACATTGTGGGGTGGCGCCTTTGTCACCCACCTCGCCCGCAGCAGAGGCATGGTTGACATGCTTGATGATCTGCCGGCGATCGACCTCGTAAGCTCGATCGGCGGACGATAATCAGCATGAAACTTACCGCCGACATCCCGTTTCAGCCTGCCCAGGTCATTGTATTGCCGGACCAGAAGCAGCAGGACGGTGGCCCGATGCCGGAGCCCGAGCCGATTCGGGAGCAGTCGGTCCAGTCACCTCTGCGCGAGGAGGAGCCTCCGCAGCATCCACCGCACGTTTACCGTGCGATGCGCCTGACTAAGCCAATCGAGGCGTTGTTGCACCAGATTGCCGCCCGGTGCGACGAGACGGCTCAGCAGATGGCTTAGTCCGATCGTCGTCGGGTCTCCTGGGAGGCACGCGTCGAGCGACGGCTCGATCGGTACGAGGATTTGGTCAAGTGGACGGTCGCGTCAGAGCATGCGCGACGGGACGGGTCACAGCTTCCACCGTTCCCGAAGCCACGCGTCTACGCAGACGACGGATCCAACGCTGGACCATCCGGATCGTAGTTACTTTTGTATTTTTGTATTTTGTTTCCTTGTATATAAAACCGGTGTATATTGTTAGGCGCAAAATATTTCCACTCGGGATATTTCAGGATCCGGGATATTTCGGGATCAGGGATATTTTGAAGATATTTATTATTACTAACGATTATTCCTATTTCCTGACATCTATTGCGAGATTTCAGGAATTGACAGGTTGTCATATGGCTGGCCCTAATATCACGGAAGCACGCGTCAACAAACTCAATTTGAAAGAGGAATCTAAGAGAGATTTGCGTATTCAGCTTGAATCAGTCTCCCACGTTTGGGAAGTGCCGGAATAGTCGGAACTGCCTTATGAACGTTGTCAACCGTCCTTTTTTAGATTCTTTGTATATATACTGAGGTGATTGATCGATATAGGACACTGGTGACTAAGAGAACACACAACACTCATTGAAGCTTATTTAGCATTCTAGAATCGATCATATCGCGCTCTTTATTTTGTATTTACTCATTTTTTTATTATTAATACAATTAGGTAGAGTGACGATTGTCACCTCCCGAGGTTTTTATGCCGGCAATCCTAAGGGATTAAGGGCTTTTCCTCGTATAAATCTCGTGTGTATTGCTATTTTTCTGTTTGGTATTTTCAAATATCCCCAGGGATATTCGGGGATATTCTGATCACAGATTCAGTATGCTTAACATATTTGCTTGTAAAAAACAATACCCCACTTTTCTAATTCGGTTTTGCTAAAAGTTAATCTAGTTAATTTTTGCCCGAAACAATTTGGTGCCCACCGTGGGGCAAACTTGTGTTTTTTATTATTAAAACCTTGTTTAAAGGCGTTTTCAGGAGAAATATATCGAAAAATGGCTTCACAACCGAGATCAAATTCTTCATTGCCTATTGCTTCTACTACCACTACTACTAATGTTTCCTCTCACATTCCTGTTTTCAAGAAAAAACCTGACAATTCTGGGAAAAAGACAACATTTGTTGCAGATAGTACTCCATCAACGAAGATGACCACTTCTACTCCCATACTTATTTCTAATAACGATATTTTGAGTATGTTTCAATAGGTTCAACAACAAATGATGGATCAACAACGAATGAATCAAAGACTTCTTAGGGAAATGGAAAATTTGAAGGCTGAAAAGAACAAACAGTCGTAAGCCACCACTCCAATAGTTCCAAGGATCCTTGATTTTGGAACATCAGGGATGACCGGAAACCATTCTGGAGACTTTATCCTTATGCAGACCAGTATCGGAACTTCTTCAGGATCCCAAGATCTGGGGATATCTCGGGATAATATCCTTATCCCTAGAACTTCACTCCCTACACCATTTACTGGTAACACTTATAATTATTCACCATTAGACACTACTAACCTTGTTTCATCGCAGGAAACAGGAATATCTCCTCAAGTGGCCAAGGAAATCCAGAAACTTCGGGATATGATCTCAAGTGTACCAGGAATAGTCAAGCATATCCCAAAAGTACCAGCAATCACCCACAGATATGATGGGACCACGGATCCCGAAGAACATGTAGCCCAGTATAGAGAAAGAATGGAGACAAATCCTATTCCTCCACATTTGAAAGAAGCTTGCTTATGCAAAGGATTCGGCTCGACTTTGACAGGGGCAGCCTTAAAATGGCTACTCAATGTTCCTCCTTATTCGATTACTTCTTTTGCTCATTTGATTAACTTATTTAATAATCAATTTTCATGTAGCAGAACATTTGAAAGATTAACTAGTGATCTCTACAGGATAACACAGGGATCGGATGAAACTCTAAGGAGTTATGTCAACAAGTTTGGCCGAGAGTCCTTAGATATCCCTAATCTTGATATCACTACGACGGTTCAAGCTTTCAAGATGGGATTACAGAAAAACTCACCTTTTTATGATGATTTGGTTATGAATCCTTGTAGGAACATGGATGAGGTCCGAAATCGAGCATTGCGGTTTATAAGGCTGGAAGATGATAAAGAAATCCAAAAGAGGATTACTACAACTCCTCCCAATGATCAAGGAAAAAGGAAGTTCGATTCACCCACCAACAAATCATTCAAATCCAAGCCATACTATAAGTCTGACAACCACAAAATCAATTCTATAGATGATGATGAGGATGATGAAGATTATCCCAGGATATCTGATTATTGTTTTTCTGTAGATATCCCTGAACTAATGTGTGCTATGCATGATTTAGGTGAAAAGGCTAGATGGCCTCCTAAGGATAAGAAGTTCACTACAAAAGACAAGTCCAAATGGTGTGCATTCCATGAAGACTTCGAACATGTAACCGAAGATTGCATTGCCTTGAGGAAAGAAATAAGCTACTTACTTAGCAAAGGCCATCTCAAGGAACTTCTCGGTAAAAAGAAGGAAAGGAGGCAGGATCCTGATGGATTCCCAAAAAGAGCTGCATCCCCACCAAATGATGCCAAGGTAATAAACTTTATCTCTGATGGATCTGACATATGTGGTACTTCTTATTCTGCAGCCAGAAGACATGCCAAAGAGGCTAAAATGGAAAATGGAGAAAGACCCACAAAGACTTCGACAATAACTAAGGATACTGTTATATCCTTCGAAGAACAAGATCGAGAAAATATCATAGATCCTCATCACGATGGGTTAGTAATTACTTTATATGTTGCTAACCATTATGTGCGCAGGATACTCATTGATGGAGGAAGTTCAGTTAACATTATCCTGTTAGAGACACTCAAGAGGATGAATATCCCCGAATCCGAAATAACTACCAAGTCTTTGGTATTAGTTGGATTCAGCGGAGAAGCCAAAGCTACCATCGGTGAAATTAAATTACCAGTATATATCGAGGGGGTAAATTCTATGCAATGCTTTTGTATTATAGATTCTTTGTCTTGTTATAATATCATATTAGGAAGACCATGGATACACGATATGAAGGCAGTCCCTTCGACATATCATCAGTGCGTCAAACTACCTACACCATGGGGAGTTGTGAAGATCGATAGCGACCAACAAGAAGCTAAGGAGTGCTACTCATCATCGATGAAGGAGACGACGAAATCAAGCTCGACATAGCAATCAAAGAGCAACCTTGGGGATAATAAGGAATCCCGGGAAAAAGAAGTAAAAGAAATATTACTTAATCCCGAGGATCCCGAAACCAAGGTCCTCATAGGAACTGATATCCCCAAGAATATTGAGGAGTACTGATTTCTTTCCTGAAATCAAGAATCTCTACCTTTGCTTGGAAGCATGAGGATATGACAGGGATATCCTCAGATGTAATCACACATAAGCTAGGAATAGATAGAAGCTACTAGCCTATCCACCAAAAAAGGAGAAAATTTTCTCCCGAAAGGAATATGATCATCCAAGAAGAAGTGGAAAAACTTCTTAAAGCCAAAATGATTAGGAAGTAAAATTTCCATGGTGGCTGGCTAATGTAGTTGTGGTTCAAAAGAAGAATGGAAAGCGGAGAGTTTGTGTAGATTACACAGATCTAAACAAAGCTTGTCCTAAAGACCCCTTTCCATTACCACATATAGATTCAATGGTAGATGCTACAGCAGGCCATGAAATGTTAACTTTCATGGATGCATCGGAGGGATTCCAACAAATCCAAATGGAGCCTTCGGACCAAGAAGATACTGCTTTCATGACGCAAACAGGGATATATTGCTATACAGCAATGCCATTTGGCTTGAAGAACGCGGGAGCTACTTATCAGAGGCTTGTCAATATGATGTTCAAGGCCAAGCTAGGGGACACTATGGAAGTATATATCGATGATATGGTGGTCAAATCAAAGATTACCAAAGATCATCTTAAGGATCTTCAAGAATCATTCGATATCCTGGATCGTTACAATATGAAACTTAACCCTTCTAAGTGTCATTTTAGAGTAAGATCAGGAAAGTTCTTGGGATATATGGTCACTAAAAGAGGAATAGAGGCCAGCCTGGAACAAATCCAAGCTATCCTGAACCTTAAATCCCCAATAAATGTAAAAGAAGTACAAAGATTAACAGGAAGAATAGCCGCTCTTAATAGGTTCATCTCAAGATCTTCTGAAAAATTCAAAGGATTTTACGATATCCTTAAAAAGAATAAGAAGTTTCAATAGGATGAAGAGCATGAGAAGGCACTACAGGATTTGAAAGAATACTTATCCTCAGCGCCATTACTCATGAAACCAGAAGATGGTGAACCACTGTCACTGTACTTAGCAGTATCCCGAACTACTGTAAGCGCGGTGCTAGTTAAAGACTATCAGGGATCACATCATCCAGTATACTATGTAAGTAAGAGCTTATTAGATGCTGAAACTAGGTATTCCCACCTAGAAAAGCTAATATTAGCTTTGATCATGGCATCAACAAAACTTTGGCACTACTTTGAGACACATAGGATACATATTAAAACACATTACCCAATTAAATCGGTGTTAAGAAAACCTGAGTTATCAGGAAGAATGGCCAAATGGTCAGTAAAACTTAGCACTTATGATTTAATCTATGAACCAAGAATAGCAATTAAGTCTCAAGCACTAGCAGACTTTGTGGCAGATTTTAGTAGTGATATTCAAACAGAAGCAGATTCAGAAGTTAAACTCCTGGATGAGGATACCGGTGAATGGACTCTACACACTGATGGAGCCTTGAATTTAAGAGGGACAGGTTTAGGGATAATACTAAAATCGCCACAGGGGGACATAATACCCCAATCGATCAGTTGTGAGTTCCAAGCAACTAATAATGAAGCTGAATATGAATCCTTAATAGCAGGACTCCAATTAGCTAGGGATATGAACATAAGAAATCTCCATGTATTTGTTGACTCCTTACTAATAGCAAACCAATTTAATGGCTCCTATATGGTTAAAGGAGATAAATTAGCAAAATATTTAGAGATAGTTAAAGAAATAGTGGGATATTTCTACACTTTCAATATCACACAGGTTCCTAGAGAAGAGAACGATGAAGCAGATGCATTAGCAAACCTCGCATCATCTCTAAAAATTTGTGATGATATCAATATTTCTATCCTACATATCCTGAATTGTAACGACCCGATTTAACTTAATATTAAAATAATCGATATGTGATTTAATTTTAAGTTAAATGGTGTTGTTATGTGTTGTTTAGTAGGTTAAACATTTATTCATTTTAAACATTAGTAAATGTTAAATAGGAAGTGAGGGGACTAAAGTTGTCATTTATTGAAAGATAAATTAAAAAGGGGGTTTTTAAAGGGGAATGGGGGGTCAAACTTGGTCAAAATCAGATTTCTTGTGTTGGTGGAGAGGAGGTCGACGACCAAGAGAAGAGAAAGCAAGGAATTCGGGTTTTGGACTAAAATTCACCCACCAAACCCTTTCTGATCTTGAATGCAAGCTTGAATTCGTATTCCTCATCTAATTTCTCAACTCTAGGTATGTGGTTTCATCCATATGGCTGAATTTTTGTGGGTCTCCATGGGTGGGTTAGGTTAGTAGTGATAAAATCAAATTTTTGGGTGTTTGAGGTAGTTAACACATGTGATTGTGTTTGTTGAGATGAAAATCAATTAAAGTTAAAAGTGGTTTGGGAAAAACAAACCATTAGGTGATTGTGTGAAATTATATGTTGAGTGTCACCAAGATAGGTTTGGGGACTTAAAAATATGTTTAAATGGTGTCTTGGAGTTGATTTTTGTGTAAAAGAATGTCCGGGAATGATCTGGATCGAATCTGGAAGTGAAAACGCGAAAATTGGAGTTGCAGACCTGCAGTGGGCGTACCATACGCCCAGATTGGGCGTATCATACGGCGGGCACTTTACACTACGCCCAGAAGTTTCTGCCTACGCTGGAATTTGGGCGTTGGGTACTGTGGGCGTAGCATACGCCGGCCTGGGCGTATCATACGCCCAGTATGGATTTTTCGCGATTTTGCTTTCGTTTAATTCGGTTAAGCACGAGGAGGTTAAAGGGTTAACTCACTTAGTCCTTTTGGACTAACACTTGATTGTTTGTGGGTGTTTCAGGTCAAAAGTAGGCTCAGCTACGAATCGGAGCGATCAGACGGTTAAAAGGATCGAACCTTGCTTTTGTAAAGATTAAGTAAATGAATTGTAAAGTTTAAAACTACACTTCTAACGTATTTGACATGTTTTGTAATTGATGAACATGTCTCGTTAGTTATGTTAATGTGTTAAACGTTTTGACGTGGATTGTAATGCTTTTAAACCAAGAAATCTGGGACCTAAACTTTGTAAATTCCGCAATTATGTTAAACGTTTTGTTTTGAGAATTGGGGTGTCTCATGAATCCAGCTATAGATATAGAAAATTCAAATCAAATCCTTAAACCATTAAATGTTGATGCACATGAGATATCCTGGACTACACCTATTAAAGAATATCTCCAAACATGAAAAATACCCGATGGAGAGACAAACCATAGAGCCTTTAAAATCATGATATCTAGATATATAATCATTAGGGATATTCTATACAGGAAATCAGTAGCTGGTGCATACTTAAAATGTTTAGAAAAACCAGAGACCTTAGAGGTGATGAAGGATATCCACGAAGGAGATTGTGAAATCACACTGGGGGCAGAGCATTGCTTTCGAAAATCTTTAAAACAGGATATTTCTGGCCTACTATGAGGAAAGATGCAATGTCCTATTCCCAGAGATGTGATGCTTGTCAAAGACACAACAATATCCTTCACCAACCAGCTGAACCTTTATATACAATAGTCTCATCATGGCCATTCATGAAATGGGGAATGGATATAGTGGGAAAACTACCAAAAGCACCAGGAGGAAAAGTGTTCATGCTTGCCATGACTGATTACTTTTCAAAATGGATTGAAGCTGAAGCCTTTGTACAGGTTAGAGAAAAGGAAGTAATATCCTTCATAAAAAGGAATATCCTGACCAGATTCGGGATACCTGCTGAGATTACTTGTGACAATGGATCTCAATTTATTGGCAAAAGAACTGCCAACTTTTGTGAAGCATGGGGGATAAAAATGATTACTTCCACACCAGTACATCCTCAAGCTAATGGGCAAGCAGAATCAAGCAATAAAATAATCATAAACAATCTCAAAAAGAAGTTGGGATCCAAGAAAGGAAAATGGGCTGAAGAAACTTCTATTTGTTCTATGGGCAGATAGAACCACTACAAAAAATGCGACTGGTCAAACTCCATTCTCATTAGTATTTGGTTCTGAGGCTGTACTCCCAACTAAGATGGTTATCCCTACTGCAAGAACAAATCTACAGACTATAGAAACTAATGACAAAGTATTATCTCAAGATATAGACACCATCGATGAATCTAGGGATATTGCAAAGATTAGAATGGCTACCTATCACCAAAAGATAGCTAAATCCTACAATAAGAATATAAGAATCAGAAGATTCCAAGTAGGAGACTTAGTTTTAAAAAAAGCATTCCAAAATACCACTAATCCAACGGATGGAAAACTTGCCCCAAAATTGGAAGGACCTTATAAAATCGATTCCGAAGCTGGAAAGGGGGCATATAGATTAATCACTATGGAAGGAGAACCTCTCCCAAGGGCATGGAATGCCATCCATCTTAAAATATATTTTGTTTAACAATTATCTTTATCCGCATGATTATCTTATGCTTATATTCTTTATATATCCCTACTGTTATATCCTGATATATATTCTTAATTTATCTCGACACTAACTTACCATTGGAGAGGCTTAGGGATCCCTAATGCCTACCTTTGCAAAAATATCTCATGTTTTTGCAGGAATAGCTGGAGAAGATACGAGACTATATGTCTCAGCCCAAGTTTTGACCTGAAATCAGAACTTGATAAAGACCCCGCACTGACTTTATGTCTAGCTACAAAGTTTTGACCTAAAATCAAAACTCAAGAGACCTTTGAAGACTTAGGGGTCATACCCTCGCCACTAGCGCACGTATATCCTGCTATAATCCAAGATAATGGGACCAGTACACGCATGAGTGGCTGACAATTTCTTTATCGAGGGTTATAACTATGGATCCTCCGTAATATCCCGGTATAGTTGGAGATTTTGGGACCAGTACACGCATGAGTGGCTGACAATTTCATTTTCAAAGACTATAACCAGGGATCCACCGAATTTCGGCCTAGTCGCCAGTATCCCGGCCTTAGTCGCCAGCATTCCGACCTTAGTCGCCAGTATCTTTCGGCCTTGTCGCACTTATAATCGGCCTAGTCGCCAGTATAATCGTCCTTGTCGCCAGTATAATCGGCCTTGTCGCCAGTATTTCGGCCATAGTCGCCAGTATATTCGGCGTTGTTGCCAGTATTTTCGGCCTTGTCGCCAGTCTAACCGGCCTTAGTCACCAGTATATTGGGTTTATCCCAATCTTTCTTGTTTGTGAACATGTGCAGGAACAAAGCCTTCAAGGATATTTGGGATGAAGCATGTACTTGAAACATGTCCAGGAATATTGGGAAGCTAAACTTGACTCTTAGGACCATTTCAGGATATTGCACTAGTATAATCATAATATGACCAAAGATATTAAGGTACGTGATTTACACATTATCCTAACAGGGATAAGACAAGCTTCGAGAATGAGTCTACTCTTTCAAGGAGTTGGTATTTATTTCTTAACCCTACAAGAATCTTTATTTATGATTAACTTTAAAAAAGTAGATGATCCTGAAATAAAGGTTTGAATAAATATTTTCTAAATTTAACTTTGACTTTATGAAAACTATAGTAATATTCTCAATATTTTTACAATCAGTATCCTGATCAAGATATGCTCTTCAAATATCCTGAATATAAACTACTCATTCGAGAAGACGTTTTAAAAATAATTTACATAGTACTTGCAATATAGAGAATAACATCATATCATCCCGTATAATTAGGACGACTATCCCAAATTATTCTTAAAACAAGTTTCTTATAAGGATAACCTATAACCTATAATGGGAATAATTTAATCAAACAGATTCTCAATATATGTTTCACGAGACACAGCTAAACATAATATTCTAAAGCATCCATTAATATCACTAAGTCAAAAGATTAACAAAACAAAATCAGTATATAGGGCTTCGCCATGAAAACACATGGTCCCTCCACCCAATATACTGAAGATGTTAGAACAAAATAGACGAGGAAATTTTAGGCTTCGCCATGTAAACACATGGTCCCTCCACCTAAAATCCCATAAATTGTCTGCCTATCTAGGGACTTAACATCAGGATATTGTTTAAAACGAACTACATATCACCATAACAAGAACTACAAACATAATGGGCTCAGACCTTATCAACTCTATTTTCATCGCCCATCACCGCACCACCTTCACCTCCACCGGCTCCAATATCCTCGCCTCATGCCACCTTGCTAGTATCCACCACGCTTGTTGTCTTGGCCGCTGCATCAGAAGTCTCTGCCATATCCCCAGTCAACTTGGCCAAAACTTTAACCCAATCAGCAAGGTCCTTGTCCCATAAGTCCGAGCCCTCTTGTTTTGACTTTTCTGTCATTTGGATCTTTGCCTTGAGGATAGCAGCAGCAGCAGCAGACTTCTTTGTCCCTTCAATGATCTCCTTTATCTTCAGCTTATGGGCAGCATCATTATCCTTGGCCAACTTCTTGAACTTCAAGGCTTCCTTCTCGAAGTGACCAGCTTTGGCGACAGTGATCTTCCTTTGATCCTCAAGATCCTCAATTTGCTTTTCAAAAGCTTCCTTATCACCAGAAATTTTCAGGATAGCCTACAAAATAAGGATAATCTGATAATATCATTACGCCAGAACAAACGAACCCAAATTACAAGAAGAAGTTACCTTCTGGAGAAGATCATGTAACATCAGTGCCGGAACCGTACCGGAACAGTGATCTTAAACAGTAATATGAACAGTGAACAGATACGAACTATATACATTTCAGTACATTTTCTATTCATATCATTTGTCATTATCATTTGTGTTATCAAACAACAAGTTCAGAAACATTTAACAGAAACAAAGTTCAGAACTATGATTATTGAGTCAGATAATTATCTGGCAACACAGAACCATCATGTGATTATGTGTTAGGATTATATTATGTATAAACGTATGCGAGGCTTTATAGAACAAAACACACGAATATCGTTATGTGAATGCTAAATTGACGGGTTATTCGTATAGGTGACGATCTGTACGAATATATCTGAAAGTTTAACGTTCTGAATGATATTCTATAATTAGAAAACAAGATTGAAAAGTATAGTTATCGTCGTGTTCGTACGAATGACGATTCGAACGAAAAACTCGCGACGACCGTACATTTCGATTTAAACAGTAAATTTATATTTTGAAAATTTAAAATAAATAAAAGATAGTAGTTAATTTACTAGGAATAACCACTTAAAATATATTTATAAACATTATTTTATGAACCGAGTCGTTTCGAGAGGAAAACTACGCGAAACCGGCATTTTTTGTTAAACCAAACGAGACTGACCTACTGGGTAGTTGGATCATTAAATGAAGGCATTTAATGACCCAACCACCATCACCAACCTTCATTTTTCATTGAAGGTTCGTCACCCACACCCACACCATTTTCTCTCTCTAAGCTCCTCCTTCTCTCTACAAATTTGAGCTCATTTCTTGGTGGAATCAAGCATCCTAAGTGTCAAAACGATCCCCACGCGAAGTAGATCAAGGAGATACAAGAATATCAAGCATTCATCCGTCGATTTAGAGGTAAACTTCCATCTCATTCTCGGTCTTAGGGTGTTCACGAGTCCTTTAAGTTGTTGTCATGAAACCGGTTTTAAACACTCAATAAAACTCGAGATAAACAATGGTTAGTAACTAGGTGTTGTAGAAAACGATTTGCCTCAGGTTGAGCTTGTTGGAAGGTGAAGATGATTGCAGGTTCGTGGCTAGCCATACGGCCGAACCCTGTTGGGCTGATGAAAGATCAGCCGAACCATTTTTTTTGAGTGCCGAACCCCACATTAGTCAGCCGAACCCTGCAAGCTCTGCACCGAACCTATATTGGTTTTCAACGAACCCTGGAACCCACATGTATCCTCTGCAACGAACCTTAACCAGCCAACTTTCTAAGGGAGCCAAACCTAGGTAGTTCTCCGCCGAACCATGCATCAACCGAACCTTATGGCAGCAAGCTCCATGGCCGAACCTTTTTCCTATATTAGCCGAATCCTTGGCCGAACCTAGGTAGAAAAGACCTGAACGAATCTAATGAAGGACGAACCCTAAAGGTTCGTTGGTGGGGTGGTGTAGACGAACCCTAAAGGTTCGTTGGTGAGGTGATGTTAGCCGAACCATTGGGGCAACTTCTAAAAGGTTCGTTGCCTTGGGGATGTCAGACCCTAATAATCTAAAATCCTTTGTTTTATATATATCACATAAGAGTTGAGTACATGTACATACATAAGTTAAATCTTGTGAGTGCATGGGATTAGAGGGACATGGGTATGCATGGAATTGAAGGCATACCCTTGAGAGCAACTAAATTAAATTCAAGGATAAGGAGAGAGAGGGTAATCATGGGTTGTTTCACCTTTTATAATAACGGGTTCTAATTTGTTAACACCTAAGAAAAATGGTAGGGAGTTCATGAAAGATCAAAACAAAAGCCTTGTGATCATTTGGAAATCAAAGATCATCAATTGGGCCTAAGTGGGCCCAATGGGCCTAGTTAAGCCCATCACATGGTAAACATTAAATTAAGTCAAGAAATGACATTTTAAATAAAAGAATAACATTAATGAATAGCTAATTGTCATATTTTCATAAATGTCATTGGTTTTGTTAAAGTTTATATAGTTATAAGAATTAGTTGTAATATAATTTATTGGGATTTGGTTGTAAAATAGACAATATAATTGTCTGGATTTGAACAGAAAACAAAGGAAACTCTGCCCAAATTTGTAAAAATTTAAAAAGTAATTTGTCATAATAAATTATGGGATTGGGTTTGTAAATGGGTATCTAAGTTAGACTAGAAGACAAAATTTTAGAATCACACTAGTAATTAGGACACTTAGTTACACACACCGAGACCAAGTCTTAGATACGACGACTAATACGTATACTTATCATACTCGAATTCTTTTAACACAACTCAGGAATTGAAGAAACTTAAGCTACAATAAGAGCGCGCATTTTGTGGTAGATCATTTACATAGCAACACACGTGAGTTCATTGCCCCTTTTTCTAACATTTTGTTTTAAAACGCGGGGCTGAGAAGCATGCGTAAACTGTTTTATTTAAATTGTTTACTTAAATGCTTTTGAATTTATATGTTTTACATGTATGAATGATAAACCTAGATCATATCTAGGTAAATTTTATGCAGGTTTTTACTAAGTTTGCTTATAATTTAAGTGGATAATTGGGATAAACTAAACATTTCAACGAATCAAACGAAACATTTTTGACAAATCAAGTGTGTGAGTTCAACGAATCAAACGAAACTATTTTGACAAATCAAGTGTGTGAGTTCAACGAATCAAATGAAACTATTTTTACAAATCAAGTGTGTGAGTTCAACGAATCAAACGAAACATTTTGACAAATCAGGTGTGTGAGTTCAACGAATCAAACGAAACTATTTTGACAAAACAAAAGTGGGAGTTCAACGAATCAAACGAAACTATCTTTGCAAAGCTAATATTCGATGTTCAACAAATCAAGTGTTTGATGAACAACGAACCAAGAGTACATTTGATCAACGAATCTAAGATTCCATGATCAACGAATCAAGTACATCTTGTGACAGAATCAGACAAATCAATAAATCATTTTCAGGGAAATTATGGGAAATATCAAAGATAACATATGCCAACGAAACAATACGAATCAAGGAACGAATCAAGTACGAAACAAGAAATCCTACATTTCAAGAAGTCCTAGCTAGACCGTTTGATTTGTAGGTCATATTTTTTATGATATTTACAGAATTCCCTAACTACTAAGTACCTTGATTGACAGACTAGTCTACTCAAGTTTGACCAAGGCCCCAATCATTAGGACTAAGATTTTATTAAATGTTTATTTATTTATTTATTTAAGCATTTATGACTGTTCCTACAATTACTGTGGTTGATCATTATTGTGATGAACTTAAGGAATCAACATAGATTCCAAATTGTTGTATTTACAGGAACAGAGAACTGAAGAACATTGGGTTAATGGTATGGTAAAAGGCTTAATTTTCATTAACACCAATGTCCCATGTGGATTAGTATGTGGTGGGACGGCGTCTGGGCGAGTCGTAGGCTCGACTCAGGGGTATGCCTATATATAAGCATACCGATCTGGATGATACATGTGATGTTAATGAGATTAAGGTTGTTACCCGAGGGTTTAACAAAGGTTTTGAGTGTACATTTGAATCATTGTGAATGGAAGTGTGTGTTAGGTAAAAATGCTTAATTATCATTAACAACAGTGTCATATGCATATTAGTATGTGGTGGGATGGCGTCTGGGCGGGTCGTAGGCTCGACAGAGGGGTATGCCCTATATATAAGCATACCGATGTGGATATTACATGTGATGTTAATGAGGTTAAGGTTTTTACCGAAAGAAGTTTACAAATCATTTTTCAATTACTAAACTATATGAACTCACCAACCATGTGTTGACTTTATTTTTGCATAACTTCTCAGGTGACGAACAGTTCAACTGAAGAGTTATTTCTTTTGGACTAGGTTACAGATAGAGGACCTAGCTTTTTGGACATGCATACTTTTGAACATCATACACAGTTATTTTGTATATCCTGTGCAGATACAAGATTGAAGACTTATGATGTGATAGTAGATTTACATTGTTAAATTATAAACTTAACTGATGTAATTTAACTTTGTAATTCTATTTTATATTAGTGGTTTCTCATTTATATATCATGTGCAATGTAAACAATCTGATCATTCCGATTATCACTCACGATATCGCGCCCCGAGAACCTTCCGTCCGACGGGGACTCTGATCCAACCCCGCCGGCTCGGGGTGTGACAGATCAACAGCAGGAAGATCAGGGATGTCGTCCACATTAACCATATCAGCACTCTTGCGTTTCTTGGAAGTTTTGGTTGAACGGGTATGCATGATCCTTGCCTTGGGGGCAACAGGACTAACTTTCTCCTTCTTGATGGTTAACAAATCAGTAAGGTCTTCAAGTTCAAAGGCTGATTCTGAAAATCATAAATAAAAACATTAAAACCGAAAATCAATTAAAATCAAATGAACTTCAGGGTACCTGATGTCATCTGAGCGTGAGAATGTTGTGATGAAGCACTGTGAGATGAAGAAGAAATAGGGATATCTTCTTTGGAGGATGCCACAAATTTCCGCTCTCTTTCCCCGATCGCCAACAGAGATTGTATCCTCTCTTCAGTGTCTTGATTTTCAGCAACAAGCAACTCAAACTTTGGCACTGAAACATAACAATAAACACAAATTAGTTAATAAAAACTCAAAAATTAATAATGGGAAATAAAATATCCTACCCTTTAACAACAAATAACTGGAAGATAAATTCCCCAGGGATAGAACTCCTTTTCACAAAGAAGAACTTGTCTCTCCACTCATCCTTGTTCATGGTAACCCCAACAACCAAAAAAGGGGGACCGGTTCGCCTTTGAAGTAAAAAACGGGAGTACCCATGAGTATGAAGCTCATAAGAAGAGGAAATTTCAGGCACACCGATCTTAAGACCATATTTATGGTTCAATTTGTGAAGTGTAATAAGCAGTCGCCAACCCATCGACATAAGTTGAGGATAACAGAGACGGATGATTCGAAAAAACTCGGAGATCAAAGTAGGGAAAGGGAAAGATAGACCCAAAGAAAACAGGTACTCAGGAAAACAACCCCATTTTGTAGAACTATGATCGGCTTTTAAAGCGGGATCATATCTGCGAAAAACAGCTTCCTCAGGAAACGCTCGGAAGAGTTGCATAACCTCGATATGATCATCATCAAAGGTGCATGCATTTTGATCAGTATAGGGAAGAATGTTCTGATCAAAGAAGTCACTATCTTCGGAAGGAGAAGAAGAATGCGACATTTTTTACTAAATTAAAACTTGGAAAAACAGAGGAATTGAAGAAGAAAACTTACCGGAAGGGATGATCGGACAAGATGAATGATTGAAAAGGAAAGACGCGTGATCATTATATGCAGTATTCTGACACAGGATCAGTAACCGCTATCCTCATCTAATTGTCTGTATAAATCGTGAAACCGTCGATTTGAAATTCAAAAATTCAAATTTTAAACTATAATATTTTAATTTTACAGCTGTAAACAACCGACTGTAAAATTGGGGGCAATTGTTAGGCGCAAAATATTTCCACTCGTGATATTTCAGGATCCGGGATATTTCGGGATCAGGGATATTTTGAAGATATTTATTATTACTAACGATTATTCCTATTTCCTAACATCTATTGCGAGATTTCAGGAATTGACAGGTTGTCATATGGTTGGCCCTAATATCACGGAAGCACACGTCAACAAACTCAATTTGAAAGAGGAATCTAAGAGAGATTGCGTATTCAGCTTGAATCAGTCACCCACGTTTGGAAAGTGCCGGAATAGTTAGAACTGCCTTATGAACGCTGTCAAACGTCCTTTTTTAGATTCTTTGTATATATACTGAGGCGATTGATCGATATAGGACACTGGTGACTAAGATAACACGCAACACTCACTGAAGCTTATTTAGCATTCTAGAATCGATCATATCGTGCTCTTTATTTTGTATTTACTCATTTTTGATTATTAATAAAACTAGGTAGAGTGACGCTTGTCACCTCCCGAGGTTTTTATGCCGGCAATCCTAAGAGATTAAGAGTTTTTCCTCGTATAAATCTTGTGTGTATTGCTATTTTTCTGTTTGGTATATTCAAATATCCCCAGGGATATTCGGGGATATTCTGATCTCAGATTCAGTATACTTAACATATTTGCTTGTAAAACACAATACCCCACTTTCCTAATTCGGTTTTGCTAAAAGTTAATCTAGTTAATTTTTGCCCGAAACATATATACGTATGTTTCTTTCTGCATTTGTATTGTTTCTGTTTGTGTTGTTTAATATTTTTGCGACAAACTTTATATCGTTTAAATTATTTAAATTAACGTAAACAAACTAATTATAAAATGAAATATTTAGTTAAAACGACATTATGACGTTTAATTAACATAATAGCCGTATATCGTTCAAATAACTTACATAATAAACGTATATCGTTAAAAATTAAATTTAAATACGTAAATTAAGTTTAAATAAAATAAATAACTAATATCGTTCAAATAATTCACGTATTAAACGTATATCGTTAAAAATTATTTAAATACGTAAATTAAGTTTAAATAAAATAAATTAATTC
This sequence comes from Mikania micrantha, assembly GCA_009363875.1. Taxonomy (NCBI): domain Eukaryota; kingdom Viridiplantae; phylum Streptophyta; class Magnoliopsida; order Asterales; family Asteraceae; genus Mikania; species Mikania micrantha. The sequence goes on along the minus strand of CM018690.1, from coordinate 28,718,575 downwards.
AAGACGGCCCATACTGACCAGTACGGGCTGTATCAAGTTATAGCAAAACTGGTTGACACCCAAAATGGCTTGGAAAAATAAGCTTGGGCCAAGACGGGTCGTACTGACCAGTACGGTCCGTCCCACAGAATGTTTCACTGATTCCAAAGAATTCCCTAGAATGTTTGTCCGTACTCAATACGGGCCGTGCTGACCAGTAAAAAAGTGGGGTATCTAAATAAAAGAGCCCTTAATTAATAGTGTTAGGTTTGATTAGCTTAAGGTTTAAGTTTGATTTGTTTAAGGTTTAATTAGGGTTTATTAATGGGTTTAGTTATTCACACACTCCACTTTTTTAATTCAACACCCCCCCTTTTTACAGTACGCCTCGTATAGAACTCTACGTGGCGTACAGCACCACCTGCAACCTTGTAATCTGCGTGTCGTACGCCACGTACAGTCCTCTACGTGGCGTACGACATCTGACACCTGCAACCTTAAATTCTGAAATGTGACTGGTTAAATTCCGTGTCATACGCCACGTAGAGTTTTGTACGTGGCGTTTAGGGTTCTTGAATAAAATGACTTGTTTTTCCGCATCACCACAATGAATTCTTATACGCGTAGTATGGTACTATACTACACGTCTAAGTCTAAAACAATTTTTTTAAGTTAAAATTGAAATTAAATTTGTAATGTTATAAATTTGAACATTTTTAATGTCTAATAATTTAAGCATTTATAACATTATTATTAACGTTTTTAGTTTTTAATATTAATTTCATTAATTTAATATTATTGTCGTTTTGCCAAAAATTAACATCAATCAACACAAATACAATTTATATTCAAATTAAAAAGATAAATAAACAATCAAAACAAATCACAATATATACATAAACAGTGTCTGTACAGTACAAGGAAAGCAAATAAACTACGGATCCTGTCGGGGAGGTGATGGCGGAAGGGCAGGAGGCTCAATACCTGCCTGCCTGGACCTCTCGATCTCGTGATCGATCATCCAGCGCAGCATATCGCTCTGCCGAGACCGGATCCGATCTTGCTCCCTAGATCGTGTAGAAAGATCCTTGAGTATCTGATCGTGCACCCTGGATCGTGCAGAAAGATCCTGCAGTATCGACTCGAGGCGTGCCGGAAGCCTCACTGTATGGTATCTCCGCTGCGGATGCTGCGGGACGTACTGAGCGCCTATGGCCTCCCCCCCACCCTCCTCATCACCCTCGCCCCCCCTCACCCCCGCCACCCTCACCATCACCAGCCAAACCATCGTCGTCCCCCTCACCACCAGCACCCTCACCACCCTGTCCAACTCCCACGCCCCCGCCTAAGTCCATCACCTGTAGGGGGCAGGGACCCATATCACTCCCCGTACGAGGGAGAACCGGAGACCTACACCAGGAAAATCCCGGACGATCTCATACCGAAGAGCGTCCTGCGATTGAGTCTGACTGGATCCACTGGATCAGACAGCTCTTCGAGAGTGTCCTGGTGCAGATGACCCAGTGATCGGCCTATAATGGTGATATAGGCACCGCCATATATGGCTCCGCGCTGCTGCCGATGGTAATACGTCGCAAAGTACTCGGCAAGGCAGCGCGCGAGCTGACATGTACGTGGAGTACAGATCCCTACGAGGCGTACAGGGTGCAGTATGGCTATACTATAGGCCATACTCCACCCTGTATGCCACATAGGGACCTGGACGCCACGTACAGGTGTGGAGTATGGCCTGAAACTGATACTCCACACCTGTACGTGGAGTACAGATCCCTACGTGGCGTACAGGGTGGAGTATGGCTATACTACATGCCATACTCCACACTGTACGCCACGTAGGGACCTGGACGCCAAGTACAGGTGTGGAGTATGGCCTGAAACTAATACTCCACACCTGTACGTGGCATACAGGTTGAGGTCCCTACGTGGCGTACAGGGTGGAGTATGGCCTGTAGTATAGTCGTACTCCAACCTGTACGCCACGTAGGGACCTGTACGCCACGTACCTTTTGCATTTGTGTTCGAATCATGGATCTGGTTGTTAAAAAAGCATTTCTACGAATTGTTGTATACGTGTTAAATACATTTACATTTAAAATAAATCAATATAATTGACTTGTCCTTTTTCTTGACATATTTCTACGAATTGTTGTATACGTTGTCTATATATTTCTTCCCAAGAACGTGCGTTTGTTGTGTGATACTTATTCAAACTGCACTTATTGTCGGCATCGGATACTCTCCTTCCAACTTGATGTTGACGAAATGATTGTTCTGTACATATACGAACGACACGACTTGATGAGGGATGACAGCTTCACTCTCCGCGCTTATCCACAGCGGAAAATATGTCTGAGAAGTTTTTATATTTATTAGGTGAACAATCACACCAAATCTTTGAGCTATCAGAATTCCGGTGTAAGGCATTTACATCCAATGTTTAAATGGTGCAACTTCAACTTATTGCCAGTTAATCCTGTTATAAATGAAATTATACATGCCTTCTTGTATATTTTCAAATATCGACCGATATGCATCCTTATGTGTTTCCATCTCGTCTAACAGTTGCTGTCGAACGTAGAGCCACATATTTTTATCAAAACCTAAACCCACGGCAACAACCGCAGTTTCCGTCGGGCATTACACCCTGTATGCGTGAAATGTGACCGTGAAACAAATCTGGTATTAAGTTTTTAAATCTGTTAAAATTCCAGATACTTTCATTTTCAACGACCGATTGAAATGAAGAAGACTCTTGTGATAGTTGGATAGGATCATTTTTTACTTTAGCTTTCCCTCTCGAAGATGTTGACCGACTACGCTGTAGTGCAGCAGTCTGATCTTTAACCTTGGAATGTGTGTAAGAACTATGTCTGGGTTGATCAATGACGTTGTGCTGTGAGTCATGTTTCTTTTGTTGCTGCACTTTAGAACTAGGACGTCCACGAACGTCTTTTTGAATAACAGGCGGTTTCTTATCACTTTTTCAAGGAAAAGCTATAGCCAATACTTTTTTCATCATACTTTTTTTCACTTCGGTCGGTTGTATCATTATTTGTTGTTTCACGGCTTGTAAATGTTCTTCAACATTAATTTCTTCTTCGTCTAAAAATAACGGACGAGTATCAAGTTTTGTCTAGAATATATCTACAGCGGCAAGTGGAATTTTGGTATCTGAAACAAATTTGATTATCAAAATTTGTATCAAATGAAAGACGTTTATAATGTTACCTCTGTTTTCATATTTTGACCACAACTGGTAAAAAGTTGACAGTTACATGTATGATTTTTGGTCCGCAATACCTGTATCTTGCTTTTTTCAACAACAAGCAGATCAAGAGCCTTGTGTGAAACCTTACCTCTAAGCTAATCAAACAACGCTATTTTGTGATGACTCATAGTTTTCACTTTGCTTGTTTCAAAATCGTGATTTATGTTCACCTCCTGTGAATTTACAACTTCGTCAACAAACCCGACAAGTGTGGCAAGCGAACTATTTGATGTTTTTAAATATCGTTTTAAGTTCGCGTGCTGACTTTTGACTCTGTTGGTTGTATGTTGACCGAAGTTTCGGTTTTTGTTGGTCCAAGCAGATACAAACATTTCTTTGTAACTATTCAACCATGTTTGCGTTAAATAATTTAAAACGCCTGAAACAAAACGTAACCACATAATTAGTGTATATATATTATATATGTATATATGTATGTATGTGTAAAAACTTACGCTGAAGTTTGTCTTTGGTTAGCTGTTCGTATAACTTGTTATAATTGTATTGATAAATGTCTTCAGATGAAGACTCACACAATGTCGTCCACATATGACGGAATCTGTTCCAATCACTGTTAGAAAAACTTGTCTTGCAGAGTTTAGAAATGTTTTCGCTTATGTGCCACCTGCATAAGCACCTACTTGCGTCAGGAAATACCAGCTTACACGCATTCATCAATGCAAGATCTCGGTCTGTTATTATTACATGGGGCTCCATACACTTGTCTAACATTTCTTTCAGCTTCTGTATTACCCACAAGTAATTCTCTTCACGTTCTTTTGTTATAAACGCATGTGCAATACAAAACGTATGGTGTGTTGAAGTCACACCAACAATCTGTACAAACGGTATTCTGTACATGTTCGTTTTGTATGTGGCGTCAATCATCAGCACATGCAGGAACGCTCGCCAATATGTGTACGACTTCGGATGACAGAAGAACACTTTCTCGACGACATTTGTTGCAGGATCTTTTCTAGTATAATACACATAGCCCTTAGAATGCAGTAGGTTTTCCAGAACCTGCATTGGAGTGGTACCTACTTTCTTTTCATTTTTTTATTTTCTGTTGGGCGTTGTATATGTCCCTGATTACAGAAACATTATCAGGATTTTGCTTCTTGATAGTTGACAGAATATTGCGCGGGTCCATATGTTGTTCTGTCAGCTGTCCCACCATCTTTTGTTTGTGTTGAGACAACCTTCTTACAAATGGATGCCCTTCTAGATGTTGAGTGGCCTCATGGTTATGCTCGTCATTTCGGACCTCTAACTGTCAAACAAGACGCTTTTCGTTGTAAACGCCAACCATTTTAAATGGACGGCCAATTTTCTTGTTGCCGGAGCGTCTACGCGTCGCAAAGGTCTTGTGTTCGCCACCACGATCACAAACAAGCCATACCTTATTTACAACGTCTCCTTTCTTTTTAGATCGAGCGGTGACTACAATATACCCGTTGTCAACCGCTCTGCTTTTCACCCAGGAAACCAGCTCATCATGAGACATAAATTCCTGATCGGTATCCCAAAACACTTTACCATGATGGCCCCCATCAAAATAATCATGCCTGCTATTTTGTGGTTCTGAATATACATCATTTTCTTCATGCTTGTAAGAAGGCTGACTTTCCAATCCAAATTCTTACTGGTTTTCGTAACTGTAAAAAGACTCAACGCAGGGATCCTCATTTAAATCAGGAATCCTATTCGCGTTGTATGCTTGAAAGTTGGGTTCCTCGTTTAAATCATGCAGCTCCTGAGGTCTACTTCACCATAATAAGATCGACCGACAGAATCCTGTTCTATCTTGTCGTCTCCAAAGAAGAAATTCACGTCCCAAAATGACATTATATGAATACAATAAACAACTAATAAAATTCAAATGGGAATTCGTAGGAAGAAAAACGTGAATGACGAATTATAAACGTTCGTTCGTTATATATATAAGAAAATGGAATCTTACATCATTTCGTTATTTGTACGAGATTTGAATTTCAAAATTTTATACGTGTCGTATCTTACTGTACGTGGAGCATAACATTCACATCATGTCAGGTACCAGACTGCCCTTCTCATATTATTGTCCTTTATACGCCACGTACAATACTGTACGTGGCGTACAACATCTCATCATTGTGCAGAGGTGACAGTACTTTTGGTACGATGTTTTGTACATGGTGTATAGTATGCTACGTGGCGTACAACACTCAATTATTGACTGAATGTCAGCCTAGAATGTTGTTGTACGTAACGTAGGGATCTCTACGCCACGTATAGAAACCTGTACGTGGCGTAGGGTACTGTACAACACGTATAAAGGGTGTGAAAATAAAGAATTGGGTGTGAGATTAACACAACCCTTATTAATTAATTATTAGTTAAAGGTTTGACAAGTTTAAGGTTTTATTAGGTTTGATTTGTTTAAGGTTTAGGTTTGATTTGTTTAAGGTTTTATTTGGGTTTAATTAATTAAATTGTTTTTTGTATTAAAAGTTATGAATTGTTTAATAATAACAAATGTTAAAAACAAACATAAATTCATTAATTATTTTAAGTAGTTTAAAATAAAAAAAAAGTTACAAACAATAATAAAACAAAAGAAAAGTTACAAACAACTAATAAAACATTAAAATCAAAGATTTGTGTCGTTTTGTTGCGAACGACCGATGTTAGCTTCAAATGTGAGTTCTTCATTGGATAGGCCGGGTGATAAGCCTTCTTCAACTTTTTCGTCATGTACTTTTACTTCAATGGATGTTTCATCTTCGAGGGTTGTTTGATCTTGAATATGATCGATCGAGTCCAAATGATCCTTTAAGCATATGCACATTTCTACTTACTCGAGAGTGAGTTTTGTTCTTCTTAACGACAAGACCCTGCCACTAAGAGAAAATGCAGATTCCGAAGCTACCGTGGAAGCTTGGACAGTTAGTAAATCACGGGCCATGGCAGCAAGAATCGGAAACTCGGATTCCTTTGCTTTCCACCAAGCCAAAATATCAAAATTGCGATATGACTCGGCCGTCATATCAGATGAGTAATCCGTACCACTATACCGGACGAGTTCGCTTGAAGGGGTATTACCCCTTTGACGTTTAGCCGCGACGTTTCGAACCGTGTTCAATAGGCTAACCATCGGATCTCGTGCTCGAGAAGCACTCGAACTTGATGAGGAACCAGGGGTGGGCATATGTATGTTGGAACCATACTTAATCAAATAATAGTCATACATAGATTTTAAATTATTAGAAAAAACATTTTTTGCTTCGGTTGAAAAGTTTGGGTCTATCTCGTGTAGGTCAAGACCGTCATAAATTTCGTCTATCAAGCATTCCACACCCGTAACATTTAAAATTGGGTTTAAAGCGGCCGCGCAAGTAAAAACGAGTGGTAATTTAAGAAAATAGTTTAGTAATTTAGTTCGCATCGGTAATATCATGTTAGAAAACATTTCATTTTTATTTCCAAAATTTTTAAAGTTTGTAACCATTAAAAATAACTCCGAAAGAACCAAAGAACTAGTCGGGTAATAAGTCCATGATAGTTTAGTAGTTGGTGATTTAAAAACTTCAAGAAATTCAGATAATAATTGGATATTATCCCAAGAACTATCCAAAAACGCGTCGACCATTCCATTGTCGGCGAGACTATGGTGAAACATTTGCAAAGTATCTTTTTGTCGTAAAGCACTTTCAAGCATTATGCAAGTGGAATTCCATCTATGAGGTACATCCCAATTTGCACCCAAAGCAACCCTCCCCGTATCTTTACAAAATTTCCTATATGCCATATGTCGTTTCCTACTCTTTTTAAAAATATCATGTAGCATTTGTCTACAACCGTTTATGAATGTTGTAACATCATTAGTGCCAATACCGTCTTGCACAATTAAATTTATTATATGTGCAACACATCTTAAGTGAAAAAATACACCATTACATAACAGCAAATATTTTAGTTTTAATTTATCAACTGCCGTCGTATTGTTTGAAGCGTTATCAAATGCCATTGAAAAATTTTTATTTTCTAACTTAAACGACCTTATTACATAATCTAAAATTTGAAATAAAAGGTCACGGGTATGTGGATACGGAAAAAGTTCAAAAGCAATGATGCGTTTCATCATTATCCATGATGACGGTTCTACCCAATGAGCGGTGACGCAAAGGGGATTATGTGGAGCCGACCAAACATCACTAATTAAGTTAACCCCGTATTTAAATTTTCAAAATATGCAACTAGTTCTTGTTTGGCATTTTTCCGCATCTTTAAACAATAACGTCTAAGAGTTTGTCGACTTACGTGGGTGTAGCGTGGTTGAAGCGTCTTCCGAATCATGTTTGTTAACCGAGGGTTGTCGAAATGGCTAAACGGCAACGCCTCTTGAATCACGAACTTCGTCATTCGATCCTGAACCCGATCAAGGTCATAATTAAATATTCCACCTTGAAAATCCATTTGCGTTTGTTGGGACTCGGGATCCTTTTTCAACGCCTTGCAAAACGGTTTGGTGATGTGTTTCTTCAAATTCGAATTCGATTCTTTCCCTAAATATATTCCACAAACTTGCAACGAGCTTTTATAGACCCATCACTAAGCTCGACCAAATCCCAATTGCACCATATCTCCGGTTCCGATTGTGTTCAATAACACGAACAAATGATGGTTCGGTGTTGGAACCTTGACCGACCGAAGAATGTGAACCATCCATGATAACAAAAGGAAATGTATAAAGAGTATTGAGACTTTGAGAGTAGGAAACAAGAAAACGAAAAACCAAAACGAGAGATGGAGACTAAACAAGTACGTATAAAGAGTGTTCTTTTGCGTTTTTTTGCGTTCAGGATTGCGTTTTGAGTTGTGTGATCACTCCATACCACCCAATACCTATTTATACTAGTTTAGGGTGTTAAAAACGGCTAGATTGGAGCTCCAAACGGTCAAAAAACGGCTAGAAATCGGTCTCCAACGTTCAGATGGATTTAACGGCTATAACCGGTTCCGGTTCGGGTCCAGTTACTAACCGGTAGAATGGGAAAAGTGTGGAACCGGTTACTATCTTTCGGGTACTATCGGGTACCAACAGGTTCTTGGGTTTACCGGGTATGAACCGGTTCGGGTCCACCGGGTCGGGTCTTAGAACCGGGTTGGATGCCGACGACCCCACTGACCATAAAATACCTAGTCATTCCAATATTGACTCTCATGAGTATCAAACTTGAGTCAATTTGGTCACCAAGCTCCTAACATAACTTCAATTATCACTAGCCACCTTGTAATGGTTTAAAATGTCCTTAATTATATTAAAATTTGTTCATGTAATAATAATTAGCAATCAATAATCACATTTTCACAGTTTACTCTCTCTCTCTCTATCTATTTTAATTTAGGTGAAATTAATTAAAGCATATTATTTTAACTCTAATATAAGACCGAATTAAATTTTGCTTTGAAGCCAACATTGAACTCATTAAAAAAAAGAGCTATTTTTTTTAAATATCTTTGATGGATTATTGCAGGCAAAGACGCTAGTGTGGATTTTAGTGATGTGGGGCATAGTGGCATAGCTAAAGAAAAGATGAAAAAATATTATGTTGGCCAAATAGACCAATCAACTATTCCCCTCAACAATTCAAAATACACTCCACAATTGATTGTCAAGGTGTTACTTGTTGGAATTTTGGCTGCTGCATTCAGATATTATTTGCACTCTCCTTATGTGGCGTGGCTACTTTGCTTTTAAAGCTGAGAAATGTTTTGGAAATATAACAAACATATATTGTATGTTTAACAAAATGCATATTACTAAAATACTCTCATTCAACTGGATTTAATTATAGCCGTTGATTAATTATTTAATAACTCATTATCATTCTCGCATTTTTTAGGATAAGAAAGCTATTTAGTTTATGTTAGCGCATAATCCATTCTAGTTTAATTATGATTATAGTTATTTAGTTGTGGGCATGGTTGTAGAAGGCGTTAAGCGCTAGTCGGACGGCGAGGTACTGCCTACGGATTAATTGGGATTCATCGGCGCTAGGCGAATTGAAATTTTTATTTGTAATTTTACAAATATATATTATACACACAACAATATCAATAGTTTCATAAAATACTTCAAATAATTTAAAAAATAAACTTAAACATACTAGGTCAAGTACTTTAAAGTTCAAACTTAAACACTGTAATAACAAAAGAAGATCGAAAAATCGAATAAAAAAGAAGATTGAAGCTGAGTTCAAAGTTTAGAGATGGATTTCGATGTTTAAAAGACATATTAAGTATTTAGGGTTGAAAAATGTTTCGAATAATCATGGATTTGGTCCCGTTTTACCAAAAAAAAAGTAAAAAAAACTGACTAGGCCGTCTAGGCACTGCCTAGGGCAAAATCGACACAGTGGAGGGACACCTAGCGTTTAGGCGCCGCCTAGGCGGCCCCTTAGACCGATTTTTACAATATTGATTGTGGATCAAACTTTGGTATTAATTTATGTTTTAGAAATGGGCTGGAACATTATGATAAAGCCCAAGTCAATATGTATATTAATGTTCGTATGTTTTAAGCCAAAATTAGGTCTTATTGTCAAATGGGGGAAACGACCGTGACAGTTCTCATCAATGGCTGTCAAATCCGTTATCCTCCATGACGATTGTCGCTATATATATGTGTGTGTGAAGTGTGGAATATGATTTGTAATCGATTCTTGTAATCAAACGCATGTTTTTCAAGAATCAAGTCTGTATCTTTTCAATTTCATAATATCTGTTGTGTTTCTTAAATTTGAATCTTTGTTTGGATTTCTAACGAAGAATCATAATCCTAATTCCATTATGGGAAATCCACTCTACAGTTTAACCTAATCCTTCTTATGCATTATATGTTTTTCGTATGTTGTACATGCATATATGTAACTCGAATTTTTTTAACTTAACATAGCTTGAGCGTTATATTTGAAGTTGGACAACCACCCAACATATATATATATATATATATATATATATACATAGACACACACACACATATATATATGTACTTGTGAGATTAAGTTATTTCCTTTCAACAAAAATCTTCGCCTTATTTGTAGTTTGTGGTACATCATATATTCATATATATATATATATATAGGGGAAGGTTATTTTGGAAACTTAGTTGAGTTAAAGAAACTTTGGAAACCATTTGTTAACCATTGATCAAAACTTTAGATGGATGAGATTGAATCTAAAAAAGATGATTAGATTATTTTAGAATAAAAAATTTGATGAAGGTACAGAAAAGTACAAGAGGGTAAAATTGTAATGTTACCAATGTACCTCTTTTGTACTTTTTAATTTAAATTAAGGTTGCTTCCACGATGTGTATTTCTCATACCCTCAAATTTTAATTTCATCACCTTTATTCTTGTCTTTTCTGATTAATATCAAATTTTCCATTCCAATTTTCAGTTCAAGAAAAATGAGAACCAAGAACGAAGCTAGATGGATGCCTGCAGTGTAATGTGTAACGTTAGTGTAACAACTTAATTACATTTTAAATGTTGAATCTCGAAAAGAATAACTGTCACACCCCTGGCCGGCGGGAACGGATCGTGTTTTCCCGTCGGGCGGAAAGTTCCCGGGGCGCGATATCTTTGAGTGATAATCAAATGATCAGATTGTTTACATAGCACATGAGATATAAATGAGAAATGCTAACATGACATGAAATAGAATTACAAAGTTAAATTACATTGTACATCATAATTTAACTAAGTAAATCTAATCAAAAAGAATCAATGAGTTTATATCTTGTATCTATGCAAGATATACAAAAGTGATTCGCGGTTGTCATCCCAAAAGTACGCAATCAAAAGTAAGCTAGGTCTTCTAAAAGTCCACTAGCTAGTCCTTGCATACATGTAACTACACTTGTTCGTCACCTGAGAAAACATGCATTTAAACAAAGTCAACACTAGGTTGGTGAGTTCATAAGTTTAGTAATTGAAAACCTTGAAATGTTCATGCACACAATCACAATTGTCATACTTGTTACTTGTAATGATTGATTCACCTGTTCCACCCAATGGCCTTTCCCTAGTTATATATACAAGTAGAGTATCACCTGATCAAGCATGCTTATATATAGGGAATCATGAAAGGTTCAAGCTCAGACGCTATCCCACCACATGCTCAGTCAAGTTCGACACCACTTGCGATACAACTAGAGATATCCATTCCCGTTTGTTCAACGTGTTTGATATGTCTTCGTTTGTTATAGAATAATATAGTAAGAAGGGTTTAGTTATCAAACCGAAGTATTGATAAACCCTCGATGAATTAAGGAATTTAGATTAATTAAATCTGATCCTTGTATTATTCTATTACTTGTGGGGTTAACTGTTATTCACTTTTATATAATAAGAGTGTTAGTTAACCAATTGTCATTTGTTCTTGAACCATAGTGCATAGAGCCTAAAAGGAATCCATTGTAATCCTCACATAATCAGAGTACAATGCATCCGATTTACCTCTACCACCTTGTATGTACAGTGTCCTCAACGAGAGCTATTACTAGTAGTGAAACATGAGGTAAGATCAATCCCTCAACCTACTAATCAATAGGATCCAGTTGGATTAATTACTTATCACTGCATATTAATATCACCATGTGTCGCTTACCAGAACCTGACTTGAAGTCGCCCTGTCACCGGTCATACGTTACCGGCCAATGAATCAATACGATCAACATACTAGCCCTACAAGCTAGAGGTTTGTCAAACCTATGGTACCACTATGCTATCGTCGGTTTAGTCACGTCAAACTAACTGGTCAGCAAATTAAAGGGGCTTACATGATCTACTTGTACAATGTGGCACATGATTGAAGTGATATAATGCAACAGGTCAATAGTAACTAATTGTATTTGTATTCACTTGTATTCTTGTTCTCATTGTCATATGTTCTCCGTGATATTAACAAAGTTAAATAAGAGCTTGTCTTATTACGTTATGTTAATCGTTTGAATGAATGATGTTGTTATCATGAAGTTACATTATCATGATTATCATTCTTTGTTCCATGTTCTCTTGTAATATGTGTTGAGTTGTAAAGCTAAGTGTTATAAGAACTAGTCTTATTATACTTACTTAACTCTTGTATCTAATGATGTAATAAGGATATATTATCTTTATATCATTCCTAAGTTTTGTTCTTGTCATAATGTTCCTTGTACTTGTTTCTGTATTACTTCTTGTAAGAATAACTAAGGGTTGTAAGAGATAATCATACAACTATGTTATTCTATTGTATTGATGATGCTATGATATTATAATATCATGATCATCTTATTTTCCTGTCATCATGTAATCCTACAAGCATGCATACAATGATATATGATAATAAGCAATTTAATATCAATTAATCAAAGTATAACCAATATGTTAAACATAAAACTTTTAAATAAATAAAAGTTAAGCATGTTTCTCAGCCCCGAGAGTTTAAAATCAGTTAAGATTAAAGAAAAGGGGCATATGAACTCACCTTGTTGTTGTAGGGTTGACTTAGTTTAAAAGAATGAATACACGCGCTCTTGATTGTTCTTGATGTTGATTTCACGATCCTGTATTGTCTACACGTTGTATGTAATTTATAAATGTAAGTTATATGAATTCGTGTGCGTGTGTTTGTGTTAACCTTAAAATTGGTTAACACTCACGAGTGTTGATCACTGTTCTTCATTCGGCCCGGTGTCTTTGTTTTTGGCTCTATGTTCGACCTCATTCAATGAACCATTATCAAAATTCTAAGTATAACCCTTAGGTTTTAAATTTATGATTATCAATTCTTAATGTCATGAGTTTCACTTTGTTTTATAGATCCTCAATTTGTATCAACACAATGTTTATAGTTTTCTTTTGAATTAAAACGAGATTACAACTCCCATTTTCATTAAGTGTCACCCTTAAATTATTTGTTCATGAATCGAGTTACTTTGAACCTCAATGGGTCGAATGTGACTTGTTGAGCCGAACTAAAATTGGGCCGAAAGAAATACAACTAGCCCATATCTCACTCAAAGATCTGTGGGCTAACTACCAAACCCTTAACCGAATTGGGCCTTGGGCCAAATGCTATGTATCCGGCTCCAAATAGATTGAGTGGGCCGAAAATTATGGTGCCAATTAATATGTGTTGGGCTAAAGAATTGATGTTGGGCCGACTAGGTGAATTTTCTGGGCCGGTCTCAACATATCGGTTAACAAGAAATTAGGCCGTAGCAACTGATGTTATGTCGGTTCAAGTGTTTAGACTAAAATCCACTTGGTTTATGTTGGGCCTAAGCAAATGTGGCCATTGTTGGGCCTAAGATAATTCTATGGATCAACTATCTGTTATTGGGCTGAATGATGGGTGATATTGGGCTTAGCAGAAGCAGCATGCTGGGCCAATCTATGATCACCGTGGTTTATTCATGAAAGGTGTAAACCGACTAACCAACCAGTACAAAGTTCCAAGGTTCAACAATGTTCTGGCACCACATAAGGGTTCGGGAGGTACTGGTTCGTGGCATGCAATGAGGGTTCGGCTGAGCTACACAGCGAAGGTTCGGTTAGATGGTACACACACAGGTTCGTTGCTAATGCTATGGTTCGGCAACCCTCAAGTGGTTCGCACATGGTTCGGCTATAACTGAAGAGTTCGGTGGCTCAGAGGGTTCGCGACTCTGGAAGGTTCGTTGGAGTTGGTTCGTGAACAGCAAAGGTTCGCTCCTGGTCTGATGCAGCAGGTTCGTGAAGGTTGGTTGGGAGTTAGGGTTCGGCTACAAGCTTTTGCACACAGGTTCGCCCGAAATGGAACTGGTTCGGCTACTGTATGTACGAACCTGTGTGTACTCTCAGCTCAAACCTTCTGTGTTGGGTTCCTACAGCGTTGCCATGTATAAGTGAGTCCTCATGAAGGTGTAGAAGGGGTGTACGAGAGGCCCAAGCCGGTTTGATGGTCATGGTCGCACAAGACACCATAAAACCCTATTTTCTCAGAATTTTGACGCGTCATACCTCGTTTTTCAGTTGTTATCTCTTCCGATCTGTTGTACTTTCACGTAGAGGACATCAAGGGCTTCGCGTGGGCGCAAGAATCACTCAAATCGGTTAAGAAATGAGAGAGTTATGGGGTTTTGAAGGTGGTTTGGTGGTGGTAATTGTGGTGGCCGGAAAAATGGAAGAGAGAGAGGGTGTTTGAATGAAAAATGAAATAACCCTTTCATTTAGGGTTTTTATATCCTAAGTGGTGTTCAGGTTCGCTTCGTTTGCTCGGTTCACGTTTTCTTCGCGTATCCAGAAAATTACGCGTAATTTAAATAAATAAATAAAAAGGTTATTTTAATTAATTTGATGAGTTTCAAAATTGTAAAAATGTTAATTATTTTATTTAATTAAATTTAAATTCGTTTCGCATCGTATTTCGTTTTCGTTTCGTCGAATCGCGTCACCATCGCGCGTATTCGTTCGAATCGTCATTCGAGCGAACACGACGATGGTTTTGCTTTCCAACTTTTGTTTTCTATTTTCCAGTCATCATTTCAGAACGTTAAACTCACAGATATGTTTGTGTGAATCGTCACCCACGCAAACACACTGTCAGTTCGTTATTCTGAAACAACACTGTCGTTTATGTTTGAATGGTGTTTCCTCACTGTCGGACTCAACTAAACATCCTGATATCACATTGTTTTCACATTGAATTGTCGGCCATCTGATTCCTGTCATCTATGGATATCAGATCGCAACCGATTTGTTTCTGAACATTGTTTGAACATCGTTGTTTCTCATGATTTGTTGTGTTAACAGTAATTAAGTTTTCACTTAATAAACACAACTAATGTTTCAATGTACGTTGTACTTAATGTATTTAAGTTTACACAAAAATACGTACAACGATTTCTTGTATTTAGGATTCTGTTAATACAAACACTGTTTACAATCACGTATGTACACATAGTTACTGTTTGCAAGTACACATACCGTACGAACTTGCCGGGCGGTTAGGTACTAGTTGTCACAATAACCTAGAAAAACTGAGTGTTACTTTCTATAATATTGGATTATAATTATGTAATTGTATAAAATATTACTTGAAAAAAAGGAATATACAATATGATGGAAATAAAAATCTGATTGAAATAAAAAAAACAAAAATATTCAAAATTGAACAGTGTACTATGAAAAAAAGGAACATTATAATACTAACTAAAAAGAACCAAAATAAAATATAAGAGTGTATATAAATCAAGTGTCAAATTAGTCCGTCGAAATGTAACATAAACGTAACTTGATAAAATATAAGTATCTGATTTTAATTTTTTTTATCTAAATATTACGAAATGCAAATATAGGAAATCTATTATGAAATTATGTGTTACTAAAAAGGAATATTACTTGAAAAAAAAAAGAATATAAAAAAAACTTCAGTTAAATAAATACAGACCTTTAAATCAGAAGAAAAAGGTTGTAATGTTATAAAATCTGGTGAAAATTAAAAAAAACATAAACAAACAATGTGTTAGGTATTACAACAAATATACACAATATCCCGAACAACGTAACATAGATGTAACAACGACATCACTTATACACAGTCAGCATGCTATCTCGATATTTGGTATGTGGAGTTAAACTTAAATTAAAAAAAAAAAGAAGGATAAAAACTAATTGTTATATAATAATAAAAATATAGGATAAACAGATAAGAGAGAGAAATATAACAACATTAACATAACTAATATTTGTTATCCCAATCAGTAAGATTATCATAATCGATGCTTTGCTCGTCTTCGTAAGGATTGTGGTTCGCCCAACCAATTAGAGTGTTCAATGATTCAACAGAACCGGTAGACATAGCATGCATAAGTTGTAAATGTATGTAACATGGTTTCATTTTATTAATTTTATACACGTAACTAATTGTTACATGTATTTTACATTGACATTACATAAAAGTTACATATATGTAATTTTAAATGTCTTTGAAATATGTTCTTTTACGTATATGTAACGATGTGTTACAAATATGTTACAATAAGTGGAACTAGAGATGCATAAAAACTAGTTAATAGAACCAGTATCAGTTCTTAACCATTTAGAAAACTGGGTTTTAAATCAATTTTTAGGTTTCAAGTGACCTAAAACCTGAATTGTATTATGTAACACCACTGTAACCAGGTAAAAAAGGACCGGTTTAGTAGTAAATTAACTTCATATATATAATGTAACATCAATGTAACACATATATTCTGCAACAAAAAAATACTCTGGTTACACTAACTTTACATATATAGTTTGTATGAAAACCTATGTTTAAAATATTTGTGCAAAAAAGATTACAAATTATAAAATATTGAGCAAAATATAAAACTCATAACATAATATTCTAGTTACACTAACTCGATACTCCGAAGAACATATTCAAAATATACACATTAAAAATCTAATTTGGTGTACAAATTTGGTAATCCATCCAAGAAGTCAAAAATATAGTATACAAATTTGGTAATCCCTCCAAGAAGCCAAAAATATAGTATAAAAATTTGGTGTTTGAGATGTAATTTTGTGTTCTTGAATAAATTTGAAGTCACTTTAATTTTGTTACATTTATGTAACATTCGTTGTAAATGTATGTAACATATATGTAACATGATTTCATTTTATTAATTTTATATACGTAACCAATTGTTACATCTATGTTACATTGATCTTACATAAATGTTACATATATGTAATTTTAAATGTCTTTGAAATACTTTCTTTTAAAAATATGTAACATTGTGTTACAAATATGTTACACTAAGTGTAACTCAGTCAACTGAACCGGTATCGGTTCTTAACCAGTTTTTAAATATATTTTTAGTTTTCAAGTGACATGAACCCTAAATTACATATGTAACACTGTATTACAAATATGTTACACTAAGTTAACCAATTTTTAAAAGATATTCAAATTTTTTGGTCCAGTTTAGTGATAAATTAGCTGCATATATATAATAACATCATTGTAACACGTATTTCAAATTAAGGGTGTCTAGAAAAAACAAAAACCAATTAAAGCTAATAACCGAACCTTATTCGTAACCGAAAAACGAATCGAATTCTGAATTCGGTTCGGTTCGGTTCCTAACCGCATCCGAATTCTGAATTCGATTAACGGTTCAGTTAACGGTTTCAAATTTTTTTTGAATTCAGTTTAATCAGTAAATTTAAATTTAAATTTTTTATTAATAATATATAAGGTTGAGTTCGGTTTATTCGGATCGGTTTATTCGGTTTTTAACCGGTTTATTTGGTTTATAATCCGTTTGTTCGGTTTTAACCAAAACTGAAACGAATTGAATTCGGTTTGGTTAACCATTTCCTGAATTCGGTTCATTTATCGGTTAGGGAAATTTTTTTCCTGAAAACCGATTAGACCGAACCAAATAAACCAAAGCTAAAAAATAATATATACACCAAAGCTAAAAAATAATATATACACCAAAGCTAAAAAATTAGTAACAAAAATATATTTGTTGTTTGTCCGAAAGGTTGGACGGAATAATTCAGTGATTTGTAGATACATAATTTAAAAAACAAAATTAATACCACTCATGTGGACATAATTCGTACAATATAAATATGATAGAATAATTCAAATACAATGTCAAATAAAAAGTAAGTAAAATAATTATGTGATTTAGGACAACAGTACAATAACAATGTGATTTGTCAATTCATTGTTTTTCTTTGTAAGTGACAAAAGTTTAAAACTCTAATAATCAAGTAAAGTTAAATATTGATTGTAAAAAAATAAATTTCCTCGTGATATAGTACAATAATAATTAAATTGATCAAACTTTGTGTTACGTATGATAATAAATATACACATAGTAGTGAATGAATTGTGAAAACAAAGTAGTGATTGGCAAAAAAAAAAAAGATAACGTATAATTATCCATAGACTAAGCAACGTGTTGGCTATGACAATAAACATACACATATTCCTCGAAAAACGTAACATAGATGTAACAATGACAGCTCTTAATTTCAGCCAGCATAATATAAAACATTTTATTCTATTAAAAATTCTGGTGGGTAAGGGGGGAAATATTTAAAAATTAAATTTTTGATTTTTTATTTAAATTTGAAGAGAGAGAATGTGGTTAATTAATAAAATAGTGTGTGATGGTACATGTGGAGAAAATGACCTTATTGCCCTTCAATATAATTAGGTTATTAAAAATAAACAATGATGTGGCAAATTGTGGACCAAATATTGGGTTTCCATAGTTTCTTCATCTCAAGTGAGTTTTCAAAATATACATTCTTAATAGAATGAATCCCTATATATATATGTTAATATCATGGTTATAGAAATCGATATGCGCTAGTCGGGTGGCGAGGTATCGCCTATGATTAATCGGCACTAGGCGGATTGTAATTTTTATATGTAATTTTACAAATATATTTTATATACACACATCAATATCAATAATTTAATATAATAACTCAAATAGTTTAAAAAATAAACTTAAATATACTAAATAAAATACTTCGAACTTCAAAATTCAAACTTAGACACCAAGTTCAAAGTTTAGAAAATGAATTTCGATATTAAGTGGCTGGATTCGATATTTTAAAGACATATTAAGAATTTTTGATTGAAAAATATCTAAATAATTATAAAATTAATCCCTTTTTACCTAAAAAAAAGTCAAAAAAGAATAAAAACCTGACTATGCCGCCTAGGCACCGTCTAATGGCTAGGCACCGCCTAGGGTAAAATCTATAAGGTTGGAGGGCGCCTAGCGCTTAGACGGTCGCGTAGGCCGATTTTTTTAACACTTGTTAATATTGATTGAAAGTGACACTATTGTGGTTTTTAAAAACCAACGGAAACTTATACTACGTAAAAGAATTTTCCCTAAAGTATTGTGTGAAAATTTTTATTACAAGACAGGATGTAGACACCTCTTTAATCTATTTATAGCAATCCAATTGTCTTTATCAAGATTTGAACACTTTTATGACAGAAACCAGACACCTAACCACTGTGATGTCCCTTTGGAGATCGGTAAGCCTAGCAAAATACATAGACGGGTTGGGTTAAATCGGGTATCAGGTTAGAAAAGGTTTGGTATATGATGAGTAAAGGTTAGGATGATTTTAAACAAAATCATTTTGGGTTTAAATGAGTCGTTCTAAAAAACAACAATTTAGTTCAAGTTAAAATAGATTATTTGAATCTGTACTGGTATCATAATCTTTAGTAATGTTATCATCAAATATATTATTAATAATTCTTACATATTTGAATCTATTCTGGTATCATAGTTTTTAGGTTATTTATCTTGACCCGTATTGTGTTATGTGTTACACATCTCAACTCGTTATATGTTATTATGATACCCATTTCAAACCAAAATACAATAATTGTTTAACAAATCAACTCATTTATCTTGTTTTAGGTCAAGAATGTTAGGTCTAGAGACTAGTTCTCACAAATTTTATAGGTTGTGTTTATGCATTTGCATTTGCATGACGGTTTGAAAACGTACGAATGGGCTAAAAATTTCATAAAAGTTATTTTCTAATAATTGTAACATAATTTATGATATAATTCCAACGATTGTTAAATTTATAGGTTTGTTATTGTTCTTTATGATTTTTAGTTTAAATTATATTATTGTAAAATTGTAATGGTTTGTATCAAGTTCTAAAGTCCAAAATGGATTGTAGACCAATAACATTGACTTTAATTGAAATAAAATAATAACTATAATTTAAAAATCAAATAATGGTAATTAATTTATAAGGCTACCATTTATTATGGTGTTTTGTTGCATGCACATTGGTACCAACTAATGTTACCTCCTCTTTATGACTTGTCGTTTTTTGAAAATTTATATTTTTATCGTCAAGAGATATATGAACCCGGCCATAATCTTAAAAGATTGTAAAACTCATCACTAGATCTCAAGTCACATGAGACTAGTCTACTGGGTAGAGTCATTGTTTTTAAAAAGGAGGTAATGTGTTCAAATCCAGGGAAGATATTTATTTAGAGTAGTTTAATAAAAGTATGATAGATTTACCGTAAAAAAATATCTCAAGATTCGACCTCATCCTTTATGATTTCTAATAGATTTATTTATTTTTAAACGCATTTTTCATAATCAAATAAATAAATTGATTAACTGCTTAACAAGTTTTATAAATTTATAAAATAAAAATATTGAATAGAATAAAAGTAAAAGAAAAAAGAAGAATTAGAGGTAAAAAAGAAAACAAGAATAAAAAATTTATTTATCATAACTTAAAAAAAACATCATTTAACTTTAAACATAGTTACATATTTCGTCCTTTAATGGTAAGAGTAATACTAATATTGTCTTTCTAAAATAACTAACTGAAATGTTAACTTAAATTAGTGAAAAATGACATGATTGTTACAAAATATAAATATAAAAGATTTTTATGATATAATTATTAAAGTTTAAGGATAATATTCATAATCTTATATATACATAAAATTATATATACATAAAGAATCTTTTTATATAACTAACAATTATTATTATTTGAACGGCAATAATGTATTATTTAGGTACTCAAACAAAGGGGAGCCAGGTTTTCAGAACCCAACTGGACCGGGAATCGAAGGTCGGTCGGCTCAAAATAGGCATGCAAACCGGATTCAAATTAACCGGCCGGTTCAATGGTTGGACTAAGCCGATTCACCGGTCGGACCAAGAACCGGTTCACTGGTCGGACCGGATTTTAGTTTTTTTTCTTTTTTTAACTAAAATACAAAGAATGAAACATTAAAATCAAATCCTGTATTTTTTAACATGATTATGTTTATTTAAATGTGTTTATAATTATATAATTTTTTTGGAATATATTATATATTTATTATGTTATCCGGTTATTAAATCCAGTCCGACCAGTAACCAGCAAGACGTCTGGTTCGGTTATGAAAACATTGAGGGGAGGCTCCATTATAAATAGCCAAAGTCCTTTGAACATTGGGGTTGTAGCTGCATTTGCATTTGATTTGTGGAATCACATCGTTTGGTAAGCAGATTAATTCTTCATAATCTATTTGCAAATTAAATCTTGTTAATTCCATATTTCTTATTCAATTGTTTTTAATCAGTTTTAATATGATTTTGTTTATGCAGCTTGATTTAGGATGACGTCACCACAGAAAATCTTCACTTTAATGATGTTAAGATTCACAACAAAATCGACGACTGTTGGCTGATCATCCACGGAAAGGTCGGCTGTTTCCTTTTCTGATTCCATTTTTATTTTTATTCTTTAAAAAAATTATTATTATATATAACAAACAAACATATATACTTATATATATTCTTAGTAAAAACTCACAAATCAATAGAATGTGAAAAGGATGAGACGAAGATAAACCTTACCATATTTCAATCAAATAAAGAGGTTGCTTTTAAAAAGAGTCCCGGCTCATATATGTTATCACTTTTATACAAAATAACAATGTAAGACACCTAGAAAACACGTAATAGGTAATACCATACAACTAATACAACTAAAACAGAAGAACATAAAAATAGAATGCAGAAAAAGAAAACAAAGAACAACAAGATATAACATGTTTAATTATCATGCAATTGTAGCAAATAGAATACAATAGCATGCTTATCAAACAAACGTTACATTTAAGCCAATATTAAGGTCATACTTATGACTAAAGTTTCTAACCTTTATTCTAAAAATTCGTAAAATCACATACATTTATCATGTGTTTCCAAAAACTCCCATAACTGATCATTTTATCATAAAAGTATAAATGTAACAAATTTTGTCGAATATGCTTTGGTTTGAACTTCTCATCTAAGGAGCTTGTGGCTTGTTAAATAAATGAACTATATGGAAGCTCAAGTTTTGGTTTGTGTTTGTTTTAAGCTTTTACCAATTTCATTTTTATCAGTTTGTAATTGGTTCGGCTCATTTGCACCTATTTGGTTGTGGATAATTTTATGTTAAAACAACTTGGTTGAATAGCTAGCTAGTCTAAACTAACAAAGGACGGAGCTTGTTTTTTCGGTCATATAGGTTGATTTAGTAGTATATTTCGTCGGAAAATCCTTCGATCCATGTTCAAGCTCCATCAATGTAAATTATATGTCACACAGACTTTTAGGTTTTATATATTGACGAACATAAACAATAACAGGTTAACGACGTAACCTCGTTTATTGTCGAGCACCCAGGTGGTCCAAAAGTTTGCTAGCATCAACGGGTAAATTTCGTCAGAACTCCAACTTGACCCACGAATCAAAATCACATTTCCGACTAAAATTTTATCATTTCAGGTAGAGACGGGATGTCTGATTTTTAATATACCGGGCACAGTGACGAAGCTAAACAAATGATGGGCAAATATTATATAGGTGAGATCGATCAATCAAGCATCCCGTTGGCACTCTCGTACAGACCACCTGAAACTAGTGAGGCTTACACTGCTTACACGTCTGGTTCAGAGCCCACCCAAGAACTAATGGCCAAGATACTAAAGTTTCTGGTGCCATTCATGATGTTGGTCATGGCTTTCATAGCCTTCAAGTGAAGAAAAACATGTTGGTTTGGTTTTATGTTGGGCAACCAATAAAAATGTTTTGGTCAATAACATTATGCAATGTTAGATATGATCATGCATTTGCAAGTTAATAATAATTAGTATATAAATTTTTATAGATAAGTTTGGCATGTGAGTTAGCCTCAATCACCACACCACAGATGTTTATCAGTCGGTTGACGTGCTGGCTAACTCATGCGTGCTGAACTTATTTATAAATTTATAAGTTATTAGTTACAAGTCTTGCTCTTTTTGAATATTTTCATGTAATCAACGCATTTGCCTTGTTTTTATTTGATGCATTAATTGTAATTCAAGAGTTCTAACATATTTCAATTTCGTTTTTTCCATACACCTTGTATGTATATGTATGTTTTAAATAACTAACGGTTTTGGCCCCCAAACTTGACTATTCTAACAGTTTTGACTCTAAAACCTAACTATAGTTAGGGGTCAAAACCGATAGTTTTTAAACCACGTAAGCTTCATTGATAGAAGATTCTATTTTAGGTTGAAATAGTAAAAATATTTAAACCGCATGGGTCAAAACCGTAATTTACTCTCATAAATATTTAAATCTCACATTCCCCCTGACTTCTTCCTACCATAATTTCTTTATTTTTTCTTCTCGATCGCAGAGCATTTTTTTTCCTAAATTTTGTCCCCACCCGTCCACTGCCACATGTTCCAGGCCACCACCCACCCCAGATACTTGTTTGATGAAGAAATTGTTGATGCAAATCTAGATAAATGTAAACAATCCTTAGCTAATCTCAAAGTTTGTCGAGCTGAATTGTAATTCTTCTTTCAGATATTACTATTTTTTCACGCATAATAATTATTATTATATACTTGCATTTTTATTGATTGACCCAACTTGACCCGAACATTTAACCCGAGTAACCGAGACATACCGATCGATTGAAAAAAAAAATTAGGTCACGTAAATTTCCACCCCCCTAAAGATCGTTTGAAGCTCCGCCACTGAGTAGGGATGCAATGGCAAATGTGTTGGATTAGATAGGGGTGAAATGATGAAGAAGAATTGAATGTTCTTCACTTTATTTGATCAAGATATCAAATGGCGGAAGAGGGTTGGGTACTTGGGTTAGATGATGGGTTAATCGAGTGGTTCAAGAATCACGGGTGACATGTCAGCGGGTCAATTGGTTGCGAGTCAGAATAGTAAATCATTTGGGGCGAAAAGGGTCATTTGACGTTGCAATTGGACGTCAGAAAGTGCAAGAATCAATAGTCTAGTTCTGTTCGTAGGTTTCTTGAACGTGGGAACATGCCTCATTTTTGTGTTGTTGGTGTTAATTTGTTTTTACCCATGATGTATATGTTTACGTAGGTTTAGTTTTGAATTTTCAAGGTGCCTGAACCAACATTAGATGTGTTTGTATATTAAACATGATTTGATCTTTTTTCAAATATAATGGTCATTTTTATATATATTAACTTTGAAGATAGATGACCATTCCCACCCAAACGATTGTAACTACTACATATTTTTGGTATCACATGTAACATATAATATTTATATCCAATATAAAGCTATGACACATCTTCATTGTTTGACTATCATGATAACTTCTAGAGAAAAAAAAACAAATATACAATAATTGATTCGGTTAATGGTTTTGCTTAACCATAACCGAATGGGTTCTTGCTGGCTTAGCTTAACCATAACCGTTGGTTTTGTTTTAGTTACAATAGGTTATGGTTCGGGACGGTTTTCAGTTATTTTTTTATTATAGTTATATTATGTTCACCCCTAATAATTACATTTATATGAATATCAAGTTCAAGAATCCATAAATAATAACACACAATAGTTTAGATAGCTCCGTTCAAGAAAAAATAAGACTTAAAACCTGATTACATTTATTCAGTTATACATATCCCCAATTGAGGAGCTATGTATGTATGTATATACAGAGAGAGATTGGTCAACAAGGAATTAATATAACCCTAATTTTTATCCCTTAAACAATAAAACTTAGTTGTTATGTTAGTACTTAGTACTTAGTAGTGGTATGTGGGCCAGCCCACCTTATCACCGACTGGTATTAGGCCCATATTCGAAAATTAAACTCAATAAGCGCTCCCCTCATTTTCATGTCAACCTAAGCGGAGTAGGGCTGCTCATGAGCCGAACCGAACCGAGCGAGGGTATGCTCGTGCTCGGCTCGCTTTCAAACCGAGCGGCTCGGCTTGGTTCGGAAACTAACAAATATGTAGTTAAATTTGGTGTTCTTTTAGAGCAATCAAATTTTATCTTAAACTATCAATCTTATAGAAAAGGGCACTGCTATCTACACACTTAAATACTTATAGGCCACAAGACCTTTAGTAAATAAATTAGGTACTTAAAAAAATAAATTTAAGCTTATGTAAATAAAATGTAATTATATATATATATAATAAAATAAAATAAAAAATACAAGTTGATGGAAGTCCCTACAACCAATTGACCAAATATGACGAGCCCATTATACTCTTGTGAAGTTGTGACCATGAGACATGAGTCACCAAATATGATCGATTAAGATTCTTTATTATGGACAGACATTCAAACCAAATATAACACAATAAAAGACACTTCAAACTCCTTTATGAATTGTTTTATAACATAAGCTAATACAAGTCATATGGTACCGGATTATTTCACCCCAAATAATTCAAATTCTAAGTTAGTTGACTACTCTATTGGATATTTATTGGACCCCTCACAAGACCATTTCATACAATTTGACAAGAAGAATTATTAATAACAACCTCACTAGTTAATGTGGGACTAGCCTATTTAGGGTTGTAGTTAAGCCAAACCAAACGAGCCGAGTCAGATATGTGATGTGCAAAATAAGTCAATGAAAGGAAGATACGTGACGGTAAAACCTATGATGGTTTTATCATGAATTTGGTTGAACATATCGTCACACTATACTTTTCTTAGTTGTTATTCTTTTTTATATTATGTATCATAACTAGGGTTATACCCGCGCTTCGCGGCAGTATTCAAACCAATTTTAAATAAAGTTTGAATATAAATGTTCACCGTTGTAAATATGAGCATTAAAAAATACGAAAACAAATATGCATAAACTATATAACTATATTATAAAACATCAAACACCACAAAATACTGAACGTGTCAATTTTTAATAGAAGTTAATTTAAAAAAAAAACATATACTCAAACATGATTAGTAATTAAGTGTTAAAAATTATAATAAATTAAAAAAAACAAACAATGAAACTAACCCTCGAATTAGACTTTGACATCTTAACAAATTTTTGATTTTTACTCTACTATAAACTTGTGAATGTATGTTATATAGTGTTGTACTGGTGCTTCACAATATTAAGCATATTGTTTTTAGTAAGTATGAATATAAATGTTTGAAGAAGTAAACATGACCACTAAAAACACGAATATGAATATACATAAATCTTATAATCATAATATGAAATGTGAAAAATCACGACTTACTCTGCTGAATGGTAATTTTGTGTAGAAAAAAAATGAATTAAATAATAATTTTTTTAAAATTGTTAAATAGTAAACTCTAGTTAAATATAATGTTTGAAAAATATTATACAAATATGTTGTTGAAAATAAAAAAGTAGAAAAAAGTGACATGTATGATTAAAAAATTAACATAAAGTTAAAATATGTGTAAAATTATAATAGCAAAAATTTAGTCAACTTTTAAAATTGTCCTGATGATAAATGATGAGTGGAAAGTAGCATAGGCGAGGCCCACGTGCAAGTGCATACAAATAGTCATGGTTATCTACCATTAAAAACAAAATTAAAACCATCCAATTAAGATTTAGTACTGTAGAGGTCAATGTATGACTATCCAACTTGATACAAACGTCTGCCTCTTAAATAATAGGTCACATATTTCTACCCAGTCATAAGGTAGATTTGTTTGAAGTAGTCTAAGAATAGGAGTTGAAACCATGCCCAAACATAAATTCAAACCCACTAGAGTAGTAAAGATAAATTCGAACGCACAATATTAATCAACCATTCAAAAAAAATACAATATTAATTATGTTAAATAGATATTGTCATGTAACACATTAATAAAAAGGTTTGTATTCATGTTTAAAGAATGTCATGATAGTTTATTATGTCAGATGAATGTTTAATACTTATGTTAATCGTTTCATAACTTTTGTTCAAAAATTTAATTAACACTTTTAAATTTTAATTTCAATCGAAATATCAAAAACCTCCAGGCGGCCCAAGAACAGGAACATATATGGGCCAAATTATAAAGGCCCAAGTTAATATATCCAGTAACCATCGGCAACCCCCTTCCTCGTTAATCTCTCCCCAAATTCTCCTCCTCGGTAATGGAATCTCCAAACCCCTCTTCCTCCGCGACCCCCAATCCACTCGCCTTCTTCCACCACCACCTCCTCCGTCTAACCTCCGACATCGCCGCACGTATCGATGAAACACGCCGGAGAATCGCCGGAAATCTTCTTCCATTACAATCACATAATCACTTGCGTTCATCAATGCCTTTTGCTTCATTGTCTCAGCATCATCAGGACGACAACAACACTCTTCGTGGCGGAAAACATGTGTTTGATTTGGCTTTAAGTTCTGCCAACGTGTCGAAGACGCTATCCGGGACGGAGTTGTACACGGTTAGCAATTCGGACAACGAGTTCGTGCTGATTTCTGATCCTAACGGACTTAAGTCGATTGGATTGCTTTGTTTTCGGCAAGAAGATGCTGAAGCGTTTTTAGCGCAGGTAGAAGCGTGTGTTTTTGTGCGAGTAAGGAGTTGTATGTGTTCATTTGTGCATGTATGTGTGAATTGCTGCAGGTCAGATTGAGGAAAGGGGAATTAAGAGGGCGGGCAAAGGTTGTGCCGATTGCACTTGATCAGGTGATGGTTTTTGAATTTCGGTTGTAGAAGTTGATTAGAAATTTAGAATTGCGTACTTGGGTTGCTTCATGTTTAATTTTCTTGAGTGTTTACTTTGATGGCAATCTAGATACATCTGTAATCTTCCCAGATTTTGGTGTTTTAACTTTAGGGATATAATGATCTAACATGCAATAGTCAGTAGTAATATTGTCTTTGATTTTGGTGGAAAACAATGCTGCATAACCTAGTTAGTTGCCATTCACGGTGCACAAGGTTGAGCATGTTTCCTAGGCACATGACACTTCAAAAGCTAGCAAGGATTATAGTATTAGGGTTTGAGACATGTTTTATGATGGTTCTAGGGATTTTCTATTGTTCTAAGCCAGTTTTAGCTGTTTCAGACCTGTTCAGATCGGTTTCTTGCATAATTTGGCTGGAATCCTCGCCTTCTGCTACTTGATGGATGCAAGGTGGTGTTGTTGCACCTAGCCTTTCCTGGGCGCCTAGGAGTGCTTTTTGCATCTTTAACTACATAGTGGTGCCTATTGCCTAACTAATTGCTTTGAATTTGTGTGGAGAAAAATTATGGCTACCCTCTTTTAAAAATTTATGATTTGTGTTGATAACTTCTTACATCTTGTGCTGAATTATAGGCAGTGGATCAATCAAACTTGGTTGTTTATTCCTGTTTTTGCTATGGGATTTGGGAATAATAATGGGGACATGTAACACACTCTTCTCAGGCTATATCTTAAAGCTATGGAATTTTATGATTTAAATGAAGTCCTTAATTTGGATCTCGTATGTTGTTATTTCCCTGTTGGTTGATGATATGCACTCTAATGCTCTATGTTGTGCTTTAGTACTATATCTTGGGGCTATCTATAAGCCTTATAACATTTGGAATTTCATGCGCTATTTTGAATGTTCTGTTTACCTATTCTATGTATTCAGGTTTATATGTTGAAGGTTGAAGGAATTGCATTTCGGTTTTTGCCTGATCCTGTTCAACTCAAGAATGCAATGGAGGTTGGTGCTTTGTGAATTTTTTATTTGTCTGTGACTAATCCCACACCAATTCTAAACAAACAAACAAATATACCCAGTCAAGCCCCACTAATTATAATCCCACATCAATTCTAAAAGGTCTAATTATTTTGCATTGACACTATATCTTAATGCTGTAAATCTAAAGTAGTTGATAATGTGATTTTGATAGTTGAAAGCTTCTGCTACCAGCAGTGGGTTTGATGGAGTCCCTGTTTTTCAGGTAAGAAAAAAAAATGTTGTTGAATGTAATATATAACTTCTGCAATTAGTTAAATGTGCTCACCCAACTAGTTGTGACTACACAAGGAATGTTGCTTTTGTTAAATATGATGCAAAATCAGGGCTACTTTGATATTTGTAAGCAATTATAACATAATCATCCTGGATCTGAATTATTGGTTTTCACTAAAAACTCATATTTCATTATTTTATTTTTTGCACAGTCAGACCTATTGGTTATAAAGAAGAAAAACAAACGTTATTGCCCTATATATTTTCGAAAGGTTTGTGCTTGAATTACTTTTAACTTCAATCATCTGAAAATTTTGCATAAATTTCTTTACAGATTGTTAACCTGAATCGTGTTTGTTTCAAAATCAGGAGGATATTGAGAAAGAATTGTTGATGGTTCCACGAGGACCTAGAGGACCCGCGATTTCACAACATATCATGGCATTACATTCTTTGGCGATTTAACTAGCTCATAATAAGCTATACTTTGTACTGAGTGATGTTTTATTCTCTTTACAGGTGGGAAGTCTGGAAGATGTTCTGAAAAAAATGGAGGTAATAAATGACAAATTGTTTTCTAATCCATGTATTGATATAAAATGATCATCAATCAAATTAACATCTATGCCTTGGGTGGCAGATGAGTGAGAAAAATTCAGGTTGGGAAGATTTGATTTTTATCCCCCCTGGTAAAAGTCACTCCCAACACTTGCAGGAAGTTGTAAACGCGTAAAGCATAAAAGTTCATAACATAAACAGGCCCAAATGCAGCATTTTTCGGTCGTCTGGCAAATTGAAAGGTAAGTTTCTTTCAATACTGGTTAATCTCTAGGATAAACTATTTCATAAAAACATGTAATATAATGTTTCAGGCTTACCTGTATGGTATTTTATCATCTTATTCAGGATGTGTTACTGGTGACAAATTACCATCTAGATTCTAGAGGATAATGAGATTACCCTTCACATTTCGGATTCTTGATTATAAACACCAAACATAGCAGTTGAGTTGAGATTGTACTTTGTAGACATCGGAACCAAACTGGTGTGTAGTCTGTTTCTATTTTTGATTTAACATATGATGTTCTGTTGTAACAATTGGTGTAATGGTGAATCTTTCTTGTCCTGGAGCCTCTAGCAGTCCACTTGATGTCCTTGATTTTTTTCAGAATCATCAAAAATTCTCATTCAGAGTTTTGACATTAATCTCTCTTTAGTTCATTAAATAACGTGGAGAGTATTGCAGGTTAATTTGGATTTGCATTGCATTGGTTGCTTTGGTTTAGTTGCTACTTTGTTATTTTGTCATCTTGTGGGCTCTACCTATGTTGATTAGTATGTTATGTATCTTTATGCACCATCTTATGCTTGTCCTATGCCTGATATTTTTACAAAAGTTTGTGTTCATGTTATGTTGATTTGTGCCTGTGTTTGATATTTCTCTATAAAAAAAATAATAAAAATAATAAAAGAAATTGAGCTAAAGATCTCTCATGAATCAACATCTCTATCACATCGGATATGGGTAAGGTTTGTTTTCATTTCTTCTTATGTTGTTCATGTTTGTTTGTACATCCTAATTTGGTCATGTTTCTTCCTGGATTAAATATTCTTGATTTAATGTATTCAATCATGATTCCTCAAAATATCATTATTCAGTTAAACATTCTTGGTCATGCTTTTTAGATTAAACATCTAGTCATGTTTCTTCTTGTGTACAATTTAAAAATGTTTTGAGCGGGATAATTGGTCATGCTTCTACTTAGGTTAAACACCCTTTTTTACCGATTACCTTTCTTTTAGTAGTGAATGAGAGGTGGATTCCCCTCCTTCATTACAATGCATCGCTCCTTATATGTGAGCAGCTTTGGTAGTCATGGTTCAACTGAGGGATTATATCTAACGAAAATTCAATCTTATAAAAAAAATTCTTAAATCTTTTGAAGGTGCTTCATTTTCAATATTGAAAATAAATAGGTAATACATATTAGAGTTAGGATAAAAATTGAGATTTTGAATAAATAAATCAATTTTAATATGGTATAATGTTGAACACGTTTATTTTTCAAGATTTTAAATGAAAGACCTAAATAGAGTTTTAAGAGTTTCATTTTTAGTTTGAGTTTTTATAAGATACAATTTCTTCAACTCGAATGTTAAAGAAAAAGATAAAAGAATTAGAGATTATCAATTTGGAAAAATATCAATTATCCATGGTTTTGATTATACATTAATTAAATGAGAGGCATTACTTCAATAGAATCGGGGCTAACTTAACTTTAATTTAAACGAACTCTTATAAAAAATGGTGCTATCTATTACGAAACCTTTTGAATAAATTATTATATAATCTTATGCTCCTGTATGGTTTTATATAGTTAGTTTTTGCAATGTTTTAAAAACCGGTTCGGTGGTCAACCGCCTGCTGCTTACTAATCCGGTACGAAACCCTCCCGTATTATGCAGGTTCCTTCGATCGATCGTGCCGGCGGTTTAATCTGGTTTTACTGGTATTTCCGGTTTCAAAAAAACACGAAATTCCTGCTTTTAAACGATTTTCGGCTTTTAAGCGATCGTGAACTTGATGCGTTTAACACGCCAATGTCATAATCCTATTATTCACTTTCATTTAAAAAAATTATTAGAATTTAAGTACTTTTAGATTGTTTTGGATGAATTTGAGTACTTTTGAAATTGTTTTTGGATGAATTTGTATACTTTTTGGAAACTTATTTGAGTATAAGTTGTATTTCTATAAAATTCTATGGTTAATTAGTATGTCCGGTTGAACCATCCGGCACCACCCGGTTCAAACGGTTGAACCATTTTTTAGCCAAGTCCGGTAAACCTAAAATAGCGGTTTTTAAAACATTGAGTTTTTGACGTAAGCCACAAACCAAGACATTTGTTATGGTTTGAAAATTTCCGATCAAAAGGAAAAAAACTGATTGTGAAATCAAATTGATAATTAATTTGGATTATTTCATGTTATCGTTTTAAACCAAACCATGAATACTTCTTCATGACAACAATGATCTCAAGTGTCGATGACTTGGATCCCTCACCACGAACCTCAACTCTTCAATGTTCTCATTGTGCATGACACATGTATCTTCATGATTCTTCAATGCAATATTTTTATAACCGAATCAGACTTTAAACTGAGCGATTTACTGGCCTACTGGTCGGACCAATCAAATTGGTTAGACTATATTTTAGAACTCATTGATTTTAAAATTATAATAATAATAATCTTTAAAGTAAAGAAAATATCATATGATATTTAAATGTACGTAATATATATTATAAATTATTCTATGCATATTATTAGTGAAAATATTCACTAATGCATATTAATTAGTTTTTTCAACTGGCACGGGAATGTTTCAAGGTACTAAATTTTTAAGGTAGGATTAAATTTGTTTGTTGAAACAATAAGAATTAAATGTACTAAAAATACATATTTGAAGGGTTTTATATAAGGTTTATTAACCCTAGTTTCTACATTTTGGGAGGGCTGCCATTTTAGAGGAAGAGTGCCGCCACATATCTCTTACGTGGTTCTTAAATATTATTTGAACGATTCTAACTAAAAATATAAAAATCTATAGTCAAAGTTAAAATTGTTTGTTTAATTAAAGAAATATCTATGAATGAATTACTTTGTCTATTAACCATTAAACTTTAAGCGTAATCTAAAGGATGAAGATTTTTTTATTGATGTAAAACTTAATGAACAAAATATTAGTCTTCCATAATCTACTATGTATTTTGTTTCCTCTCAAAATATTTCAATGCAACTCTTTAAAACTTCAATTTGTCTTCTTGTTCTTTTTTATTTTTACATATACATTGATGTCTTTTTATTTTAAACTATTGCTTTCAACTCTTCTACTCTCTCTTCGTGAGTTTTCTTTACTTTTGATCTTGAAAGTTGGTTTTTAGTTTTTGAACATAACATTCTTTCAGGCCCGATTTTTTCTGGGGTCCAATCTTGAAATTTTTTATATGTATTTTACATTTTAATTTTATTTCAAAAAATATATAATTTTGTTATGTAAAAAATATGATTTTGCTACATTAATTTTATTTTAGTATATATCTTGGCATATTTTTTTATATAAACCATCATTGATTTATGAATTTTGTTATATTTATAGGAGACCATTTTATTATTCACACAAGTTATTCAAAATCTCGGAGACAACTCTAATAACACTAAAAACTCTGTTAACAACACTTTCTGATCAACACCATTGATGAAAGCATAAATCACAAATTAAATCCATAAAAACTTAAAAGTGAAAACAAATCTATAATTCTTTCCAAACCACATTACATTCCATCTAATTCACTTCATCATTTTACATATATATTAGAAAAATAATTTAAGCATTAGGGTACTCTAAACTTTATAATTATATTTTTTTAAATACTTGAAAATTATTATATATTATGTATTAAAAATAAGTAATTTTTAAAGTTAAAAAATATTTGTTAACAAAATCACATAAAAGTCCAAGCATGACGAGAAGTGAAGTGGTTGTGTGGCGATGACTTTTCCACAACGTGTAAACGAAGCAGCTGATTGCTCTCCACCATTCAAAAATTAAAATTAAAATAAAAATTAAAAAAAAATTAAAAATACAAAAAAATACGCCTCCGCTGCAATTCGGATTGCCTGATAATCATAGCATCACACCTGTCGAATTTACATTTATAATTCTTGCGAAACCTTCATCCATAATCACAGACTGAAATAACAAAACAAGATGATTGTTTATGTAACAATTCGTTGTGAGGTAGGCTCCACGCGTATATTCCTTTAATTTTACCTTTTTTTTATTTTTTTGTGTAATTTGTTTACTTTAATTTGCCATCGTTTGATTTAGGTTTTCGTTAAACAGTGATTTGAAGCTGAAATCGTTGATTTATTTGGTTTAATCGGGAGATAAGTTGGCATCGAGCATCTGGTTGACTCCGAGGGTTTACTGGTAGGTCGTCTCTCGTTCTCACTCTATTTTGAAATGGATTAGGGATTGTTTATTGATTGATTGTTACATTTTGAATTCCGAATTAGATAGATCAGCTTGATTGTTATTATTATTATTTTACTTATTTTTTGTATGCTGTGAGGAGATTAGTTCATAAATCAATACGAGTTAATTATAGAGAAGATTGCTTATAAACCTTACGAAAACTTGAATGTGTTGAATTCGCCAATCAATTTGGATCTAAAACGATTTAGAAGTTGAAATCATCAATCGATTTACCGATTCGACTTGATGTCTTGCTGGAAAATTTGTAATGGTGTTGGTGAACGAACGTAAATTCTCTATTCATGTTTGATGTCTAGGAACTTTGATGATGGTTGAATCCTAGTGCTGACCAATATGGATGTAAATCCTCACTAGATTTTCCTTTTAGGAGATATATTATCCATTCGTGTTATTTGTTCGTAGTACAGTATTGGTTATTTTTTTTAAAAAAGGTGGATGAGGAAGAAGATTGAAGGTAAATAACATTATATAGGTTGTATGGTACTATGGTGATGTGGAAGGAAGTGAAGTAATTTAATTTCTTGATGTTGATAAGTGATAACCCATTGTACTTCCCATGTGGATCCACCTCATGAAAGCTTGCAGAGAGAATTCCATTCTGGATGTCCCTTTTGACAAAGTTCTAGCTAATACTATATACTTATTGTAGTTAATTGTCATCATTTAAAGCCTTTAAATTGTTAATGGTTTTGATTTACAACACCAATATTTCCCTTTTGTTGTCATCACTGAAATTATTTTAGGAGTTTGATTAATAGTCAAATACTTGATAAGAACCCCATAGAACATCAAACTTTTTAGATACTTAGATAACAGAGGCCAGCCCACATTGGATGTTTTAAAATTGAGTTTATCAACAACTACAACAACAACCACAACCATACCTAGTAAATTTCACTCATAGCAAATTTATTAGTAAGGTCTTGGAGAAAGAGAGATTGCTTCTACAGAGGCCCCTGGCTCCAAAACCAACAACAACATCTATGCATTTTCAAACATATGGAGATGTAAAGCTATCAATAAAAAATGGAGGAAGGATAAGTATCAACAAATATATTATCATAGAACAACACATAGATTTGGTAATAAATTACAATTAGACAACCACATGCAAATTCTATGTTGGAAATAGAGTTGCAGAAATTATCTTTCTGTACGAATGTTGAACTTTCTAAACCTAAAAGGGTAGTATTAGAAATTTTCAATTCTCTCCCAGATTTTTGTTGGCCTTGCTCTCTTCGGTGTGTTATTTGTAAATATTTATGTTAATTATGTTTGTCATCCCTTTATATCTCTTTTACTTAAAAACTAAACTGCATTTGCCGGATTAATAAAATTTTCAGATCTGATATTTCTGGAATGGATGAAATAAAAATTCTTGGAGAGGATACAACTACAAATGGTGAAGCTTCTTCAAGTTTACCAAATGATAAACCCATTTCTGGCGCATCAGAACCAGTGGTTAATACGTCTGATGGACCTGAAACCGAGCAAGAAACCTCCGTTGACCCAAAACCGTCTGATCTTCCCTCTGACAGTCTCTCTACTCCTATAAGAACAAAACCTGATGATTCGTTCTTCCCAACAGAAAAAGATAGTCCCAAAAGCAATTCACTTGTTCAAGAAGCGGACTTATCACCAATTCCGTCAGAAACTCCAGCACAGAAACCAAGCGATGCAACTCTTGAAAGTAATGGGAATCGTTTGGTAGTGTCAAATAATTCACCACGTGTTGAGACGGTTAGTCCTGTCAAACAACTCAAGAACTCAAGCTCGAGAATCGGTGATATTGATACAGCTGCCCCGTTTGAATCTGTTAAAGAAGCTGTTTCTAAATTTGGTGGCATTGTTGACTGGAAAGCCCACAAAATCCTGACCACCGAGGTATGATCTTTTTCAATCTCTAAAATTGCAAACTCTTTATTCTGTCATTGAAAGGTATTTTAGATTGTTTTTATGTGGCAGTGCAGAAACGCAAGTATATAGAACAAGAACTTGAGAAAACAAATGAGGAGATTCCATTATTGAAGAAAAATTCTGAGGCAGCTGAAGAAGCCAAACAACAAGTGTTAAAGGAACTAGACAGCACCAAAAGGCTCATAGAAGAACTAAAACTGAACCTTGAGAGAGCACAAACCGAAGAAAATGAAGCCAAACAGGACTCTGAATTAGTGAAACTAAGAGTTGAAGAAATGGAGCAAGGGATTGCTGATGAGTCTAGTGTTGCAGCCAAGGCACAGCTCGAGGTTACCCAAGCTAGACATGCAACTGCAGTTTCTGAGCTGGCAAAGGTAAAAAAAGAGCTTGAAAATCTTCGTAAAGAATATGATTCATTGGTTTCTGAGAAGGATATAGCTGTAAAAAGAGCTAGGGAAGCAGCATCTGCATTAAAAGAAGTTGAGAAACAAGTAGAAAACCTAACTATTGAATTAATGATGACAAAAGAATCTTTAGAGTCGACACATGCTGCTCATTTGGAAGCTGAAGAACATAGAATTGGAGCAGCAATGGCACGTGATCAAGATGCTTTAAATTGGGAGCAAGAATTGAAGCACGCACAAGAGGAAATCCAAAAAGTCAATCACCAGATTGGCTTGATTGAAGATCAGAAATCAAAACTAGATGCTGCTGCAGTGTTGCTTCATGACTTGAAAACCGAACTAGCAGCTTACAAGGAATCAAAATTGACTCAAGATGATACTAATAAGCCTGATAATGAGATACAATCAGCAAAGAACAACGTTGAGGAGGTGAAACAAAACATTACAAAAGCAACAGAAGAGATTGATTGTTTAAAAACAGCTGCAAGCTCGTTAAAAACCGAGCTAGAGAAAGAAAAAGCCGCTCTTGCTGTCATTAGGCAGAGAGAAGGGATGGCAG
The DNA here is from genome assembly GCA_009363875.1 of Mikania micrantha. NCBI lineage: Eukaryota > Viridiplantae > Streptophyta > Magnoliopsida > Asterales > Asteraceae > Mikania > Mikania micrantha. The sequence continues at coordinate 28,681,566 of CM018690.1, read as the reverse complement.
CAGTGGTGGTTGCTTCTCTTGAAGCTGAACTAAACCGAACAAGATCAGAAATCGCTCTTGTTCAAGTAAAAGAAAAGGAAGCCCGGGAAAGAATGGTGGATCTCCCAAAACAACTACAAAAGGCAGCCCAAGAGGCAGATCAAGCAAAATCAATGGCCCAAGAAGCCCGTGAAGAGCTAAACAAAGTTAAAGAAACAGTGGAACAAGCTAAAGCTGGAGCAAGTACAATGGCAAGCAGATTACTTGCTGCTCAAAAGGAAATAGAAGCAGCAAAAGCTTCAGAAAAGTTAGCTCTGGCAGCCATTGATGCGCTTCATGGGACTGAAAACGATCCAGAAACAGGTGTTACACTCTCGGTGGAGGAATATTATGAATTGAGTAAGAAAGCCCATGAAGCAGAAGAGGCAGCTAACTTACGTGTGGCTGAAGCAATCTCAATGATTGATGTAGCAAAAGAATCTGAATCCAAGAGTTTGAGTATGCTTGAGCAAGTTATGTCAGAATTGGCTGCAAGAAAGCAAGCACATGATTCAGCATTGCAGAAAGCCGAAAAGGCAACAGAAGGAAAGCTGGGTGTGGAACAGGATTTGAGAAAGTGGAGAGCTGAACATGAGCAAAGGCGGAAATCAGGGCTAGGAGTGGGCCCTAGAGAAAGTTTTGAAGAGGCAAAGAGCTTTAATGTGAGGCCCATTAGCCCATCTAACCAGAACCTGAGGCCTATTATGAAGACAGTTTTACCTGAAAGCAACAGCAACACAACTGCATCCTCACCTGAGGTTAGGAGTTCAAAGAAAAAGAAGAGGTCGTTTTTCCCTCGAATTTTTATGCTATTGAGAAGGAAGAAATCCGGGTTGAGTAAGAGAGGTTAAATGGTGTAAGAATGTTGATGATTTCATACTTGTAACATATGTTGTTTGTTTTGATTGTGATTCATCTTGCAGATTTGGTCATAAAGGAGGTATACAATAATCTGTATTATTGTTATTATTATGTATCGAAATACAAGTTTGAGTTGTATATTGTTTACTTCCACTTCACTTCGCTATTATCGCGTGCAGATTTCCTTTTGGCTATCGCTTTCTTCTTAACAAAACTCAGGTTTCATTTGTTAAAACAAAAGAAAAAAAAAAAACAGAAAAAAAAACAGTTTATTAATCCACTTGGATTGTTGTGATAGATCTTGGAACATGTTATTTGGTTTATCTGAACCTGTTGCCTGATCCGACTTGTCTGTTTTACCAAAGTTAATCTTACCTCTTCAAGTTATGTTTTTTTTTTTTTTTTTTTTTTTGGATATAGCAAATTAGGATGTTGGTGAACCCACAAGAGATCATTCATGTTTTAATATCAAATATAGAGTTACTTTGAACAAATTGAGGTTATCATACAGACATACAACACTTCCTGTTACAAGAATCACTCACAAGTATTCAGACTAGATGCTCAAGAACCAGAGCCAGCAAGAGTTTGAATAATGGTTTCATGCCATGGGTCCGACAGATGCTTAACTAGGTTATCAACAGGGCCCACATGAGTCACATTAGCCTGCACAAATATCCCAAGCATAGCCACCATTGCAAGCCGACCTAAAATACCCCATTTAGTTAGTCCCAAAACACAACTGTAACATAATCTAAAATGTAGCAAAGGAATAAATGGCACCATTTTTTATCTCCTTGAGCTTCCATTCATGAGCATTTGCAATGTCTTTTGCAAGACCTAGAGGGTTTAACAAGGGGCCACCAGGATATCTGTTATACGCCACACAATCATTCTATCCATCGATCAAACGTTCACAGCACGAAACACGTCATAATCAGTACAAATGAAAAGTTTTTTACCCTGGTTCTAAACCTTCTAGAGATGCTTCCAACCCAAAAAAAGACCCCTCCTTAGCTTGTGAACCCGGATTTGTAAAATCCATGTATCTTTTTGTCTCTACGAACCTGCACAAAGTGAATTTCAGGAATTAGAAATTAAATTACCAGTCAACTTACGGTTCATTTGAAAGATTTAACTACCCCATCAAAAGTAGTTGAACAATGAAGAGAGTTCTAGTACTGGCAAAGTCAAACTTAGTTGCACCTGCTTCATACCACACTGGCAGGTCGCTTAGTCCTGTTACACGAAGTAACTGCAAAAAAATTGTTTGTATAAAACATATATATTATATATATGCATTAAAGAATATCATTTTCTGAGACCTACTTGTTTAAAGATCGCCCCAAATCATGTTTGTTTTGTAATTTTAACTATAGCGGTAATTATTTAGAGTAAATTTAGAAAAATGGACAAGAAAAAGTGTTCGATTGACCCTTTTTAACCTACACTATAAAAGCACTTGTGCCAACTAACCCATATTTGATTCACTACCCTACCGGTCTGACCCACACATTTTGTGACCTAACAGATATATACAAGAATGATTCTGGATGATAAAAATATAAACCGACATCAGTGAAAAGAATTCCAGCAACTCCAGCCATAGCAAAACGTGCATGAACCAGTTCAGCCTGCACATACCACTTCAAGCTAGCCGGATCCTCTCCAAGTCCAAGAGGGTCAAACCCAAAATCTCCAGCAAGACTTCATAGATAAAACACAAACATTAACCAAGATTCATGTTTTGTTACATATGCCAGTGTCAAGTTCTTACGTTCCATCAAGATGAGCTGGAGGATCAAGCCCAGGAAGCCACACGGGTCGCTGCTGAGCTTGAATAGCGGTTTTCGTGTGTCGTGCACCCCTGTGCCATTTAGATATGACAGATGTACCGAATGCTGTTCTGTTTGTACTTTTTCCTGGGCTGTGTTTTACAATAGAAGATGAACAAGAGCATGCTAGTATATGAGAGCTTCTAACAACTGAAATGTACATTTTTTTATTCTTATCAACAAGCAAACCACCAACTGCCAATCTGTAGTCATAAACACCACATGGGTCCCACTACTATCCAAATGACCACTCATCTCCACATATATGTGATGGAAAGACACAACTTATCCAAACACATATCAACCATTGATTAACTTTTATACCACCTTAAAAAACATATAAAAATAACACAAGGATTTATATTAACCTTAAATGATAAGCAAACATTTCAGATTCTCCATAACCATTACAACAATCTTGTCGCTAATAACAGAAGTACAATCAAGAGATAATAGTCTATTTTGTTTAACAGAACAAAAGCAGTAATTAAGCATATGAAAGTCTGCTGCTAGATATGCTAAAAGAGCTGACTTTCATCGGAGTAGCAACAACAAGCGGGGCCTCAGGTGAATCACTGACTGCAAATTTCTCATGCATAAAACGGCTATCAACAATTGAATCATTTTTTGGGACTATCTTGTAACAGTAGCAACTCTTCAGACCCACTTGATTTCTGTAACATTCATGGGACCCATCCTTCACCTGCTGAAAATTCCAAATGACACTGAACTTACCTACAGTGGCAACTAGGTGGCGTTCTTGCTTCCCTTCTTCAGTGACCTGTTTCAATTTATCAGAATTCCCATACATTGATTCAAAATTAACTGTTAATCACTATTCACTAGATTGTAAGATGTTGTAGTAAATACGCTAACTATTGAACCATATATTGCAATCACTATATTATAAGAAGCATAGCAAGATGCATATGATATTAGAAGATGAATAAAGAAAGTGTAACCAATACATACCCAAGAGAATTGGGCTCCACGGAACTTGTTGAATACTCCAGCCCTGTGTGAATCAAGAGGATTCAATTTCAACAGCCTTGGGGCTGCAATTCTATTTCCCATACGCCCAGCAAAACCCGTCTTTGATTTCCCATCTTTATCAGTAAACAACGTGCAAATCAGGATCAAATAAGTATCAGTTGTGCCCAAGATCCATTTCCCATCATAAGTAACATCCACATGTGTAATGGGTGACCCAAGACCTGGAAAAGCAGTCTTGGCTTGTCTCATGGAACTCACAGAATACAACCTTATCTTCCCATCAAGAGAACCAACAACAATTGAACCATCACCAGTAGTTGCAAAACATTGAAAATTTGTCCCTCTAGAGAACTGATGTCCTTGTGCCCAATTCAACACAGGGGTATTTGCATCAACAAGATTCTGAACAATCCCATGTCGGTCCCGCATATCCCACCTGCAAAGCCTGTTATCATCCAAGCCCAAGAAAGTTGACCCAGAAGGATCCATTTGAGCTCCTTTACTATCATTTGTCACATCCCTCATTGTAATATCAGTTCCATCTTTTGCAAATTTCCATTCAGTTACAACTTTCCCGGTTTCTATATCAAATTGATGAAGCCCATTAGTGTGTGGCTTTCCATTAGTCATTGGACTCATTAGCAACATGTTTGTTTCAGCTCTCATTAAAAGAGCTTTTCTAGGAGTTGATTCAACATGACCTTTCATTGCATCATCAAAATTAACATAAACCCCTTTTCCATGAATACCATGACTAAAATTCTTAACAACTTGAATTCCCGAATCGCTTACCAGAAAACTGTTATCTAAGCCCCCTAACGCTAAGCTTTTTATGCTTCCCCCTTTTGCAGCCTCCTCAAATTCTTCTATAAGATCATGATTTGCTCTGACTGGAGTCTTGAAAGCCGGGCTATTGGAGAAACTATCTTCAGCATCCTCCCACATTGAATCATCAGCAGCTTCAGGATTTGCCCATGCTACAAAGTCTTTCCCATAAACCTTAGCTTTATTCTCCTCAGTACACTCAAACCCGTAAGTATTTTCAAACAAACACTTCTCATACTGCTCAATAAAACCCTTGTAATCATCAATGCTGAAGAACTTCATAGCATAAACGCCATTAGATACAAAATCTATCCGCATTTGATCCATAATCGGCTTCAATTGCAACTGTTGATCAACCGGAGCCCGAACTTTCGACCCAACTTTCAAAAACCAATATAGATCTTCATCCCCTTCATCTTCATGTTCGTCATCGTCATCCGCATTCATCGTCGTTTTAACATAACAAAACGTGCAGTGCTTATCAACGACGACCCATTTCGAATTAGCAGTGTTTCCACCCGTATGAATGTACAGCTTGACGGCGTTCTTGAGGGTTTGGTTCTTGGATTGGTACTTGAGTTTTAGGGCTTTTAACCTGGCTTCAATTTCATCAACAGACGAGGGGGTTTTGGTAGGGGTTTTGATGGGTGATTGGTGGTCTTTGACGTCTTCATAATCTTCTTCTTCTTCTTCTTCGGAGTGTTGTTCTTCTTCCTCAGATTCAGAGTCAGAGATTTCCATATCTCGTCGGCTTTCAGCGGCACCCATTTCGAGTTTGTTTGAAGCTGATTTGGGTGTTAGGGTTTGAGAAGAATGAAGATCCAAACGAGGTAAAAGGGAAGGGGGTAGGCGCGCAACTTGAAATTTTGAAAATGGTGATGAATTAGTCAAGATCAGGATTCAGAATTTGGGTGTCGGTGGGCCTTTTTTTGTCAAATCCGATCCCCACCGGCTTATAAACTGAGAATGAAAGGAATGCATTGTGTGTTTATGGTGAATAGGGTTCATTACAACGCTTCGTATGGTTACATACAGTGGCGGATCCAGGAATCTTTTTCAGTGGGTTCACCATTTTCCGAAGTTTTAATTTAATAGAACCGGACATAAAAATTTTCGGGTCGGGTTGACGATTTAGGTCTTGTAATGTTCTTCACGTAATAATAGTGTGATATATTAAGTCAATGATTAAAATTAAAAAAAATCATCGTCATTAAATAGTTAGAATGTACATAGTGCATTTTGGTTTAAGATTTCTGAGCTCTAGAGACCAAGCGGGAGTCAAGGGGTCACGCGCCCTTGCGGGGTCCAAGCAGTGGCGGAGCTTGAATAAAATGGGTGGGTGGCGGAAATTTTTGAAACCCAGAATACATGTTAATTTTTTGAAGCAAAGAGACGAAACCACTATTTTTAACTAAAAACAATATTTCGACCGAAAAATTAACACTACGGATGGAAAAGAGGGGGTGGTTGCCCCTTGCCCCTATTAAGCTTTGCCCCTGGGTCCAAGATGGCAGTCGTGCTGGCCATTCAGCATGCATGGATCAAGGGGGCAACGCCCGTTGTAGGGTTCAGGCAACGCTCCGAAATTTTAAAGAAATATGCTAAGTTTGTATGACCAAAATTAACTTGATTCGAAAGTTTAACTATTAATAACTACCATTTTGCTTGCTAAGTTTATATAACCGGAAAGTGATTTTAACATGATCATATATAAATCTAATAATTGATTATCGAGATTTCTCTAACAAAGATCACTTGCCACAATCAAGTTGACAAATTTCTGTGAAAATTACATTAAGAATTCGCTCTTATAAATCTCAATGGGTTCACTTCAGGATTCACCCCTAAAATATTAATGGGTTCACCCTATTGTTTAACTCTTTCAAAAAAAATTTTCCTACTAACGCGTCGAAGTGCGGTGGGTTCCTGTGAACCCACTCCATTAAGCCTACATCCGCCCTTGGTTACATATAATTTTAGGGTAAGAATAAGATTTGGTTTAAGAACGATAAGAATTTAAATAATCTAAATTTTGATCAATTGGTCAGCGCCGGTTCTAAATATGAAAATCCTCAATAATGGTCGAACTTTCAACATATTTACCTGTGATGGACCGCCGTCAAAAAAACCATAACGGCGTTACCTTTTTTTCGAGTTTCGAACGGATTTTTAAGGGCTTTTGTTCAAAAAGAGAATACGAGTCGATTGACGTATAACTTACCTCGAAACTTTGTTCCAAATTTCCCAATTTGATAATTTCTTTGATGAATTGAAAGTTTAAATACCAAAATTGGGAAATTTGATGCAACGTTTCGAGGTAAGTTATACGTCATTCGACTCTTATTCTCCAACTGAACAAAAGCCCTCAAAAATCAGTTCGAAACTCGAAAAAAAGTTAACGCCGTTAGGGTTTTTTTGACGGCGGTCCACCACAGGTAAATATGTCGAAAGTTCGGACCATTATTGGAGATTTTCATAGTTGGGACCGACAGCGACCAATTGATCAAAGTTTGGATTATTAAAAACCAATTTGTCATTTAAAAATGACATTTAACAACTCTAACGAACTCAGATTGAACTCATTTCGGATGCATTAGAACCGTCTCGTTGAAACTTAAACCCTAACCCTAAACTCTAAAGCTAAATCTTAAACCCTAAAGCTAAATACTAAATCTAAACTCTAAAGCTAAAACTAAAGCTAAACTCTTAAGTTAAACCTAAAACCTAATGCTAAAAGCTAAACCGTAATCTTAAACCTTAAAGCTAAATCCCAAACCTTAAAACTAAACCCTAAATCCTAAAAAGAAATCCTAAATCCGAAAGTTAAACCTAAAAAGCTAAATCTAAACCCTAAAAGCTAAACTTTAAGGCCAAACGCTAAGCCAAATTATAAAACCGAATTTCTAAACCCTAAATGCTAACATCGTAGAGTTCGACGAGACGGTTCCAACGCATCCGGAACTAGTTCAATTGGATTTCATTAGGCTTGTCAAATGTTGTCTTTAAATTGTTCTTATTGTTCTTAGGCAAAATATTCTTCTTATTTGAACCTCCCTCTATAATTTTAAGCTAATATTCTAACATCTAAAAATTACATATAAAAATTTAATATTTTGACAAATTATAAAAAACTAGGTTTTTCACCACCGCGCATTGCGGCGGTTTATTTACACTCTAAAAACAGGCATTATATATCATTTGCAAACATAAGTTTGATTACATCGCGAACTCTATACAAATTTCTCATAAAAACATAAAACTATACAAAATTCATACAAATATGTTACGAAAATAATAGAAAACCAATTGGTTAAATTAAAAAAAAAACTCAAATCTCTAAGCAAATATCGATTTTTTATAAAAACAAATAAATCATTGTTACCTTCTTCGAACACCACCAAAACCCTAAAAGGATCATGTTATTTCACTATATATATAGGAGAGGATCGGATGTTAACCCTCAGTTATTGTGTTAACCGTTTAACCATTTTCAGCCAATAAGAAACTGTCACGTGTATAGCTAATTTTCTTTACTCAAGAGGTATTATGGATTTTTCATATTTGCATTAAATGAGGGATATGGTCTGTTACTTTATGCACCATCACTCTATAATATATATTTATATTATGGACATTTATCTCATCTCTCTTTCACAGACACACATCACTTTATCTCATCTCTCTCTTTCACAGACACACTACTTTATCTCATCTCTCTTTTATATCTATAAATTCAGCCCCTGTGGTTTAGGCAACTAATGTTTTTGGCCTCGAACAATAGTTAGACTTTGGGCAAAAACCTTTGTAATAGTTAAGTTTGAGGGGCCAAAACCGATAGTTGTCAAAACCACAAGGACTGAATTAATAGAAGATTATATGTTGGGCCAAAATAGTTAAAACATTTAAACCACATGGGCCAAAACCGTAATTTACTCAAAAATGAAATATTTCTTCTTTATTTCATAAATCATGCCATAACATTTATGGTTTTTGTTTCTTCTCATAGATTATGTGATTGTATTTGTGGGTTTGGATTTTTTTTATCAACCTCTAGTCTAATTTTTTATGATTTAATCATGTCAGGTTATTAACATTAGCATAATATCTTACTTCAATAACACAAAATTTTGGTTTGTCTTTAAATTTGTATTTATGTTTTTGGATTTTTATGTTTACGTTCAAATATTTTTCAAACAATTTCTTGGATATGTAAATGAAGCTCATTTGGTTAAAGTTTCTAGGTCTCTCTCTCTCTAGCTTTCTCCCTCTTCATCTTATAAGTTTTTTGTTGTAATCCTTTATTGAGATTTGTTATTATTTGTTTAAAAAACCCAACAAATTCAGGAAGTTATTGCTACCCTTCACGTCTAATTACATTATTTTTGCTTTTATTAATACATATTTGCTACTTAATTGTGTTTTAAGGACTTGTGTTTTTGAATTCATGGCTAGTTTTTGTTTTTTGGACGGTGTTTTTGACTTTTGTTTAGGACATGTAGAAAACACTAGGAACCGAGTGCTGAGGAATGTTTCTGATATGAAAATGAGTCTATGAACGCTTGCATCAACTTACATACTCGGTTACATCAACTTACATAAACTTATATCAGCTTACATAGTCACTTACATCAAATTACAGCAACTTACATCAACGTAACAGTGTCACTTACATCAACTTACAGCAAATTACATCGATTTACATATACGTAACAGACTCACTAACAGTTGCTTACATCAATCCAGGTTCAATTAAATTAATGCAATTATATGGTATATTGATGTAATCTGATGTTTCTTGACTTAAATTGACGTAATTGTAGGTTATATTGATGTAATTTGTTATTTCTTTATTTGTATTTACTTTTTAAATGCTATGTAAAAAAGCATATATATTTATAATTATTTAATGTGCAAAAATGGTGACAAGTTGTCTTTGAAGTTGGTGATAATATATATTGTTAGGGCTAAAAGTCAAAAGAAACTAAATAAATTTGTAAAATTACTTATTTACCCTTTTTTATTAAAAACATACATTTTATATGAAAAAAACACAAAAAAACACACCACTAGATCATGTTTTCATGTGGGCTCAAAAATAATGTGGTAAGGTTAACGAGTTATCGCGTTAAGACAGAGTTAACATTCGAACCATCCCATATATATATACACACACATTTTCAATATAATGTATATAGTTAGTGTTCATACTATTTAATATAATATACATATATTTACTATTCATTTTCATTTTTATAATCTATATATATATGATAATAATTAGTGTTCATACTATTTAACATAATATAAATATATTTATTATTCTAAAATTTAATATATATATATATAATAATGTATATAATTAATGTTCATACCATTTAATATAATATGCATATATTTATTATTCATTTTCATTTTTATAATATATATACATAATAATAATTAGTGTTCATACTATTTAATATAATATAAATATATTTACTATTCATTTTCATGAAATTTAATATATATATATATAATATATATATATATATAATAATAACTAGTGTTCATACTATTTAATATAATATAAATATATTTACTATTCATTTTCATGAAATTTAATATATATATTTTTATAATATATATATATATATATATAATAATTAGTGTTCATACTATTTAATATAATATAAATATATTTACTATTCATTTTCATGAAATTTAATATATATAATAATAAAAATAATTAGTGTTCATACTATTAAATATAATATAAATATAATATAAATATATTTACTGTTCTGAAATTTAATATATATATATATATATATATATATATACAATAATGTATATAGTTAGTGTTCATAGCATTTAATATAATATACATATATTTACTATTCATTTTCATTTTTATAATATATATACATAATAATAATTAGTGTTCATACTATTTAATATAATATAAATATATTTACTATTCATTTTCATGAAATTTAATATATATATATATAATAATAATAATTAGTGTTCATACTATTTAATATAATATAAATATATTTACTATTCATTTTCATTAAATTTAATATATATAATATAATAATATGTATCTCTCATGTCCAATCATCAGAGTCTGTCCTGATAATGTAAAAAAATCATGAGGTTTGGACAAGAAAAAAAATTGAACTTAAAAAAGCTAACTTGGTAATTTATATATAAAAATTAATAGTATAATATACTAAAAAAAGTTAATTTCAGGACCCTTAAATGGCCGGGGCCATCGCCCACTTTATCCCTCCTCCGGGCTAGCCTTGATAGCCTTATCATAAGAAATAACTAACTTGTATTGAAACCAATGTTTTCAAAATCGGACCGAACGCCTTACTGGTTAATAGTCGGACCGGTTGGACTAGATTCAAGAACCGGATGGCATAATAAATATATAAAAATTAAAAAAATATATAAAATTATAAACACATTTAAACAAACATATTTAATGTTTAAACAAACATAATCATGTTTAAAATAATACAAGGTTTGATTTTAATATTTAATTCTTTATATTTTAGTAAAAAAAATTGAAATCTGGTCCGACCAGTGAACCGGCCGATCCCCTTAAGGATGGTTCACATGTGGTTTTTGGACCGGTTGACCTCCGGTTCCCGGTAGGGTCTGGTTTTTACAACACTGATTAGAACCATCATGTTGTAACGTAATATAATAAGATGCAATTTGGTTGATAAAACTCAACTCAAAAGGATGTGGTGTTAGAACATCATAGGTCGCTAAGGGACCACAAGAGTCATTTTCATAAAACGAGGTTCTTTGCCTTTGTCATGGTGTTAGACTGACAATTTTTGACAAGAATGTATTAAGACGACACGATATGAAATTAACAAGTTTCATAATGTAAACAAGTCGATATATCTAAAACACGACAAAAAATAAAATCTAAAGAGGTTAAACACGCATTAAATTGTTAACTACCTGCTTAAAGTTGTTGGCTTGTTGACGACTTAGTATGTTTAAACATTTAAATTTGTTAAAAACAATTGTTAATGATTTGTTAAACACTTGTTAAACTATTCATACATTTAATTTTTAAATTAAATAAATATATGATTTTATAGGGTCCCTAAACATGTCTTTATCATATAATATGTTTCCAAATAAGTTCATATTAACAAATATGGCACAATTAGCTACAGTGTCATGTTCGTGTCTTGCAGATGCCGTGTTTGTCTTATTGTGTTGTGCTTTAACATGTTATGTCAACCCTACCTGTTGTATGCATTAAAGAAATAAAGACGGACGGCTGAGCTACTAAGTGGAAAAAAATGTGGTTGATTTCTATAGCACTTCATGTGGCAGTTGCAAGTATATTGAACAGGATTTTGCAAAGGGTCTGGTGATGAAGAGGCTGCAGTTGTCTTCTTAAAGCATAATATGAGTTCTGTTCATTTGATATTGTTTATTTACATGTAAAATACACTTCCTGTTATTTTCATCAAAAGTGTACCGAGTTGACTTATGATAGTCAAACAAACTGCTTTTAAGCTTCCAGATTGAAATAACTGATTAAGACTAAAAAGGAGCAAATAAAGTTGTAATAATGTAGATTGAGGCAATCTTCATGGTCTTGTAATGAATGCTGCAGGTAACTGATGCATATGATGACAAATCATATGTGCCACAAAAATTATGAGGCTTTTTTTAACAAGTTAAGTGATTTAAAAATGAACCAATTGCTCACTGTTTTTTTTTTTGAACGGTAAAGATCCTACATACCACGTATGTTGTCTTAATAGGGCCTACCAGACAGAGGTAAGATGCGGCCACACCAGATGCACAGAAACCCCTAGGAATGGGCAAACCCTCGCCCCCCATTGGTCCAGAAGCCGAAATTAAGCTCAGTATTATTTTTCTCACTTGTATGTCCTTTAAATCGCCTCTGGCAAGGCCGAACCCATGACCTCTCGGTCACAAAGTGAAGCCCCAACCAGTAGGTTGAATTCGCAAGACACCAATTGCTCACTGTTGCATGCCATCACTGCTGACCACCATAATTTGCTATTAGCCGTTAAAAGAAAAAAAGAACGGGTGAACTGTTTTGAAACTTTTTGTTTAAACCGACTCATTTTGACCCTAACCAAGTTGATACCTATAACAGATTTTGGCACAAACCCATTTTGACCCGACCATTTGCCAAGCTAACTTGTTATTTCCTAATATGGTCAGAATTTGATTAGGTGGTGTTCTTGATGGGTTAAAGTATTGACTTCAATACTCTACTAAGATATTTTTTATTTACAACAGTGAAAAACTAACGAGGTACGCCAACAAAGGACATCCACGTTAAAAAAAAAGTTGTCTACATAGACTCTATATATGTAACTAGACTACATACCCGTGTACTACACGGATTGTATAATAAAAATGATATTAATATTAAAATTTATATACAATTTAAATAAAGGAATGTACATGTTAAATATAAATTTTATAAGTTACACTTATAATTTGCAAGCCCTTAAATACTTCGTTATATACAATATTTGAGGTTTGATTAGTAACTTTATCATGTTTGTCTAAAATAAATAGCTTCAATCCGTGTCTACTTTTAGCTTTTGATTATGAGACATAAAGTTACCCATGTGTAACAGCAAGTTATTTCAAAAATAGCTTTAATCCGTGTCTACTTAAGGCACCAATTATGTACAATTGTAATAACCTTCAAGGATTCAATTAACACCATGTAGTGATCACACAAGTAACTGTCTTACCTTTTAAATATTTTTTTATTGATTTCCGTAACTTGATGATTTTTATCATTAAATACCAATATATGAATACACATATAATTGACAAAAACCATTGCTTATTTGCATAAGAAAAAAATTAAGTAATTGTCAAACAACTGTAAATTAAAGCATAGAAATGCTTTGAGTTATTTTAATGATCCATTTGGTTATAATACATGTTTCTTTGACTCACTGAAGACAAATCTTTGTTGATGCTTCCAAAATTCATTCTTACCATTAACACATGACCTGTTAACTAACTTTCAAGTCAAACCACGAAGGTTAATTAATCAAAAGGCCTACAATCAAGGGATCAAGTGACAACTTAATTACAAAGAGAACGATGAGCACATACAAAGAAACATAAAGAAGAAATCGAGTACATGGAGCTATTCTTATTCATGTGCTAATCATGTTCGAATGAACTAAGTGTATAACAATAACAGATACCTTTCCAAAATCAAACTATGGGAAATCAAAATCAACAGAATGCATCTGTTTGAAGACAAATACACCAAATTATGTTAATTCTTCAATGTGTAAACTAAAAATTTAACATAGTAAATAAAAATTTGTGTTCAATAAAACCACCAAATAAAGCTACTATGTTAGGAATTCACAATATTAGCAATACATACCATTGATTCAATGGTCATTCTTCAAGAACAAAACTCATGTACGAATGAATAAAGAAAAAAAAAAGGCGATTTTTATTGCATAAAGTAAAAAAGTTTCTTCATAAAATCATATTTTCAAATTCACATTAAAAAAATCGTCGACAAAACCCACAACGAAATAGCATCTATTGTAAACAACACAATCTTGAACCAATAAAAGTAAAATCAAAGAAAACTATTGAAGAACTAAATAAGGAAACCAAGATAAATTTACAGGTAAAAAAGCCAAAAGCAAAGAGAAAATCTGCTACAAGATTTCAAACTTCAAACAATAAGAAATATCAAAAAAACGAAAACCATAAATTGCGCCCTTTAATTAGATCCTTGAAGTAAAACTCTAACAGAGCAAAAATTTTGATTGGTACCTGATTAGTAAGCAAACAATAGGGCTTAGGAGACTAAATAGATTCTTAAAGGCGTAAGATCGTGAAACCAGTTTACCTGTTAATTCAGTGGTGATTTGTAAATGGAGAAGAAGGATTAGAGACGAAATAGGAACATACCTTTTAGATACCTTTTTGATGTCGATATGGATGAAGATTAGGATCATCGGGATGAGAGAATAGACGCAGAAACATAAACGATGTTGGAGAAACGATTCGGGTTAGAACATGAGAAGGACTTTGCTCTGTGCACGAGTGTGTGGGAGATCTTAGATTCGTAGCCCTTTTGCAAACTCAACAAACACGAGATTCACACACTACTGAGAGTCGAAAACTGATGAAGATAAAAATATATGAATGTAGAAGAAGCAGATGGAAAATCACCACGAATGTTAAGCAGAATTGCCGGAAATTTTTTAAGAACTTTCGGGTTTCTAACAGATCCGCGTGTTTTTTTTAGGGTTAAGTTTGGGCGGGATAATAAAGTCTAAGATTGATTTTGGTGATGCCAAGTGGCATCTTTGTTAGTTATTTATTAGTAATAGAAGATAAGTGTCCTCGTAATCCACAGGTATGTGCGATTTAAACAAGTTAAGTGATTTTAATATACTAAAATTAAGGGATTTCATTTCAGGTGAAACTTGTAACATATTGTAGAATACATTCTAATCCTGGTGTCTGACAGGAAAAAAAAGGGGCTTGGATAACTAACAAGGCAAAGCAGTATAATGTTTTTCATGTCCTTTGTTCAATAACTGGAACCCCTGGTCCATAAATCAAACGACAACGGTCACAGAACGAACCAACTAGTCGAGAAGACACTTCCTTAAAGAACATGGATGCCATCTGTATAAACACACTCATAGAACTAGGTTACGCTTCTGTCAGAAAGAAAGATACATAATATATTTAACTGAATTTATTTAAATATTTACCTGCGAATAAAATGGTGACTGGAACTTAAAATCCACAAAAAAATGGAGGTTGCAAGTCCCCGGAGAAGGTCCTGGATGGAACTCCCAGATGTTTATTAAATGGTCAAAAAGATTACTTTGAGATGAAGTTGTCTGAAAAATGGGAAAAAGATTTCAGAAACATTTCACAATCTTTAAAACAATAATATTAACAACAATCTATTACCTTTATCAATTTGGGTTTCATCAATTTGACATGAGATACGTAGCTTTCAACAAGAAATTTAAAACCGATTTCCAGCTCAGCATCAAATGAACCATCAGAATGCCGTCTAACTATGTCTGATCGTCTACACCACGGCAGAAAATCCTGATACATGTCAACAGCAGCAACCACTGCATACATCTGTTCCGGGGAATACCTAAAAAACTAAACCGTTTCTATCATGCCAAAAACAAGAGCAATACTTTAACATTAAAAAAGAAGTGCAATTATTATTACCCCAAAATACGCTTCTCCTCATGAACTTTTGATAAACCTGTTCCCCCTTGATCTCCATCACTGCAGCCAAGAAATCCTCTCCTTTGAACGATACTACTGAAATATTTATTTTGTAAACACAAAGGAACGACCTCGTGGATACCACCAACTGGTTGACGTGAAGGCTGGAAAGCTTCAACATTTGAAATGCTTTTAAAGAACTGATGCTGAACATAACTTTCCAGTTTAGGTTTATTCCTTGGACATCTGATTAGCTGTCCACCATCATTCTTGCACATAAACAACCGCCTGACAGCCCATGAACTTGGTGTTAACGATGGCATCGGAGAGAATATTAACTAGAAATGTAAAATAAACAAAAACCATCAGATCATCATGCATGTAATTTGGGAAAGAAAGTGAGTCAATAACAAAAAAGTAAAAAACATTGCAAGGTCACAGCATGTTTTTTTATTGCACTAGTGATCTTCCAATTCATATTTACAAAAGTTACCAATAGCAATCCAACTGTTTAACTACAAACAAACAAACAAACAAACAAGTGATCTTCCAACTGTTTAACTACAGAAGGTCTAAATGTTACCTAGATTCATTTTAGCCTACTTTAATGTTTTGGGATAAACTATATGATTAAATGCGCAAGAGAAAAGATATAAAATATCCAATGTCCATATGTATAACAGCTGAAGGAGATTACAAACTTGCAACAGAAATGAATTTAATCAGAAGTAGCCATGCACATGAAATGCCGCCTCAAGACCTTGAGGTGTTTTTTTTATTATTATATATATATCTAAGACACATCTAAGGCGAGTGTGCTTTTCAAAACTAACCCATCAAGTATCAAACTTTCAATCACAAACTAGACAACTCTCTGGATTTGGTACACAGAATGTGGCTTGGTTGGAATGAGCAAAACCAAAAACCCAAAAACTAACAACGATCTACTTGTTTCTAGCAATCTATATACAATCCTACATCGAAGCTTGTTTTGAAACAAGTCAAGTTTGTGAATCAATCTCGCTCTCTAACGGTTGCACCAGAGGCTCTCATATGCTTCTTCTAAGGAACCTTGTTTACATTGTAGAGAATTCATCAATTATAAATTGTTTAAAAAGATCATGCCTATATTCCTTAGTTTCAGACCGTCATCACTGAGAAACTCACTTAAAAAAAATTATTTTTTTGGTTCTCAATATATTTATAAATAATGGTTAGATCCGCTAACAACAAGTTTTTGCCAAAAAACCTAATACTAAATTTGTATTTTTTTGGAGTTACATCACCAGTACCCGTGACGAAACAATCTGTTAATCAAATACCCAATAACCTCAATTAGGGTTAGAAGAAAGCATGCCGTAGAATCTTAGTTATAATCTAACCCATTCTAAACCTTTAAATATATACTCAACCCAAATTTACACATTTGGGTTAAGATTGCCAGCGTTAGATTGAATGCACAATATGATATGCGGTAAAATAAGACCCCTCACTGCTCATTTATGCTTAGATTTCTTGTCTAACACCGAATTATTAGTATAAAAAATCAGTTTCACAAATGTTAATGTGTTCCAATAATATCCTACGGAAACGAAGAAACATCTAAGTTTTGGGAATTACGTTGTACCTACAAATTTCAACAACTGCAACAATTTCTGGAACACAAATCGGAGTTCCAGATTGAAAATTCATCCGGCGATGAAACCAATTGAATAGCAAATTCAAAAGAAGTGATTACCTTCAGAATCTGATGGAATTCAAACTCCGACACCGTGCATCGCCTTTGATGTTGAATTAGCGAGGTTAAATTCCAGAAAATCAACGAAAGAGGATTTTATGTTTTGATCGGTTAATACACAAAATTTGGGAATGAAAGCAGGGTCACCGTCTAATTTACGAATGGACCTCTTTTCTTAATTTCAAGCCTCCGGCTATAATTTTTAAAAAAATAAATAAATAAAACAACGAACAAAAAACAAAACAAAACAAAAAACAAAAAAAGCTGTATAAAATGGTTATTTCGTGTAGAATTTAAACGGTGATTTATTTTTTATTTTTTATTATTTTGTCAGCCAAGGTTAAATTATATTATAGCACATCTAGCAAGTAACTAGTTAAAAGAACCTCTACAAAATATCTTATCTTACTTAATTAATAAATAAAGGTTTTTTAGAGACATTTGTCGTGTTTCTGTAGCACCTTGATTTTTTTTCTCATCTTCCTCCTATTAAATATACTTTTAACGCAATTTTAAATTAAAAATAAGACTTTTTTAATACATTAAAAATATTTTAATATTAAAAAACACACTTTTGTAAAATACCAAATTATTATAAAAATTAGAATTTTTAATAATAGTTTTACAAAACGAAATATTTATATAAACGAACTTTAAAAACTTAGTGTTAAAAAATAATATAATTATTTTATTATTTAATCTATGAAATTATATTTAATCATATTTTACATTAAAAAATCATCATATATAGTTTAAATTTTTATTGGTAACTGTTAATTAATAATATTTTTTATTCATCTCGTGTAATACACGGGATACTAACCTAGTTACAAATAAACAGCGGATATTTAACCATATATTTTTTTTCACAATTTACTCGCATGTGTTCTTTCTTTAAGAGACCTGTGTTGCAACATGTTGGCTTTATTAATAGAAACTAGGTTAAATCGCGTGTGTTACACAGGTTAAAAACTGAAATGATATGTATTTTATAAGAAAACTTATTATTACAAAACTTTCATTTTTTCTAAAACTACAAAATTTAAAATAATTAATTTAAAAAAACAACAACTATTGTATAGAAAAAATTCATGTTTTGTAAACTTTTTTAATTATGTTTTTTGATGTAAACTTTTTTAATTATGTTTTTTGATAAAAAAAATATTTCTTTTTTGATTTATTAAAACTAATTTTTAATATGTTAAAGGTATATAATATAATTAGTCATTAGATTTATAATTATTTAATAAATTAGATGATATAATCATGACTATCATTTTATTTGAGAGATAATGAATGAGAGTATAAAAAATGACATGTGGCAAGAGTATTGTAATATATTGACATATGGCAAAAAAAGATGTTTATTTATTATAATAGCTAGTTAATAACCCGTGTGTTACACGGTTGAAATAATAAAAAAAGTTTTAAAAACATATTACTTACATACAGGTTACATAATAATAAAATTAAAACAGTCCAGTATACACAAAGAGAATAAAGTTACTCATGAATCATGACTAACTCAAGCTTTTTTGGGATTTAAAACGAAATGAAATTTTGGCGACTGTCTTCTTAATTATATATTACAAATTTTCATCTTTAAATTTCTTAACCATCATTTATGATCGCTGAGTTTAAAAGTTCTTCTGTTACACGGTTGGAATTATGAATTATACATAATTTTAATGTTTATACAACAGGTGTTATTTTTAAGAAAGTTACGTAATTTTAAAGTTTATTAAAATATTATTAGATAGTGAATGGATGAAAGGAATCATGTAATCGTTTTAAATTAACAACTGATCTTAAATAGATAGAATTAAACAATGGGGTAAATGAATTAAGTTTAAATGAAAAACAATCTTAATTGTCAATTTACCTTAATTATGGATTAAATTTTAACGGGAAAATGAAGCTAAAAATAGTCTAAATGAATGCCAAGTGGCATCACAAAACCTTCTTTTATTATATTAGATAGATAAGACTGACATAACATGTCTAAGACGATACATATGAAAAGACATAAAACACAAAATGGGTAAACACAAACATGACAAAAAAAAATTCCATGTCGGTTTTTCCAAATATGAAAACGACATGTTTAAATCATGTCAACACGAAATGACACATTAAGGAACCTGTTAACACTATAAACATGTATTTATTTTAAATTTTTAATTAAAAACGTATTAAAATGTATTTGTTCTAATCAGATTTTAATTGGTATTTAAACATGTATAAACATATATTAACATGTCTTAACATGTTAACGTTTTTTTACTTATTTAGACATAAAAATAAATAGTTCTTCAAGTGTCGACATGTTCTATACACGAAACATGTTAAGCGTAAACACGAAACATGCTAAATTTGTGTCGTGTTTAACATGTCCGTGTCTAAAATTCTCAGCTCTACAAAGAAACGTATGAAATTACAACTGATCTTAGTTACAAATATTAAAACATAGATAGACAACATTATTACTTCATATACGTTGCAATATATGAATTTTTTAAAAAGTAAAACTTACGCTCGTTGGTTTCATGGTCGGGGCAATTATTATTGTATCTTTACAACAACTAAAAGGGCTACTCGAGATCATTCATTTCACCAGTAAAATGCAAATTATATATATTTTAAATTAACAAAGAAAAATTATCATGAGAAATCATATCATACATAATATAGGAGATAAATTTTATATCTTGAGAAACACGCTCACAATAGCATATTTGAAATTATGAATAAGTTACGTCATTTTAAAAGAATGATAACAAAAAGTGAAAACAATTTAAATGTAGTTAGAATATCATATCTTTGTAATAATTAGACTTATGAATCCCGAAAGTCTTTTTTTAAAAGAAAAGGTATAGTATATGTAACCCGAGCAGAAACATAAATAGGATCAGTTTTGACATCAAAGTTAACCCAACCAAAAATACAGACATAATTTTAAATAATATTTATATTGAAAAATAGTTAAAAAAAAAGTTACAACATTAACCTTAGTTATATCAAACAATTATATTTTAAGCGGAGTAAAGAAAAAAAAAAGAAAAAAAGTTTCTCAAAAGGAATTTAATCTCTCGACCTTTCGAAAAGAAAGGATTGAGATTTAATTTTCTTGAAATACAGACACTATATATGTGTGTGTATTATATTATAAATGGTTTTGAAAAAAGGAAGAAGAAAAAGAAAAAAGGTTAAGGAAGAAGAAAAAGAAAAAAGGTTTAGTCTGGCCTCGAGCACGCGGCCTTTTGTTTCAAGAACACATTTTTTAATAGAAGTTTTTTTTTATTTCTTAATGCTCATCGGCGTTGTCACACGTACATAAAACTAAATATGTAAGAAGTTACCTTTTTTTAAGTTATGGAAGATAAATGATAAATTCAACACTTTATCAAATTAAAGGGATCAAAATGATTAAATATATAAAAGAAACATATAAAGTTGCATTATACATATGAAAAAATATTATTTCTTGTATGTTACGACACATACATGATCTAATAAAAGTAATGACAGAAATTTTTTAATAGAAGCAATGTAAGGAGTTAGTTTCAGTTATGTTAAATAAACGAAAATGATAAAGTAGAAATTTTAAAAACTCAAGAAAAACAAAATGATTAAATATATGAAAAAAACGTATTAAATTGTGTTATACGTAAAAAAAACTCTTATACCTAACAACCTAATAAAAGTAAATGACAAAAAAATTAAAAGAAAAAAGGGTACCCCGGAAGGTTTCGAACAAGAGAAGTTGCATTCAAAAGGAGAGTGACGTAACCGTTGGACCAAGACCCAACTTTTTGAATTCCTTTAGAAAGATCTATTGAGATATAAAAGTTTTAGTGAATTCCTAACATCCTATTGGCCACCGACTTTGCTTTTTAAGTTATATATAAATTCGGTTCAATGATTTATGATTGGAACAATTCGACTAAATTTAACTAGCGACTCATTAATTATTATTCATATTTAATTAATTATACTTTAAATAACAGTTGTAATTATAAAGTTTGAAATTATTATTCTTAGGGCTGGTCTTGGGTATATGCAAAGTGAGCAATCGCTCAGGGTTTATTCTTCCAAAGGGCTCGAAATTATAAAAAAAATTATGCATTTTATATATGTATGTATGTATAATGCTTTTTAAATAAAAACTTATACCTAATTGTAAAAGGCAAATTGTTTTAGTTTTGTCTTGTTATCTTCCTAGCATAGAAACATGTGTATTACAATCTTAAATGTATATACAACTAGCCTAAAACCCCGTGTATTACACGGGTTGAATAATAAAAAATATAATTTATTAACATTAAATAATAATTAATATTTAAAAATTATAAAATTATATTTAGGATAAATTATAATTGAATCATTCTTATTGTTTATTAAATTTCAATATATTAGTACACTACGTTAAACCCCGTGTGTTACACGTGTTAAATAAATAAATTTTAAAATTATTTATTTAAAATAGCTTATAACATATTTCTAAAGATGTTTTATAAAAAATTAAAAATACGAATTATAATGTAATCATATAATTTAACAAATTAAATTAAATTAGTATTATTTAGGAGAAAAAAGCAATATAAATCAAAATCTAATAAAAAGATGTTTATAAGTAATTAATAAGAGAGAGAGGCGGGAAAACCAAATTTTAGATAGCCTAAAAAACTGACACGTGGCATATAAAACCTTTATTTATTATATAGTATAGATTGTTACTATATGAACAAGTTAAAATGTTATGAAAATTCAATAAAATTCGAGTTTTTAAATCACAAATCTCTAAAATCTCTTTGTACGAACACTTAACGTACATTCTTTAAACTTTATTCTTTTTATCTAGATCTAACAACTTCAAACTATCTTTACTTTTGACTTGAGATAAGATGACATAAAATTAGGCATGCGTAAAAAGTGATTTTTTCAAGTTCAAACCAATCTTGGACATATATTGTCTTTGACTATTGTTTATCATCATTGTAAACACACGATAACTAAAAATTGTCTTTAAAAAAAATCATGAAATACATGTTCGATTACTAATATTGGTTCAAAAAAAAAATCATGATTGTAAAGTGATATGAGCCTAGTTTCATTACAAAGATCACTTTTTTGATTAATATTCCTTAAAAAGCATGACTGAAACACCAATTTTTAACAGTAAACTATTGTTTGATAATCCGAAAATCGCATCAAGAAATAGGTGAGTATAAATTTGGAATTGAAATTTCGAATTAGAGATTCTAAAATTAATAATTTACTTTTTAAAATTTCATATAATATAATATTTTTGGATTTATTACACATTATTAAATAAGCCATATTGATATTTATATTTATATTTTCTGATTTAGTACGAGTACATATGTTAATGTTTGTCAAAAATTATCTATTGTTTAAGTTTTTAAATATAAGCTCGTTAATTATGGTAAGTTTGTTAGACAATTAATCATGGTTGTAGTAGTCGCTAGACGCTAGTCGGACGTCGAGGTACCGCCTAGGAATTAATTGAGATTAATCGGCGCTAGGCGTATTGAAATTTTTATATGTAATTTTACAAATATATATTATATACTCACATCAATATCAATAATTTAATATAATACTTCAAATATTTTAAAAATAAACTTAAACATACTAAGTTAAGTACTGTAAATTTCAAACTAAAACATCAAGTTCAAAATTTAGAGAGTGATTTCGATGTTAAATGGTTGGATTCAATGTTTCAGAGAAATATTAAGAATTTTGAGTTGAGAAATGTCTAAATATTAAAGGAATTGGTCCCCTTTTTCCAAAAAAAGTCAAAAAAGTAAAAAAAAAAAAAAAAAAAACTGACTAGGCCGCTTAGGCCAAAATCGTGACAGTAGAGGGGCATTTAACGCGTAGGTCGATTTTTACAACTGTGCAATTAATACCTAACAAATATAGTTGCATTGTAGACGTGTATTTGAATTTGTTTTCAATCTAAATTAAATTTATCAATTTTAAATTTTAAAATTGTGTTTTGTATCTAGAATGATCCATTTAGAACTTAATTTTGTGTCTAGTAATCAACGGGAAAAATAAAAAAATGAATATTTAGAAAAATAAGAAGTGTCTTCAAAAAGTACTCTTTTATTAAAGTAGGTAGATTAATATTTGATTTAAAAGAGTAGGTAGATTAATATTTGATTTTTTTAAATGCACTTAACATTTAATTATATTTTAACTAAACTCATTTACTAGTTCTCTAATTACCATTAGCTCATTTAAATGTAAATATATTTTAAATGTAATTATGTAAAGCCAATAAAAAAAACACCTCAAAGAAAACATTTACCATCTTTTTATTTTTTTATCACAATTATAGTCATTTTATTTTTGGTAGAATCATGCATAGGCAGACAGCAGACTCATGTGAGAACGAGGGTCGACCAAGCCTAGCGAACTTTCTATTTTTTTAATGTTACGTATATGATCCGATCTCCACCCTCAAGAAATTTTGCCCCGAGGCTCAAGAAAATTTGAGGAATACGATGAAGCCCAATTTAAAACCATTCTTTCCAATTTAAAACCATTTGAAAGAAGAAAAAAAAACATAAAATCAACCAAAGTGACAGCTGATATGACATGTCGCATGTGTCGAAACTAAACAATAAATCACTTGATGAAATTTACGTGAGCCCTAAACATAACTCATCTACTGCAGCCTCAACCCTGCAAACAAACACAACACACCCTCACTGTCACAGATCGTTAACACAGGCTACATTTTTATAAGACATTTAATGAACTAAGAAATCGTGATAACATATATCAATTTAACAACAAACAAACGAATAAAATACCAAGAATAAAGACCCCTTACTTGCGCTACCAACTAACCCACAAAAAAAAAAAAAAAAAAAAAGAAACTAATTGATGGTTTTAGCTGAACTATCTTGATTTTGAGTCTCAAAACTGTTCATCCACCTTCTCATTACCATATAATCTACACCTTTACTTCTTTACTGTGTGTTTTCTAACCATCACACACTTGAAGTCAGATTCATAACTGCATTGCCAATTCTTTTAAAGGCTAATATGGGTTAATTATGCTTAATAACCTCATGTTAAAAAAGTTAAAATGGTCATCTGGAACACCTCATTTTGTGTTCTTTTATTATCAATAGCAACAGGGAGAACCTGATCGGGCTTTACTTGTATGAACTTACATAAGTATTAGCGATTTCAGTGGTGCATCAGAAATGCAGTTGGGAACAACCTGGTTTCATAAAAATTCTAAATTAGTGACTAGAACATGATTACATTCATAAAAAAGAATAAATATACAAGTTTTTTATTTTTATTTTTATTATTTTTTTTTTATAATCAGTTCTGCAAATTACCTGATCATTGCTCGAGTGAGCAATTTTTGATGTTCGTGTCCTTTTTCCGCTGCATGACGCGTCTTCGACAAAATTTTGATCCGTCACCTCTGCAAATATGGAATGTTATTAAGATAATTGCCATCAAACTAAACTAAACATACCCAACGAAATCCCAAATATGGAATGTTATTAAGATAATTGCCATAAAACTAAACTAAACATACCCAACGAAATCCCAATGTGTGGGGTCGGGGAGGGATGGATCAAAACAAACCTTACCTCTACTACCCAAAATGTGGTAGAGAGGCGGCTTCGTACAAGACCTCCGGCCATCAAAGTATATGTTAAAAAAACGAATTTTATACTTGTAAGTAGTTTAAAACTCAAAAGTACCTGTATTACTGCGACCTGTATCTTGATGCAACTGAGAGTCAGATACATGATATTGCAGTGAGCTTGAAGTTGAAGACAGTCTTTTGCGGGATCCATTTGTGAAATGTAGGATCCAAGGATTGTCTAAGGAAAGTGCATCTTTCAGTTGTGATTTTTCTCTATTGAAACATTTTTTCGACCAACAGCCACACTGAAGAATCTTAAACTGACAAATACAATGTATCAGAAGGGTTAACAACTTAACACGAATAAAAAGGTTCCGATGAGATGTATAAATAGGATAAATGAGGAAATAATGGAGAATGATGATCCGATTTTGAACCTGGCCAGAAGGGATACAAATGTTGGGATGGTTTCTCCAAGTTGAAATTGCATCACAGGTGCAAATACTTTGTCTTTGACAAGCTTGCATACCCAAAGAGTTGTATAATTGGTCGACAAATGATGCTTCTATCGACTTTAGATATAAACTATGCTTTTCATTGGTCCACTTTGATGATTCCTCTTTCTGAAAGTCCAAATTTAAGAAATTATAGTTAGCACCTCATTATGAGATAACAAAACATACATTAAAAAAAATAATCCTTTGTTCTATCACCACAGAATGTACTCAAATGAACATAATACATACCACTTTGACATTTGTCTCAAATCAACACTGATGCTGACCTTTCAAGTCATTTTACAATGAGTCAATTATTCTTTAAGTTGCGGTACGAATTTACACATGTAAGACTTTAGTTGTTGATTTACTATGCTTCTGACCGGACTAATGGTTACTAGGTGATCTCAAGGATTTTCAAGGGCAAACACCTATTAATCCATGCAAATAAATGAATAACTATCATACCTGATGAATAATTGTTTAAAATATGTAATATCAGCCCCCTCTTACCAACCTTACCAACCAATATTGTGCACTTTGCCAGCAAGGAGCTCATGGCTTTGTTTTTTATTGTCCGGGTAGGGACTTCCAGGAGGGTGACCTCCTAAAACTACTACAACTGCAAGCTTAACAAACGCCCCAAACATAATCATGTCTTTGATGCCCATGTTTACTTTTGTGGATTAAAAGATGCAAGATTTGACTAAGGTGTCACAAATCCTCTGTGTCTAAGAATACATAACTAAGATTTACCTTAAATAAACATTAATCTGCTAGTTATCTAATAGAACCACAAAAGTTGGTTTACTTTGAACCCAAAATATCACCAACTTCTCATGCATCAACACAATACACTTTACCTAAACAACATAGAGTATTTAGGAGAATAACAAACATAACCAATAAAAACCTCACAATATTATAAATTCAATATTTGAAGCTCATATGATCGATTTCAAAGCGATTACTCTCCAAATCCAGCACAAAACATCGAATTCAAACACCCAAACACATCATAACATATCTTAATTTGCAAAACATGACAATCGATACAATATCCTAACAAAGCAACAACAATAACAGTCATAGAAGGCAAATCCAATTGAACTAACATGTAAAGAAATATACCTCGTAATTCATACATAATAGGCAAAAAAAACCCTAAGTACACCTTAGATCACACCGACAAATAAAAAGAAACATATATTAAAATGATTGAACACGGATCTAACAGCATACGATTACTAAACAGATGCTAAAAATGAAGAGGAATTAGACTACCATGATTGAACTTTCCTCTTGCTCCACATGATCATTCACCAACATATCGTCACCGGTCATCTCATAACACGTCTCCGGCAACGTCACCGTCACCGTCGCAGACGGAGAAACTTTATCATCCATATCAAAAATCAAAATAAAGATATTAAAAAACGAAGAAAAAATCGGGTGTTTGGATATTTTCTGGTGAGAAAATGAAACCGAGTAAAAGGGCGTATATGAGGGGCCTTGAAGGGGAGGAATAAAAACTGCCAGCTGTCATATGCTTTTACACGTGTCATGGCGGAGCCACGTCACATAAGAGCCAGGTCGGCGATCAGATATTTTCCTGCCGTTGATTTTTATATACGTGAATCAGATATTTGTCACAAGTACGAAATATCAGCCGGTCCCTTGCTTTTCTCATGTCTCAATTTACATTTTTGACCAATAAATTCGAATCTCATAAAAAATAATAATACGACGATATCTTTTAAGATCACTTGTACAAAAGATGTATGCTTTTTAGTAATAATTAATTTTGTTAACTTTTTATCAAATTTCTTCACCTTATTTAAACGTTCATATTTCATACTAAAGGGGTTTTGCCTTACCGGTACCCTATGTCTTTCTAAATGAAATATCATGAGTTCCCTCTTAAGACGAAATAGGGGTCTTTGAGAGGTCAGGAGGTTTTCTGATGCGGTTTCCTCCTGAGGTGGTAGTGGGGTCTCAACGGAGGTCATGGCAACTAGACATTGGTGACATGGCCTGAAAATCAGTGTTTCACACGTTGAGATCAAATGCCGTTAAAAAAATTAAACGTTCATAACTTTTACATATGACATTATTTTGTGAAAAATATATATAACATAAAAACAATACAAACATTTTTTATCTTCAAAATTAGTATGGTGTTGATATAAGGGAAAAAATGTTTTTTTAGTTTGATTCAAGTAAGGATGACATAATCACGAATATAAATGACAATGATCTTTAAAAAACACAATGTCATGTTAAAAGACACAATTAACTGTCAGAAAAACAAAAAAAAAGGATAATTATACACACGTTTAAAAAAAACACAATAACGATAATTACAAATATTTGTAATTAGTATATCTCATGTGTTCATTAAATGACAATAAGCATGATGTCTGTATTTTAAAATTAATATAATATATATAAAATAATATTTTTAGTGTCAAAATATCGTTGTCTTTATTCTAAGATCTTTTGTTCAGGATAACATAAAGAAAATATGCTTCCGAAATTGAACTAAATGAATATAATTTAAAGTAAGAGAAATAAAGCAATACAATTATACTATATTTAAATAAATATTATCCAAAAAAACATCGAGATAAAGAAGTCTATCTTGAATTCCAAAGAATTTGATAACGACGTGATCCTTTTGAAAATTTCGAACTCCTTCAGAAAATTCTCTCTCTAGTTTCGTTGCTTCCAAACTCCTTTTGAAAATTTCAATTCGCAAATACTTAAATTTAAGTTTATATATTCGTGGACTAGAATGTTTCATTTTACCCTTAGATGTATTATTATTAATTTTTTTGGGTAAATTTTACTTAAATAGTGTTATTGTAAAAAAATATTTAAAAGTAAAAAGTGTTAAAGAAATTTAAGACCATTAGATTTGTAAAGAAAAAAGTTGATAAAAAGGTATTTTAGTTATTGTCACTTTTGTTTACTTTAAATAAAATACCTCGCTTTTTTCAAACGTTTATGACAAAGATGATCGTTTTATTTTTTTAAAAAGGTATAGTATTGTTTTA
This sequence comes from Mikania micrantha, assembly GCA_009363875.1. NCBI lineage: Eukaryota > Viridiplantae > Streptophyta > Magnoliopsida > Asterales > Asteraceae > Mikania > Mikania micrantha. Next base: position 28,652,845 of record CM018690.1, on the reverse strand, counting down.
TGAAAATATAAAAAATTATGTTTCGGCTTCGTGTGTTTTATAACGTGTCATTGTGTTTTTTCGCTTGTCATTATGTTTTACTGTTTTTCCGAATAAAATGTTAAAATAACACAATTATGTACTTTTAATAACAAAAATAATAAAATAACAACAAATTTACCTAATACATAAAAATGACAAAATAACCTAAATGATTTAAAAATTTAAAGCACGTGATAAATACATATAACACAATAACATGAACTGCATGTGTTTATTTTAAATGATATGTTCTAAAAACACAATGATAATACACCACAATTGTGTATTTCTAATAAGTAAATCATTAATTAGATAACAATTTTATTTAATATATAAAAAATAGACAAAATAACGTAAAATGAGCTGAAACATATATCACGGTACTGAATGCATGTTACAAAATAACCTGAAATCTAAAACATAATAACCAAAATGCCATCTTTAAAAAATTTAAGAACATATAATATGTCAATTTCATATCAACCCTTACATTTTTTTCTCAATTAAAGTGTTATTTACAAGAATTATATACCATATAATGTGTATTATATGTGTAAGCGTGTTCTATACTAATGTTTTTCATATGCTAATTGAAACCAAAATTATATTTCTAGCATTCTATCTTAATCGTATCTTAAAAAGTAAATATGCGTGACTTTAAAATTCATTATAAAATATATCTTGATGTATTACTTTTTTCCATTTTCACTTATCACATTCCCACCTTGTAAAAGTAAAATCTAACAATAAAAAAACTACAAAATAGCCCTTTACTATCATTAAGCATTTGGATTTCAGGTCAAAATTGATGGGTTCATGAGAAATGAATTAAAAAAAAAAATACTACCATTATTTTCTCCTAAGGATGTTTTTCTTTTATAAAACTTACCCTTAGAATAAAAGAAACATTCCATCAATTTCAAAATTCAAAGAATAATGAGGGGAGAGGTGATAAATTATATCAAAAAGCAATTTATTCCATTGTGTTGGTATCATAATGGTGGTATACTGATATGTAAGAGGTACAAGAGAATTTTCAATTCAAGACTTCAAGTAATCCAAAACTATTGTTGTTGGCTGATACTGTTTCAACCACCTTTCTATGCATTAAAAAAAAAGGTCTCAACTGTGCCCACCGGACACCGTCGGAGGAATGACGCGACCTCGACAAAGGGATAGATTCACCTCGACGCGATCTATCGGCTGCGAAGACGACGGTTGAAGATCGACCAGGGGAGCGGCTACCATTTTTGAGGTTTAGTAAAGAGTGATGGTATTTTTATTTTCATTCAGATATTGAACCAAACAGTCTTAATTGATTTAGCATTTACTGGTTCAAACCCTCTTAACCATTCAGACATTTTAACCATTTAGCACTTAATGGTTTAAATGTTACCACTTACCCAACAGCCCTTAGGTATGTTATATTTCTATCTATAAACTATTTTAAATTAATTTATACATTTACTCAAGAAACAGACAAATTTAATAAAAATGGCTCTCAAGCAGTGGATCTAGTTCTAATTTACAATGCTCATTATGATTCAAGAAACAAACACAATTTCAATGATCTTTATGATTTCAGTTTTCTAATTGGAGGTAATTAGCCTGGACCATTGTCATAATTTAAAATTTAAAGAATAATACATGTAATACCATATAAACTACAAGAGCTGTTTTCATTGCACTTTGCATCCAAAAAAAAGTTGACTTTGAAGCCGTCTATAGCAGTTTATGAAGTGAATTATGAAAATCAAAATTGTATTAAGACTGATCTTCTCAAATCATTGTATTTTTACATTAAACACTTGCGAATAAAGCCGTATGTGACATCTAAATGCTTGCATATAAAAAACAGTGCGATTTGACCTGGCTAGAAGTCAACTTTTGTGCTCCTGCTCATGCTCCTCAGGCAAAGCAGTTCCTTTTAGATCCATATGGCCTGTAAACAGGCTGATAACAATTAGAAGCATTCAATATCATTTTGTCATTTTTGAAAATTATGTTAAAGCCATTTGCAAATAATCACAATAAGTGACTGAAAAGATGAAGCAAATGATGGAATCAACATACCAAACAATGACACCAATGATGGGGGCTTGGAAGGTCCATTTGACCTCATATCTATGCCTGAAAAACAATAATCAGTCAACAAAAAATGCTACTTTCTGCTTGATCAATGTATTCTATCATAAAATTTAGCAAATACATGACGATATACAGAACCACAAACTATACTAGTTAAATAAAAGACTGTCACACAAGGCAGATTTTCAAGAATAGATGTCTTCTATCATATTTATTCATATCAAATACACTGATTACAATTGTTTTTTTTCCATTACTCCATGATGCTCTTATTTGCATCATTTAGAGGTGGCACCTTCAACCCCTTCAATTACAAATGGAAAGATTTGGGTTGTGGTTTATATCAAACAAGAGGTCAAATAACGCCAAATGGTTTGGAAACCAAACAAAGCTTTTTTTTGTTTTTGTTTTTTGCATACAACCTCCTAAATAGTTTCTTATTCTAATTGAGGCTACAACTGTAATATGTTTTGTTATCATGAATAACTGTTTACTGAAATTTAAAGAACGGATAATAGAGCATATGTGGGCCGATCCAATCATACGTGAGCCATACTAAAAATGAACCATTTAAACCCAACCCATATTGACTACCAACTATTCATGTTGCCAACTTTAGCTTTATTTGAACAGTGTTCTAAATATATGATAATTGTTAAAATTTACTATGTTTTGCTTTAATGTGATGAAGGGGTTATTTATAACAGTCTCCAACTAAAACTGCTCACGAAGCATACCTGAAGTTCCAACTGATTTCAACATATCTGATTTCTTGAAAGTATATCCAATGAAATTAGAGTCTTTTGAAGTTAACATCTGCAAGTTTACACGAAAGATGTAATACAACTATAACTTAATACCAAAACTGATAAAGTGACACAAAATGGAAGCATAAGCTAATTCAACGCAATTTTTAATTAGACACATCACAACATAATGACGAAAACAAAAAATGCAGACAGGTTTTTCGCAAAAAGTTAAATTTATTACCTTTCTCCAAGGTCCCACTCTTGGTACCGCTGATTGAGGATCTTCCACCTAGATAGCATAAAATTGGCAAAGGGAAACAATACAATAAAAATATCATCACTCTTTTTCAAGGGAATGTAACAAGGTTTAGGGTCATAATCAAATTATGCTGAAACTTACTGGAAAGGCAATAAAATGAAAAAAGAGAGACATTAGCAACGATTTATATGTTTTAATATGGGAAAAAAACGTAAAATAACTTTTTTTTTCTGATTCAGTCATCAGAAGCATTAAAAAACGTTGAGCTCCACACGCAAAAGACCAGCTTGAATCTGTGAGTAATGGAGCTTGAAAAGGGTTCCATATTTTTAAAACTAGTTCTACAATTTACTAAAGCCCGTTTAAACCATTATTTTAAATAATCACTAAATATTCATTAGAAATAATGGAGCTTGAAAAGGTATCCATATTTTTAAAACTAGTAATACAATTTACTAAAGCCCGTTTAAACCATTATCTTATATAATCACTAAATATTCATTATAAATTAAAGCACTTACTTCAGGGAACTTCTCAAAATTCTGAGTATCAAGTTCTCCAGTGACGATGGGTTTGTAGGCAGCTTCCATTTCATACAGCATATCCCACTTCACCCCCTTAAACCATGGATGTGCCTAAAAGAAACATAATAAATTAGTAAGAGAGCAAAGACTTCAAAACAGAAGTGCTAAATGTTTTAATTAAGATTTTTATAGCTCAAGTGTTCGAATCCTACGCAAATATGCAATTGGTTATAGAAAAAATATATAATTGTCTACCTACCTTTATTTCTTCCACTCCACCAGTCCCCAACCTGGATTCCACATCACATAGTAAATTGCAGATCAGATCCCGGGCCTCCTTTGAAACTTTTGGTTCCTCAGGGAATTTCAAACACGTCCTCCAGTTTATAATTTTGCGACAAGTCATCCTAGGATCATCAGAACAAAATGGGGGATAACCAATAAGCATTTCATACATAATTGCCCCTAGTGACCACCAGTCACACTCCATTCCATATCCTTTCTTTAGCAACACTTCAGGTGCCATGTAATCAAGAGTACCAACTGTAGAAAATGCCTACAAAATAAAGTTACACAAAGAAATGTTATTGATAAACACATGGAGTAATGAAAATGTAATTTATCTTTTAATTGTCAAGAAAGCAATACCAAGGCACGTCTATTACGTTTCCACTGTTGCAATTTTTCTTTTGGCATCAACCAAGGAACTTGCTGCCCATCACCGTCATTTATGGGCCCCTGATTTTCATAATCTTCATCATTTAACAATATTGATGAAAATTTACTTTCTATGGGCTTACACAAGCCAAAATCAGACAACTTTAGATGGCCATTTCGGTCAAGTATCAGGTTGTCTGGTTTTATGTCCCTACAAGTGAAAAGATGCTCACATGCTTCAATGTATATTCATTCTGCATTCAAATGATCACTTGAACCACCAGAATAAGTTTTATTAAAAAAATACAATATAATACCTGTGTATGTAGTTATGCTGGTGAATAGAGTGAATGGCCAAGATACTCTCTGCCATGTAAAATCGAGCAACATCCTCAGAAAGAATATCTTCTCTCATTAGTAGAGTCATGATGTCACCACCAGGTAAATACTCCATTATAAGGTACAAATAATCAGCATCTTGAAAAGAATAAAATAGTTTTACAATGCATCGACTATCAACCTCCACAAGCAAATTCCTCTCAGATCGAACATGTTCAACCTAATTACACAAAAGATCTGAAGTCATCAAACAATGAAATCCATCAATTTACATATTGCAGATATACAAGATGCAAACCATTACAGCAAGCCCTTTTCAATCTTTGAAATCCAAAATCTTAGGTGGAAATAATGGCATTATTAAAGTAAATTTAAGCCATTTGCAGTATTATCTTGATCTATCATACAAAAGCACATAGATCACAAATAAGTTCACATCATTCTAACAATAGTACCTGACCACGACTAAGCATATCAGATTTCTTCAACTTTTTCATTGCAAAGACTTCTCCACTAGTTTTCGCACGACACAATCTGACCTGCATAATACCAGTTGAAGCATAAATAGATTCAGTTCTACCAAATGATTTAGGTTCAGAGTACCAAAACAACACATGTAGTTCTCAAAAAGTATATGTGTGTGTATGTGTGTTTGAAAGTTGCTGATTTGCAATTTTGGCTTTACAATTGAGCTTCATTAACACCAGTTGAATGTAAATTGATAAATTATTCAAAAATTCATATAATATCATAGTTCCATATAATATGGTTGAAGAGATTAGGGTTTATACCTCACCAAAAGCGCCTTTACCGATCAATGTCAAAAGCTCAAAATCATCGATCCCGATCTTATGCCTTTGTAATCTCATGTATTCGGTCTCTTTCTTCTCCAAATTCCGTAGCAGCTGCTCTTCTTCCTCGCTCGATACTTGCTCTTCAGCCGCCCTCCTCTGCAAAGCTCGTCTCCTGAAAACGAACCAACACCATCATTCATGATCATTGATCATAAACAGCACTAAGAACTGAAACCATAACTACCTTTCTTTACGATCCTGCAATCCTTGTAGATAATTCTTGTAATGATTTTCAATCAACTGTTTCGCAGCCGCAGCCTTTTGCCTGGTTACCGGAGACGAAACAGAGATATCGGGTTCCAGATTGAAACCCTGATCAGGCCTCGTAATCGCTGCTTCCATCTTCATCGTTTTTGCGTCGCCGGCGACGGCACCACCGTCCATTTGGTTAGTTTCTTCGATTGGTATGTATACAACTCCAGATCTAGAAGCAAAATAGGTTCTGTAAGATTGGAATCTTTTGACAGTTATGATAGGAGGAGTGATGAGATCGAGGCGAGAGAAAAGACGATTTGAAACTCATTTGACTGACTTGACAGTGAGTATAAAATACGAAAATTGTAGGGTTTGGTGAAGAGTATGAAGAATGAACTGTCAATGGTTACAGGTGGACTGGATTGGGACTAGATTTGTGCAGCTGACGCCAGTGCGATCGCAATCGCCATCTGGAACAAGAATTTTGCAATTATTTTATCTGAAAATTTGGGGATTTTAATTTTTAAGGATCAAGAACTCAAGAAACCCGACTTCATCATCAAAAGTTATGAAATCTATGAACTTTGCGTGCGTGTAAGATACATAGGATGCCCAAAGTGATTGAATTTTCATGTGAAATTAAATTTAAATAAGGGGCTTTTCAATCAGACAACACACTTTTATATTTTTAACACCCCAACGGTCCAAGACGGGCCGTACTGGTCAGTACGGCCCTTATAGAGTACAGACAAATATTTCAGAGAATTTCTTGGATTCAGTTAAACATTATGTAGGATGGCTCGTCTTGGCTTTACGGCTCGTACTGGGCAGTACGGGCCGTCTTGAAGTTATTTATTTTGTTTAAACTTAATTTACGTATGTAAATAATTTTTAACGATATACGTTTAGTACGTGAGCTATTTTAACGATATATGTCTATTATGTTAATTAAACGTCATAATCTTGTTACGTTATCATTTTAAACGATATTGATTATTTACGAAATCGTTTTAACTAAATATTTCATTTTATAATTAGTTTGTTTACGTTAATTTAAATAATTTAAACGATATAACTTTATGCTTGAAAGAATCTTACGATGATTCATGTGTTGGTCGGTCAGATTCTCAACCATATCTTCTTCCTCTTGAGTGAATCTTCTAACATATGGATGACCCTATAGATTCTGAGCAGATTTGTGATTGTGATTATCGTTTATCACATGTAATTTCCAGGATTCACGAACTTCGTTGTATAACCCTATCAGCTAAAACGGGCAACCGATTTTCTTGCTGCTTGACCGTCTTAAGATTGCGATGCTATTATGCTCGTCACAATGGTCACACATGAGCCAGACTTTGATTACATTGCCTGTTGTCTTTGATTTCTTCGTTATTCTCTTGACTACAATGTAACCATTGTCTAGTGCTCTACTTTTCACCCACCCTACCAGCGTTTTTCAGACATAAACTCCTGACATATAAAAATAATAATAAATACCATAAATAATAATCATTACATACAATCATCAACATTTATATTTCATTTAAGTTACCTCTTTTGTTTCCCAGTTAATGTTTGAATCCGCCGGCTTTTCTTCATAAGCCTCCTTCGGGTTACTTTATTTACCGTCATCATACACGAACCCATAATCGTTTTGTTGCGCATATCATGCTTGAGTATCAAAACCGACATCAGCGTTAGGTTCAGCATTCAGATCTATCGTGCCGTGTGAATACTCAACATGAGGCTCTTCATTCAAATACGGCATGTAATCATTGAAAAAACTCTCATCCCAGAACGTCATCGTTACAAATCTGAATAGTGAGATATATTCGAAAACGTATGCGTTCATTTGAAACGATTCAAGCTTATATAGAAATTTCAAATTTGTTCAATACGGCCCATACTGGTCGGTACGACCCATACTGGTCTGTACGGCCCATACTGGTCGGTACGACCCATACTGGTCTGTACGGCCCATACTGGATCAAATCAATGTCCTGCAGTGTCTGCAGTGTCAGAATTGAAAAAGCAAGACGGGTCGTACTGACCAGTACGGGCCGTCTTGCTTTCAAATCATTGTCCTATGTTTCAAGGAATGTCTGTACGATGAAGGAGACGGGGCGTACTGACCAGTACGGCCCGTCTTGCTCCCAATCATTGTCATAGGTTGTCAGGGAGAATGTTTGAACGAGTACTGAGACGGGCCGTATTTGGCAATACGTGCCGTCTCAGGGGTGTATTTTTAAAAAATGGGGTGTTAATTTAACACAACCCTTAAATAATCCAAATTTTTGTCAGTTGGTCGTCTATGAGAATCCTCAATATCAGTTTCTGTTTTCGACATATTTACATCTGGTGGACCTCCGTTAAAAAACACTTAATGCCGTTATATTTTTTTCAAATTTCAAATGAATCTTTTAGGGTTTTTGATCAGAATAAGAATACGAGTGATGCATAACTTACCCTCGAAACGCTACTTCAATTGATGAAACAATTCTTCAATCGGGTGTTTAAACTTTCAATTGATCAAGGAAATCCTCAATTTGGAAATTTGGAGCAACGTTTCGAGGTATGTTATACATCATTCGACTCGTATTCTTATTCTGATCAAAAGCTCTAAAAGATCCGTTTGAAATTCGAAAAAAGTTAATGACGCTAAGTTTTTTTAGCGTATGTCCACTAGAGGTAAATATATCGCGTATGTCCACTATAGGTAAATATATCGAAAGTAGGGACCGTTACTAGGGATTTTCATAGTCGGGTGATGCGAGCGGTCAGTATACTAAAATCAGAACTAAATCTAATCTAATTAACCTAAGCTAAAGAAACCAAATCTAATCCTAGACCTATACTTAACCTAAACACCTAGTAATAATCGGAAAACCTAAACTAGACCGCTCCTAAGGCAAGTGTACCTGTCGGTGGCAGAATAGCTGATGGAAGTCCGGATATCGAACCACGGACACTAGTGTAGCAAACTACCTAGACTGTAAACTTAACTAAAGTAAAAGAGGGGGGGGGGGTTGGTGCAACTGACAACTTAATCAGACTGAATCTGGATAGTGAACTAAGCTAACAACTATACTAAGAATGGTAACACTAAAGCTGGTGGCAGCTCAACATCTCCTCCCCGACCACTACGTGTGGTCACTGCCTTCACATGACCCCTCGGGTTAGGGTCAGTGTTCGCCCTAAACGATCCATCCTGCCTACCCTCAAATCTCTTAGCTAACTCTCCCACTGATCGCTGCAAATCCAGGAATCCAGCCTGCTGGTTCCTCAACAATGTATCATGCTCCTCGATCTTCTGGTCCCGTAGCTTGTCCTTGTCCATAATCTGCTGAAGCATCTTCATCTGCTGCGCCATCATGTCCTCAAGCTTCGTGTCTCTGTCTCGGCTACCAGAACTCTCGGGAGTGTCTCTCTCAGTGATCGGGATCTGACGAGCCGGTGGCTTCTCATAGGAACTGCTGCCGCTGTGGTTGCCCCGCCAATTGGACTGCTGATGCTGATGTTGTCCCTGGTTCTGATTCCTCCAATGTGAATTCTGATTCCAGCTCGGGTTTTGGTTGAAAGGCCTATTCCATCCAGAATTGATGGCCTCAACCTGTGCCTGATCAGTGACCGGGCACTCAGCAGTAGTATGTCCACCCCTACATATCTCACACCTAGCAGCAGCCATCTTCAATTCCTTAATATCCTTAGCAAGTGCCTCTAAAGCTGCGGCGGTGCTAGTGTCAGGGGTGACATGGTGCATTCCTCTAACAGGAATGGGCGGTGCAACAGTGGGCTTAGCTGCCGGTGCAGCTCTCCTCGCGTATGATGGGTCCTCATACTCGGCTAGGGCAAAGTCCTCAAACATCGCCTCACACTCCTCCGGCTCCTTCTTATCCATGATGTGCCCCCCAGCGGCTGTATTGAATCTGCGCTTCGTCTCCAGTGTCAGTCCATTATAGAACTTCTCGACGAGGGCCCAATCGGATAGGCCGTGCTGTGGGCATCTGCTCAGAAGGGAGTTAAATCTCTCCCATGCCATGTAGTATGGCTCATCCTCGTCCATCCTAAACGAATGGATCTGATCCCGTAATCTGGCAGATTTAGAAGGCGGATAATACTTCTTCAGGAATTTCGTCTGAAGATCAGCCCATGTGGTAATCGAGTCCCTAGGAAGAAGGTTCAGCCATGTAGCAGCTCGTCCGGCGAGGGTGAATGGAAACAAACGAAGGTAGATGGCCTCCTCAGACACGCCATTAATGCGGAACGTGTCGCATATACGCACAAAGAGAGAGAGATGGCCTGGTGCATCCTCGTCGTCCAGGCCATGAAACTGTGTCGAATTCGTGATAGTCGACATCGCATGAGATGGGATCTGCCAGTTGTTGTTGTTGACACCCGGTCTCGTGATGGCAGACCGGGCACCGACAACACCATGACTGGCTAGCTCGTGAACAGTACGCCTCTGTGGCGGAGGTGGTGGATCCATGTCAAGAGAAAGATCAAGAAAACTTACCTGCTGTCGGGCCCTCAGAATCTGCTCTGGTGATGTAAGCTCGAACTCTGGTGCTCCCTGCGATCGGGTGTGGGGCATGCAACTATCGACACCCTAATCAAACAAGCAAGTAAGGCTCAAGTATGCACAGGGAAAAATCTAAACTAAGGCACACGAAACAAATAAAGGCACTAAAGAGGAAAATTAAACTAAACCTAAAAAGGAAAACTAAACTAATAGGGGGGGGGGGGAAAGAAAACAGGAAAACAGGAAAAGAGCAACTAAAAGTCACAATCTAAGTAATCTTTGCTATTGCCTAGTGTCCCCGGCAACGGCGCCAAAAACTTGATGCGAGCGGTCAGTATACTAAAAACAGAACTAAATCTAATCTAATTAACCTAAGCTAAAGAAACCAAATCTAATCCTAGACCTATACTTAACCTAAACACCTAGTAATAATCGGAAAACCTAAACTAGACCGCTCCTAAGGCAAGTGTACCTGTCGGTGGCAGAATAGCTGATGGAAGTCCGGATATCGAACCACGGACACTAGTGTAGCAAACTACCTAGACTGTAAACTTAACTAAAGTAAAAGAGGGGGGTTGGTGCAACTGACAACTTAATCAGACTGAATCTGGATAGTGAACTAAGCTAACAACTATACTAAGAATGGTAACACTAAAGCTGACAATGAATCTGGAATCTAAACCTGATGAGGAAAACAGGTGTACCTAGGCTGGGAATCAAAAGTGTGACAGATGCTGATCTGGACTGATTTACTAAGGATGAAGACTAGGATCTTAATGAACAGACCTAAAATACCTAAAGGGGACCCAGATCAGATACCAGGCAACTCCAAGAGAAATCCTAAGTCTGTAATGAATACACTAGTCAATCGGATATCCTCCCGGACTCCCCGACATGCATTTGCACTCTAACTGGTGGATCACCTCCCGGATTTCTCCACCAGTTTGCATCCTAAGATACTAGAGAGTCATAAAGTTGACAACTTTAACATGGATTGACACTAACACTAAGTAGATCTAAGACAACGCCCTCCCGGGTCGTTTAACTCAAATTTCCTAAGTGTAAGAGACCAACCATCTAACCTATCACCTCCCGGATTTCTAGGTTAGGTTACAAATGCAAATAACTATATTTAATGAAGTCTAAACCTATGGAATGTGATCAACAACCCATAAACTAACCTAAAACACAAAGTAGTAGGCCTAACATGCATCTATGTGTGGAAAGACATTCCTAAACACATGTGGATCAAACATACACCAAATTTAATCATTCAACATCTGTAATAATCATCAAAGTTTCAAGCTTTACAACTGATTACAAAGCAAACATCATTATTAAGCATTAATCAAGTCCAAAATCATCAAAGTTCACAACTTTATCATCCCAAACCTAAGTACAACCATAGATCTAGCTACAAATCATAACTACAGTAGCTAAACAAGTCTGAACTAGGTCTACAAACATTAAAAATCAAAACTTTAAACTAAGAACATGAAAAGTAAAGGGAAATACTCAAGATCTAGCTCCTTCTTCACTCTAACAAGCCCTAATCAAGCCAAATACTCCATGGTTAAGCTCCAGCTGCTCCAAGGCTTGATTAGGGTTCCAAAATCGCAGAAGATCCCCTTAAAAGCGGCTGGAATGCGATGCATTTATAGAGGGCAAGAAATTAGGGTTTTAGGGCTCAAAACCATTATCAGGCGTAACGCCTGACGTGGATGCACAATGTCAGGCGTTACGCGCGGGTCAGAAGGAAGCTTGGCGGCTGATGACTGCCGCGCGCATCGCCTGGGTCTGGGTGTCCTCGATAGGCGTACCGCCTAGGTCAGGATTTCATGTTTTTTTCATTGCTTGTTCATCCGATCTTGATTCCGACGCCCGTTTGCCTTCATTTCCGCTCCTCCGGGTCACATTCCTGCACAAAAACAATAAAATGTAAAAAGGAACTAGAATCAACTCAAAATATAAACAAAACAGACGAAAACTGACTCGAATATGTACGAAAACTGATGTGTTAAAGTAACACATCAAAAATACCCACACTTAAACCTTTTTCGTCCTCGAAAAAGCTAGCAAAATGGAATCATAGATCAGGGCTTGGCTTTTATTTGCAAAAGGTATATCAATACTAAATCCTTGTGTATTAACAGCGATTATTGATATAACGGTCCGATCTAAACCCAAACACCAATTTCAAGTTCCCTAATCATGATTTATTTATGTTCAAGTTAAATCATTCATCTTATGGATCCCATCCCTTGGTCAAAACGAGTTATCTTAATCCTAAATAACAGCTTTCAAGGCACAGGATTAAATCAGAAGACTTAAACCCACCTCTATATGCAAACTACCTAGATAAAGTTAAAATTTTAACCTAATGATGGAGATGGATGAAGGTGTGAGCATTTTGCCTTTTTATTCTCTCAATTTCTTTTTTCTCTTACCTCACTTGAGCATATTACAGCACTGTTTCACTCGGTTATGAACCGGGGTATGACAACTGCTTTTTAGCTCTTATTCTCTCTTTCTTTTATTTGCACAGGCTCAGCTCACTTAGTGGATTGTGGAATTTATTTAGCGGGCGCCATAAGTCTCGGATTTATTTTCATAAAAAGAGAACATATGTGCCAGGTTTAAATTTTAAATAATCTAGGTTGTTAGTTTACAGAGGTTCCTTTATTCAATATTACTTAGTTTCAGATTTCCCGAATTTTCCAAGTCTTAAACCCACAAGAATCCTGAATTTAAGTTTTATTCTATCAAATCCTAAGGAACTTTCTATCGGCTGGGCCTACCAACAAATCCCAAATCAATACACAAGTTAGCCTATAAAATCCTAAGCCCTAATCATAGTCCGATCATCTTCCATTTATAAAATGCAAGCCAGAACGAGGACATTTTTCAAGACTCTAGATATATACATCCTAAAACTCTAAACTCAATCAGAAAATGCAAAATAAATAAATAAACAAACAAATATTTACAGAAAGATAAAAATAGGGTAAAAAGTGGAAAAGACTTAGCTGATCACACAATCATCAGCACGATGAGTCTACTCCAAAAAGAAGCCAATCACTGCCGGTCGTTTGCAAAAGAAATAGCCTAAGTCGTCGCCACCCGAATGTAATTGAGTACGAATGGTTAGAACCAGACTGCAATTTAAGATCTCAAACAAACCAACTAGATTAACCGAAAACAAAAAGACTCAAAAACTGACTTAAAAATATTTACATTAACTCAATTTAAAAGAAAAATGTTTTTGTAAAGTTTTTGATTTTTTTTAATTTTTTTGTGTTTTTTTTTTAATTTAAAATAATTACAATTTCATTATTTAATTACAAATTGGAGTTTATTTACAAAAATTTCAAAAATTTTATTCTAAATTACAAAGCTAAATTACAAAATTGACTTGATATATACAATGACTTGATTTTACAAAATTTACAAAACTAAAAGGCGCCAGCCTGACATACCCACACTTAGAACAACACATTGTCCTCAATGTGAATCCAGAACTGGCACAAAATTATTAACGAAAATAAATGTACAAAAGGTTAGCACAAACTCCCTGAAATATGTAGACGTGTTGTAAATGGAGTTGCGCGCCTCTAAATATACAACAACACTCATACAATTGTTAATTCAACAATAATATAATTACAATTTACAACACAACACAAATAGTACAACAAATGAATTACAATTGGTAGATACAACATTATAGACAAACATTGAATACAACGAATACATTACAAAAATGAACAATTAATACAACCAACATATTACACAACTTTTACAATAAATATACACAACCAATGCACAACATAATATACAACCACAATAATACATGAAATAAATAAACACAACCACAGAACAAATAAATAAACAACAGACATACAAAAAGAAATGACATAGATACTGTCCAGTTCAAATACATACAACGTAAAACAAAATACATAAACTAAACTAACTAGATACTACTCCTCATCCTCATCCGCGCCCACATCAGGCTCGGTGTCAGAGCCGTCCTCGGGATCGGATAGAAGATGAGGATCTGGCAGACGTGGGATCAACTCAACCTCCATGTGTTCACCCAGGCGCCGGATGTTCGCGTCTATCGTGTCCATCATCTGATAGAGATACATAAGAGTCAGATGACGACGAACAGGCCGGCGGCCCTGGGCATCACGAGGTGGTCGCTCACCAACGTGCAAAATACGACGCGTGGATGGAGGCGGAACGGGGGGCGCACGCACCGGGGCCGGCAGGATGGGCATCCAACGGGGTGGTCGGTCAAATGTGACCATCCCCGCTGTCTGCATATCGTACAGCTCATAAGGCGTCGTATCCGGGCCTCGGGTAACATGCTCGACGGGGTAAGTCTGGAAGACCCGGAATACGTGCGCCAGGTGCCCTATGTAAGGCCCCATGTCGAGGCGCGCCGTGCTGCCTCCACGGCGAGGCCTCGCTAAAGATGTAAGCAAAAGTGCAGCGAGGTTCGCCGGGCGGCGACCGTGGAGGCAATAGAGGCAAAACAGGTCCAGGGCGCTCACCTTGTCCTTGCCTGAGTGGCGACAGATCAAGGTGCTCCCTAGAATCCGATGAAGATAGCGCAACAAAGGGTCTCGGATCTGGGAAGCCAGCTTCCGGTCGGTGTGGGGCTGGGTGGAGATCTCCCTCCAAAAGGCAGCGACATCGTCATCTGCAGCAAACTCGGGCCGGGCGACCCGGGCAGTGCCTCGGAGGTAGCTCTCAAACTTAGGAGCCGTCACCTGCTCCTGCGTGTAAAGCCCGAAGGCGACCGCGAACTGGGCGACACTCATGGTGTGAGGGTGTCGCCCCAGAACAAACGATACAGCTCCAGGATCAGTGAGGGAGCCTGCATCGTACTGGAGAGTGGATAGGAACTCCACTGTAAGCTCGTCATACTGCAGCCAGCTGCAGCGGAGTACTGATGTCCACTGTGGGGACATCATCGTGTCAAACTCATCTACGCGCCCTAGCTGCTGCAGTACGTCTCTCGCGTAGGACCGGTGCTGAATCGATGCTAAGTCGACGAGGGTCTGCATCCTCGCGTGCTCAGGAGTCCCGGGCGCGAACTGGAGGAAGGTGTGCTCGGCTCGTCGACGAAGCTGCGGTAGCGGCGCAGGAGCGTCCTCCGGCGGGATGACGATGGGAGCTGAATAGCGGTACTGCCTCTCCCGTGGCTGCTGCTGTTGCCTCCGCTGGGCCTGTGCCTCGGCCACGGTAACACGACGTGCTCGCTTTGGCTTGCTGCCCGATGTAGAAGCGCCTGCCATCTCTGCGATAATTTACAACAAACAAATATACAACAAATTACAAGCTAATTACAAACCTAAATCCTAATTTTTATTTATTTAATTTTTCAATTGTTTATTTATTTACAAAGTGCGTTGATTATGTTATTTATGTACAAATTTGTTTATTTAAATTATTTGTGATATACATATATACAAAATGTTATTATATATATTATACAAGTTTTATTGTAAAATACAGTTAATTAATTAATTTACAAAAATTATACATATATATTACATACAATTATTAATTACAATATAATATACATTTTACATATTATTTATTGTACAAATTTTAGAATACATACTTATTATACTTTATTTCTAATATACATAATACATTTCTTTTTTTTTTACAATACAATTTTTTTATTTAAAAATTATTTATTATACAATTTTATTTATTATAATATACAATTTATTTTATTTAATTAAGCACATTTATTATTTAAAATTACATTGTATTTTACAAGTGTATTATTTATTTTACAAAACTTAAATATTATTATTTTGGGTTTTACATACAACATACATATACATATATTTAATTTACATGTACATTAGTGATACAAATACATAAGTTTACATACATACAAAAATAATTACATTTATTTTAAGTTTACAATAATATTACACTAGTGTACATACAAATAATTTACATTTACTTTTATTATTATTATTTCCTAGTCTTATTTATTTTAAAAAAAATTATTTGATGTTTAAATTATATTACATGTAGTATACATATTTTTATTAATT
The DNA here is from genome assembly GCA_009363875.1 of Mikania micrantha. Classification (NCBI taxonomy): domain Eukaryota; kingdom Viridiplantae; phylum Streptophyta; class Magnoliopsida; order Asterales; family Asteraceae; genus Mikania; species Mikania micrantha. The sequence continues at coordinate 28,636,554 of CM018690.1, read as the reverse complement.
TACAAATACATTTATATATATTTATTAAACTTTACATTAGTTGTTATTTGTTTATTTATTATTATTATGATTATTATTATTTTATTTATTTATTTATTTTTTATTTGTTTTCTGAAACCAAAATTTAACAAAACAGTAATAAAAATAATTAAAAAAAAACTAAAAAGAAATTTTTTTTTTTTAAAAAAAAAAATTTCGAAATGGGGGCTTTGTACCGGGCTATTTTCCGGCCGAATTTTCGGCCAAATTCCGGTCAAAACGCAACCAAATCAACCCCAAATCAAACCTAATCTATCCTAATTTAACTAAACTAAAAAAATCAAAAACAAAAATAATCAAAAATAAAATAAAAATAAGAAAAAGAAAAAGAAAGAAAAGGGGGGTTACCGGTGGTGGTCGTGGTTGTGCACCGGCGGTGGTCGGTGGTCGGAAGTTGATGACTGGCGATGATCGGCGGCTGGTGGTCGCGGTCGTGTGTGATGGCGACCTGTGTACAGTCGAACTTCAACCACGGCGGTGATGATGAGGGGGGAGGCCGGAGTGATGAACGGTGGTCGAATGGTGGTTGCTGCTGCGGAGGCGACCGGAGGCTGCGGATGATGATGATGTTGATGATGGAGACGAGCGGCGGCGGCAGTTGGATGATGGCGACAGCGGTGTACCGAAGTGATGAAGATGATGATGATCGGTGGCTAAGCAAATGGCGGCGGCGGTGGCGGCTCGTGCGGTGGAGATGGTGGTGGTTCGCGGTGGTGAGCGGAGGAAAATGGTGGTGGTGTGTGGCGGTGAAAGGGTTTTAGGGTTTTTTAGATGGTGGCGAAGAGTGATGATGATGGTGACCGGGTGAATTTGAATTAGATATTATTATTTTTTTTCGATGGAATTACATCCGCACGTAACGCGCGCAATAATACACCCAACTTAGGCGTTGCGCGCGGATAGTTTTTTATGTCTGATTTTTGTTTTTTTTTTTTTTTTTGGTTTTGTTTTTTTTTTTATTAAATAAAAGAAATCTAAAAATTAAAAATCAAATAAATTTTAAACTAATTAAATTCTAATAACTTAATTTAAACTAAACTATAATTAAACTAAATTAAATTAAATTAACTAGCTCTAATTTAACTAATTCCTATGAAACAAAATTAAATTAAATTAAATTCTAATTACTATTAACTAGGCAAAATTAATTTAAACTAAATCTAATTTAAACTAAGTCTAATTAAGCAAATTAAACTAGGCAAGAGATTTAATTAAAATTCTAAGCAACCTACATTAAACTAGAACATAAAATTAAACTAAGCTAATTAATGAAAATAAAATCAAAAACCAACATGGAATTAAAAGCATTCAAACCTTAAACAAATTAAAAACTAAAATTAACCTAACAAAAATAAAAGAGAAATCGAGTCAAGCAACTAGTGATGCATAAAGTGTTCAGATTTAAAGCACGGTAATGAAATCAGTTGTTCGAAATGGTAATATCGAACAAGCATGATGTCATACCCACACTTGAATCTGACATAATCGCGAAAGCACAAACACATCATCAATCACATAGACTCGAAACACCAAATAAAAGCTATGTACACTATATACAAACTGGGCCTAAGCCCAAATCCCTAACCTGCTCGGGACACGAGGAGGATAACCTCCTCGTCAGATGGAATCGGGCCTCCAATGTAGGGCTTCAACCGGTGCCCATTGACCTTCCACGTGCGGTCACCCGACTCCAACTCCACCGCACCATGCGGGAATACCTCTCGAACCACAAATGGGCCTCTCCAACGCGACTTAAGCTTTCCTGGGAAAAGCCTCAGTCTCGAGTCGTATACCAAGACTCGATCGCCCTTCGCGAACTCCTTAACATTCCTCAACCTCCGATCGTGCAGCGCCTTCGCGCGCTCCTTATAACTCCACGATCGAGCGTACGCATCGTCGCGTAGCTCATCCAACTCATGCAACTGGAGGAATCGGTGCTTGGCGGCCTGTGACATATCCAAATTCACAGCCTTCAAGGCCCAAAAGGCCTTGTGCTCAAGCTCAACCGGCAGATGACACGCCTTACCATAGACCATCCGATAGGGAGTCGTCCCAATCGGATTCTTAAACGCAGTCCTAAAGGCCCACAAGGCGTCATCTAGTTTGTCGGCCCAATCCTTCCTAGTATGGCCGACAGTCCTCTCCAGAATCCTCTTAACTCCCCGATTCGCGTTCTCCACCTGACCGCTGGTCTGCGGGTGATATGCGGTCGACAGACGGTGGGTGACCCCGTACTTGGCAAGCACTTTGTCCATCTGGACATTACAGAAGTGCGTGCCACGGTCACTTATCAACGCTCTCGGAGTCCCAAACCTACAAAACAAGTGCTTCAGAAATCTCACCACTACTCGCGCGTCATTAGTGGGGAGCGCCTGTGCCTCCACCCACTTAGAAACGTAGTCAATCGCGACGAGTATGTACCTGTTCCCTCGCGAAGCAGGGAAAAGTCCCATGAAGTCGATGCCCCAGACATCGAAAATCTCAACAACCTGAATAGGGTGCTGAGGCATCTCATTCCTGGATGAGATGTTTCCTGTCCTCTGACAGGAATCGCACTTCCTACATAACTCATGAGCATCCTTAAAGATGGTGGGCCAATAAAAACCTGAATCAAACACCTTCTTCGCTGTGGAAGAAGGCCCGTGATGCCCACCAGTAAGGCCCTCATGGCAGTGCCTAAGGATCTCCAATCCTTCCTCTCTGCTCACACACCTCCTAAAAACCTGATCAGCACACACACGGAAAAGGTAAGGCGCATCCCAGATGTAATGCCTCGTGTCCGCAAAGAACTTCTTGCGCTGCTGGAATGTCAGACCCTTAAGAAGGAAACCGTTGGCCAAATAATTGGCAATGTCTGAAAACCACGGTAATCCCTCATCTAGCCTATCCGTGCGGCAGATCTCCTCTATCCCTACGCTCATAAGCGTCTCCTGTGGAAAGCAATCTCTCATCGCACCCTCTCGAATGAATTCCCTCTCCGGATCCTCAAGTCGCGACAAATGGTCGGCGGCTACGTTCTCAGCTCCCTTCTTGTCCTTAATCTCGATGTCAAACTCGGACAGAAGGAGGATCCATCTGATCAGTCTAGGCTTCGCGTCCTTTTTAGCAAAAAGGTAACGGAGAGCCGCATGATCAGTATAGACAACAGTCTTGGAGAGCACGAGGTAAGACCTAAATTTATCAAAAGCATAGACTACCGCCAACAACTCCTTCTCGGTAGTCGTGTAATTCTCTTGCGCGGCATCTAGGGTCTTACTCGCGTAATAAATGGGGTGGAAATGCTTATCCACCCGCTGCCCAAGGACAGCCCCAACTGCGAAATCGCTCGCATCGCACATGAGCTCAAATGGCTGGCTCCAGTCGGGGGCTATCAAAATCGGGGCACTAACCAGCCTCTCCTTCAGAAACTCGAAGGCTCGCACACAATCATCATCAAACACAAACTCCACCTCCTTCTCCAGCAAACGAGTGATAGGTCTAGTGATTTTTGAGAAATCCTTAATGAACCGGCGGTAAAATCCCGCATGACCTAGAAAGCTTCGCACAGCTTTCACACTCGTAGGGGGTGGGAGTTTGCTAATCGTCTCTATCTTCGCCTTGTCGACCTGGATGCCGTCACGGGATATCTTGTGACCTAGAACTATCCCCTCCGTGACCATAAAGTGGCATTTCTCCCAGTTGAACATCAGATTCGTCTCCACACACCTCCTAAGCATCCTCTCAAGATTGATCAAACACTGATCGAACGAGCTCCCAAAAACAGAAAAATCATCCATAAACACTTCCATGGAAGTCTCGATCATATCCTGGAAGATAGCTACCATACACCTCTGAAACGTCGCTGGAGCGTTACACAACCCGAACGGCATACGACGGTATGCAAAAGTGCCGTACGGGCAGGTAAACGTGGTCTTTTCCTGATCCTCCGGTGCTATCGGGATCTGGAAATAACCTGAAAAGCCGTCCAGGAAACAGTAAAACTGCTGTCCCGCCAAACGCTCCAGCATCTGGTCGATAAAAGGAAGTGGGAAGTGATCCTTACGGGTGGCGTCATTAAGCTTCCTATAGTCAATGCACACCCGCCAGCCTGTGACTGTACGTGTGGGAACGATCTCCTTCCTCTCGTTCACCACTACAGTCATACCTCCCTTCTTAGGGACCACATGAACTGGGCTCACCCATGATGAATCGGAAATAGGGTAGATGAGCCCAGCATCTAACAGGCGAAGGACCTCCTTCTTGACCACCTCTCCCATATTAGGATTAAGCCTCCTCTGTGGCTGAACCACCGGCTTATAATCTTCCTCCATCAAGATGCGATGCGTGCAAAAGGAAGGGTGAATACCCTTAATGTCCATCAACCTCCACGCAATCGCCTGCTTGTGCTCCTTAAGCACAGCAATGAGTCTACTCTTCTCCACGGCTGTCAGAGCTGCTGATATGATGACAGGTAGATCCGAGTCCCCATTAAGGAATGCATACTCAAGGTGAGGTGGCAACTCCTTTAGCTCTAATGACGGGGGAGCCTCAACAGATGGCTTGTCAGCCGGCTCAGAACTCTCAACCTCAAACACAGTGGGATAAACAGGAAGCTCCATGGCTAAACTGCTAGGAATGTAATCAAGGTAAGCCTCAATAGCAGCAGCCTGGACCTCAACACCCACACTCTCAACTCTTTCATCACTGTCACCTAAGTCCTGAGCTCCTAACAGATCAACTCCACTGATGTAGTCCAGGCAACGATCCATAGTAGAGAAAAATGCATCTAGAAAGTAAACCTGATCGTCCTGACCACTGGAGTTCCTCATGGACTTCACCACATCAAAGGTGACAGTATCATCTCCAACACGCAATGAGATCTTCCCCTCATAAACATCAATCATGGCCTTCGCCGTGCGAAGGAAAGGTCGTCCCATGATGAGGGGAACTCGGTCGTCAGCCTGCATGTCAAGTATCACAAAGTCCACTGGGAAGACAAACTTGTCCACCTTCACAAGGACATTCTCAACAATCCCCCTAGGATACTTGACTGACCGATCAGCCAATGCTAAACTCATGCGTGTAGGTGCCGGCTCACCAAGATCTAGCTGCTTATAAATGGAATAGGGCATCAAATTGATGCTAGCACCTAGATCAGCCAAAGCATGGTTCACAGAAGAACCGCCAAACAGACAGGGAATAGTAAAAATCCCTGGATCCTCAAGCTTCTCTGGCAGCTTATTCTGAACCAGAGCCGAACACCTAGCTCCTAAAGTCACGGTAGAGAGTGTCTCCAACTTCTTCTTGTTAGACAGGAGGTCTTTCAAGAACTTAGCATATTTAGGCATATGCTGGAGGGCCTCAACAAATGGGAGATTGATCTTAAGCTGCTTAAACATCTCCAGAAAGTGTCCATACTCCTGATCACGCTTCATCTGCAGTGCGCGTGCAGGATATGGAAGCTTAGTCAAGTCAATCTCAGGCTCCTCCGCCACTCTCTTACCCTTCTTCTTCTCCTCTACCTGCTCCCTCCTCAACCTATCAACTGAAGACTCGCTGCTCGGCGCGGTACTTGCTGGGACTAGCCTCACGGGCGCCCCTGCAGGAGTCTCCATCTCTATCTCCTCGTCCACCGGCTCATCCTCATCAGGTATGACCGGTGGTGGCAGCTCAACATCTCCTCCCCGACCACTACGTGTGGTCACTGCCTTCACATGACCCCTCGGGTTAGGGTCAGTGTTCGCCCTAAACGATCCATCCTGCCTACCCTCAAATCTCTTAGCTAACTCTCCCACTGATCGCTGCAAATCCAGGAATCCAGCCTGCTGGTTCCTCAACAATGTATCATGCTCCTCGATCTTCTGGTCCCGTAGCTTGTCCTTGTCCATAATCTGCTGAAGCATCTTCATCTGCTGCGCCATCATGTCCTCAAGCTTCGTGTCTCTGTCTCGGCTACCAGAACTCTCGGGAGTGTCTCTCTCAGTGATCGGGATCTGACGAGCCGGTGGCTTCTCATAGGAACTGCTGCCGCTGTGGTTGCCCCGCCAATTGGACTGCTGATGCTGATGTTGTCCCTGGTTCTGATTCCTCCAATGTGAATTCTGATTCCAGCTCGGGTTTTGGTTGAAAGGCCTATTCCATCCAGAATTGATGGCCTCAACCTGTGCCTGATCAGTGACCGGGCACTCAGCAGTAGTATGTCCACCCCTACATATCTCACACCTAGCAGCAGCCATCTTCAATTCCTTAATATCCTTAGCAAGTGCCTCTAAAGCTGCGGCGGTGCTAGTGTCAGGGGTGACATGGTGCATTCCTCTAACAGGAATGGGCGGTGCAACAGTGGGCTTAGCTGCCGGTGCAGCTCTCCTCGCGTATGATGGGTCCTCATACTCGGCTAGGGCAAAGTCCTCAAACATCGCCTCACACTCCTCCGGCTCCTTCTTATCCATGATGTGCCCCCCAGCGGCTGTATTGAATCTGCGCTTCGTCTCCAGTGTCAGTCCATTATAGAACTTCTCGACGAGGGCCCAATCGGATAGGCCGTGCTGTGGGCATCTGCTCAGAAGGGAGTTAAATCTCTCCCATGCCATGTAGTATGGCTCATCCTCGTCCATCCTAAACGAATGGATCTGATCCCGTAATCTGGCAGATTTAGAAGGCGGATAATACTTCTTCAGGAATTTCGTCTGAAGATCAGCCCATGTGGTAATCGAGTCCCTAGGAAGAAGGTTCAGCCATGTAGCAGCTCGTCCGGCGAGGGTGAATGGAAACAAACGAAGGTAGATGGCCTCCTCAGACACGCCATTAATGCGGAACGTGTCGCATATACGCACAAAGAGAGAGAGATGGCCTGGTGCATCCTCGTCGTCCAGGCCATGAAACTGTGTCGAATTCGTGATAGTCGACATCGCATGAGATGGGATCTGCCAGTTGTTGTTGTTGACACCCGGTCTCGTGATGGCAGACCGGGCACCGACAACACCATGACTGGCTAGCTCGTGAACAGTACGCCTCTGTGGCGGAGGTGGTGGATCCATGTCAAGAGAAAGATCAAGAAAACTTACCTGCTGTCGGGCCCTCAGAATCTGCTCTGGTGATGTAAGCTCGAACTCTGGTGCTCCCTGCGATCGGGTGTGGGGCATGCAACTATCGACACCCTAATCAAACAAGCAAGTAAGGCTCAAGTATGCACAGGGAAAAATCTAAACTAAGGCACACGAAACAAATAAAGGCACTAAAGAGGAAAATTAAACTAAACCTAAAAAGGAAAACTAAACTAATAGGGGGGGGGGAAAGAAAACAGGAAAACAGGAAAAGAGCAACTAAAAGTCACAATCTAAGTAATCTTTGCTATTGCCTAGTGTCCCCGGCAACGGCGCCAAAAACTTGATGCGAGCGGTCAGTATACTAAAAACAGAACTAAATCTAATCTAATTAACCTAAGCTAAAGAAACCAAATCTAATCCTAGACCTATACTTAACCTAAACACCTAGTAATAATCGGAAAACCTAAACTAGACCGCTCCTAAGGCAAGTGTACCTGTCGGTGGCAGAATAGCTGATGGAAGTCCGGATATCGAACCACGGACACTAGTGTAGCAAACTACCTAGACTGTAAACTTAACTAAAGTAAAAGAGGGGGGTTGGTGCAACTGACAACTTAATCAGACTGAATCTGGATAGTGAACTAAGCTAACAACTATACTAAGAATGGTAACACTAAAGCTGACAATGAATCTGGAATCTAAACCTGATGAGGAAAACAGGTGTACCTAGGCTGGGAATCAAAAGTGTGACATATGCTGATCTGGACTGATTTACTAAGGATGAAGACTAGGATCTTAATGAACAGACCTAAAATACCTAAAGGGGACCCAGATCAGATACCAGGCAACTCCAAGAGAAATCCTAAGTCTGTAATGAATACACTAGTCAATCGGATATCCTCCCGGACTCCCCGACATGCATTTGCACTCTAACTGGTGGATCACCTCCCGGATTTCTCCACCAGTTTGCATCCTAAGATACTAGAGAGTCATAAAGTTGACAACTTTAACATGGATTGACACTAACACTAAGTAGATCTAAGACAACGCCCTCCCGGGTCGTTTAACTCAAATTTCCTAAGTGTAAGAGACCAACCATCTAACCTATCACCTCCCGGATTTCTAGGTTAGGTTACAAATGCAAATAACTATATTTAATGAAGTCTAAACCTATGGAATGTGATCAACAACCCATAAACTAACCTAAAACACAAAGTAGTAGGCCTAACATGCATCTATGTGTGGAAAGACATTCCTAAACACATGTGGATCAAACATACACCAAATTTAATCATTCAACATCTGTAATAATCATCAAAGTTTCAAGCTTTACAACTGATTACAAAGCAAACATCATCATTAAGCATTAATCAAGTCCAAAATCATCAAAGTTCACAACTTTATCATCCCAAACCTAAGTACAAGCATAGATCTAGCTACAAATCATAACTACAGTAGCTAAACAAGTCTGAACTAGGTCTACAAACATTAAAAATCAAAACTTTAAACTAAGAACATGAAAAGTAAAGGGAAATACTCAAGATCTAGCTCCTTCTTCACTCTAACAAGCCCTAATCAAGCCAAATACTCCATGGTTAAGCTCCAGCTGCTCCAAGGCTTGATTAGGGTTCCAAAATCGCAGAAGATCCCCTTAAAAGCGGCTGGAATGCGATGCATTTATAGAGGGCAAGAAATTAGGGTTTTAGGGCTCAAAACCATTATCAGGCGTAACGCCTGACGTGGATGCACAATGTCAGGCGTTACGCGCGGGTCAGAAGGAAGCTTGGCGGCTGGTGACTGCCGCGCGCATCGCCTGGGTCTGGGTGTCCTCGATAGGCGTACCGCCTAGGTCAGGATTTCATGTTTTTTTCATTGCTTGTTCATCCGATCTTGATTCCGACGCCCGTTTGCCTTCATTTCCACTCCTCCGGGTCACATTCCTGCACAAAAATAATAAAATGTAAAAAGGAACTAGAATCAACTCAAAATATAAACAAAACAGACGAAAACTGACTCGAATATGTACGAAAACTGATGTGTTAAAGTAACACATCATCGGGACCGGTAGCGGTCAACTAATAAAAGTTTGGACTATTAAAATCCAATTAGTCTTAAATTATTGAGTAAATTGTTGAGACATGAGTCATTGTGTTTTAGAAGTATTTTATTTTTGGTCTATATGTTTTATAAATTACTCGTATGACCTCAAACTTTAAACATTTATAACATATATAGTCTTAGATCACCAAATTACCCTAAAATAATTGACCAAATTACTCGCATATAAGGACTGTATACAACAACAACAACAACAAGCGTGCCCAGTAAAATCTCACTTAGAGTATGAATATAAGGACTGCATGCGTTATAAATATATAAAGATTTAGACCATATGTGCAATTTATAAAACTTTGAGAATTTGAGTGAAATAATAACAAATCATAGGAAACATTTTGACAGTTTACTCTAGATTATTTGTTTATATACTAACTAAGTCAATACCCCGTGTATTACACGGAGTTAAATAAAAAAATAATAAATAGTCAATAATAATATGATTAATAGTTTATATAGTTTAATATATAAGTAATAAAATAATAATATTATTTATTTAACCACTAAGTTTATTAAAGTTTGTTTTTTGAATATTTCGTTTTGAAAAACAATTATTGAATATTTTATATTTCATAATAATTTGGATTTAAAAAAAAAATGCACTCCTTTAAAATTAATATATTTTTTAATGTTTTAAAAAGCTTTTTTAATTTAAAAATGTATAAAAATATATTTAATATCTAATATTATTATTATTTAATATGGGTGCATTTAATATGAGAGAGAGGCGGAAAAATTTTTATAAAAATATTTTAGAAAAGTGACATGTGTCATATTTTATTTTAATTTATTAGTATAGATAGCTACGAATAGAAGATGTCTATAGTGTCAGACGCAAAGGTCTTTGGACAAAACCACGCCTACTTGCAAGAGCATTTGCGACAAAAATCCTCTTTGTATGACTGACGAAAGATTACATGATAGTATATCATTAATATTAACATAAGATGAATGAAAATTGATCATTAGTAGTAAGTTCTTATTGATCAATAACAACTTGATTGATAATTAGCAACTTATCATCAATAGATTATTAATTAACTACGACTTGGTCTTAAGTGTTTATTGGCCTTAATGGTAATTTGATTCATTAGTAGCAACTAATCATCAATATTAAGCTATTTTTTTTTATCGATAACAACTTATTCATTAGTAGTAATTTGGCACATCAATAGAAACTTGAGAGATCATCAATAACCGAGTTTTTTGTGACATTAAATTATAATTACTTAAGTTATTGTTGATAAAGTTTACGTAAAAAGTTATAAATTATGTCATGCATTGTTCAAACATTATAGTGATTGCTTTTACTCTAAAAACAAAATCTTTTAGTTAAGTTTAATAAAAAATTATCTATGTGTGTATGCACACACTCAATAGAAAGTGTTGGCGACTTTTGTCACCGATCACTTCCTTGTTTAATACAAATTGTTTTCATCAAAAGAATGGCCCCGTGGTTGAGTAATTTTAGCGTTTACCTATAGACTGCATGGTCATAGGTTATTTATTTTACAACTTTAGCCATAATATTTCAGTTTTAACACTTTCGTTTGTATGTATCAACTTAGCTCATGTATTATATATAATGTATGTTCTTTACCTATAAAATAGTTTTTAATCGTTCTTTGATAACTTCAGTTTTTTAAGAAAAAACTAACTCATTTCAAAGTATATTTGAATTGCCCTACCGCAATGTCAAGTGTCATCGTCTCATTCCTCTTGCATTTATGCGACTAATATGTTTACTTAGTTTATTGAATATAAATTTATGCTTTACAGAGTTAGGTGATACGTGATTTTGAGTTAATTAGTGATGTGAATCCAACCTATGTGTCATGCAACATCTTTTAACTTTTGTTATAATTTTTCAATTTATATATATATATATATATATATATATATATATATTGAGTTTCTTATAGTGTAACTATATGTTCGTATTTACATCGATATAACAAGTATAAACATAACACATTATTTGTAACGAGTTGTAACGAATTTTAGTTTACATTGTTGTAAATTAAATATGGGTTATATTTTGGGCTGTAAACGAGCCAAGCCGATCTCGCGCTCGTTAAGGATTGAACTCGGCTCGTTTAGACAAAATAGGGCTCGAGATCGAGTTCGGCTAGTTAGAAAATTTTTAGGCTCAAGCTCAGCTCGGTTTGTTTATATTCAATTATTTAATTTATTTACATTAATTACTAACTTAATATATATTTATAACCAGGTTATTATCTCGTGTATTACACGGGTTGAATACAAATTAATAAGTATTTAATGAAATAAATTTAAAAACTGTAAATGATTTTTTGATTTAAAATATGATCAGCATTGCATATTAAATAAAATATTAATATTTTATTCTAAAATTTTCTTTTTTAAAGTTTGATTTTTGAACATTTCATTTTAAAAAAGTTGTGTTTTAAAAAATGTAATTTTTTACAAAATTATAGGATGTTATCTATTATTACACAAGGTGATTAAGAAAAAATAAATAGTTAATAATAATGACTTATAAATTATAAAAATATATTATGAGTTATAAATTATTGAAAATTTTTCATATTTTATAGTAACTAGTAAATGTTATCAGCGCATTGCGCGCGGGAATTTCGTCACGATTACGTATATCAAAATGCATATATGTGTTTCCGTTGTAAAGTGTTCACTATGCCGATATGAGTATTCGATCACGATAGCAGTAACAACATCACGAATTTTAAAATCCATAAAAAAACTCTGCAACGATTGTCAATTTGTCCTAATACGATAAATCAAACGTTAATTATAAAAAATACGAACCCAACATAAGCGCATATTGTTAAATCATATAACCAAACCGTAAAATAACATTACATTTTCTAATTATTATTATTATTTAAATTATATTATTTAACTATTAATATTATTAAATTTTTAATGTTGTTTAATTATTTAAATAAAAATATTTAATTATTGATATTATTTAGTTATTAGCTATCATTGATTTATGGGCTCCTAAGTTTTGCAGCCAAGATTTGTACATTCTACTACAACACTTGTACAAAAAGGAATAGTAAAAAGTGTGAGAAGAACCAACTTTAGTTTTTAATATATATATTAATTTGATTTTTTAGAACGGTGCTTTTTAATAGTAAAATATTTTTTGTTATAATAAGAAATACTTTTTAATTAGAAGAGGTATATATAATATAATTAGTATTTAATACTATCATGTAATATATTTTTTGATATTAAGAATTTTTCTCAATTGGAAAGAGTATAAAGAATATATAACTATGTAATTATCATTGTTAGTATTTCATAAAGTTGTATATTTATTAAAAGAGAAAAGCGGGAAAAATAATGTGAAAATACTTTAGATTTGTGACAAGTGTCCCCTAATTATTTTTATTTATTAAGCATAATAGATTTTACTTTCCAAATTTAAAATAAAACATAAGATTTAAATATATTTATCATAGTTTTATATATAAAAATCATTAATTTTATAAATATACACTAAATTTAATAAATAAAAGTTATAAAAATAAAAAACTCGTTAAGGATTCGCGAGCTGGTTCAATCTCGATATGTAAAGCTCGGATCAATAACTAAACGAGCAACATTTTTGGACTCGGTGTAACATCCCGTTTTATGAATATAAATAAAATATCGTTTATAATTAAAATATTACTAGTCAAAAATATAATAATAAAAAAAACCGATCAATTAAAACGTAAGGTCTCGTCAAATAATATAAAATAGTTTATTTTATGATTATTTGGGAATATAAGAGTAAAAATAAACATTCAAGATTTTTAACGTTCGTTTAAACAAATAAGTAAGATGAAACAATTATTAGAAATAATCGTTGTTTGAACGATCGGTTACTATAATAGGAAACCGCCTAAAATTAATAAAATATATTATAATTAAACTTTATCCGTTTTTTAGGAAACTTAGGTCGAAACGTAGAAAAAAATGAGACGGTCCTAACATTATTTTTAAAATTTTATTAAACATTATATATTGAAAGTTATACGAGAAAAACAAGATTGGAGCTAAATTAATAATAAATTAATAACAATAAAATAGTATATAAGTTACATACAATTAAAATCAATCTAAATTGACGTGGAAGATTTATGCACAATTAGAAGTATTACGAGGATTCCATTTGATCGATTATAAAACACGTATCAAACAAACAATTATGAAATTCTTGGACAACAAGTTTTGAAGGCCTATAAATAATCGTATAATTTACTTTCTTTGTAATCAAAACCATACATAATCCATGCACACACATTTGAGAAGGATATAAAAGATCTGGATGCTAGGAGGTGCTGATCAAAATACAAAGTTAAAATTAAAGAGTTGGTTCCTTTAGGTATACTATCTTATTTCTTAGTTAAACTTATAAATTCAAGAATTTAATATAATATTAACTTATAGGATTAGGGTTAAGATCCGACCCTATGTATATATTAAAAATTTTACTTTACTTAAAATAATAATAATAATAATAATAATAATAATAATCGTAAAAATAATAAAAATAATAATAATCGTAATAATGAAAATAATAATAATATTAATAATCGTAATAATAATAATAATAATAATGTTAATAATAATAATATTATTAATAATAATAAATAAGTAAGTAAATCTTCTTTGCAGAATAATTATAAGAATAGATTAATCAGAAACACTGCCCAAATTTATATCGAGAAGTTTAAGTTGACACTCAGTCAACCAAAAATTTAGGTGAATACATCTAACTTGTTTTTAAATTTATAAATGAATTTTTATGAGCATGATATGTTAAACTTTGACGCATAAAGGGATGCTATTAGACAAGCATTTAGGTCATTAGTATACGTACGATTTGCAAATTGTATCCGCTATGGGTGAAATTCTCATACGTGGCCGGTAACGTGGGCTGGAAGGTTATACGTAAAACGCACTCCGCAGGCAACCTAACCTGTGACGAGCTGTGGGCTGGAGGGAACAATTGTAAGACGCACTCCGATGTTGTTCCTAACCAGTGACAGTACAAGTCAAGGTATGCAGTGGTTGTATCGATCAGTGAAATAACCTGCTAAATATGTAGTATTGCCACTATTAATTATGGTTAAAGGACCGAACATGCTATGCTTACATATCGAGTCTGTTATTTGTATTCACCAACATTATATTGAAGTTTTATTTTCAAAAAATTTTCAGGTAATAATGAATGACAAATCAGAAGCAAGATTAGAGGATTAGGGCTATGACGCCTTACATAAAAATCTTGTGGAGAAACCGAGGAGCGATTGTAGTTATACCTCCAACGCACGTGTAAATCGAGATATGTAAATATATGTTTGTAAAAACTCGGTTTAAAATGAAATAAAATGTTATGTTCATATCTATGCATATGAAATTTTATAAAACCCGGAAAAGTTATTTACAGGCGATGAAAATGTGGTTTTTCATACATATGAGTATGAATTAATTGTAAATTATGAAAAACGGTTTTCACATCCATGCATGTGAATTATTTATAAAATTACAAATTTATGAAACAACGCTTCCGATGAAACATATTATAATGAATAATAAACTCTGACAGACCGTATTTGTCAATGAAACCAATCGGGTCGCAAGCGCCCGAATCGACGAGAGCCCGGAGTGTGACACTCGGGCTCGTTTACGCTTGTTTCATTCGAGTTTTTTACCTATCCGATCTCAAGTATTACACAAGTCGGCTTGATTCGTTTACAACCCTAGTTTACGTTGTATCATTTATTTAATTACAATGATGCAATTGACTACTGTAAAAAAATCAAAATAATGTGTTATGTTTATGTTCGTTACATTTATGTAAATCCAAAATTTTTAGACCAAAATCAAATAAAATTTACGTTTATAAAAAAATTAAATCGATTTCTTACAGAATTTTGAGTTACATTGCTGTAAATTAAATATGGGTTACGCTGTATCAATTATTTAATTACAGTGATGTAACCAGGTTTTTTATTTTTTTTCAGGATGTTCGTATTTGTATTAATGTAAATAAATTTAATAATAAAAATATAAACGAACCGAGCTCGAGCCTAAAAATTTTCTAACGAGCCGAGCTTGAGCCCTATTTCGTCTAAACGATACCAGCTCAAGCTTTAACGAGCTCGGGGTCGGCTTGGCTCGTTTACACCTCTAAACGTAACTCATAGTTAGTTTACAACAATGTAAACCGAAATTCGTTACAAATAACATGTTATGTTTATACGGTAAAGTGAAGTTATGTAATATAACACATTATAATAACACATTATTTTGAATTTTTTTTCTAACAATGATAATCATGGTGATGTAATTGCTATTGCTAAAAAATCCAAAATTAATTTGTTATCTTTAGGCTCATTATAATTAGGGGGAGCAAAAAACCGAACTAGATTCAAATTAACCCAAAAAAACGAACCGAACGAATAACTGAAAAAACGAACAAAAAAACCGAACTTATTTTTTATCTTGTTTAAAAGATCAATTAAATTGTGAATTATCTATTGTTAAACATGTTTGTATTTTCAATACTAAGTGTGAGAGAGAACAAAAAAATAAAAGCAAAATAAAACCGAAAAAATCGAAAACTGAACAAAAATTGACAAAAAAAAGAAAAGCGAACCGAAACCTACAAAAAAAAAGAAAGAAAACCGAAACCGAATGATTCGTAATAACTAAAAACCTAATGATTCGTAAAACTAAAAACCGATTTTGTCGGTTTTGATTTTTGCCAAAAACGAACCAAGCACACGTATGTTATAATGATGTATATACAGGGCATCTAAAATCGTAAAAAAAATAGTCGATATTACAACGAAATTATAGAGAAAAATGAGACGAGTATAATTGTGTAATTTTTTAAAAAAATATAATATAGTATAAAAAGTTATGAGTATTTAAAAGGGGTAAACTTTATATAAAAAACAGTTTATTGACCAGTGTATTACACATAGTTGTATAAAAAATAAGCATTACAAAGCAATTACCGATAAAAAATATATATATACAAATAATAAAAAAGTTTCAATATTTTTAAAATAAGGGAAAAAAGTATATTTTATAAAAATCTAAACACTTTTTTAAACCATACAAATAAGAATAAGATTTAAATTTTGAATTTTCAAAAATTATTAATTGAAAATGAAAATTTGAAATTTTAAAAAATGAATATTAATTGTTACAATATATAAGATGGTGACACTTGTCACCACCATATGAAATCTATATTTTTGAGTGATTACAAAATGTCGTAAATGACCTTACATATAAAAAAAGAAAAAAATACACGTGACACGATCCTATGCACTTCATTTTCAAATAAGCATTGGATGATGGTTAATAAGTTAGTTCATTTTTCATGAGTTATATTTTCTTCTTTTCCCTATATATATACATAGTCCTCGTGTTGGTGTTCTAGTGATAAGGGGTGACAATTTATAATGGAAGTCTAGTATTCAAAATCCAGCACCACCCAATTTTCTCTAAGTCACGCGATTTACCTCTCTTATGTTGACCATGAGACCGATCGGTGAGAGACGCCTAATGGTGGCGTTCACCATTTTCTTTATGTATATACACACATATTATTGATATTATTGATTTTAAAATATGTATGAATATTGGTACGCCGGTGTATGGATAACAACATTTTTTGAATTTTTTTAATATTAAAAAATATTAAAAAAATGTGTGTAAGTAAAAATTATGTGAGTATGATGTGGTTGATTTGATTTGAGGATGATGTATAAAAGAGGAGGGTGGTGTATGAATATTAGAACCCTTTAAAATCTGTGAAATATGAAATCATCATAACATCATAACCATTGTGGTTGTTACCTTTCAACATGCTAAATAATAATGTTTCCACATAATTCTACTTTATACTACCATTAGGCTATGTGTTATCATCAAGCCCCCCTCACTCCACGTAGGCATCACATAATCAACCAACACCATCACCCCCTTATCACTCCACATCACCTTTTCCTATGTTATCCATCACGCCCCCATCACTCCACGTCATTACCACCTTTATTCAATATTCTATTAATTTGAATTTTATTTTTTTAATTATAAATTAAATTAAAAAAAGACTTAATATTATTAATAAAATTAATATTACAAAATAAAACAAAAAAAATTACATGATAAAAAAATTAAACTACATAATTAAATAAAAAAACAATAAAATAAATTTAAAAACTTTTAAAAAAAAACTACAAATTTTCTCCACGATTTTTCCAGAAATGCTCAACCAAATCGCCTTTAAGCATGTTATGTATCTCCCTGCTTCGGATCTCGGCTCGTATTTCAACTCTTTCTTCCGGTGTAACCTCTTGGACCGGAGGGTCGGCCTCTTCGTAATTTTGGCAAATGGCTTTTCCTTTGTCTTCCAAAATCATGTTATGCAAAATAATGCAAGCATACATAGCGTCCCGAATTTTACTTTTGTGCCAAATCCTACATGGATTATTTATCATATGCCATTTCTTTTTAAGTACACCGAACGCTCGTTCGACATCATTTCTCGCCGCCTCTTGAGCCTTTTTAAAATATTTTCGTTTGTCATCGTCTTCACGAGGACATGTAAACGATTTGACAAACGTAGAATATTCAGGGTAGATACCATCGGCCAGATAATACCCATACTTGTAGTAGGTGTCATTAGTATAAAATGAAGACCCCGGCGCGACTCCGTCTAATATGTCGTCAAATATTGGGGATTGATCTAAAACGTTCATATCATTATTCGAACCAGAAACACCAAAATACGCATGTCATATCCAGAGATCATTAGAGGCCACCGCTTCCAGCATTATTGTAGGATGGTGGTGATCGCCTCGTTGATGAGATCCTCGCCAAGCGGTTGGGCAATTTTGCCACTCCCAGTGTGTGCAATCAATGCTTCCGAGCATGCCGGGAAACCCGTGGACATATTCATGCACTGCATAGATTTGTTGAATGTCGCTCCATGTCGGTTTTCTCAAATATTGCGAGTCGTATAATGCGATAACACCTTTACAAAAGTTGTAAAGACTATCTCGTGAAATTTTATCCGACATCCGTAAATATTCGTCCCAAGAATAGCTGCATGTGCCGTAGGCCAACTGTCGAATAGCACTTGTGCACTTTTGCAATGGTGTGAAACCTGCTACACCCACTGCATCTAACCTCTATTGAAAAAACGGAAAATTTTCTTCCATATCGCTAACGATTTGAAGAAATAAATTGCGGCTCATTCGAAAACGACGTTTGAAATGCTTTTCGTCGTATGTTGGATTTTGACTAAAATAATCTTGAACGAGACGTTTGTTACCACCTTTACGATCACGGTTTATTTTTTTTCTTCGTAACACTTGTGCAGCGTTTTCTTCAATATCTGCTACGACGGATGTTACCGTTGCTTGAACGCTGCGTAAAAACATGAACGCTCCTTCGTCTGAGTCGGATGATGACGATTTCGTAATTTTCTCCTCGCAACTCATTTTTTTTTGTTGTAGATTGGGTTATTTTATAGAAAAATAATAGTTATTTTAGAGAGAATTGTATGGAGTTGAATGTTGGTTTAAGAGGAATGGTTTATTTATAGTGGTTTATTTTTAATTTTTTTTTATTTTCCAACGGCTATAATTTTTATTTTGTTTTATTTATTTATTTTTTTTTCTTTTTTCCAACGGCTATAAGGTTTTTTTTTCTTTTTTCTTTTTCCTTCCTTTCTCACGCCCGTGACCACCCTCACGAGTTGCCCCTCACGCCACTCTTCACGCCCCTGTGTAATGGGGGGAGGGCGTCACCGGGGCGTGACCGGCCCCTCTCACGCCCCCATCACACACCATAACACATACCCTTAGAATTGAATTCGGTGATCGATCGGAGAGAAAACAATGTTAGTGGTAATAATTCAAAACGTAATTATATTATTAACATTAATACTCATAGAAACCAATTGAGTAAATTACCGATATTGTACATGTGGTTCGCTAGTATATCACTCTGTCTATTTCATAAATTACCAATATGGTTCCAAACTTTAAACATTTGAAACACATATAATCCTTAGGTCACCAAATTACCCTAATATGATTGACCAAATTACCCTCACATAAAAGACTATATGTGTTACAAATGTCTAAAGTTTGGGACTATATAGGTAATTTATAAAACTTAGAGATTAAGAGTGAAATACTAGCAAATCACAGGGACTATCACGGTAATTTAATAATAAGTAATAGCCAATTTTAGTAATAAATCCAGATGGCATGCATCGATGACAATTATCGCAAAAAGGGGATATCACTAGTATTGATAAGTGTAACTAGTAAGGTGTCCATGCCCACTGCATGCTATAGGTTTTTATTCTTAGTGATGCCTTTCGGATTGACGAATGCACCAGCGGTTTTCATGGATCTCATGAACCGAGTGTGCAAGCCGTATTTAGATCAGTTTGCCATTGTCTTCATAGACGACATACTGATTTATTCCAAGAGCAAAGCAGAACATGAACAACATCTCAGGAAAATCTTGGAACTGTTGAAGGAAAAGAAACTTTATGCCAAATTCTCAAAATGTGAATTTTGGTTAAAAGAAGTTCAGTTTCTTGGTCATGTAGTCAACAATGAAGGAATACACGTAGATCCTGCCAAGATTGAAGCAATAAAGAACTGGGACACTCCGAGAACGCCAACGGAGATACGGTCTTTTCTGGGATTGGCGGGTTATTATAGAAGGTTCATCTCGAACTTTTCTAAGATAGCTTTGCCTCTCACTAAGTTAACTTAGAAGAATGAACCGTTTGTCTGGGAATATAAACAAGAGGATGCTTTTCAGACATTGAAGCAGAAGTTATGTAATGCTCCAATCCTATCACTCCCGGAAGGATGTGATGACTTTGTAGTCTACTGTGATGCATCCCATCAGGGACTTGGTTGCGTACTGATGCAACGGGACAAAGTTATCGCCTATGCATCAAGACAGTTAAAAGTTCATGAGAAGAATTACACTACTCATGATCTTGAACTGGGAGCAGTGATCTTCGCACTGAAGATCTGGAGACATTATTTATATGGCACTAAGTGTACCATATTCACCGATCATAAGAGTCTACAGCATATCTTTGATCAGAAGGAGCTCAACATGCGACAACGCCGTTGGGTTGAACTTCTGAATGATTACGATTATGTGATCAAGTACCATCCGGGAAAGGCAAACGTTGTAGCTGATGCCTTGAGCCGGAAGGAACGGGTCAAACCCTTACGCGTTAGAGCTATGGGGATGACTGTGCAGACCAATTTACAAGACAGGATCATACAAGCACAACAGGAGTCAGTTGACAGAGGAAACTTGAAGAAAGAACTTGACTGTGGAGCAGAGAAACAATTCGACACTAAACCTGATGGAATGATCTACTACCAGGATCGTATATGGATTCCGGCGGTAGACGAATTGAGAAGACTTATCTTCGATGAGGCACACAAGACAAAATACTCTGTTCATCCAGGCGCCGATAAAATTTATCAAGACTTGCGTGGATTTTATTGGTGGCCGGGAATGAAGAAAGACATAGCCGAATACGTCGGTAAATGTCTAACGTGTGCGAAGGTAAAGGCGGAACACCAGAGACCGTCTGGTTTACTGGAACAGCCTGAGATTCCGCTCTGGAAGTGGGAACAAATAGCTATGGATTTCATTACCAAGCTACCCCGCACTTCCAGTGGTCATGATACTATCTGGGTTATCATTGATCGTTTGACGAAATCTGCTCACTTCTTGCCGATGCGTGAGACTTTCACGATGGATAAACTGGCGAGATTATACATCAATGAGATAGTGGTACGTCATGGTGTGCCATTGTCTATTATTTCTGATAGAGACAGCAGATTCACATCAAGGTTCTGGCAATCACTGCAGAAATCTCTAGGGACACAGTTAAACCTAAGTACAACTTACCACCCTCAAACGGATGGTCAAAGTGAACGTACTATTCAAACCCTAGAGGATATGTTAAGAACCTGTATTTTGGATTTCGATGGGAATTGGGATTCTCATTTGCCACTGATTGAGTTCTCCTACAACAACAGTTACCACAGCAGTATCGGATGTGCACCATTCGAGGCTCTCTATGGCCGGAAATGTCGATCACCGATCTGCTGGGCCGAAGTGGGAGATAATCGTATAACTGGGCCAGAACTTATTCAGGAGACCACTGACAAGATTGCTCAGATTCAGAGAAGATTGCAAGCTACAAGAAGCAGACTGAAAAGCTACGCTGACAAACGGCGTAAGCCGTTGAAATTCCAAGTGGGAGACCGTGTCATGTTGAAGGTTTCTCCTTGGAAAGGTGTAGTACGCTTTGGAACAAAAGGCAAGTTAGCACCACGATATGTGGGACCGTTTGAAATCATTGAACGTATTGGTCCTGTAGCTTATCGACTGAGATTACCAGATGAACTCAGTGGTGTGCATGACGTGTTTCATGTCTCGAACTTAAAGAAATGCCTTGCTGATGAATCACTCGTCATTCCACTCGAAGAAATTCAAGTCGATGATCAGTTGCACTTTATCGAAGAACCTTTAGAGATTATGGATCGCAAAGTCAAGCAACTGAGGCGAAGCCGTATTCCGATAGTAAAGGTTCGTTGGAACTCAAGACGCGGACCCGAGTTTACTTGGGAACGTGAAGATCACATGAAGTTAAAGTATCCCCAACTGTTTGAAGAGGAAGCTGTAACCGATAACAATTCTTAAATTTCGGGACGAAATTTCTTTAACAAGGGGAGACTGTAACATCAGTGCCGGAACCGACACCGGAACAGTGATCATATACAGTACATGAACAGTAATCAGGTACAAATTTCATGTAATTCAGTGTATTTCATATTCATATCAGGTTTCAGTATCATTTCATGTTATCAAAACAGTGAATTCGGAATCATTTCAGAGAAACAAGTTCAGAACAATGGTTCTTGAGTCAGAGAATTATCTGGCAACACAGAACCATCATGTGATTTATTTGTTAGGATTTTATTATGTATAAACGTATGTGAGGCTTTACAGAACAAAACAGCACGAATATCGTTACGTGAATGCTAAACCGACGGATTTTTCGTATAGGTGACGATCTGTACGAATAAATCTGAAAGTTTAACGTTCTGAATGATATTCAATAATTAGAAAACAATATTGAAAAGTGTAGTTATCGTCGTGTTTGATCGGGTGACGATTCGAACAAATACGCGCGATGACCGCACGATTCGATTTAAACGTTAAATAAATATTTTGTAAATGAAAAATTTAAAAGAGATTTAGTTAATTTATTAGGAATCACAACCTAAAATAAATTTTATGATTCTATTTTAAAACCGAGTCGTCTCGTAACGAAAATGACGCGAAACCGACGTTTCTACGCGAAACCACGCGAAACCGAACGAACCCGAACAAACCCGGGTATTTTCCCCTAAATTTAATGTGGCTTTTAATGCCACAACAACCCACCAACCAGCCATCACCACCCCATTCACGTTCATCTCTTTCTCTCTCTAAACCTTCACAAGAAATTCCACCTTCTCACTAAGATTTCTTGGTTGTTTCTTCACCAAATTTCGTGTTCTTGGTGTCTAAATCACCACCATCACTAGTAGAACACGAAAGTACAACGGATCTAAGGTTGTATCCAACAGATTTGAGGTAAAAATCTAAGTTTTCGTTCGATTTAAGGGTTTGAAAACCCTAATCATGAACCCATCTTCTAAACCGGTTCTACACCATGTTAAGCCATAGGAACCACATCACAACACCTTGGAACAATGTAGGAACAACACCCAATTGATTCTTAAGTGGTTAGTTCGAAAAGATCGAAGGCTGCAATTGGCCAGGTCGCACGGCCGAAAGGCCAACCACCAGGTGGCCGAATGAGGGTGAACCCTCCATTCGCCGAATGATCTTAGCTCAACTCCCCTCTTTCGTCGAATGGCTCCCACCGAACCACTACCCTCATTAGCCGAACCAGGCCACCATTCGATCCAAGGCTCATTCGATCGGCCAGCTTCCATTCGCCAAAGTCTTATTCGACCAGCCAGCCCATTCGACTCAAGGCCTCATTCGACCATCATCCTCAATCGGCCAAGACTCATTCGGCTAACCCATGTCAGTCGGCCCAAGTGGTTCGGCCCAACTCTTACACGGCCGCATGTATGTCCGGTTGAGACTTGAATTGAATGGAGTCACTTGTGTATGCAAGAAAGGAGCGACGTGAGGCGGGCATGGGAGTCGGTCTTGGGTGTGTGCATGGGATGCATGAGAACCCCACGTAAACATGAATGAATGGTGGTTTAGTGGACATGGAGTGTGTGTGCATGGGAGTACAAATGAATAATATCAGGGTGTAGGGTTACATGAAATCAACATATGATTCTTAAGGACAAAGAATGGGTTGTGTAAATTCTATGGGGATTAAGAGTAATAAAAGCTAACTTAATATTTTTAATAAAGGTGGTAAGCTTATAAGTTTTCCATGCTAAGGATTTATAACATTATATTTGGATCAAAACATGGGAGGAGTTATAAGGGACCAAAACAATAACATAAGGTTTGAAGGGTTAATTTAATTATTAACACCTAAACCTTAGGAAATCTCATAAGGATAAGGAATTAACTTAGATGATTTAATTGAATCATCTAGGCTTAGTAAATCAAAGAATTTACAAGAAATCATTTTTATGATCAAAGTCGAGTAATGGGCAAAGGGTGGCCCAATGGGTTTAATACAAGCCCATCATGGTTGATTTCAATTTTCGTAAATTAATTATGATTTTCATAAAAGAAATTAAATTATAAACCTTATTAAATTAAATGACTTTCCTAAATAAATGTTTAACTTAAAATGAATCAAATTGAAAAGGTTTTACTTAAAGTCTTTAAATGATTAACATGGGATTAGGGTTACTAACGGGTAATAATTCTAGTCTAGTTAGATGCAATCTTAGAAATACATTAGTAATCTAGGACACTTAGTTGCACACCGAGACCAAACCCTAGTTACAACGTCTATTGTATATACTTACCGTCTACGGATTCTCTTAAAACAACCCAGGTACTGAAGAAATCTAAGTTACAAACAAGAGCGCGCATTTTGTGATAGATCATTTACAAAGCAACACAGGTGAGTTCATTGCCCCTTTTCTAACATTTTGTTTTAAAACGCGGGGCTGAGAAGCATGCGTAAACTGTTTTATTTAAACTGTTTATTTAAATGCTTTTATTTATTATATGTTTTACATATATATGTTTGTTGATACTCCTAGACTCCTGTCTAGGAAATTATTAAACAGATCAAATTATCAAATTAATTAAAGTACTCTTATGAGTAATACTTTAATTTAAACTTTAAATCAACCCTTAGTCCTTAAATCTCCAATTCAAGAATCTAAACTCAAAGTGGAATCAAATGAACAAAATCAAAAGATCACATTCAAAGAAATCATAGCTCAGTGTGAGATCTGAGATCCAAGAATCAATATCAAATCAATTATCATTGTGAATCATGGGAAAGTCAAAAGATCAAGATCAAGAGACTCAAGAAATCAGATATCATAAATGTGTGTGAATCATGTTAATAATGAAATCATTATGATCTAATGAAATCATTAATCTTCAACCTAAGGTGGATGTCAGTGTATAAGGAATCAAGACCACGTGTAACACACATATAAAGTCCCACTCAGATGCAGAAGGCCATTGGGTCAGGCTATATGTCACACCCCCAATTTTCAACTAACGGAATCATACCGTTTGGGTCGTGACAAACCAAGATCTCAGATCATTAGACATAACAAAGACCTCTATATGATATTCAAACATACTTTGGTCTAAAACTGTAAAATCAAAGTTTAACATTTGCGGAAGCGTTTGAAAACTAATAATAGAAAGTAACTATTGCAAAACCATAAATACAATGTTCAATGTTTTAAATCAACCACTAAAGTAAACTGTATGCATGAGACTCAATATCCTAGTCCCTGCTTATCCTTGCTTGTGCCTTAGTGTCCTGAGAAAACATGTAAATCAAGTCAACACAAAGGTTGGTGCATACACAGGTTTGTATGAGTAATCACAAATATTTAACCAAATGTTTGAACAAGATGTTTGTAAGAAATGTTTGTAGATCACATAATCACACATTGCATAGTCATGATAGCTAGTCATTGTACTATTTACATAAGTGGTCGACACCGAAGCTGACTGTTGTTGCAATGTTTGGTAGCCTTTTCCCTATTGTCTAGCATAAACAATAGTAATGTGTGTTTGGTCAGTTAAACACTTGCGTAGATCCCATCTACCAAGTGAGGTTTGTCAAACCCAATAGATCTATCTTCAACTACCACGCTTTGCACTCCGGCAAACTAAACGGTTCGATAATGTAGGCTTTGTAATGCTATGTTTGCACTTAATGTAAACAGCTAACTCATGCAAGTGATATGTATCTAAAAGTGTTTGTTGCACATGTTTTCTCCCCCAAAACAGTTAAAATAAGAAAGGGGCCGTGTACGCACCTTTGATAGCAACCAGAATGATCAAACAGACGTGAAATCGCGTAAATAACCCTCTACGAATAATCTGTGTTTAAACAATAACGTTGTGTTATTCGAGATTTCGTTTTGTGTTTGTAATCGCATACGTGTTAACACACGTATGTTAGATTGTTAGAAATGCACATACAAGAGTGTACGTGAATTTGTGTTCATTGGTTTAAACCACATAAACATACAATATTATGTTTATGTACACGTAAATATACGCGACCATAATTTCTGATCAAATTATAAATTTTATTATTTTATTTTGTTCAGGATTTCGTTACGGTTCCAGCGCAACTTGAACGGGTTAAATCGGAGTTGAAATGAGAAAGATATGGACAAAACACCAAAAATGGTGTCCCCCAGGTTCGAACCCGTGACCTCCAAGTCCCAGCACACCCACTTTACCAACTCAGCCCGCTAGGGATTCGCATAAGCATTCAAATATTAATTCTTTTAAGCTTTAGGAAACCCGGTTCCCTTTGATAACCCAAACCGAACCAAATGACCTTTAATTGGATCCCAATTCTTTCACAATCAAACCTACAACTATGGGGTTTTTGTTCTATTGATCCCAACGACCCTATATGTGATGTTTAATTCGAAATTGAACCATTATAGCTCGATTAATTGAGTATATACCCGTTCGAACTCATGTTCATTAAATCCCAATTCAATTCGATCGAATTGATAATTTTATGTTCTTGGATTCATAGAGTTTCTATTACACAGAGGATTTAGAACCACAGTGTAATGTTTAATTTAAATATAAAGTTCAATTACATCGAAATCCTCAATTCGTTTTATCCCATCTAGAAACCCAAATCATAGAATCCGTGTTTGTTTGATAAAATTAACATATGGTTTTCATTAAAAGAATGTTTCCGAAGCTTTCTGAATAGTTAAATTTGATTTCTGAACGCATTTGAGCAAAAACCCCCAATTCCTTTTGCATTAAGAACCCTAAATGTATAAATCGTTTAATTCGTAATTATTTGTTAAAACTAATATAGGGGTTTCATTATATGGCTGTTTTCGAAGCTCTCTGCATAGATTAATTTGGTTTTTAAACTCCTTTGAGTACCAACCCCAAAAACGATTTCTAGGATGAACCCTAGAATTAAAATTCATGCAATTCGATGTTTTGACATGAATTAATCATAGGGCTTTGCTTAATCGGTTGTTTTAGTTTATGTAAGAATGAATTGTTACCTTGTTTGATATTTGATGTAGTTCGACTATTAGATTGAGGTTCGGCCAAGCCTTTGATCAATTCTTCTTTCTACAACTATTGGAATCAAATTGTTGTTTACAGAAGCTCCTGAGGGTGTCGACTAAGGATTCAAGAAGTTCAATTTCGTGAATGATGGTCGAATTATATGGGTTTGATGGTTAAGGCTACGGTTTCAACTTTTTAAAGCTTTAATTGCTTTAATTCTATCATTATGGTGTAATTAACATATAATAACCGATGATCATCATTACTATGAGTTTTGTGAATGATTAATGCCATCCATTATGGTGGATTAATGGCAATTACGAATTTCTCATGGTTTTATCACTTGAATTTTGACTTTAAAAGTCAAATTGAGTATTTTGTGTAATTTTAACATTAATCCTTTTAATTTAAATGCTTGTAAACTTATTTTGTTCAAATTTCATCCTTCTAGTTTGATATTGTTCAATTTCGTATCGTTTCTGTTAGTTTCTGGTTAACGGGGTTAATCAGAAAATGTCGGATTGTCACACTGTAACGGGCAATAACATGAACGATCAAATGGAATCAATATCAAAGTCAAAATCATGAGAATCAAGAGATCAAGAATCATAGGATATCCTTAAAGTCCCACTCAGATGCAGAAGACCATTGAGTCAGGCTGTAACGGGCAAAACATTAAAGTCCCACTCAGATGCAGAAGACCATTGGGTCAGGCTGTAACGGGCAAAACATTAAAATCCCGCTCAGTTCAGGTGTACTCCTTGTGAGTTATGCCTGACATGGGTCACGTGTGAGAGGTTACAACTTGGACAACCACCCACAACTAAGTCTAATTGATTGGGTTAAATAATGCCCAATCATCATGTCTTAGTTGTACTTAAATGTTTTATTTAATTATTTAATTAAATATGTGACATTTTACTATTATCACTGACTTTTGGGAAATCCTATATCTACGATCAAAAATCAAGAGGATCAAAGGCAAATCAGGTTTCAAAATCATAATCAAATACAGAAGTGTTAGGTAAAAATGCTTAATTATCATTAACAACAGTGTCATATGCATATTAGTATGTGGTGGGATAGCGTCTGGCTTGACCCTTTCGTGATTCCCTATATATAAGCATACCGATGTGGATATTACATGTGGAGTTAATGAGGTTAGGGTCTTTACCAAAAGAGGTTTTCAAATCATAAAACTAAATGAACTCACCAACCATGTGTTGACTTGATTTTTGCATGACTTCTCAGGTGACGAACAGGTCAACTAAGGAGTTATTCCTTTTGGACTAGGACTTCAGATAGAAGACTTAGTATTTTGGACCTGCATATTTTTGAAGACATCATTATACGAATTTTTTTGTATATCTTGTATAAATGCAAGATAGAAAGTTATGATGTTGATGGTAGATTTACATTGTTAAATTATAAACAATACCGATGTAATTTAACTTTGTAATTCTATTATAGTTATCATTTCTCATTTGTATCATGTGCAATGTAAACAATCTGATCATCACGATTATCAATCACGATATCGCGCCCCGGGAACCTTCCGCCCTACGGGACAACCGATCCTATCCCGCCGGCTCGGGGTGTGACAAAACTCCCTAAAACGATTTAAAGTAAGACTCCCGTGTAAGTACGATCAACGTCTGTGAAGCATGGCAGGCCGTCTGGCACACTCCAACTGATGTCTCACATAGGGTTTAAAAGTTTTCTCTCTAAGATTAAGTTTTTATATTATTCAATCCCTATATATATGTGTGTATGCTTAGGGGTGTTCAAAAAAT
Source organism: Mikania micrantha (assembly GCA_009363875.1). Lineage (NCBI taxonomy): Eukaryota > Viridiplantae > Streptophyta > Magnoliopsida > Asterales > Asteraceae > Mikania > Mikania micrantha. Next base: position 28,607,759 of record CM018690.1, on the reverse strand, counting down.
CCGAAATCCGAAAAAACCGATCCGAATTAAAGATTCGGATAAATTCGGATCGGATCTCCGTTTATATCGGATATCCAAAATCCTGTTTATTCGGATCGGATATCCGAATAACCCGAATAAACCATGTTTATTCGGGTTGTTCAGATTATTCGGATGAAAAAAAGTTTTATTCGGGTTTTTCGGATAGATTCGGATCGGATAGAAAATTTTCGAATTTGGACCGGGTTTCAGATAAGTTCTTAAACTTTTCAAATCCGAACAACCCGACCCGAATAAACTGTTATCCGATGAACACCCCTATGTATGCTTGTGTTTATGAACATATATGTTCCAAAGATACCATGAGCTTTACGATATTATTTTCAAGTACCATTATGATTTGAATTCGTACCAGAAAGCCCTTGAAAATACACTATGTAAGTATTGGACACCCTATACACATATGGACCTTTTGAGGCAAAAAAAAAAAATAGTCAATTGATTATTTTGTTTTATTTGAGATTTTGAGTATTAAGATGGTTAAATACTTAAATTAAAATTTTCGTTAATAATTTGGATCAAGTAGCCCATGGGCTCCCAGCATGACCACAGGGCCCAGGAATGTATTACACCTTACACAATGTCGCATAATCGGACTCGTGAAGTCGTGAACTTCGTTTCCTGTCAGGCCTATGTAACTTTTGTTGTATTTGATTACAAAAAAAAAAAAAAGTCTATTTGTGCACTGAATCCAAAATTTGTTTGTTTTAATTGTTTAGAATTACATTAAAAAGAGCTTACAAAAATGTGAGAATGGAGTAATATATTTTTACTATGCAAGTTTATATAATGATAGAATGATAGCAATAACTGAACCAAGGGCCCGCTTTATAGTATAACGGGCAATCTAGGCTTGTAGCTATTCAAAAATTAGGGCCACAATTTTTTTCTGTTATATATATACATATGTGAGTGGGTTGACCAAAAAAAACTCGTAAAAAAGGAAAAGACCTCGTCTATCGGAAGCATGTTAGCCTGCCCCAAGCCCTCATAAGTCACACTGCCCATTTTTAAAATAAAGAAAGGACAAAGGGAGTGGGAGCGGGACAACCGGACAATAGTGGGAGGGAAAAGACGAAGGCATCTCGTTTATTGATTGGGGATATCAGTGGGAGGAAGAAGACGAACGAGGCTTCCGTCCAAGTCTCTTAGGTACTTCACTCTCACCAATTTTTTCAATCTCTTTTACTTGAATCTTGATTGATTGTTGAAAGGTTTTCACTATCAAGTTTGTTAATTGTTTAAATTTCTAGTTAAATACCGGATCAACTGGTAAATTCTGTTTGGAAAAGGATTGTGTTGCACGTTAGCTCACATCCCCTTTTCTTTTACTACATACAAATCCTCTCTTTATCATATTAGTCATTACATCTTTACAAATAACTTTATACGCCTCTATACCCTCACATACGCTTGTATTTAAATCGTAGATGTCCATATGTCTCAATTGGGGTAACATCAAAGATACAAAGGGGTATATATGGTTTGCCCTCCTTCAACTATTTGATGACAATAACATGTTTTTATATTCATAGGTTAAAGTTACAGGTGTGTTAGGTCTAGCTTTTAGGTTATACAGAAGCCTATATCCGACTATATGTTATTGAAAAAACCATAACCAAAACTTTAACTAAGTTCCATTTTCGGTTTGGTTTTTTTATGGTTTCAGTTAATTGTCTAACACATTTTTTTTTTGGGTTTAATTACCTTATACTCATATGTTTATAGATTGATTATCCGAGTAAGATTTTTAAACAATAAGCAATTTGGTTGTATGGTGAGTATAAACTTTTTTTATTGTTTCAATGTATTGTTTAAGAAATTCTTATTTAATTTAAAAGATTAACAACAAATTTTCCCCAAAAATTACCAAGGGTACAAAAGAAATAAAATGAATGTAAGTATACAAGTTAAAAATATATAAAAATAATAGAAAATATATGAAAATACGAATGGTTTGATTCGGTTAACCAAGGGTGTAAACCGAAACTGTAACCAATTTTTGTCAAATTCAATTTTTGAATAGTTTGGCTTTCACTTAATTAGATTTTGGTCAATTTTAGTTTGGTTATCGATTCACAGTTCGGTTATGCTCACATTTAGTTCAATTAACATGTTTAAGTTTTATGTTTCCAATTTTGTAACGAGTTGTTGTTGAATCAAATCTAATTTTAGTTAAAGTCAAAGAATATGTTAACCTATTAACTCTAATTTAACAAAAAAATTTAACGAACCCTAAACTTAATATCAAACTTGTTACAATAATAAATATAAAACCTAAACTTGTTAATTTAAACCACCATACGATTAACTCTTAAAATAATTATCATGCCGAAGCCTTAACGAGTATCCATATCCGATTCTAAAATCCACCACACGAAGTCAACTCGACCCGACCCGACCCGACGCAAAAGGCCAAATGGCCAATAGAATGTTACCGCTTACCACCAAATATCCGTTAGCTGTCCGCCTGTTCACTATCCTTCTGCTAACGACGGTGCAAACTGCACCGTTTTGAAACCCTTCCAAAAAACGAAACCCCCAACACAAACAATGGCCGATCATCGTCGAAACTAGGGTTTATGCACCACCAAACCGAAATTCTCACAACATGGAATCAATTTCATCATCATCTTCACACATTCATCTCCACCACAGAAACCTTATCTTGCCACAGTTATCTTCAATAAATCCTTCCATCATTGTTTTTCCTTATCGTTTTTCTACGTCGCATTCGCAACGGTTTTGTGCTTTGAAAACCGGTAGTAGCAGTGGTGGTAGCCGGCAGGATGAAACTGCTTACGGTGGCGCCGATTTACTCAGAAAACCGGCGGTGGAGGTGAAAGAAGAGGCTTCTGATTCTTCGAAAGACGATGAATCTGATTATGAGGATGATTCAGGGAAGAGAAAAGGGGAGGATGGATGGATTGATTGGGAGGATCAGATTTTGGAAGATACTGTACCTTTGGTTGGTTTTGTTAGGATGATTCTTCATTCCGGCAAGTAAGGTCTTGGATATAACTTTTTAGTTTCGTTTATGTGTTTTTGTTCCTGTTGGATTCAGCATTTTAGTTTCGTTTATGTGTTTTTAGCTCAACAATTACGGGCCTTATGGCATCTTCTTGTATAATGCTCATATGAAAACTGAAATTCTTCACAATCCGTTAGTAATATTACTAAACCCTAGATGTTGGCTACAAACTTAGGGAAGAACTTGGGGCAATCATCGAGTATCGAGACTATTTTAAAGGGACCAATTAGACATTGATTTTGTGCTCCTCGGTTTGTCTTCAAAGTTAGTAACCTTTTGATATATAGTTTGTGAGTAACCTTTTGATATATAGCTTGTGGGATTTCTCTGCTTTACTGATCAAAGTTAATAATTTGAACTTTGAAGTTATTATTAGTTAATTTTTTTTTGATATATTTGAAGTATGGTCTTGAGAAAATGAACATTAGGAAGTTGTGTTTGTTGGATCGAACAACTCTTAGAATTATGTGTTCTACTGTAAAGTGTAAACATTCTAGATTGATAATAAAGTTGACAACTTATCGCATCTCCAGGAGTCTGGGTTTATTCTAGAATTTTAAGTTGTGCAGATTTGATTTGTCCTACACTAACTTATTGTTGGTACAGATATGAAAGTGGTGAGAGATTAAGTCCTGAACATGAGAGAACTATCTTAGAGAGGTTGCTGCCATATCATCCCGAAAGTGAGAAGAAAATTGGATGTGGCATTAGTTACATCACGGTTAGCTCTCTATCTCTGTCTCTACTCGCTAAACACATACTCACATGTTTTGTTCTTAGTTATCTTGTAAGCCTTAAAAGTTATTGATAATATATCCATTAACTTATAGCCTATTATCTTCCAAAGTTGTCTGAAATAATAATAGTAGCAGCCTTCCTTTATGCTGCCTTCTGAAATAATGTTTTGTGGTTTAACTTTTAAGTAAATAATAGTTTTGTTTTGAACATAGAGATTCATTGTAATGTTTGGAGTAGGGGTGTTCATCAGGTCGGATTACGATTCGGATTTGAATTTTTTTTCACTCCGACCCGAATTAGGTTGAATATTATCCGATCCGAAAAACCCGAATGCACACCAGCTACAGCAAAAGGATATTCCCACATGGCCCTTACACCTTCCTGCTATCTACAAAGATCTTGGAATGATTTCCGGATAAAGCAAATTAAACCAAAAAATGAAAACATCAAAAGTGAATAACAATAACTAAAAATTAAGAAGACGGCGTTTTACTAGAGTCTGAAAATCAGTTGAAGGATATTTCCCTTGCCAACCCATTTCCTTCCATTGTTCAGAAATTAAGTCGCAGAGTTCCTCTTCAAGAAATGCAGCAGCCCCGCTGCCCTCACCAGTCACCCAATAGATTGTGTAGGATTTGACCCTTAGGAATCAGCTAGCACTCTAGCAGAATAGCAGATCGTTGCAGTCATGGAAGTCGACGAGGATGAGGAGATCGTGAATGCAATTAGGTTTAGGGATAGATTGTGAATTTTGAAATTAGAAGTCAACGTCTTTCAATGGGCCGGCCTGGTGATTAAGTGGGCTGGAAGGCTGGAAGCTTGTGCCATACTACCGTGTTCCTTAAATTTTAAACGAGTTATTCGGATACCCGAAAAATCCGAATTTGAAAAATCCGAATTTGAAAAATCCTTATATCCGAATCTGATCCGTTTATCCGAAAGTCTATTTCGGGTTCGGATATATCTGACCCGAAAAACCCGCTTGGTAACGAGTAGGCTAACAAGCACTCGTGATACAAAAACACCACACGAGAACTTGATATGGCAAATATACTCAATTCTAAGGATACATATTCACTAGGGATGTCCGCGGTGCGGTTCGGTTGGTTTTGCAAAAAAATTTAAACCAAACCACTAACTGCGGTTTCAAAAAATGACAAACCAAACCGACCATGTAAGTTGTGTAGACCAAACCGACCGGTATTGACGGTTTCACGGTTCGGTTTTTACGGTTTCACGGTTTTATTAAAAAACAAAATAGAACATTTAATATAATGATGCAAAAGACCATAATCCATTTAAAATTCAAATTCCAAAAGTCGAAACCATAATCTAAAAGTCAGTCATTATCAAAGTAACAAAATTAATCTAAAAAGAGTTATGAATGAACTTTTATTGAAGATCATCTTCTAAATCAATAATATTATCATCATCTTTTTTCATTATAATACAACTTGTGAGCCGTGAATAAAGATAATAGAGACTGAATGAGCAAAGTAATTGAAAAGATGCTAACTAGGTTTTTCAATACTTTTAAGATAAACACACACATGATATATACATGTAAACACACGCACACATATATAAACGGTTGGTGCGGTTTATACGGTTTAGGAAAAATGCAAATCGTAAACCACACCGAACCACTCGGTTTTTAGAATACTCAAACCATAAACCGCACCATCATGTTTTAAAACCGAACAAACCGACCAATTGTCCTTGGTCCGGTCCAGTTTAGATGGTTCGGTCGGTTTATGGACACCCCTAATATTCACCACCTTAACTTGAATAGGATTCAAGAACACCCAAGTGGCCAAACTTGATTTAGCATGTAAATAATTAATTTACCTCAAAAATCCATTAAAGAAAATTAACCAAAGAAATTCATCCAAAATATAACCAACATATTTAAAAAAGAAATAAAAAATAAATAAATAAAGCATGGAGTGGAATGGTGACGTGTAGTGGCATGCAATGGCGTACCCACCCTCGCCGCCCTCTTTGAAAAAAATTTCTAATGGTATATATATGTTAAAATTCTGACCGATCCCCTTAATATTTTGCAATCGTCTCCCTTAAATTTGCATAATTGGACTTGTGATGCGAATTTAAGTGATAGTTATACTTGTTTTTTTTTGGAAAAAGAGTTGCTTTAAAAGTCTCCATAGATATTGTTTTGGATAGATTTTAAAAAATAAAACCAAGTAGAGATCAATTAGGTCTGACAATCTTAACTCATAACAAGATAAATGCATAGATTGGGTAAACAAATATTGTATTTTAGATAAAAATGGGCAAAATTATAACATACAATGCGTTGAGATGGTAACACCTTAACAAAATACGGGACCAGATGAATAACTTTAAAATTATGTGAATATAATGGATTCAAACGGATAAGAATGATCAATAATTAATTTGATGAGAAAATAACTAAAAGTTATTCAATTAAACTATTTGTTTAGTTACAATTCACTTTAAGTTAAAAAAAATTGATGTTTTTTAAAAGAGTAAATTACACAAATCGTCCTTTATGTTTTGAGCATTTTTCACTACTTGTCATTTTCGTTCAAAATTAACTTAAATCATCCTTTATGTTTGATTAAATTACATAAATTGTCCTTTATGTTTTAAGCATTTTTCACTACTTGTCCTTTTCGTTCAAACCCTGTTAATTTTTTTCCCAAGAAGCTCCCAAGAATGAGGTTTTCATGGTCAAACCCAGATCAATTAACTCGCAAATCGACTAATTGGAAAGAAAAATCTTCTGGTTCAATCCCAATGGTGGATTGAAAAAAAGTAGTGGGTGCGACAACGAGGACGTCTAGTGCTCACTTGTCTCTCTCCCCACCATTCTCGCAACAATCAATAATGCAAGTAGTCCTTCTAACTTAAAAAAACAAAAAATACCCTAATGTGCATTGCATCTCTATTTAAATGTAATTTTGAACGGGGTTAGCGCAAAAGAACGAAACGAGCAACATTTAGAAACATAAAGGATGATTTAAGTCAATTTTGAACGAAAAGGACAAGTAGTGAAAAATGTTCAAAAAATAAAGGACGATTTGTGTAATTTACTCTTTTTAAAATGACTCATTTAAATTCAAACTGATTTTGCTTAAAACTCATCCTAGGTTTTGACTTGTTACCTAACTCAACCTAACTCACCTATTTTGCTAGGCATAAGAACAACTTTATATGTATTGTATTTTTATTATGTTTTTACATATGAAATTTAGTTTAATTGTCTTATTTTAACATGACCCGACCCGATTCGTCCCCCGTGAAAAAAATTTCTGGGTCTGCCACTGGTGGCATGCATGCTTCAAGTGCGTGCTATTTCATGTAGTGGCAGGATCCATGTACACCAAATTTACCCAACCCGTAAACCCATAAACCCTTTATCTTTTCGATCGTCTAAAACATATGAATTTTCAACAGCTAGTTTACTTGAATTTCCAGCAGGTCTATCATATGACAATAGTCCATGAAACATTATTAGTGATTTAACTAAGTTTTGTCTTCTTATATTTGTTAAACTTGAATGACAAGTAGTCACAATAGTTTGTCATACATTTTTTAAGGTTTTATGAAATATATGTTCACATATTTGTCATAGAGACCAAAGGATTGGATGTAGCAGCAAGACCATACAGGTTTTGATTTTTGAGCAGCCATATGACACTCATAAATAGACCAAAATTGATGGCTAAACTGCTCACCTGTTGCTCTTTTTCTTAATTACCTATATCGCTTACATGCTGCGAAATTATGTTCATCAACATGCGTTATTTCCAGGTTGGTTACCATCCAGATTTTGAAAGCTCAAGATGTCTATTCATTGTGAGGAAAGATGGAGAAATGGTGGATTTTTCATATTGGAAATGTATAAAAGGTTTAATCAGGAAAAACTATCCTTTATATGCAGACAGTTTCATCCTCAGGCATTTCCGAAGGCGTAGGCATGACGATTAAAGTTTATATTTCATTTACATTGTATTTATAAAAGTTTTCGCGTGTATTGCCTCCAAATTACGAGAAACATAGGAGTATTATTGTGATGTTAGCTTGCATCAAGACTAGTGTCATCTCCCCAATATTTTGAGAAAATATAAAGATGAACTCTGGTTTTCTTTGCAGCTTAAATTTTATCTTGTGTTTGGGTGTTGTTCAAAGACAAAGAGGAACACATTTTAATGTTCAAAGTTGTTGATTTTAGTATTTAATTATGTTGTTTTTGTGAATGTTTACCAATCTTGTTTGTTGATTAGAATGTTATGAACTAAAGCAAATAATATTTGATAGTTATTACTTTTAACAAAAAAAAAAAAAGGTTTTTTTTGAGCCGGGGTCTCCTTAGAAGCAGTCTCTCTACCACATCTGGGGTAGGGGTAAGGTTTGTTTTCGTCTCATCCTCCCCAGACCCCACACAGTGAAAATATACTGGGTCTGTTTGTTTGCTTGTTTTAGTTATTACTTTTAACCTCAACAAAACCTCAACGTGATGCTGCATGATGCAGTGATACAATTAAAACCCACTTGTTGTCATGTGGTAGCCAAAACGTAGATATAAAACATTGTTATGTCCCATACTTAAAACAACCAAAAAATATAGGGTCTTTAATTTTTAAAAAAAAATTTATATATAATTTGGTCTTTTTTTTTTATCTATGGACTTTTTTCTGTTTATGTGGGCTCTAAAAAGAATTGAAAAATTCACATAAAAGTTTTCTAATATTTAATTGAAAAAGACTTTAATAAATTGTTTATGAACAATTTCTTAAAGAATTTGCATAAAGACGAGGAAAATAAATTTAATTTAAATATCTTATGCATGTAAATATAAACAAAAAAAAAATTGTAATATATAAATTTTTAGTTTATTATTACATGTTCAAATCCAGATAAAAGAAGATATTTGTAACGTAGTCGTTAGTGAAGGGCACAACTTTTTATTCCGCTTAGGGTCTTCAAAATGGTTGAGCCAATCCTAAATATTTGAAAGAGATCTACGAAGACAAATGCTTCAGCAAAAGGTTATTCCGGTTCAGGTCAGTTCCATCAATTTATTTTAACTTTTTTTTGTTCATTTAATCAACTATATATCAATATGAATTTAGGATATGATGATGTAAATTATGGTTGATTTGGTATTGGTTCATAATGACTTTTTTATGAAAACATATTGACTTTGTTTTTATAGGATAATCAAAAGTAAACAGTACTTACACCCGACCCTCAAGCTTCGCATAGGTCGTATACGAAGCGTATACGAGACGAAATATTTTTAAAATAGCGTGAGTCAAAGGGAGTCATACGTCTCGTATAGGATTTTTAGCATACATTGTGACGCGTTAAACAACTGAAGGAATCAATATCTTTGAAATCTTATAAAAACTCATGAATTCTTGCAATTAACCAAACAATGTTTTAAAAGTCAGGGGAGAGATAGGGCTAGGAATTGAACTTGCATGAAACAGCCAAACAGGTGAAATTATGATTAACAAAAATATGTGTAATGTGGTTATTTATAATTTAAAACTTAGGTTGAAGTGTTGAACACAGGTATGGCTTTGAGAGGGTGTCGGAGGTGCGACCGCACAGCCCGGTTTTTTAAGGGGCCTGAAAGTCCGAATTTTTTATATATTTTATATATAAAATTATTTTTAAACAAAATATATTTTTGTTACACCTAATCATATAAAAAACATGATTTTGTTACAATAATTTTATTTTATTATATGTGTTCGTCTTATTTTTCTATATCAACTATCATTAATTAATGAATTTTTTCTATAGAAGCACGTTTTAGTATTTACGCGGTTAAATGTGCGCACACAATATTTTGAAGTAAAATGAGCAGGGCGTTGACTTAGAATTTGACGTGTTTTGCTGTGTTTGGATGGCTTCTTTTTCTATATCAATAATAATAATAATAATAATAATAATAATAATAATAATAATAATAATAATAATAATAATAATAATAATAATAATAATAATAATAATAATAATAATAATAATAATTATTATTATTATTATTAATAATAATAATAATAATAATAATAATAATTATTATTATTATTATTATTATTATTATTATTATTATTATTATTATTATTATTATTATTATTATTATTATTATTATTATTATTATTATTATTATTAAGTGCATTATATGCTGGCCCATTTTCATCGGTTTATTTGGTGCCCACAGCCACTTATCCTCCACTCCCAGAATCAAAGCATTCGTTCAATACATAAAATAATAATTATATGATATATTAACAATACTTTTATAAATAATTAATTAATAATACACGATATCTTAAGTCATTTTGAGTTTTTATTTAACGGCCGACAAATATCTTTTAAGCACGGTCACTTGGGTAACCTAATGGCAAAAGACCACTTATGCATGCGAAATGCAAACAACTTTAGTGGCTCGGCCCGCCCACCATTTCAAAGGAAATTCATTGTCCAAAATCACATTGTGCCTGAAACATATTGTTACAAGTGAGACTCGAACTCATAACCTTAACATTAAAATGTCATAAGATTGTCTCCTTCCAAACAAAGTGATCTAGAAATCATTGGCCATTTTGAGTTTAACTCAGGATTATATAACCTTCCACTTCGTCAATCAGTAACAAATTTAATCCGTCTTCCCAATCATATGACTTAACTTTACATATGTTCACAAGGGTGTATGGTAACAAATGAGGCAGTGCCTCAATGGTACCCCGAGATTTTTCCAAATAGAAGGTCTTGGGTTCAAATCCCTCTCGCAGTGAAAAGGGGTCTAAGGGGGTCAGGGGTTTTCCCAGTGGGGTGGTTGTGGTGGCTCATGGGAGGTCCAGGTAACTAGACCTTGGTGACATGGTCTGAAAACAGTGGGCTCACACCATTCGGAAAAAACAAGGGTGTGTGGTAGGTATGATTCCACACATACATATTTTTAAGGAGCCCAAAATTTTGATTTTTTTATATATAAAATTATTTTTAAACAAAAAATCATTTTATTATATAAAAATATTATTTTATTACATGCATTTAATATATAAAATTATTTTTTAACAAAACATCATTTTTCTGTGAAAAAAAAAATTAATATTTATACACAACCCTTAAAATTTCAAAGACGGCTATGACAAGCACTTCAACGGTTGTACCATTTCTCATTGTATTCAAGATTTTGAGTTAATTATGAGTCAAGAATAGAACAAAATAATTTCTTCAAAGTGGGTCAAATGATGTAATTTTAACTTGTTTTCATTCACTTAGTCGTGATGGTCTTGTATTTCTGCTACAAAAATCCTAATCTTACACTTTTTACACATCTCGTAGTATAAAGGGACAACCATTATTTCTTAGAATTTCTCAATGTTAATGGTTGGACTTCTACACGTCTCGTATAGGCCTGGACAAATATGTCATATACCGATATATGAGGTGTTTACGAGACCAATTATTGTTGAATCAGTTGGTTTCAGATAGAGCTATACATCTCATATAAGTTTATATAAGCCGTATAGTCTTGGTGTGATGTTAAAGATAAAAACAAAAAGTCAGGTATGTAAATAAACAAGCATAAAACATAGTAGTTAAAAATTTCTAATTGAAGTTTTTATAACACGAGAGATTAGAATTGAGCCATGTGGCATTTAGATATGGGTCGCCGACATAATCAATCATGTTGAGATATGTGACACTTCCTCTAGATGACACCTGACATTGTTTTTTGTAAATCATGTTTTCTTTTTTGAACAGCAAATCATGTTTTCTAATGTCAACAGTCTTCTTACCAAACTAACATATAATAAATACAATTTTATTCAAGAACGTGACACGTGGACAGCAATATACAATGAATGTAAAACCATATTGCCGTCTTGAGACAATATTCGTACTTGATTGCTCTATTAATGGAAATTTAAGAATTTGTGGCGGTCATGAATATATGCATATTTTCTTGCAAAATTTGTGGTTTATTTCATCATTTGACAATGACATCATATCTCAAATATTAGTATAATAGTATAATATCTTATCCATAATGTCTAAGTAGTTAATCATGAACATCATCTTATTTGTTTCTAACTAGATAGCGCAACTCACGTCTTGTCACAAGAATAAATTATTTTGTTCAACGTTGAGATCTGTGTATGACTATATATACAAATTGTCATGTTAAATTAGAGACTGTATCACGGCCTTTAATATGTTTTTAGATTACATCAACAGTTAATAGGTATATCTCGATTACTATCTATACAAAGACGAAATATGAACAATCTCATCATCACTATGATAACATAGACGAAACAATCAAACAGAGTGTGTCAAATCTATCGTAGTTGCAAACTATCCACCTTGCCAAAATGCATATTGGCACAACTTCATTCGAAACCGTCAAGTTATCACCATAGCTAAATCAAATAGGCTCATCAAAACACCACTTCTTTGTAAGCCTCATATAAACAATTAAAATACTTTGAAAAGAGTGAAATCATCGGCTATTAGAACCTCATGTAAATAACTAAAACAATTAGGTGTTACAATCTCAGTTGTATTTCATTTACTGACATGTAAAAAGACAAATATTTGACAAAATATTGGACACTTAACTTGATTTGTAAACAACAAAATTGGCCAAGAATCATCCAGCAAAGCAAGCCAAAGACCTTCATAATTGAAACAAATAGCACATGTAAGTCCCCCCCCTCATGAATGGCAAGAAAAACGAAAACATGTGAACGAAACAAATTGGTTGAAACTTGAAACAACCACACAAATGCAAGCGCAAATCTTCTATGGCAGGTACAATGGGGCAAAAATTATGTAAGTACCGGTTTTAACGATCGTACGTGCTTGAAATAAATAACTATGTTAATAATTATGTTATGTTTATAATATAACAATAACTGAGGTGCGAAAGCTAACTAGTAACTGACTGGATTAGGTTGTTAACTATTTTAAAAGCTTGAGAGGCTACTTTTGTAAACTGCTCTAACTTGATTTGAGATGAGATAAGAATCCTAAGGATTGAAATTGAGTGTATGTACCTGTTAAGACATCAAAAAGTTATGCTTTTAAAACAATCAATTACTAGTTGCTATGTATAATTGTGTTAAAAATTGAATTGGATGGGATTTGAGTAACTAGAGAATTTATGCAGAAATCCATATGATGAGGTTTAAAAACTAGTAAGATTGTTTATAACATGATTATGATTATCATGTGTTTGTGCATAAATTTGACTAATCTTGTTATAAGTAGAAGTTTTGATGATTCGAGGATCATATGTAAAATTAGTTAATGTTTAAACATTAACAAGATTAGTTGGATAAACTATGCACAGAAGGTGTTTGATAAAATGTCAGATAAGAAAAGTAACCCAAATGACCCGTTTAAAAACAAGTTAACAATTAATACTATAAATGACCTATTAAGGAACATGTTAAGAGACCCATTAAGAAACTAACGTTAGAGGATTAGAAATTTTAGAAGGTAATCAACAACCCACCTATTTTATTATATTATTTATCTTAAATTTTAAATTACAAACATGTCTTAACATGTTAGCATGTTTTTACCCGTTTAGACACGAAAATAAATAGGTTTTATCGTGTCAACTTATTTTAGACATGAAACATTATAAAAGTAAAGCAAAACATGTTAAAGTCGAGTCGTGTTAAAGTATCCGTGTTTGAAATTATCAACCCTATATGCAACGAGTTAAGATTGTTTGAAGTAGGACTAATATGAACACATATTTATAACCAAAGGGCATTTGTTCAAATACTTTCTTTAAGTTTTTTTTTTAATATGTTAAAGGTTTAAGGCTATAATCTAAAAAATGTGATAAAAAAAATGCTTTTCAACAAAAATAGATATATTTATCTTAAAATTGTTAATTTGTTATGAAGCTTAAAAAAGTTGATGGGTAAATAAATGGTGTAATGATTTGTTACAAAGAAGCCAAAATGATTGATAATTGTATATAACCTTAAGAATTAATTACAAAGATGGTTCTTGTTGTTTACCCAGATTGCATTGATGGTCCCTAACTTCGAAAAATTACAACAGTGGCTGAATACTTTTCAAAAACATAACACGGATGACCCATAAAGTGGATGTCTGTTAGTTTTTACCGTTAAGTGTATATGAAATGACCAAAATACCCTTGTAATTAAAAAAACAAAAAAAAATGTGCACACAGATCGATATACACAGCTCTGGTGGTGACGTTTTCCGACCACCTACGGTCTTGGGCGGAGGCAGGGGTCGGTGGTCGTCCGGAAACGTCGTCGAGTGAACACCGGTGGAGGGGGGGGTCAGCCGAGTGAACGTCGACGTCGTTTGCAATTCCGGTAAGTAAGCTGTCGTTTCTTCCACCGCCGCATCCCACGGCACTCCATATGCCCTAGGGTTCGGACGTTCAAGGTGTGGCGGACGTCGGACGTTTCTTCCACTGCCGCATCTACACTGGATCTGTTGATCGGAAAATCAAGGTGTGGTGGAAATTTGCCGGAGAGAAAAAACATAGACTAGTAGATACGTTGGAGAAAAACAAATCCGTGGTGAATGCATTGGCTTAATTTGAGCACCGATGGTTCAGTTTTGTATTACGGTGCTTGTGATCGGTCGATGTTATCAATGGCACTGGTGTGTATTTCGGTGCTTTTGAATGCTTTGTGTACCGATGGTTCAGAGGTGGTGGTGATAGCGTGTCCGGTAGTGATGGTGATGGTGTGGTGGGTAATTGCAGAAGGGTTAGGGTTGGGGTTGTTACTGAAGAGAAGGAGAAGAGTGGGAAAAAAAAAAAAAAGGCTAAAATGATCATTTTAAAAAACTTAATAGAAAAAGTTAACATACATCTGTTTCAGAAACCATCTGTGTTATGGTTTTGCAAAGTATTGAATCACTGTTGTAATTTTTTGAAGTTAGGAACCATCAGTGCAATGGTAAACCACATAGACCATCCGTGTAATTAAACCTTAAAGAGAAGTGTGATTTTCACGCTTTTATTTTGTTTTTTTTATTTCATTTAATTTAGTTTATATCTTAAAAATTAATTCAAATTTTTTTGTTTACTTAATCTTTATGTCATTGTTTTCTTTTTATTATACTTTGTTCCTCAACCTTTTAAATCTATCTTTTTTTCCTAGTTTTTATTTAAGAAAAAAGTTAGATCCTTATGATAGTGGTCCAGAGGATAATCTTTTGCATTTCTTCATCCCGCAACTTTATTCTCAATATAGAGTAGCACCTTAGAGTTTTCTCGTTCCTTCCCCGTCCCCAAACACATGGATTTCAAGCTTCCTATTTGATAATTCCTCTCGTGTCTGAACCAAAGAGTACAACATTTTTAAAATATGATACAACAACCTATTAAACCAATTTAATTGAGACGAATGGCGGGTACTCTCCAATTAGGGAGCATTTCGATTTAGACTAAGATGAGAGGGATGGTTCTTTCTGTCGAGGGCTAAGCCCCTAAAGGGTTTGGGACTTTGGGGACTCCCTCCATGTTAGGAATTGAAACCACAATAAAGTATGAAACTTGTCACACATCGGTTGTATGATGAATTGATGTGGGGTTTATTAGCCAAATGAGCTTTTTTACACATCGCACTAGTCTTTTGGATTGAGTTTTCATGTTTGGATTGTAACATTCCTTAGTCGATACCATCTCCCCTTGATCTACATATTAGCATACTGCAATCCTTTAGATGCTATTTCAAACATGGAAGAAGGTTTTAAGGGGCCCCGGGGTGCCCCTGTTTTTTCGCTCAGAATGGTCGATATAATAGTATATCGTCGGAAAATCCTTCGGTTTTTTCGTTTTCTTCATAAAAATCCTTCGGCCCTCTTCGTTTTCATTCTAAAAATCCTTCGGCTCCCTCCGTTTTCTTCTTAAAAATCCTCCAGCCCCCTCCGTTTTTTTCTTAAAAATCCTCCGGCCCCCTCCGACTTTTTTTCCAAGCTCCGTTATTGATTTCAAATATCTAAATATTAAGATCTACTCCCAAGGTTCCTAGTCTTGTGCTTATTCCAGACTTCAAACCTATTAGTCTTGTTTGTTTGCAATACAAGTTTGTTGCAAAGATCTTGGCAAACAGTTTATGGTGGTTGTTGATACCTTGCTTAGTAAATAACAATATCAAAATACTATAAGAAAATTATTTTTTTATATCTTGTGTCGAGATTGAAGTTAAATTTGCATAAATCTAAAAAGGATGTTATGTTGGTTGTTACTAACTTTCGTTCCTCAGACCGAGCACAGCGGTCGTCCCGTCCGGCCAGTGGGCATCCTCCCCACGGCGGTATCACACGGGAACACGGCCCCCCTTGATCGCGGCCCCTGCTGAAAAGCCTCCAACGGCTCCCGCTCCCCGTCGAGCATGGTGCAATTTGATTGGCCCATAAATGTGACCGTTGGTTAACGACAATTTTGTAAAAAAAAAAAAATTAAAACTAAATAAATACTCAACCTTTTTACCCAAAAAACCACCCAAATCTCTTCATCTTTCATCTTTCTCTCTATATTTTTTTAAAAAAAATTACAGACATGAATCCAAGGCCTAACAATCCCAATCACTTAGAAATTTATTGGTTCAACTACAACAAAACCCGAACATCCAACACTTTTAACAACATCCACCAAACTTCCAACCACCTTCAAACTTTCAACCCGGTTTTGCTCCCTACTCCCAACCTCGGTTCGAATATGATTTTGTGTCACCGAGTCAACCTCATAACGAGGTCGTGCCGGAGACACAAGACACTCAAAAACGCAAAAAAGGTAAGAAAAACAAACAGCCGGCCGGAACAGGGCCGAGTAGTGGTACAATGGCACCGAAGCAATTGACTCACGATGAAGAAATCACTCTCGGAAGATGCTACATGGACGAATCCGAGAACAAAACCAAAGGTAAAAAATTGTTTACTTAGTTTTGTTATATATTATTTTAAAGGGTTTAATTTTTTTTACTTACTTTTGGTTAATTTTTTTTGTAGGTAATTCGCAAAAACGCGAAAATTTTTGGAAAAAAGTAACATTTAGTTGGCACAATGTGATGGGATTCGATGCCGAATACCGCACATATCATCAATTAAATTCAAAGTGGAAGGATATGTGCACCAAGTTAACAAAGTTTAGTGGGATCTATAGCAACTGCGCCCAACAACCGAAAAAGCGGGATGAGCGACGAGAACGTGTTGAAATGGGCCGAAAAGGAATACCAACGAAAGTAACGGCCAAACGTTTAACCACTACCACGTTATCATCAATTAAATATCGTTAAATTTTATTTGAATTGTTAGTTTTTTTCTATGGTTTTTTTTAATTTAAATTTGCAATGTAACTTTTATTTTATTTGTATTTTTATTTGAATGGTTTAATTAAATCCTAAGGTTTTTATTTTTAGTTTGCAACAAAAAAATTAAATAAATCAATTAAATTTAAAAAATGTTGATGATGTGGAATAGTGGGGAAGGGTTTTCAGTGGGGTGACCATTGTGGGTGTTTAAGGTTTTCAGTGAGGTGATGACGTGGCAGGAAATTTCAGTGGGGAAGGATTTTCAGTGGGGTGACCGCTGTGAATAGTCTTATAATTTATGCATTAGACAAGGATAAAGATTAAATGGTGGTTAAACGGTTTTGCTAATAGAGAGGTAAGTGGAATTAATATATATTGACATGGGTGATTGAAGTTGTTTTGATATTCAATCTGAACCGTGTAAATTCACTAAATTTCATCACGCTCATTTAAATTTATCGGTATTTTTAAACGCGGTTAATTGGAATAAATTTGATTTTTAAAAACGGTTTATATGAAATTTTTAATTTTTAGATGCGGTTGATTTTTTATTTGTTAATTACAACTTTTTGCAATGACCCGTTTTAAATTAATATTAAATTAAACAAAATGTGTTGTGTTTTGAAGTTAAATTTAATTGACTTATATGTTGATTAGTATGTTAAGTTGATTATTTATTAAACTAGTAGAATTATATTTTTTTTAACAACTAAACGAGTCCCCGGACCCAACAACCTCGCGCTGCGACCACAGACCGTTACCAACCCCCAGAAACATTTAAAACCGGGCGTTGGCGAGTGCCGAATCGAGGAACCGCCACACCATCTAGGAGGAAACTCACACAGAGAAAACCTCCTAGCTCACCCATAACATTTTTTGCTCTAGGCGAGACTCGAACCTTAGTCCTCCCATTGCTGGTGGTCAAGGAGTACCACTAGGCTATAAGCCCAATAATAGTAGAATTATCTAATCCTGAAAAAAAAACTAACTAGAAAATGAAATTACAGTTGGTCATTAACTTAAAGATGAATTAAAAGGGGTTAATTAGTAAGATGGTGGTCAAAATGGATCAAAAAAATTAGTTTTGAGTGTCTTGGGACAAGGAGGTCGACGAGCATGAGGAGAAGGAAGGGCGATCATAAGATTTGAAGTTCTCAAGACGAGCGGAGGAAAAAAAACAAATTCAAATATATAAATAAGAATTTGTACAAATAACAAGTAACGTTATAAGGATAAATTATAAACATAATAAAATCATAGTATTCGAAATACATATTGTAATAGTTAACAGGCATTCTTTATAACAAAGTAGTTGATTAACTTTTCGCAGTTTATACTCTCCATGATACTGCTCTTGATATCTATCATAGTTAATCCACTAAGTTTTTCTTGAAACATTATTGATTGTAAGTAAGATCTCAAAAACTTTAACTTTAAAAAACTCATTTCTGCCTATAAAACCATAATTATAATAGTCAACAATATTTATTATTTAATATGCAATCGTTATATTTAAGAAATAACCAAACTATTTCATACATCAGTTTATTATGTGTCAAAACAGGGCCGTAATATAAGAATAAAATTTGAAAATGTCATCTAATAAGAACGATATAGATCATGGATATCACTAAACAAGTAAAGTATACATCACAAGAAAGCAATTTCACTACACGACAAAAATCTCTATTATTAACATCAATTCATCCACGTACACGTGGACGGCGCTAATTAAACCACTTGACAAAATCTAGTAGGTTCTTTTTCTTATCAGCCGTCCACGTCTTTAAAATAGTGGGGCCCACACGTTATCACCAACAATTAAAAACCACTCTTATAAATATATTTACCAATCACACCTCAGATTTTTAACAAATGTTATTTCACCCCTTATAGAAAATGGACCACTTCATCTCCTACAAGTACAGTAGCTGCTCGACGCACAAATAGTTTAATCAACAGGTCACAAATTTAACTAAACCCAGACCCATTTCAGGAAGGTTGTTTTGTTCAGTAAACAATCAAATCAGGTACTTATTTCTTCATCGTCTTGTCCAATTTTGGTTAATTGAGTTGAAATCACATGATGAATGTGATCATTTCTTTTCTTGATTTGAGATTTAGTCATGTTTGATGAAGATGCCGTCTGGGTTTATGAAATTCACCAACAAAAGAGCGATTTTATCGTAGAATTCGGTTTACATAATGTTATCAAACTATGTGTTCTTATTTGATCATCTGATTTCTGAGTTCTCAATGGTTTTTCGAAAGAGGGATTGCGTCAATTTTAGATTTTAGTTATGAAGTTCTAAGAATTTTTTACTTTTGAAGTCTGTGATAACTGTTAATAATGAGAATTCAACTAATGTAATTGTGTTTGCATAATAGGAAACTGAATTGGGTTTCTTTGGTCAACTTTTTGTAATCAATTATGAACTTCAAGAACTTCGGAAATCAGCCAATGGATAGCAGAAGTGTCACCGGCCGGCCGCCGGGAAACTTCCCGTTGGCAAGACAAGGATCGATCTACTCGTTGACTTTTGATGAGCTACAAAACACCATGGGTAGCATTGGTAAAGATTTTGGGTCAATGAACATGGATGAGTTACTAAAGAACATATGGAATGCTGAAGAAATGCACTCAATGGGAATGAACACCATCACCGGTGTTCAAGATCGGGGTGGCATCAGTGGAACCAGTTTGCAGAGACAAGGATCATTAACCCTACCAAGAACATTAAGCCAAAAAACAGTTGATGAAGTTTGGAAAGATTTATTAAAAGAATACGATAACGGGTTCGGGCAACCGGATTTGCCACAAAGGCAGCAGACTTTAGGGGAGATGACTCTTGAGGAGTTCCTGATGAAAGCTGGTGTTGTTAGGGAAGAAACACAATTAGCTAATAAACCGAATGATCATGAGCTGTTCTTGGGTAATCCCGGGTTTGGTGGAATTGGATTCCAGCAGCCCACGGGTAAGATTCAGAATGCAGCAGTTGATAACGGTGGTGGGAATCAAATTTCATTCCAGTCTGGGAATCAAACTCAACCTCCACCCTTGTTTCCTAAGCAGACTAATTTGGCTTATGGAGGTCCTCCTATGGCTATACCTGCCAGTAATCAATCTGTAATCAGGAATGGAGTTGTGGGTCTGTCTGATTCGGTTATGAACAGTGGTTTGGTTCCGGCTACTGGTTTACAAGGTGGGATGGGGCTGATGGCTGGGTTGGGTGCAACCGGGGGGGTCGCTGTTGCTGCAGGGTCTCCAGCTGTTTCTTCTGATGGGTTAGCCAAGAGTAATGGTGGTGATATGTCTTCTGTATCACCTGTTCCTTATGTTTTTAATGGAGCACTAAAAGGAAGGAAAAATGGTGCCATTGAGAAAGTTATGGAGAGGAGGCAAAGACGAATGATTAAGAACCGAGAGTCCGCGGCTAGATCACGGGCTCGAAAACAGGTTAATACAATTACACTCTTTTTTAAAAAAAAGTTATGTATCATGTATCATATATGTATTATCTTTTAGTCATAGAATTGTGACATGTGACGCGACTTTTTAACTGTTTATTAAGTATAAATTTGTGTGTTTGTAGGCTTATACAATGGAATTGGAAGCTGAAGTCTCGGAATTGAAACGGAAGAATCAAGAATTGAAACGAAAACAGGTGAAAACATATTTTTGATTAATTGTTTGAGTTATTTTTTATCAGTAAGTTTATAAATATATTAAGACTCTAGATTTACATAGCTACAATCTTGCAGGAAGAGATGTTGAAGATGCAGAAAAATCAGGTACGTACGTTGTAAAAATAAAATTTTGCTATCTAACACCTGCCAGGAAGATTAAACTCATACAATTCATGAACAAAAAATAGCAACTGAAAAGAAAAATACGTGCTTTTTGGCTCCTTTTTATGTTGTTTTTAGCGAAATCAATACCATTTTAGGGGAAATCACACGATTACCATTTCAACAAAATATGTTATCAAAATAATATATATATTTTAAATTCTTTTATCAATTTGACTAAACTAATAACCATTGACTATTTTGTTTTTTTAATATAAATTTGACCCTATCTTGTAAACCTTTCTATTGAAACCATTCACAAGATTGGTTCAAAACTTCAAGACTTATGCATCCATTGACACAAGACTTAATCTTGAGACACGTGGTCTATTTTAATTGGATTGGATATAAGCAATGTTTTCAAACCCAGCGGTTGGACCGGGATTTGGTACCAAGGGCAAAAATATTATATATATATATAGGGTGTGGTTCCTTTGTTAACCCATGTTTATGCGTTAACCGAATAACTACATCTTATTACTTTGGGGCCCATATTAAACTAAATTTAAAGGTGTAAGTTTTTTTTTTTTTTTTAATTAATGTAAGTGAGCACTACATTAATTACATTAAGAGTCTAATATTGACTTTGAGAAATTCTGAAAAACAATAATTGCCTCTTTATTCGTTTCCTATAGGCCTATACGAGGCGTATATACAGCGTATGGGATGGGTGTGAAAACAACATAGAACCTAATGAAAACCCTTATTTTCTTGTTTGAAAGTTCAAAGCTGTTTTACTAGAACTCCCAGGATTGGAATTGTGTGAAATCTAGAATTGAAATTTTTCTTTTTTTTTTTTGATAACAGGTTATAGAGATGATGAATATGCAGCCTGGAAAAAAAAGAAACCGTTTGAAAAAGACTATTTCAGGCCCATGGTGAAGGTGGTATAGGCAGGCAAGCCCTTGGTGTTATGTAAATATGAAATAGGGGTTGATGGTGTTTATGTAAGTTAAATGTCAGGTTATTTAGACTCCTTTTGGTACCTTGATCTACATGAGGTAGAGAGAGAGTACTAGGTTAGGTGTGAGAAAGACAATAGATTAATTAAGTACAAGTGTTGGTGAATTTGGTACAGATTGTTATAGAATCATGAGGCTGTGGGCTTCGTTGGATGAACAGATTATAAGGTGGATTATGGTACATTTGTTCTGTAAGTGGATGTGATCATTGTTTTTTGTTTGAATTTAGTGTTAGATGTATATACTCACACACACAAACATTGGAAATTATGTATGTATTTTTCGAATTATGATGTTATTAGGAAAAATATGTATCAAAAAAGGAGAAGCATTTACTAAAAAGTCTTTTTATTAAAACTTTATTATTTGTTTTTTATATAGAAATGCTACATAATTCACTCATTTATAAGATATCTCACATGCTAGCAATCACTTATTTATGAACGATAATCACATGAATCATATAATACTTACTTAATGGAATTGCAATATTAGATGAAGAAGATAATACCATGATTTCCTTTGTGTTGTTGCTAATTTGATGGATGATAGCCAGAGGGATTTTGGGTGTCGATGGTGTGTATTTAGGGTTAAGGAAACAAGGAAAATCCCTTTTTTATATGTGAGTTGTATTTACATCAAATACAATTTAGACAGAGTGTAAAGAACACTATGTCAATATGTGAAAGCTAAATAAATTAGAAGGCCATATTATGTTTTATGGCTTCTAACAATAACAACCAAGCGGTTTTTTTTTTCTCTCTAAATGATTCATTGTATATTAATAGGTAAAAGATATCTTTGAATCTGAATTGTTAAGCAATTATTTTTTAGTGTTATCTTTTAATTATTTACATTTAAGATTATCTATAAATTATCAATATGATATAAACTATTATTAAAACGTTACTAAATAACCTTTGATGGAATAAACAACTAATATTACACTTAAGATTATCTTTAAATTATTAATATGATATGAACTATTATTAAAACGTTACTAAACAACTCTTAATGGAATAAACAACTAATATTAACAATTGACACCAATGTTCCTATGTCCTCACAAAAAAAAAAATAATAATAAAAGCTTGGTATGACTCATTACTCCGTGTGATTTACATACGATCTAGGAACAAATTATACAATCGAAACAAACCGGAAATTAACATTTAAAGCATGCAACACCGAGGGCGGTGTCGATGAGGATGGTGTTTTTAGCGTCAAATTGATATATATTTTTTTAATACAATGGTACTTTTGACATTTCAAACATACTTTGTATAAAGCCTAACTATAAGACCATCCTTAATGGTCTCGCCGTGGAAGCAGCGGGAAGCAGTGGTAAGACGGGGTCAAGCGGGCACAAGGGGGGGCTCCATTTCGACCACAGCGCGGCCCCCACTCTCCGTTGGATACCTTCTCCATTTTTCAATTTTTTACCGTTGGAAACCTTAGTGGAGAAGGTTTTTCAGTGGGGTGACAATTAAAGAGTTTTAAGATTTTCAGTGGGGTGATAACGTGGCAAACAATTTCAGTGGGGTGAGTATTACAGATGGTCTAATTACTAACCCACGTAATTTATTCATATAATTTAAGAGGTTAAACTAGAACCGGTAATCTTGATCTAAAGAAGATAAATGAGTTCAATAAGGTAAACAATTATTGTATTTGGTTTAAAATGAGTAGCATTATAACATATAACAAGTTGAGATGACTAACATTTTAACACAATTCGAGTCAAGATATATAACATAAAAATTATGTGAATATAATGAATTCAAATGTGTAATAATTATTACTAATAAATTTAATGATAAAATCACTAAAAATTATTTAAAAAAATATTTTATTTAGTTAACTAATTTTAACTAGAACTAATTGATGTTTTTAAATTTTAAATACGACCCATTTAGGCTCAAATTGATTTTGATTAAAACATATCCTAAACAATACTATTATGACCCATTATTTGACCTGATTTAATACTTTCATTTTGCTAGACTTGATTTAAACATAAAACATTGATAAATGAGATGATCATGTCTGTAATCATGATTGTAGAAGTTGCTAGGTACTAGTAGGACAACGATGTACCGTCTAGGGATTAATCGGCGTTAGGCAGATTGGAATTTTTATATGTAATTTTACAAATATATATTATATACACACATCAATATCAGTAATTTAATATAATACTTCTAATATTTTATAAAATATATTTAAACATACTTAGTGAAATATTTCAAAGTTCAAACTTAAACACCGAGTTCAAAGTTTAGATATTGATTTTGATTTTAAGTGGCTGAATTTGATATTTCAGAGGCATATTAAGGATTTTGGGCTGAAAAATGTCTAAATAATCATGAAAATGGTCACTTTTTACCAGAAAAATGTCAAAAAAGTAAAAAATAAAAATAAAAATCTGACTATGTCGACTAGCGGTGACTAGGCCACTTAGTCACCGCTTAAACCAAAATCGAGACGGTAGATGGGCGCCTAGCACCTAGGCGCCGCGTAGGTTTTTACAACAATGCCTGTAATTAAGTTTATTTTAAACTAACTCAAAAAACCTGTTTATTACAAAATTCAATAAATAAAATATTAAATAGTAATTAATAATCATTATTAGATATATAAAAATTATGTATATTTAAATTTATTTAAGTATCTAAACTAAATATTTGTAATATTATTATTATTAAATATAAATTAAATATATGAGAAAATAAAAAGAAAGACATAATATAATAACATATTTTCTTTTCATTTATTGTAAGACTGTAAGGGCAACTAAAAAACAAAAATAAAAAGACAACATTAAATATCATGTTATTATTACTTATTACTTTATCATAGTTTTTATCATACTTGATAGAAAATAAAAATATATGATACGATAAAAATTGAAAAAAATTTAAATCAACTTCTAAGCTGCAACGTTACAGTTTTTTACCGGCCATAGCTGCAGCTGACTAGGGTTTTCAAGAGGTTCAGACCGTCGATCTACAAAGTACGGTTGCCGTCCCTTGAAGTCAAACCACTGTTGGCACAATCTACCGCTTTCAATTCTGTGCCCTAATTCCCTTCGATTCATCGTTGAACTGATATTGAACATATAATTCTCTAACTCATGGAAAATGGCGATGATAAAGGCGAATTCGAAGATTCTCCTGCAATAAAAGCACTTGGATCTCTCTTTAAACTAACTGAAGTTCACTTTTGGTATGATTTGTTGTTTTACCTGAAGATTTTGATGGACGTAAAAGATGTATTTTATTCTTTATGTAATTTGGTTGTTTCAATCTTTATGCCTAATTTTTGTTTGGGTTGTTGCAGGGTCGATCTTTGTACGGGGATGCCGTATGGTTTAAATTCTCTGGATTCATCGGTATGATTTTTTTTACTTAACCCTCAAATTCATAGATGCTAATAATGAACTTTGATCTTTTATATCAAATACGATAGTTCTTGAAAATAGAATTATTAGTAGAATTATTTTCAAGATTGATAGATTATTCTTTTGCTGATCAGAAACCCCTCTGGAAGCTAAGACAGATTTCATATATTATCATTATTAGTCATAAATTACCAAGGATAATAATCGGTTAATCATTTCATAACTAGTACTAACAATGGCGTTAAGTTGCTTTGTCGGCCTATTTGAACTTATTATCTATCAATTAATAAGCAGACCATTCAGTTAATTTGACACATTTGTGTCAATCCTTGCAATCATGAACATTGAATGATCACTGTATACAGAGAATAATCATATGATGAGGAATTTGTACAATGATATAAATGGTATGATTAATGAATATATAGGAACAGTCATATATGCAATAAAACATGCTAGCATATCCTCAAAGAAAATTAATATTTGGAGTAATGAATTTGTTATAAGCTCAAAGTGGACTGAATTGCAAGTTACCTCATCAGACTTAGTTTCCTACAAAATTTTTACACCTAAACACACTTCAATATAGCCGCAATTGAAGTGGTCAGCCAAATCTTGCTTTATGGAGTGATTTTTTGAAAACTCTTAGTATCTCAAAATACAATTTGTGATGCAGAAAACCTTGAAGGATGATGACAATTCGTGTATTTCAGAAAGTAATTCTTCACATGTTGACACTGAATTATCTAGGAAGATGAACGAACTTGGACTTCCTCTTTCCTTCTGCACAAACAAAGAGGTGAGCTATATATATATAGTTTTAGCATTCTTTTATTTTTATTTTCTTTTTTGTTATATCATCATTCCATTGATGCATTTTTAGAATAATGTGTTGTTTCCCTTGTTGCAATATTTTCTGGTGGCTGTTCACTGTTGGACCATCTAGGAGACATTGCGATCACATATTCTTAACTGGGAGGCATTCATAACCATATTGAAACCAGAAAGGTGAAAAGATTAATTAGATTTTGAATATTTTAAGTAATACTATTCAGTTAGCTTCTGAATATGCTATGGTTTTGATTTTCAACTTAAGGGGTAAATATAGCATCTGTAGAAAGGGAACTAGGAAAGGTAGGGCTGAATCATTTTAGATTTCAGTATTCTATTTTTGTGAATACTAAACACTGAACTTTTTCCATCTGCAATAATATTTAAATTGCTTCTGCAGAAACGGATGGGAAAAGTCAAAGGAAAGAGGAAGGATGCCCAAAAGAATGTTTTGCATACCTATGAAGAAATCACACATGAAGTTTCTGATTCTATTGAAGTGAAAGAGGGTAAGATACTAAGATTGCATTTCCTGCTGTTATTCATGTTTAGCAGTTCTAGATCTGTCACTGTCAGTGGGTTGGTTCTTGATGTGGATCTGATCTAGTGATAAGATGCAAAGATCAAGAAATATGATCAATGGATCGGCTTATATAAGTTGGCGTGAAAAATTGTCTTGGCTGTCAAAACTATAGAGCCAAACTGAGATTAGTCCAAACAGAACCGAACTGACATTAGACCAAGCAGAACCGAACTAACAATGAAGTTATAAATTAGGTTTTTGGTTCGGTTCCCCTTTTAAGATTTTTCAAATATCAGCTCTTTGTTATTGTTGTTTCGACTCTAACCATAACCTAACCAGTCTATTAATTTTTTCAAATTCAAAATGATGCAAGTTTAGGCTTATATTCTGCAGATTAGAACAAAATTAAGTATGCATATTGTTCGTGGTCTGGTGAGTCTGAATCCATTCCAACATGATCTCCACCCTGAATGCTAAAATGGTTTTTTTAGCATGTAATCTATAAAAGTGAGTATCATAGATGGGCTGGTTCAACCATTTTGGGGGTCCTAAGTGGAAAAAAAAAGTGCCCTTCACTAATGATTACGTTAAAATCTCTCCTTTTATCCGGGCTTGAGACCGGCAATAATAAACTAAAAGTTCATATCTGGTGGAGTTAAATAAAATGTGTTTATATTTACTTGTATAAAATGTTTGGATTAATTTTTTTTTCCTAGTTTTTTTTTTAATTCAATTTCTTAAATTAAATATTCATAATCAATTTTTTTTAAATATCTTTTTCAATTGACTATTAGAAGGCTTTTATGCGGGTCTATGTTGTATCTCTTATTCTCTCCAGAGCCCACAAGCTAAAAACCTACAAACCAAAAAACCTCACTACATATAAAAATTTTTTAAAAAAAATTAGAGACCCCGTAGTTTTAGGGTCCTAAGCCCTTGCTTGAGTTGCTTGGCCCATTGAGCCAGCCCTGATCATAGACACTTTTTTGAACACTTTCTTTTATAACTTCTACTTTTGTAAAAGTTATCAAATTATTTAAATATTCAACAACATACTTTTTTTCATAAAAATTTTATTCTCTTCATGATAAAAATCATTTAATCCTGTGATTTTTTTAAAAAGAAACAATTTTTAGCTAAAAACTTGAGTAGTCTTGCCACGATAATCGTGTTTATGTAATTATTTCAATAACCATAAGTCTTTTGATGAGATAACAGTGAGACTGTTAGCAGAGGCATATGATGTGGAGGGAGGGGCCATGTGGGGATCTGGTAGAGGTGTGGTTGGAGAAGAGGATGGGGTCTTGTGTTTAAGTTGACAAAAAAGTTAAATGGGCTGATCTGGATCATGATTTAGTATTTAGATTTTAGATCAGTTGGGTCAGGGGATAGATCAGTACTCGGTAGTTAAGGAGTAAAATAATGATGTATTTACAAACAAACATATCTAGTAAAGTCCTAATCAGTAGGGTTGGGTGGGGGTGGGGATGTGGGATGAAACTTGAAACGCAGGCAAACTTTTCCTCTATCCCAATATAATAAAGAGTCTGCTGATCATTACCCAGTATATAATCTATTTACTTTGATCAAATCATCAACGGATCTACTTCAGATCAGGACTCGCATGCCTGGTTCATCGTATTCCATGTTAATGCAGATGGTGGTATACATGTTGATGCCAATGAAGAGAATTCAAATAATGAATGTTTAGAAGAGAGATTAGGAGATTCTATGATTGCTAATCAGACGTCTGAAGTTGAGCAGATCTACAATAACACAGATCTTGAAGTACATACCATCTTAGCTGATAATTATGATCCCATTTGTAATGGAATTAATGATGAATTTGGGGATTGGATGACATTTTGGGATGAATTCTATGAAAGAAACTACTATTACAATCATAAAACAAAGGAGTCGACATGGGACCCACCTCCAGGAATGGAGCATTTAGCTTCTGTCTATGTGCCAAATGAGTCGACAGAAATGGTTCTTACTTCATCTCTAACAGATGATAACGTTGATGTGACAAAAACTGAGCTTTATGCTGTACCCAACAAAAGGAAAAAGAAAGTCAAACAAAGGAGGGCACGCAGGAGATCATCTGTTGACAGTAAAGGTTTGTTACATGTGTGATCTTGCTCAATTATATTATTCATCACTTCTAATCAACACTTCTACATTTCACAGAGCTTGATTATGAGGTGTTAGTGGAAGAATTCTCTCCAGTTATTGGCAAATATTGGTGTCAAAGATACATACTATTCTCTAAATATGACGATGGTATAAAAATGGATGAAGAAGGTTGGTTTTCAGCAACTCCCGAGTGCATAGCAAATCATCATGCTTTTCGTTGTGGTAGTGGCATTATTGTTGATTGTTTCACTGGAGTTGGTGGGAATGCCATCCGATTTGCACCAACAAAGTAAGCCTGATTTTAAAAAATAAAGAAATCTTTTTTTCGCATTCTTGAAATTTGACATTTGTGTATGACCGTATTCCAGAAGCACCCACATTATTGCTATTGATATTGACCCAAAGAAGATCGAGTATGCACAACATAATGCAGCCATTTATGGAGTCAATGATCTTATAGAATTCATAATAGGCGACTGTTTCATTCTAGCTCAAAAGTTGAAGGTATGAATGTTTTAAGTGCATTCATTTGATGGAAAATTCTTATTTAATATATTTTTATGTCCAGGCGGATGTTGTATTCTTGTCTCCGCCTTGGGGTGGACCGGAGTATGCTAAAGCTAGAAGCTTTGACATCAATACTATGCTCAAGCCACATGATGGGTTTGGTTTCTTAACCGTAATAACTAATTAATTTCACCATGGTTAGGTGTTTATGATCTTTTTATATGGGCTCATTGCAGGCAGTTTCTCTTCAATGTGGCTAAAGAAGTAGCTCCAAGAATTGTTATGTTCCTTCCAAGAAATGTTGACATGGACCAACTAGCTGAGCTGTCTCTGTCTAGTAATCCTCCATGGACACTTGAGGTCCTTTGCTAGTTTTTATTTCTAGTAATAATTCTTTTTTTCTTGCATATTTTGCAAGTTGGTTGATAATATTTAATGCAGTTTTGTGTGAGTTCTAACATCATCAAAGTATATCTGAATTATATGACCATTTTTGGTTACAGGTTGAGAAGAACTTTGTCAATGGCAAGTTGAAGGCTATCACTGCCTACTTCACCCATCCATCACTGTGTAGAACAAGCTCATTGTGATTGTGGTTGATAATGGTACGTGTTATTATGTGTATACAAAAGGGGTTGATTAGGTAATGATAGCCGATCGGTTTTGTTCTAGGCGGGTTGTATTTGTTTGGTTTAGTGGTTCTAAGCCGGTTGGATTAGTTTCACATTTTAATATATGAACTGTCATAATATAATGAGTTTAGAACTAGTTTAGTAATAGATTACATGTGTCATAAGAAATATTTTTGACCGGACTGGTAACCTATTTACAAGGAAAATGAGATCAAAAGCCGAACATTAGAACAGACTAACAGAGGTTCAATTGGATTTCAAGACGGTTTTGGTTTGGAATTTTGGCCTGGACAGTCCAAGACTAATTTTGAAGTCTCATTTCTTATAAGTAATATCATACACAAATAAGCATCCTGCGAGTGAGTGAGATTTACTTGATTTGGTTTTATTTCTTTAAATATTAATCAAGTAAAATCTAAATTGAGAAAAATAAATAAAACTAGCTCACTAATGCCTAAGTTTTAATGTCTTACTCGTAGATCTTGCGAGTAAAATCATTAAAGGAAGGTTTTGGGTTCATGAGAGAAATAAATTTGATTGAAAAGAATTGCAATTTAAAACTGACTTAAGATTATAGCAAATATGGTTGTTAATTGGGTTAATCCGAACATTATTAGGGTTGGGTTGAGGCAGAGGTGGGCAAACTGGGTTTTTTGGAACCGGTTTCAAGCGGTTCTGGTTCCCGTCAACAAAGTCAATATCTGGTTCCGGTTCAGGTTTTACCGGGTAAAGGTGGGACCAATTCTGGTTTTTCTGGTTTCGTTTTCTCTGAGAATGCGGGACCATCTGTACCTACCGGTTCAGAAGGGATGTTATGTATTCAAATCATGACTATATGTAAATTACTTTGAAGTAGTTTACATGCAAGAACACGATAAATTTATTGTTATAAATTTAATACATCTCATTTAATACCATTAAATGAGTTGGTTTAATATAATAAATGGTATTTAGAGCCATGAAGGCAATATGATAAAACAACAAATATATATATGTTTACATTATTATAAATCCTCTTATAAACATTTTTACATGCATATTACTTAATCCATAATTAATATTCCATATATATTCATCTGTATTAAATTAATTCACCTATTTTAACTTATTTTAATAAAAATTAATAATATGAAAACTATTTACCCTTACTTTTATGATTTATCGAAACCTTTGAATTTTTAAGTTTTCATATTACTAATCTTTAAGTCACTTTTTGTTATGTTTTTTATTTATTCATTTTTTTTATCATGTATCGTTAATGTTCAAAAACTAATTTAATTTTTCTTTTATGTTTTCTTCATTTTTACCAAGTGTCCCTTTGTGCTTTCTCATTATTTTTTAGTCGACATTAATTTGTTTGCGAATAAACCGTCGTGATCCAGATACACTAGACGAATCAAGTGTTGTGCACACAACAAAATCATCCACTTTCTCCAAGCAGAGATATTTCACTTTAAAAGTTGTAAATTTGTAATCATGACACATTTTGAAGAAAACTATTGTTTTTAAATTAATTAGATGCTATGTTTACTCTTATTCATGTACAAAATATAATAGGTGATGTCTAACAAAACCATTCTTGCTTTCAACAATCTTCTGTTAGCTCTTACTTAACGACTTGGCTTTATTCATTTATTATTATTTTTAAATCATTTCAAAAAAGAAAACAATAAAAAAAAATGAGAGTTCAAGCTCAAATTCATTCGAAGTTACATAATTACAAATTTTCTCAAATTACGTATAACTTGCTCAATCATTGCTTGATCATTGATTTGATTTTTTTAACAATTTTTTTAACAAATTTAATGGATAAAGGATCGAGTTTGCAACGTTTAGAAACTTAAATAACTGATTTTGGGATTTCTAAAGATAAATGACAGTGTCTGAAAATTTATGTAAACATAAAGAAACAAAAGTGAAATTTGATTTTCACAAAGTAATATAAATAACCGACAGAAGAATTCAAAAAAATCTATGCTTAATTAAATTTAATTTACAAACCACAACATCATGTCTGATATAAATTTTAATATATATATATATATATATATATATATATCAAAAATTGTAACAATAAAGATTTGAAAGTTTTGTATGTATTAAGGTTGGATTTCTTGGTTGAAGTTTTGTTTATAGTAAAATATTGTTTTGTGTTTAGTTGAGCGTTCTTTAGTTGTGGGTATTCTTCTAAGTAGGTGAGGTAAATCACTACATTATGTTCTTCAAACAGAAGAATAATTTATTTGTCAGGGTGTTCTTGAATAATTCGATGTTTGTTGTTCAAAAAAGTGTATTAAGGTGGGAAATAAATTTCCAGTTTTTTAATTTTTCATGCGCGCGCGCGCACACACATATATATATATATGAAAATGTTCAAATAATAACCCACTCTCCAAGATGAAGCAGAATCTTAAATTTTTTTAACATCATTGGAACATATATACAACACTTTCTTCTTTTATGAGTTTGCAAAATTTCATTACCGTTTAAGACGTAACATCGTTGTAAATTTTAACTTATAACATTGTAACTATTTTAGACCCAAAACTTACAACGATGTTACGTCTTAAACAATGATGAATTTTCGTAAAATCATAAAAGAACAAACTGTTGTATATGTGTTACAATAATGTCCAAAACAACAACCAAGATTCGACTTCATCTTGGCGAAATTATTTGGGTTAATGTTTTAATAGTGCTTTATTGTCTGTTCACAATCATATGTATATAAAGGAAAGTTATTAAGAAACCTTTGTTTTCAAGAAAAGTACTTTTCACTATTGATCAAAACAATTGACGGTTAAGATCATACAATGACAATTTTGTAAATAAATTGTAATTTAAGGATTTAATTATATTATCATAAGGATATAATGGTAAAAACAATTTTTTATCTCTCACATATTTAATAAATTTATAAAATCACTCTTTTCTCCTCTTTCACCTCTATCATCTATCTTAGGGCCTGTTTGGTAGTGTCTGAATGGTTTCATTCAGAGGCTACCTCTTAATCGGTAAGAGGTAGATGTGTTTGGTTGGGTAAAAGAGAGCCTCTGAATGGTTCAATTCAGCTCTGAATGATTCAGCATCAGAGAGAGTCTGAATGAAATTTTGATGCTCTCATTCCAAATCCACCCCTGTTCACGCACACCTCTCCCCTTGCCCTCTTCGTTTCCCCTCTAACGATCCCGCTCTCCGACGCACCGCCACCACCGTCAGACTCCTCCTCTCCGTCGGACCCTTTCAGTCTGTGCAAAGATCGTCGAACCCTTCTCTCCGGCGACCCATGTGAACTACTGCGCAACAGGGTGAGAAGAAGCCCCCTGCGCGAACCATATCCTGCGAACGATTGGTTACCACCTCCGATCGAAACCCTAATCGCCGGATCCGGTGGTTCTCAACGCCGATGACAGATCGGAGTATGATTTCGAAAGGGCTGCTAGACTTTATGAGATTGATTTGAAGTTAAAGATGAGCATTAAGGTTGAAGGTTTGGTGGGGTTTCTTCCCTGCGATTCTGAGGAAAAAGTGAATATGTATGTATACGATTTTATTATTATACGTTATTATATTCTGGGTTATTGTATATTTCTAGGTTATTCCGATGAAGTATGCGAGTATATTTCTAGGTTATTATCTTCATTTTTTGCGTATGTATACAACAATATAAATACAAATTTTAGTTTTGTTTACATAAGGGTAAAATAGTCATTATGTATGTTCATTCTGAGGTTCAACCAAACAACATTATCGGTTTAGCACTTAACTGAATCAGAGGCTCTTTTTTATTCATACCTCTTATTGGTTCAGCACTTAATGATACAGACTTTAACAAACAGCCCCTTACTTTATATTAAAAAAATATTTTTAATTTTTTTTCACTCAAAAAATTGAATTCAAACAATTTGAAATTTTTGATACAAAAATTCCAAAATTTTTCAACATCTTATTACATATATGTAATCAACAAAACTATTTACACACATGATTACATATATGTATTCATAAAACGGATTAGTTCGAACAAATTAAATACATGTAAGCATTGAAGAAAAAAGATATATTTGACATTTAAGAAAAAAAGAATATGATTACATGTATGTAATCAACCCGACCCAACTATTTACATATGTAAACATGATTATATATATATAAAATTATACAAAACCTACAACATTGTAAATTCTTAAACGGTGGTAATTCTAACCTATACACTGATACACATAAAAGAAGAAAATATTCTACCTGTGTTACAATGATGTTTGGGAAATAAAATTAAAGATTCGGATTGATCTTGACGAAGTTATATGAGTTATTGTTTTAAGAGTGAGTTATTATTTGAACACACACTCAAACACATATATATATATATATATATTTATATATAAATATATGGTTTGTATTATGTGAAAATCTGATCTTAAAGATAAACCCCTTAATCCATATTTGAGCCATTGATTTGGAATCTGGAAAATAAACATGTGATCACATTAAAATGCATAAAAAATGGGTTTGAATAAACAAATTTGGTTTAATGTGGACCATGTATTTATTTTTTAGATTACATATCGACAGCCTAGATATGGTTTAAGGGTTTTCTTTATAAGATCGGTTTTCACATGATACAACCCTGTATGTATGTATGTATGTAGTGGTGCACAAATCGGTTAACCGGTCCAAACCGGGTTTTAAATTACCCAAATCGGTTAACCGGTCTAAAGGGTTTACCGGTTTTTCCTAAAAACCGGTTCGGTTATTAACCGGTTTTTTTTAACCAACATATGCTAACCGATGGAACCGGACCGGTTAACCGCCCAAACCGGTTCAAAAACCGGTTTTTAGACCTTTTTTTTTTTAATCCGTTAATCCGTTTGATCCGTCCGTTAGAGTGTTGAACCCGACCGTAACCGTATTGAACCGTTTTTTTGTATTATACGTTTTCAAGCTTAAAGTTAAATTAATAAAATCGTAATAAAAAACTTAACAAAATCAAATCTAAAACTAATAAATAATAATTACTAAACCCTAATAAACCTTAAACTAATCAAACTAATATTAAACTAGTAACTAATAAACCTTAAAACCTTAAACTCATAATTACTAAACCCTAATAAACCTTAAACTAATCAAACTAATATTAAACTAATAACTAATAAACTAATATTAAACTCATAATTTTAGTTTGATTAGTTTAAGCTTTATTAGGGTTTAGTAATTATTAGTTTAAGGTTTTGATTAAATAAAATTAAATGAACTTTTATTAAGTAAGAATTTCAAATAGCATATTTCATTAAAATAAATTAATTACACAAGCTTTAAAGTTACAAAATTAAATACAAAATCGAAAATAGAAATTAGTCTTCGCTTTGTGCTTCGGATTGTAGTTCCGGACTATTGGTCCGCATCCATTCATCCATTGCTTGTTCTTCGTCGGAAAGTGGGAAAGTCATTCCTTCTTCAACTTCAACATCGTGTATTGTCTCTTCTATCTCAAGCTCGCCTTCAACTAGTGTGTGGTCTTGTACACGTTCCATTGCGTCCAAATGGTCTTTTAAGCAAATGCACATCTCCAATGATGTAGGAGTAAGCCTCATCCTTCGTATCGATAAAACCCTGCCACTAAGAGAAAAATCAGACTCCGAAGCTACCGTAGAAGCTTGGACACTTAGGAAATCACGGGCCATGACAGATAGAATCGGAAATTGGGTTTCCTTTTGTTTCCACCAGGCCAAAATATCAAAGTTTTCAAATTCTTCCAGCGTAAGACCGGAAATCCAATCTGTCCCTAGGTACCTTCCTAGTTCGCTACTTGCGCTAGTACCTCGGGCTCGTTTAGTTACGTTTTGTCTTAAGGTGTTAAATAAATCAAAGTTAACATCTTGGCTTCTACTCGAACTAGAAGCCGCATACATTGTTTGTTGTATGTTAGATGTTTCACCATATTTTTGTAAATAGTGATCAAACATATTTTGAAAATATATGTTAAAGTTATTTTTAGTGTTTGTTGCAAAGTTTGGGTCATCCAAACCCAAAGCACCAACAATTTCATCAATTAATGTTTCAACGCCGCACCATTGAAACATGGGTTTAATGTCGTCGCACAAGTAAATACGGCCGGCATTTCTTGAAAGTATTTCAATAGTTTTATTTTCATTGAAAGTAACATTCCTGTATATATCTCATTATTTTCACCCGTCGATGGAAAATCGTTAATTTTTCTTGTCATTATAAATAATTGTTGAAGAACCAAACAAGACGTGGGATAATAAACTCTCGATAAATTTGTTGTTGCATTTTTAAAAACTCCAAATAAACTAGTAAATTCTCCAATGACGTCCCAACATAGGCTATTAAATTTTTTAGTCTTACGTTCTTGCACTAAATTGTTATGAAATACTTCCAAGGTTTCCTTTTGTCGTAAGACGTTGTTAAACATACGCCAAGTCGAATTCCATCTTGTTGGTACGTCCCAAGACGGACCTAAAAATATGGAGTTCGTATCCTCACATAATTTTTGATATTCCGTATATCTTCTACGTCTTTTCATAAAAACATCCTTTAATATTTGTTTAAAATTTTCTTTTAACATATTCATTTTAGGAACCGCAAGAGCCTCACTCACAACCAAGTTAATAATGTGAGCAACGCATCTTGTATGAAAAAAGCCCGTTACATATCGGTGTATATTTAAGTTTTAATTTTTGAACCGCATTCGTATTATTTGAAGTGTTATCAAAACTTATTGAAAGTATTTTATCTTGTAAATGTAATGTTTGTATTATTCCATCTAACATGTAAAACAAATTATCCCCCATGTGAGGATACGGAAACATTTCGAACGCAATCGTACCTTTCATCATTTGCCATGAATCGGGATCAATCCAATGCGCGGTAACGCAAAGGTACGATTTGGGCAAACCGTGAGGTGCCGACCAAACATCCGTTGTTAGGTTAACATCGGTTTTTAAATCTTGAAAACCTAAAATTAATTCTTGTTTGGCTTGACGCCAACGTTTTAAACAATCACGTCTAATAGTAGTTCGACTTACTTGATGATATCGTGGTTGTAGCGCCTTTTGAATCATCTTCGTCAAGCGTGGGTTGTCAAAATGATTGAATGGCAAACTTTCTTGAATCACCAAGTTCCCCATCATTTCACAAACCATGTCGGGATCTAAATTCCAAACCCCGCACTCTTGAGACATTTGTGCTTGATCGTTTGCGGGATTATTTTTGACAATAACACAATGCTTCGTCAAATGGCTTCTTAAAGTAGAATTAGATTCCGGTTTAAGAAAAGTACCGCAACCTTTGCACCGTGCCTTATTGACACCGTTCGACATTTCGCATAAGTCGAAATGGTGAAATAGCTCTTTGTTCCTCGTTGTAGTTTTTATTCTAACAACGGTTGGTTCGTTTGAAGTGGATGCACCAACACCAACGGAACTATGAGCACTTCGTGAGCTTGCCATGGATGAAATAAAGATTGAATTAAGAATTACGAACGTAATAGAAGAAGAGATTGAATCGAGAAGAAGCAGGATATCGTTTTTTGAGCGTATTTGATCGTTTTCGAGCCTTTAAAAAGAAGAGATGTTGTAAGATGTTGTGTGATCAAACCAAAACAATCCCCATCTATTTATACTAACGTTTAGGGGCAAAATGGTCCAAAAAATTGTAAAAAACGGCTAGAAACGGTAACAAAAACGGCTAGTTTTTTTTTGGCCGACCGGTTAACCGGTTAAAAACCGGTTAAACCGATCCCAACGGCTATTTTTTTCTCCAATGGCTAGTTTTTTTGAATGTTCAAACCGGTTAACCGGTTTATAACCGGTCCCAATAACCGGTTTTGCTTTAACCGGTTCCTAACCGGGTTGGCCCAAAAAACTCTCAACCGGTCTCGAACCGCCGGTTTTTCCATTTCGCCCAAACCGGTACCAATTACCGGTTCCCAAACCGGTTTCTAACCGGTCCCCAAACCGGTTTCTAACCGGTCCCCAAACCGGTTCGGTTCGGGTAACCAGTTTTTTTGTGCACCACTATATGTATGTATGGAAATAATAAAATGAAAACAACCTTCAAATGTGAAAACCATGGTAAAATCTTGTAATTTTTTTCTTTTATTTTTTTACAGGTTTATAACATTATATGGCTCATTGAAAAAAAAGAAAGTGTCTATTAATTTTTTAAAAATATTTTTTAAAACCATGTAATATATATTTATATATAAATATATGGTTTGTATCATGTGAAAATACGATATTAGAGATAAATCCCTTAATTCATATTTGAGCCATTGATTTGGAATCTTGAAAATAAATATGTGATACACATTAAAATGCATAAAAAATGGGTTTGAATAAACAAATGTGGTTTAATGTGAACCATGTATTTAGTTTTTAGATTACAAATCGACAGCCTAAATATGGATTAAGGGTTTTCTTTATAAGATCGGTTTTCACATGATACAACCCTATATATATATATATATGTATGTATGGAAATAATAAAATGAAAACAACCTTCAAATGTGAAAACCATGGTAAAATCTTGTAAATTTTTCTTTTATTTTTTTACAGGTTTATAACATTATGTGGCTCATTTAAAAAAAGAAAGTGTCAGATAAATTTTTTAAAATATTTTTTAAAACCATGTAAAACATATGTAACGTTTGTGTCCATATGTTACGAAATATTTTTACATAGTGTTACATATGTTTTATAAAATATTTTAAAATATTATATCAACGCTTTTCTTACAAAAATGAGCCAAATAATATTATAAACATGTAAAACTTAAAAAAAAACTTTTTTTATATGGTTTTTATCATGGTTTTCACTTTAAAAATTGTTTTCAAACCATCATTTTTCTATATATATATTTCAGTGATACCGGAAAAAAACAAAAAAAATATTCGAATCCAAGTGTCTTTATCAGAACAACCAGCCAAAATCAATGTCAAAAAACAAATGAAAACAGAGATTATCATCCCCAGTTATTATTTTTATTATTATTATTATTATTAGGGTTGTGTTATTCATACACCCACTCCACACCCCCTATACGTTTCGTATGGATCTATATTAGGCATATAAGTAGACAATCATTGGGAGCCAGAATTTGTCAGTGTCAATGATTGTGGACCTACACGAGTCGTATAGACATATATGCGTCATGCCGTCATATAGGTCCTGTACGTGGCTCTGTACGTGACCAATCATTGGGTATCAGCGTCAATAAATGGGGACCTATACGAGTAGTATAGACCTATACGTGAGGCTATACACCACGTATAGATCTATACTAGGCGTATAAGGTCGGTGGAGGTGTTGAATTAAAAAACGTGGGTGTGTGAATAACCATTCCCTATTATTATTATTATTATTAACAATATCTGCTGTCACTCTCTTGAAATTCAACAAAACACCATCATCAGCCTCGTGATACCATTTGTCTTGTGCTATTTATCTCTCTAATTTCGGAAATACCCTCCAAGATGCCCGCCATTTTTTCCGTAATCACCACTGTAATCGATTGCCTATAATCACGGTTCAAGCTGTAGATATCACCATCAACAATGCAGGATCCACGGTATCAACATCACAATAACAGCATCACAAGCAGCCAGTCCAGATCGAGCTATGGTGGTCGAGATGCTAGCCCCGACTCTGTAATACTCTCCAATTTCAGCCTCTTTTCGTCTTCTGCTTCAGTTAGTGTTGAGCGATGTTCTTCTGCGTCAGATGTACTCGATCGCGATTCTATCGTCTCCGAAATGTCTCGGGTAATTCAAATTTCGGGTAGAAATAGCGTGTTATGATAATGCACAAATTGATTTGGATTTCACTGATGTTCATTGATGAGTTTTGGTACAGTGTGATTCGGTGATTTGTGGTTCTTATTGGATTAACAAATTACAGATCTAGGAATGATTCGAAATGGTTGATTCGAAGAGTTTAAAATGTGTTTTGATTTTAGGAACTGCATTCTTCGGGACGTGGTTTCTGTAAATTATCATCGACGAAGGGTCCAGATCCAGATCGAAGCAAAAAAGTGGAAAAAGCAAAAGGTGAGAAAACTGATCACTTTTTAATGAAATGCAAATCATAGAGATGATTCTTCATTTCTGTTGTATGTGCAGCAATAATAGGATACAGTGATGCAGAGACAGATGGTGAGAATATTGAAACCCTAGATTCAGCAAGAAGCTCCTTCTCTCAAGCTCTAAAAGGTATTATAACATAATGCATTGCATTGCATTTATTCTTAAGATCACTTTTTAGCTGTCGATTGTTGCTAGGATGGTAAATTAGTTTGGTAAATCTGGTTGTCAGACATGTGTAGATTAGGATCTGATCCCATAAACCTAACATCTATTGCTGGATTCTGATTTCCACTTAACTAAATCCATGTTGATGTTCACTAGATTGCCAAAATCGGAAGTCAAGATCTGAAATTCTTCTAAGGAAGTCTGACCGAAGAAGACCTACATCTTTGGATCTAAACAATCAAATGATGAATGTGATTGGTTCTTCTCCAAGACTTGCTATGAAAAGCTCGATTTCAAGCAGGCAGGCTAGTATGTTCCCTAGTCCAGTAACGCCAAGTTATCGTCCTGCAAGCAGCATGATGCAAAAAGGTTGGAGTTCAGAACGCCTGCCTTTGCATACAAATACTAACAGAAGGCAAGTGAGTTCTGGATTGGTATCTTATAATAGTGGAAAGACATTGCCTTCCAAATGGGAAGATGCCGAGAGGTGGATATGTAGTCCATTTGCAGGTGATGATGCTTTTAGGCCTTTAGGCAAACAGCCGCAAAGGCGGCCCAAGGCAAAGAGTGGGCCACTTGGGCATCCTGGATCTGCATACAACTCCACGTATTCCCCTGCAGTGCATATGTTTGATGGTCAGCATGTTGGAAGTTTACTCACTGGATTTCCATTTTCAAGTAGAGTGAATACCAGTGATGGTTTGTCAATACAGTATCATGATCAGCAAGGCAACAGTGAGAATTTCCCTTCATTGAATGAGCCTTGTATGGCAAGGTCAGTCAGTGTACATGGCTGCTCTGAATCACTGAGTCAGTCATTGTTGCGTATAACTCAAGGTGCATATAATTTAAACTTAAAGCTTTATGTTAGTTTATACGAATCTATGTGCATTGTTACCAGACTTGGTTTTGTGTGTATCTTGTTTGTGAAAAACATACTTGTTTACAGATGGTAAAGTTAATGGGGTAATGGATGCTACTACCAACATATCCCGTGATGTCTCAAGAAGAGACATGGCTACCCAGATGAGCCCTGAAGGAAGTCCCTATTCATCTCCTACAATGAGAAATTCAAACGCCATCTCTCTGTCAACTTCTATACTACCTGTTGAGGAGATCCGTTCGTCTAAAGCAGATGTGAGGGATGTACAGGTGGATAATCAGGTCAGCTTATCAAGATGGTCCAAGAAAACCAGAACCCAAGTTCCAGGTAGGCGGTCTGACTCAGCTATGGTGGATGTCTGGAAACGAAAAGCCCTTGAGGTTCGTTCTGGTGATTGGGAAGTTTCAGAGATGACAACAAGCTTCTCAAAGTATGCCTATTTTTCAATTTTCAGTTTGTGCATGTCATATGATAACTACACAGTCTACACTACTACAGTTTATAGAATAATGAATACTTTCATTTATTTGTGTATTATTATGTTTATTAATCAACTGTATAACTATATAGGAATACAATGAGATAACCAAATTTTATATATTTATATCTTCTGTAACCTTACTAGTATATTCGATTCAATACAATTAACTAATATTTGTTTCCCTTTTAAGGGTGAAACGCGAGGAAGCCAAAATAACCGCTTGGGAGAACCTGCAGAAAGCGAAAGCAGAAGCAGCGATAAGAAAACTTGAGGTTCACCTTGTGCCTTTCTTGCATATCATACATTGTTTTTCAAATTTATGTGTATGATGTTTTTTTTTTTGGTCAGATGAAATTGGAGAAAAAGAGATCATCATCAATGGATAAGATAATGAACAAACTTAGATCAGCTCAGAAAAAGGCTCAAAAAATGAGAGGCTCGGTCTTATCTGACCAGACTCATCGTCATGAAGCCGCTACTAGATCATCTTCACACAAGGCCATCTCACTGATCAGGACTCCACAGATAGGTTCTTTAAGTGGTTGCTTTACCTGCCATGCATTTTAACCCTCCTCTAAATCATATATATTAATATTATTTTGAAATTATTGTTAAGGTGTGTCTTGTAACATTTGTGATTCGTCTTGCCATTGCGGTTTTCTGCAAACAAAGTGAAAGTAGAGTTTTTTTTTTTTTTCTTTTTCATTTTATGTTGTCATTCATTTGACTGTCTGTTAGATATCTGTTTTTGTTTACAAAATGCAAAATTCTACTTGACTGACTGCAGGAATGCATATTGCATAAACATATGCATATCAGACCTGGAAAATGTTATTTGTTACTTATATATATTATTTATGATTATAAAATTCTAATATCACATATACGGTTATATATTATATTATATTATACTATTTATTAGAATCAAGTTATTGTTATATTAATATGATATTACAATTGATGTTATTCCAACCTGCTGGCTGCATTGTGATTCTTTTTGCAGTTTTAGATTTGGTTTAGTAAAAGGTTTTTAACATAATTTGTTCAATGTTTATTTTACTCGTACATATCCCATGGGCTATAAATAAGATATTGAGCTTCTTTTCTTTGATATTTTAATAGTGTTAATATTTAATGTTTCTTCTGAAATTTGAATAAATATATACATCAAATAAATTATAGCTTACCACTTGGATTCTTTCTAGAGGTAGGTAGCAGTAGTGAGTGGTAAGGTAGCTTTGTTACCTATTTCACTAGGAACCACAAAACATATATGGTAATGTTTAACTCAAAATCAACCTTGAACCATTTATAGTCATATGATTTAAATAATATATAAAAGTAACTTACTTAAAGTTGAGCAACCCATGAGTTGAGCTCGAGCAAACCTTGGATCAGGCATGGCTTAATTACAAAACTAGTTAAGCCGGTTTGTCTTTGTTTAAAAACATGTTTTTTCTAGCTGAGTTTTCTCATGAGAGCCACAAATTTTTTAACAATACAAATATGATATGTCAAACAATTGTTATATAAAATTTATTAATCGAAATAACATAGGAATATGGAAACTAAATATCCTAAACTCGAAGTTTTTTTCTCTTTAACAAGTATAATGTGATATAACCATTATTATTATTTGTAGAGTTTTAAACAATCTAAATGAATTGATAAAGTATGATAGGAGTATCAAAAAGTAAATAATCAAAAGACTTTTTTTTATATACTTTAATCTCTTATTTTATTAATGTTTTAAATTTTAACTTTTCCTTATTTATGTTTAAGTATCTCTAATTAATTAAACTTACTTTTTAATACTTGATTCTTCTTTGTTTTTTTTTTTTTAAAACAATTTTTTTACACTCTAGTCTTTTGTCTATTTTCTCTATTTTATTTCACTTTTCTTTCTTTTACACAACGTCAGTTCTTCTCTTTGAATTACTTATGGAGGTTTAATTCCCAAACTTAACAAAACTTTATTTTAACTTCCTCACGTTTTTATAATTTAAAGTTTGTCGCTACTCTTAATAGTAATTTTTTTCTTCTCTCTTGAATTGGATAGGATACCATTTTAACCCCTCATATAGCTAGAACTTAAGCTTTTATACAGTATACTTACACAATATTAAAAATTTGATATTAAACTCCTAACTTGCATGCTACATCGTCTATTACGTTTTATCGCTATCTTTGCATTGTCACTTTAACCCTTTTAGGTTTTAGAGTATAAACATATTTCTATATTTAAAATTAAAATTTTGATGTTTTACTTTTAATCTTTTACTTTCAAACCCTAATTTTTGAGAATGTCACTTTACTCACTTTCAAGTTTTTTGAGTTTAGAGTTTATCGTTACACTAAATGTTAGTACTTGTAGGTTTCACTATAGGTTTATTTGTAACTTCTTTAAAATGTTATTTTAAGAATGGTTTTGGATCCAATCCATTGGAATCATTAGAAAAGACAAATCTCTTATGATACACCAGATCCGGCTCCCAGATGGAAACTAAGCTCCCACTCACGTAGTTGATTGATATTTAACATAAACTTACAAGTTTAATCAAATGTAGAGTGTTTTATTTAATAATATAAATGTGTTTTATTCAATAATATAAATTCAAATGCTAAACATTTTGACGCCATACGTTACATGTCATGTTACCTCGTTTTTTCGAAAATAGGAACGATATTAATTATTGAACTATGATGTGATCGGAGACCCACACTCATTCATCGAGAGGAATCAATACCTCTGTGCTCTGGATGACATTCCAAATCAGTGTTCTGGCAAAAAAATAATAAAATAAAATAAAATAAAATAAAATAAATAAAGTAAATAAAAAAACTGCTCCTTACTATTATTACTATATATATAGACGTGTTAGCGTCCATCTATGTATCACTTGATATATATTCTATATCAATCCATGTCATACTTCGTATAATTTTAATTTTACAATAAAGTAACATCTACTTGATTTTTGAATATAACATTGATTTTTGAATATAACATTGTGACGTGCTTTTATAATTCGGTATTTGAGCCGTCGTAACACGTGGGAAAAATCCATTAGTTAATAACTAAACACATATATAATATACAACACACAAGCACCGCCGGGCGCCCGTCATTTTCTCCGATCATTTCACCGGCGAGCATTTTGTCAGTCTTCTTCTCCGGTTTACTCACAAACCTGCAAATTGCATACACAACCATCTCCACACAACACACAATCTTTGGGTTCACATGCACACACACTC
The DNA here is from genome assembly GCA_009363875.1 of Mikania micrantha. Lineage (NCBI taxonomy): Eukaryota > Viridiplantae > Streptophyta > Magnoliopsida > Asterales > Asteraceae > Mikania > Mikania micrantha. Next base: position 28,562,894 of record CM018690.1, on the reverse strand, counting down.
ACACACATCATCATCTCCATTTACTTTGTTAATTTTTGTTTGTTATCCGTATCTTAAGATGTTAAACAAAAAGGAAACAAACACAAAAATCCATCAAGAATCAGAAACATAACAATGTTGGATATCAAAGCAAAAACTTACGCAACAAATTTTGTATATGAGAAGAACAAAAAAAAAACACTACTTTCAATTGCAACTCGAAAACAAAATGAAACTTCATAACATACATATTCTACGAAAACTGAAATCATGCAGAAAAAACAAAATAAAAAACTGCAAACTACTCTAGTTTATCGCAACAACTACTTCACGTATTGTACCCACATTCTCCATCATGTTCCGTCTCATTCAGCTACATTCCAGCATCCAAACACTAGCTCCCAATCAACATTAACTCAACATTCTCCCCGTTAATGTTGACCCGTATCTTCAAAATCTTTCATACCCATCAGTGTCCGCATCTCCACAAACTTCACCCGTGGCAACACTTTGGTCATTATATCTGCCTTTTGCATATTACCACTAACATGCTTGACACATACCTTGTTCCTTTCAACACATTCTCGGATAAAGTGAAACTTGTATCGATATGCTTGCTCCTCCCATGAAATACTGGATTACGAATGAGAGCAATTGCTGATTCATTATCAACCAATATCTTTATCGGCTTAGGTTCTTCTCCCATCATCTCACTGATTAAGCTTCTAAGCCAAAATGCTTGACATGCTGCCTCTGTGGCAGCCATAAACTCCAATTCACATGAAGATAAAGCCACCGTGTGTTGTTTCTGAGACGACCATGTAATCAAATTATCTGAGAAATAAAACGTGGTGCCAGTTGTTCCTCGCTGATCATCTAAATCTGAGCCATGACTACTATCACTGTAACCCAACAGCACCCCACTTACGCCTGGTTCATATCTCAGACCCACATTCAAAGTTCCCTTAACATACTGAAGCACTTGCTTCAAAGATGCAAAATGATTATGTTTTGGACTTTCCATAAACCGGCTCAAGCTTCCGACTACATATCCCAAGTCCGGTCTCGTATGAGGCAAATACCTCAAACTTCCTATAATACTCTGGTACATTGTGATTTACAGCTTCTCCTTCTCCATACTTGGTTAATTTTCTTTGGGATCCATAGGAAACTTTGTTAGATTACAATCCATCATTCCCATTGTCTGCAAAATCTTTTTAGCATACCCAGATTGCTTATGGGAGACACTTCCTCCTTGCTGAGCAACCTCTAGACCCAAGTAATAACTTAATATGCCGAGGTCACTCATTTCAAATGTAGCCTTCATCTTTTCTTTGAACGTCTGGATTCCTTTTCTACTTGATCCCGTCACTATCAACTCGTCTACATAGACTCCGATAATTAGAAGTTTAGTGTCCTTCTTGTATATACACTGCTTGCTCCTGTGAACACCTCTTGAAGCCCATACTCTTTAGTACATGGTCGAGTTTTTCATTCCAAGTCGTGGAGCTTGCTTTAAACCGTACAAGACCTTACTCAATTTGTACACCATATGTTCCTTCCCTTTTACTTTGTATCCTTTCGGCTGAGATACATACACTTCCTCGGCTAACTCCCCATTCAAGAAAGCTGACTTAACATCTAAGTGATGTACAAGCCACCCTTCCTTAAAAACTATTGCAAGAATTACTCGAATTGCCTCCAATCTTGCTACAGGAGCATACGATTCTTCAAAGTCTTCACCTTTCTTTTGAACAAATCCACGGGCCACCAATCTTGCCTTTTATTTTACTATCTTCCTTCTGAATCTCGCTTCAGCTTGTACACCAACTTCAAATCTATTATTTTCTGCCCATTTGGAAGTTTGACCAACTGCCAAGTTTGATTGTGCTCAATTGACTTCATTTCTGAATTCATCGCTTCTTGCCAATTTGGATCATATTTTGCTTCACCAAACGACTTTGGCTCCCCTTCCATTAACATTAGCATCTCATCAACCTTTATTGGTACAGTGGAATCATACGAATAATCCAATGTATGATATCCACATGCTGGTGTGGATCCACTAGAACCTTGTGAATCTTATGGAGATTGCATGGATTATTCTTCAAAATATGGAGAACTTTCTTTGTTACTACCATTGTAGTATGTTGCTTCTTCCCCTGCATCATTAGACATTGAACCTGGTGACATGTATTGATTTTGTTCACTTACATTGCTATGTGTATGTTGGCCTCCTGTTGTATTGTTTTGTGTAGTCGGCTCTCCAACTAGTCGTGACACATGTCCCTCTCCATTTGACTGTAAAGGTACCTGTGCCCACGCACCATAAGTGGCCTCATGTGTTTCCATTCCATGTTCCCAGTTCCAACTCCTTTCTTCAAAGAATTCAGCATCCCGGGTGACTACAATCCTCTTGGTACAGAGATTAAGTAGTCTATGAGCCTTACTTCCTTCCTCGACTCCCAAATACACCAGTGCTTCACTCCTGTCACTCAACTTTTGTTGATGAGTGCCTAACTTCTTTGCGTAGGCGATACACCCAAACACTCTAAGAAAGTGTAACTTGGGTCTTAAACCCTTCAGTGCTTCAAATGGAGTCTTGTCTCGGACTTCCTTGGTTCCGATTCGGTTCAACAAAAACACTGCATGCCTCACTGCTTCCCCCAATACTTATAAGGTACATGCATGCCCTTTAACAATGATCTGGTCATATTCATAATTGTTCGATTTCTCCGTTCTACCACACCATTTTGCTGCGGTGTGTAAGGAGCCGTCAAATGCCTTTGTGTTCCATGTGCAACACAAAACTGATTAAATCTTGTTGAATTGAACTCTCCTCCTCTGTTAGTACGTAACACTTTAATCTTTGTATAACCTTTAACTTATATCATTGTTTTAAAATTCTTAAAACAATCCAAAGCTTCATCCTTTGTTTTTAACAAATAGACCCACATATATCTCGACAAATCATCAACCAAAAGCATGAAATACCGTTTACCAGTCACTGTGGCAGGTGTAATAGGCCCGCAAATGTCTGCATGAATTAACTCTAGTTTCTTGGTTGCTCTCCAGATGGTTGCTTTTGGAAATGGTTTTTGTGGCTGTTTTGTGATCACGCACCCTTCACATAACTTTCTCGGGTGTTTAATACTTGGCATTCCATCCACCATGTGTTTCTTTGACATTTCTTCAAGCAACCCAAAATTTGTATGCCCCACTCGAGCATGCAAGACCCAAGCTTCTTCCTCCATTTTCAACGCTAGATACACTTGTCTTCCCACTAAGAGAGGAATTTTGTACAATCTGTTCATGGACCGTTGTACCTTCATCACTAACTCTTCTTGATCGTTATACAACCTGAGATACTCACCCTTAAGTGCTACTTCATAGCCTTCTTCATAGAGTTGACCAAGTCTTATCACATTGCTCCTCAGAGCAGGAATGTGATAGACATTGTGCAACACCAACGGATCACCGTTCTTACAATCAAACAAAACGGTCCATTTGCCTTGAATGGTGACCTTTGGTCCATCCCCGAAACGTACTTCGCCAGGCACCTTTTGATCTAACTTTATAAACATCTCCATTTGGCCAATCATATGATTATTAGCCCTATTATCAAGGTACCAGACATTGCTCCATTCTTCTGTAGAGTAATCTTTAGGAAACACCTTTTCTTCGTTAAGCATGACCATAGTTGGTTCATTTTCACTATGCATACTTAACAATAACAATGATTCTTCTTCCGGTCCTCGAACCAGATTGACCTCGTGCTCTTGTTTCTTTGGTTGCTCACTCTCCATAGCATTGTGTCCCATTTGGTCACAATTATAACACTTGACAAATCATTTATCTCTGGGTCTTCGATTCAATCTGTTCTGGTCATGACTCTGCTGACCATTCCAGCGGCCTCCCCGGTCTCTACCGCGACCTCGAAATCCTTGCCTTCATCCTTGCTCACTAGGGAGACTTTGACCTCTGCCTTTCGGCATAACACCTTTCCCTGAAGTTAGAGAATCATGCCTGCTATCTGTTCTAGACAACAATAGCGCATTATCTGGCCCCATAGTTGTTTTCCAAGTCTTCAACCTGTCCTCGTAGGCCTTTAACCGTCCAATGGCTTCTTCAAATGACATGCTATCCAGGTAGGAGTATTGTTATATTGATGCAATCAGCTGAAGAAATCTGTTCGGAACCGTATCAAGTAATTTTCGAACCAATGTCTTATCTTCCAATGTCTCACCAAGACTGTTGTGTTTAGATGTTGTGTTTAGAGATCATACCTGACAACTTTCCGGCGTATTCATCAATAGTTTCCCCATCTTTCATACGCATTTCTTCAAACTCGTTTCTAAGTGTATGGAATCGAGCCTTCTGAACTTGCTTTGCACCAAGGTATCTAACCTTCAGCGAGTCCCACACTTCCCATGCGGTCTTTTTCTTTGTAACTTGTAATAGTACTTCCTCAGGGATAGCCTGAAACAAGAAGGCTCGGGCAATTTTGCTCTTCTTCTCATCGATCACAATTCCAATAGGTGGCTCTATTGCATCCCATAGATCCTAGGCATCAAGTATCGCCTCCATCTTGATCGCCTATGTCGTATAATTCTACGATGTTAACTCCAGACACTGTAGTGACATCATACTCGACTCCTTCAAACCTCTAGAATTCCCTTCAGTTATCGCAGCCATTGGTTTGAAGCGAAGATATTTTGGTATGCACGGATCAGACAACCCTGCTCTGATACCAAATGTTGGATATCAAAGCAAAAACTCATGCAACAAATTTTGTATATGAGAAGAACAAAAAAAACATTACTTTCAATTGCAACTCGAAAACAAAATGAAACTTGATAACACACATGTTTTACGAAAACTGAAATCATGCAGAAAAAACAAAATAAAAAACTGCAAACTACTCTAGTTTATCGCAACAACTACTTCACGTCTTGTACTCACGTTCCCCATCATGTTCCGTTTCATTCAGCTACATTCCAACATCCAAACACTAGCTCCTAGTCAACATTAACTCAACCAACAATTCATCATTCTTGATTTCTTTTAAGTTTAATAAAAGGAGTAAAATGTCATTTTAGTCCTTGTGGTTTGGTCATTTTAGTCTAATAGTTTAAATTTCGTTATTTTTGTCATTATGGTTACTATTTTATTGCCATTCTCGTCCATGTGGTTGGTCACTTTCAACATTTTAGTCCAAAATTTAAATTTAATAAGACTAAAATGACAATAAAATTGAAACCATAATGACCAAAATGACAATAAAATGAAACCATAAGGACAGAAGTAACGAAATTTAAACTATTGGACTAAAATGTCAAAAGTGACCAGACTACAGGTACTAAAATGGCATTTTACTCTTAATAAAACATGCAAGCAAATAAATTTAGGGGTCTTAAAAAAGCCAAAAACCGTTTAAAACCGATAGCCGAACCGTATCGGTAACCGAAAAAACTGAATCGAATTCTGAATGCGGTTTTCGGTTCGGTTAACGGTTTCAAAATATTTTTGAATTCAGTTTATTCGGTTAACCAATTAAACAGAATTCATATTTAAATTTATACTTTTATTAATAATATATAAGGTTGAATTCGGTTTATACAGATCGGTTTATTTGGTTTTTAACCAATTTATTTGGTTTTTTAATCGATTTGTTCGGTTTTAACCGAAACCGAATCTCGGTTAAGGGTTAAGGTACTTTTTTTTGAAAACCGATTAAACCGAACCGAACAAATCGTTAACCGACCTGATGAACACCTCTTATTAAATTATGATAAATTCTAGATAAAAACCCTAGGTTAATTTAAACCTACGTCTACTTTAAAATGTCGAGCCTATCGAACACTGAGATTATACTGGGTAAGTTTGTTTATTTTTGTCTGGTTTTAAAAAGGTCCATAAAACAAGACACACACACATATATATTTTATAAACAATAGTCAAAATAACATACTTTCATTTTTTTTACCTATGAATACTCAGCCACTTGGTTCACCGTTTCAAACGATTCATCTTCTGCTAAAGAGCAAGATATGACCGAGCCTACACCATCCATGAGAAATACACAACTTGAGAAAACCTACTAGCTCAATCTAGAGCATTTTGCTCTGCGCGATACTTAAACCCAAGAGCATGGGCGGACCTATTTGTATGGGTTTGGGGTCACATGATCCCATTGAATCTCAACTCGTTTATACAACATAAATTTCAAAATTTTATTTAACTCCATAAGATTTTTTTAAAGTGACACCATTAATATAATTGGAAAAGATTTGCAAGACAAATATTGAAGTTAGTGTAACGATTATAGTGAGAATAATGGATCTTTTTTTAAAGGGTCTAGGGTTCAAATCCAAATGGAATCTGTTTTTTGTTCTAAAATATAATCATGTTTAATCATAGAATTACCATAAAATCCGATCTGACCCGGCCTACAACCGGGACACAATCAAAAAATTTATAACATTAAGTTACTAGAAATAATAATAATGAAAAAAATGAGCCCATATAAAAAAACATGACTAAATTACACTATTCATCCTTTATGTTTATTATTAGTTTCAGTTTTCATCATTTATCCTCGTTTTGTTTCAGTCTTCATCCTTTATTTCAATGTTTACTTTCATTCTTCATCCTTTATACTAGCTTCCGTTAAGTTTAACTGTTAAATCCCCTCACATGCTAAACATGTGAGGGTAATTTTGGAATCTTATACTTTAAATCCATAAAACAAAACACCTTTTATTCATTTTTTATACTTTTATAATAACCGACTTTTATAATAATGTCTATTTACCAAAAACCTGTGAGATATAATAAGAGTAAATAAGTAAAATGAGAAAACTAGGCTATCGAGTAAAATAGATCCATTTTTTTTGTTCTGTGCGTCCATTTTGAATGTATCCATTTTGGTATGAATTAAAATACATACATACATATATGGATAACAATATTAGGCTATCGATGGCATACATTTTGTTTGTTTTGTGCACAACCATAAAGTCAAAATGCATATGGATAAAGTCCCAAATTGTAGACAAAAAAATCATGTTGTCAAACTATTTTAGTGCTCGAAAGTCAAGCTGCAATAGTTGTGGTCAAACTGTAAAGTCAAGCTACAATGTGCAATTAAAGTTCAAAACATCGTACATATAGAATTCACGCAAAACCGAAAAGATCGTCAAAGATCAAAAGCATTGTCAAACACCAAAACGGGCAAAACTAACCCTCCAGTTGCCCTTTACAGGTCCTGCTGTTGTGTCCATTATTCTTACACTTCCCACATGTTATAGATATGCACTTTTTTTGATAATTTGCCACCCTTTTTCATGTCTTCCAACTCGACCACATATTTCTTTCTTTTCTTTTTTGGTCTTCCCACAGGCGTGTGATGATTTGGTGGAGTAAGGGTGGTTGGTACTTGTGACTTTTTCCATAAAGTTTTTCCATGTTTCCAGTTTGTGGACCGGAGAGACCCAAGTATCAACAATCCCCACATGTTGACTGTTACCTGCCATGTTCCATATCGAAGCCACAACATGTTTACACGAGATGCTTGTGAGTTCCCATCTTCCGCAGCTACATTTCCTTTGAGCAACATCTACCACAACTTGATCTCCATACGGGCCAGATACCTGATATTGATCACCACCATTCCAACTCACTGTAAACTTTGTAGATAATTTTTTGATAATGTCTAGTTGTTTAGTTGCGTTAGGTGTCAAGGGACCATCAGTTTTTTCAATAACTCCTAAAACATTAACAATTCTTCTCATAAGATATTCTCTAATGTACTCCAATGATGTAATGATTGGCTTATCTCTAGCATCCAAAATCTTTGAATTAAAGACCTCACACATATTATTCAAAAGTACATCAGATTTTGATCGACCTGTTAGAATCAAAAGAATTAGACAACACACACACACAATATATATATATATATAATTAACATTTAAAATGATTAACTTGAAAAATGATATCTCGACCAATGTTTAGGCTCAATCTTTGACAGCCACAAGTGTGCATCAGCATTCATTTCTTTCAACTCCTTCATGAAGTGTTCAAATTGATGTATAGTTGTAGAGGTTGCAACTATGTATTTAGTTTAAATACAAAAAAAATATGTGATTAGGTTTAACCTTTTGTCTATCACTAACAAAGGTAAAGTTTGAATGTCTACCAAATTCAGATCATCCTTAATACATTCTAGAAACCACATCCAAGAGTTGATGTTCTCAGCCTCAACAATTGCATATGCAAGTGGGTAAATACCGTTATTGCAGTCAATTCTAACAGCTGACAAAACCTGACCAGGGAAAGGCCCTTTCAGAAAAGCACCATCAAGGCCTAGCAAGTCTCTTCCAATTGCCCTAAACCCTTCTTTCAATGGCCTAATGCAGATATAAACCCTTTTAAATTTTCTGGTTGTAGCATTTGGATCCGATATATGTTCAACATCTAATTTTACAGTAGTTCCATGGTTCTTCAAACATAGTTCTTCAAGATAATCTCTAAGAAAAGCATATTGTGCTACGTAGTCTCCATGAAGTTGTTTCTGTGCTTTAGATCTAGCTCGAAAAGCTTTCATTTTTGAAACACGCACTTCAAATTTCCTTTGAAACTGTTCTTGGACTGCTTTAATTGGTATGTTAGGATTATCTTCAATTTGTTCCATGAGTTGTTGTGATAAAAAGGTTGATATACAAGCTCTTGGATTTTTGGTTTGTAGGCATTTATGATTTTTATTTAATGTTTTGACCAACCATGTTTCCGTTATCTTGTCTTTTGATTTTTGAAACTAAAAGTCATGGACATAGATTTTGTTGTTTGTTTTTCTTATTCCCCCTACCACCTTTGTATTTATCTTCAGTCCTTTTCGCATTGCCACCCTTATTTTGAATTGAAACTTCGCCATCTTTTACTTCTGGTGCTTCCAAATCACCAACACAAATAACCCTAACCCTTTCTTTATCATCCTTTATTATCTTGAATTTCCTTCTAGTTTCTACTATGTGTAATTTTATGTAGTTCTTTACCTCTTGTTTTGTTCCAAACATTTGCCCAATGAAAAAGGTTTTATCATTGTCATTAGCAGTCGCAAGATTCTTCAAATTTATTTTCCTTATGCTTCCAAGGTTTTCATCAAATTCACATCCACTATCAAAGTTTTCATTATCCAGAACATGTAAATCATAATCTTGTTGTCCAACAAAATCATCAAAATCAATATTGAACTTATAGTCTCTCATATCAACTTCATGATCATCCATCAGATTACCCTCATCTACAATGTAGTCACTATCATCCATATCACTATCTATTCCATCTTTTTCATCAACCCCAACATTTACTTCCATGTCTTCATCATTAAAGAACATATCAAAGTCATTCAAACCATCATAATCAAATATTGGTCTCTGTTCTTCATGCCCCACAACAACTGAAATGTTACTAGTATCAACTACATATTCATGTGATTGATTTGATGGTTCATGCCAGCCTATCAAAAGGTTACTAGTATGTTTTGGAAAGTATGTTACGTTTGTGCATCCATGCTCTAGATAAACATCAATAAACCTATTTTGTAACGTAATATAACTAAGAAAAATCGATATATCTTTCTCATTCCCTAAACCATGAATGCCTGAATATAAATCACCATTTGGTTCTATATAGTGGTAATAGGTCTCTTCCGAATCCTCATAACCTAATTTTTTCTTGATAACTTTCAAGTTCTTTAAAGAAAAATCTTTAGAGTCCAACAAATCTATGAAATTAATCAAACCATTCTCATATCTACAGTTTGAATAATTAGTGAATGAACCACCATGATACAAATTGATAGTGAAGAGGGTGGGATAATGACCTGCATTAAACAATAGATGAAACTATTATACACAATGGCTTGATTATACACCAACAATTAAATGACTATTTCATCTCTATATGACCTGTAAATCATGCTTTAGATAAAAAAAAAAATTAAACACCAACAATTATTCCCAACAATTATAATGATAGCAAATCATGCCTACCATAAAAAATGGCTACTTCTTAAACATGCTGTGAATCACCAATTTCAATTTCGTAATCATCATCATACTTTATACAACAATTAAACATACTTTAAATCACCAACTACGATAAAAAAATGTATATGAAACATTCTGTAAACTAATACTTAATGTATATGAAATTGATTTGGTAATCATCATCTGCTTTTCGTATGTTTAATCGATACAATGGATCGTAGGTTTTTTCTCGAGTAGATGTCGTTGCTGTTAAAAGGATTAGATGATCACAGGAAGGCAAAATGTTTGATATCTACTGATTGAAAACATAAAAGATCATTTTAGGGTTTTGTTAAAGGATCAACATGTTTTAACTTGGAAATTACAAAATTACTCTCACATGTTTTGCATGTGAGGGGATTTAACAGTTAAACTTAACGGAAGTTAGTATAAAGGATGAAGAATGAAACTAAACGTTAAAATAAAGGATGAAGACCGAAACAAAATGAAGATAAAGGATGAAACCTGAAACTAATAATAAATGTAAAGGATGAATCGTGTAATTTAGTCAAAAAACATACATTGCAATTATTTAAAATTAAAACGAATATTAATAATTATTACCCTACTGAAATTTTTTTCCACATCGTCACCATACTAAAAACCTTAAAACCTCACAGTGTCTCCACTGAACCACTTTGAGAGGAGAATAAACATGGTGTGTGAGGGGGAAGAGCGGGAGCCGCTAGGTGCAAGGAAAGGAGGCTGCATTGGGGGGCGATGTGCCCTGTTCCAAATTTGCCCAGGTAATGATGGAATCGGTTTCGGTTACGGTTTTTATGAAAACTGGAAACACATGTACCCACTATTTTGAATTGTCGGTTCTGGTTCTGGTTCCGGAACTGGTTTTTTAGCCTACCTCTAGCTGCTTCTATCTTAATTAAAAGGGCTTGATAGTTGATAATAGAGGTGGGCAAAAAAAGGGGACCCGGAACCGGTCATACCCGAACCGGTGGGTACAAAAGGGTCCGGTTTTTCAGAAAAATTAGAACTGAAACCGGGAAAACCGGAACTGGTTCCACCTATACCCGGCCAAAACCGAACCGAAAGCGGCCAAAACCGGTTGGAACCGGTCGAAACCCGGAACTGAAACCGGGTATTGACTTTGTTAACCGGTTCCGAAACCAGAACCGGTTTCAGAAAAAACCTGATTTGTGCGCCTCTAGTTGATAACTTGATACCAACAAGGCAACAATTGTGATAGAAATTCTTATATATGGGCCTTGGACTTTTTGTTGAGCTCAATATGGGCTTTGTTCTAAAGTTTCACAAATATGGAATTTGATTCCTATTATACTCGGCAAAAATGGATGGTTTGTTCCCACAATTAGTTAACACTTTAATACATCTGTTCTTTTGTTGTCCCAACTAAAACTTTCAAAGAGTCGCTCGTTCATTAGATTACTCTCGAATCTTTAATTATCACCATTATTATCACGAATCACTTTAAAATGATGTTAAACTATAATTTTCCTCTTTTCTTTTATATAAAATACGAATAATATTATAATAATATATTATTTAGAAATTTATTATAATTTTATATAAATAACTAAACAAGTTTAATTATATGAAATTAGTTATTAATATTTACACTTTCTGACATTTCTTTTTTCAATTTTGAAAAATAAATTTTCAGTGTTGATAGTTATTATATTATTAGAATATTTTTATATTTTGATCAATTCTTTTATTTTAAACAACTAGACTAATTCTTCTTTTTAAATTTTAATTTTTATGTACACATTTTCTGATTCAAAATTTTTTTTATCATCAATGAAGTTGTTTAATTATATTTTTATAAATTTTACTAATTGAAAATTATTTTATAGCCAAGAAGGTTCAAATTAAAAAAAAAAAATTTAATTCAACTGCATATTCAAATATTTAATTTTTATTATGATTTGTTAAATGTGACTTGGAGCTTGCAATTACCTTGTTTGTTTTTTTATATTTTTGTGTATGTACTATTAATGTATTTTTTTTGAAGCACTTAGGGTTTTCTTTGAGACAATATTATATAATGACTTATTGTAGGTCTTTACATATTTTTATACAAGTTTGGTAATTAAATATGTCACATTTGTCCTATTTTCTTATAAACAAGTCGATTAAGATTATTTTTATTTGTAATAGGTTGAAAATTTAGATTTTAAATAAAAAACAATTTAAAATGAGACGACGTATATATTAAAAGATTGTCATAAGTTTAAACTTCATAAAAATAAATATATTAAGATTGATATATGATAATCATGATAATATAACATTTAGTTATAGTTGACAATAGGGAAAATGTTATAGAAACATAATCAATTTTTGATTTTGTTTCAATTAAATCACTGGAACTTTGTTTTGTTTCAATTAGGTAACTTAAGTTTGATTTATGTATAAATACTAGATAAAAAAACCTAGATAACAGGTAATTTTGTTCGTTTAAACTTTATAAGTGAATTTTAAGATGAATTTAGGATCCGTTTGAAGTTTTTAGACGTATTTTAGACCCATTTGGGCATTTTGTTTTTTTCTTATCAACTAAATATTTTTATAGTTTTTAAAAAAGTTTTACAAATTTTTTAATATATTAAATTTTTTTGGAATTTTAAAAATATTTTGAGATTTTTTTTTCAAATTCCATGTTATTTTCATGTTATCATACAATAAAAATAAAAAATGAAAATAAAAAAAATTATGGTTACAAGTTATATATGTCACATATCTAAAATTGAAACATAAAAATAAACTAAACTTATAAAATTGGAACAAAACAAAGTTTGAATGACTTGATTGGAACAAAATTAAAACTTGACAATAATATATGTATACTAATAAACATCAGGGTTAAGTTAAACTAAATAAGACTCTTAACCTAAAAAGCGTAACAAGGATCTTAAGCCATTAGATAATTAATTAATATCAAAGGGCTTCTAGCCTAGTGGTAGCCCCTTAACTTCTCTTATGAGATGTCTCGGGTTGGAGTCTCACCTGGAGCAAATATTGCTCTGGGTTGAGCCAGGGGTTTTTCTAGTTGTAGGTTTCCTCCTGGACGGGTGGGTCAGGTCACCACACTCTGTTATTCGGGCGGATGGGTGATCTGTTTGCCAGGTTGAACCCGGGTGACCGGACGTTTGTTGTTAAAAAAAAGATGATTAATCAATAACTATGATTAAATCAAGTTGTTAGAGGGTATTTAGTAATTACTACTTTTGTTGACTTTTTATCAAGTTCCTCCATTTTTTTAAACGTTCATAACTTTTACATTCGAAATTATTTTTTGAAAAAAATATACAATAAAAACGAGCATTTTTTTATATTCAAAATTAGTAGTGTTGCTATAGAAAAAATTTGTTTTTTAATCAATTGTGCCTTTTGTGCAGGTCATTGTGTCTTTTGTACAGGTCATTGTGTCTTTATGTTTTTGCTCAATGTTGTGTTTTCCTAAACATTTTAAGACACAATGATGTCGCATAATACATGATGTCAAGTAAGGATGACACAATGAAGAGTATGAATAGCACAATGATCTTTAAAAAGACATAATTACCTTTTAAGGACACAAAGACGAGTATTAACAATTTTGTACAGGTCATTGTGTCTTTTGTAAGTTTTTATTGTGTCTTTTGTGTTTCTTTTCAATGTTGTGCTTTTCTAAACAATTTAAGACACAATGATGTTGCATAATGCATAATGTTAAACAAGAATGACACAATGACGAGCATGAATAACACTAATTTTTAAATAAAAACACAATTACCTGTAAAAAAACACAATGATGAGTATAATAATTTTGTGCAGGTCATTGTGTCTTTTGTACAAGTCATTTTGTCTTTTATGTTTCTGCACAATGTTGTGTTTTCATGAACAATTTAAGACACAATGATGTTGCAGAATACATAATATTAAGCAAGAATAACATAATGATGAGTATGAATAACACAATTATCTTTAAAAAAGACACAATTACCTATAAAAAAGATACAATTATGCGACAATTCGCAATTTCCAGGTTAGAATCATAACTTGGAAATAAAGAGAATGAGTGTAAGCGAAATCACAAAATGAGGCTCCGATTTCAAGATACACTGAAACGAATATAGCGTTAAATAAGAGATCAGATATTTTGAACTTTTCAGGTCTTGAAATTATAATGGTTGGAAAGAGCTTGAAAAATCGTAAACGTGGGCGAAAACGGCGCGTAAAACGGAGTTCGTATGCTCCCGGAATCGCGAAAACAAAATTTTAATCATACTATTGCAGTGGAGGTACGCCAAGGACCCTCTTGCCACACTTGGCGGTACGCGACGGACCCATCTGATATAAAAATCTGATCTGCTTGATCAGAACTCATTCTTAGTTTTCATAAGAGAAATTCGTTCGATTGGGAACATTTCTAGAAGTCCGGATCGAGCTAGGGAACATTTCTAGAAGTCCTGATCATCGTTTTCATAAGAGAAATTCGTTCGATTGGGTAACGATTTGTTTTATCTTACTAGTTTGATAATTGTATTGTTTAGATCTAGATTTTAAACGTGATATCATGGTTGTTGTTGTTGATTATTGCCTAGATGATAGCTTGGAATAGTTAGAAACGAAGAACTCGACAGGTTAACGGTGAAATCTTTGTTTTGAACCGTTATAATGTCTAATTATCATGAAACCATATCATAGATTATAATGGTTTTAACCATTTGATTATAACAATGGTTGTGATTGTCCTGATCATTCTTTGTAATGATCAATGACAAGGATTAACTATTTCTAAACCTGGAATCCATCGAGAAACTGTTTTGGTGATATAATCAACAACAATACTAACTTGGTTAATCTGGGAATGTCCTGATTAAACCGACAAGTCATAAGTTTCTTAATAAGAACCTAAATCATTATAGGTTCTCAGTTATCACACGTTGTGAGATGTTAAACTAAGGAAACTGATTAAACATTTGAGATAAGATTGATGACTTGAGTTGTAATGTCCTTGACATTGAACGTCAACGAAAATTCTGAGAGTCAGATTAAGCTTAAGTAACTCATAGAACTCTAATAACATACATGTTTAGAGTTCAAGAACTAGTGATACGAACATTGTGCATTGTTATTGATTTGAATCAACTCAGGTGAGTTTACGACCCCTTTTTCTTGTATTTTGACTTTTGAAACTCGAGGAATGAGAAAACATTATACTCGTTTGAAACATCTTAATTATTGTAAAACTTTGAAACACTTTTTGATCAATGTTGTAGAAATTGTTAGTCGCTAGTCGGTCGGTGATGTGGGGACTAGTGATTAATTGGGATTATTCGGGATTAATCGGCCAACTAATCGGCCTTAGGGAACTAACGATTAATCGGCATAGTCGGGGATTTTTACAACTATACTTTTGACGCATTTTTGTGAAACATAAAACCTGATTAGATCAGGTGAAACTCTGAAACGTTTTCGATACATTTTGTGAAACATGAAACCTGATTGGATCAGGTGGAACTCTGAAAGGCTTTCGATACATTTTGTGAAACATGAAACCTGATTGGATCAGGTGGAACTCTGAAACGCTTTCGATACATTTTGTGAAACATGAAACCTGATTTGTATCATGTGAAACGCTGAAACACTTTTGAAACATTTTGTGAAACATGAAAACGAAAGCGTTGTAAAACATTTGGTTGAAACACGTGATAGTGGGGAGAAACACATGACCGAAATTGTCATTATTTCACGGGTTACACATTTGTCGCTAAGTCCCCTATTCTGTAACCATTAATCGTGGGGGGGGGGTGATTGTTGAGAATAGATTCTATTTGTTATTAACAATCCATGCTCGTGGTTCATAGCTAAAACCACGACAAGATGTCGAGTGGGCGCTCAATAAGGCTAAAATACACAATGTCTTGCGACAAGGACATTGAGATGGGGCAAACACTGAACTCGTCAGCTCGGTTACGGGTAGTGGCGGAGCTTGACTAAACCGGGAGGGGGGGGGGCGAAATTTTCCGGGATCAAAATTTTTTTTTTGCAATCGACCGGTATGTCTTGGTTAGTTGGGTTAAATGTTCTGATCTGTGATTTGGGTCAAGTCGGGTCAAACAAATAAAATTAAAAATGTCTAATAATTATCATTATTAGGGCCGGTTTAACCAATTTGAAGGCCCTAGGAGAAAAAAAATCCGAGGCCCTTCATCCCTTTGAAAACTTACATTCTTTTCACACGTCTATTTGATTCATTCGTTCTCTTGCAATCTTAGGTGACATTTATTATGGGTGTTTGTGGTCCGGTTTTTACCATTTGAGCTTTCTAGGTTTCGGCTTTCTAGTTTTGGGCTTTTTGATCCCGTTAAAAATTAATACCGAATCAAACCTAACCGTTTTACGGTTTGAGACGGACTAATTACATTGTAATCCCAAATATAATTTTTACGGTTTGAGATGGACTAACCATTTTACGGTTTGAGACGGACTAATTACATTGTAATCCCATATAATTTTTTATTGAATAACACCTATATCATCAACCCTTAAATGCATATATAAATAATACTCACGAGTTAATTGTTTTCACCTTTCTTACGATATATTGAGGATTTTTTACGTATATCTTGATTTGTTGCATCACATTCTTCTTCAATAACCTTTCTTTTTAAAAACTAGTCAATTATTTTCACCTTTCCCATGATATATTGATTCAAACTAAAATCTAAATGTCTAAACAAACAAAATGAGAGGGAGGCTAATGGGGTAAAAAAATGAGAGGGATGGAAAGAGTTTTTTTAAAATGTGTTTGGTTATTTTTTTTTGGGGGGGAGGGGGGCGAAACCAATATTTTAAAAAATTTTTGGCTTACGGTGTAACATCTGTGCCGGAAACGTCGCCGGAACGGTGAACGGAACAGTAGAGACACAATAACTCAGGTACCAACTACGTAAACTATTGTTATGCTATTAATATCATGATGCTCGATATTAAACCATTATGCTATCGTTTCTGTAATCTGATTAAACTTAACAGTTTAACAGTCAGAAACACATCAGACAACGTTGAACAGTGAAACCAAGGCTTATTGATATGCTATTATGTGTAAACGTATGCGAGGTTAAACAAAACAAAACTATAAGCGGTTATTGTTACAGAATGCTAAACTGACGAGTTATTCGTATAGGTGACGATCTGTACGAATTATTCTGATAGTTTAACGTTCTGAAATAATGACTGAACAGTAGAAAACAAGAATCAGAAAGCCGAACTATCGTCGTGTTCGTTCGAATGACGATTCGAACGAATACGCGCGATGACGACGCGATCTGACGAAACAAAAACAAATAACGATACGAGCGATAATAAATTCAAGGAAATAAAATATTTCCTATTTTATAATTTTGAAACTCATCATAAATGAAATTAAACGATACTGTTTTAATAAATCGTGAACAAATTAATAAAACGCGTAAATTATTATAATTCGAAAAATAAATAAACACTACGATATTTAAAATAATTTTTTAAAAATAAATAAACATTCAACTTGTTAAAATAAACTATTCTTATTTAAATTACAATTTACGCGAGTAACGAGCCGGATACGCGACGAAAACGCGAACCGAGCAACCGAAACGAACCCGAACTCACTCGGGGTATAAATACCCTAAATGAGGGTATTTTCTTCACTTTCTCTTCTTCTTCTTCTCTTTTTCTAAACCCTAATTCCCCGGATTCACCTCCCACCACCATTGTTGAAGCTTGAAACCCTCATAACTTGTTCATTTCTCAGCCAATTCGCTCCATTTTCGAACCTACACGAAGCTCTCATCACCCTCTACACAAAAGTACAACAAATCTGGAGTGAAACCCCCCCGGATCCAAGGTAAAATGAGCTTGTTATGTTACGAAAATAGGGTTTTCGAGCCCCCTTGGTTAGACCCAACCCTAACCGGCTCTGAACACCTTTATTACAACCCTCACATGTCCGAAACTAGTTCTAATACACACCAGTACCTAAACCATCTGAGAACCTTGGTTGAGAGGGTGGTTGGACGTCCATGGCCGGCGGCGCCCAAACCGGCGAATGAGACTGGCCGAAGGAGGGCCGAATAACACCTGGGCATGGTGACCGGTTGGCTTGGTCGAATGAGCTCATACGCCGCTCATTCTCTCGGCCAGACTAGTCTCATTCGGTAGTCCTTTCTGTCGCCACCCTACACCTTCATTCGAACAGTTTTCTCATGGTGGGCCATTCGGCCGAATGTCTTTCGAATGGCTCTATTCGGCACCCTCCTATTCGCCAGACAACATGGTCATTTGACAACATCATTCAACCACACACACCTCATTCGGCAACCACCCCCCATTCGCCCTACTGGTGTTATTCGACCATCTCATTCGGTCAAGGACTCTTCATGCAGTCAAATTATTTGACCAACACAACCATCCTGTTGGCATAATTACCTGCGACTTAACAAGCTTCATGCGGTCAAGATTTTTTTCATCCTGCCCAAGGCAGCCTCTAGTCTGTTGGCCCAATAAATTTAGCAGGCCCAATAGCACTTTACTGGTCCAATAACAAACCTGTGGCCCAACAACATACACATGGTCTAATCCCACTATCCCGGCCCAATAGTAGTGAGACAGGCCCAAAAGACTGGGTTGGCAAGTCATACGGCCCAATATCATCCTAAGCCTCAATGAATTGGCCTAGGGCCTGCTATTCGGCCCAGACAAATTGTGGCAGCCCACATGCTCTACACCCAGGCCCAATAAGTTCTATTCAGCCCAATAACCTTCATTAGGCCCAACATGGTCACATAGCCCATTAGTTCGGCCTAAGATCCATTAATAGGTCAAATGGATTAGAATGGGCCAAGTGATTGTCCCGGCCCAAAGTCTAGATTTTTGGCCCATGGTTTCCTTGGTTCGCCCCACACTTCAATTGGACTAGTCATCATTCGGCCACATGGTTAAAGTTCAACGAATACTTGAACCGACTCATTTAAATAACAAATATGATTGTGGAAAATAATGTCATGGGTTAACATAATGAAATTATAAACTTGAAACGTTAAGAATATAAGGATCTTTGCATAGTATTTAAATACTATGTAACAATTGTAGCGAACATAATAAGACTAACATGTGAGGTTTTAAACCCTAAACCTAAGCTCATCATTGGGTTATTTATTCGACCTCATAAGAAAACAATTAGAACGTGATAACCGAGCGATGTGATTTCAAAAAGGATTAAAGCTAAAGACACAACCTAGAATCATATGGTTATAATGATCAATAACAATAGTATTGGGGCCGAATGATGACCAAGACAAATCAATGTTAGCCAATTTTATGGCTAACACATACACACACACACGAAACTCTACAACTTACACTAAAAATTTAAACAATGTGAAATCAATACAGGATTGTGAAAACTACAACACTTACAACAAAGAGCGCGTGCATTCTTGTTTTTAGGCAAAGTCAACTACAACTACTACAAGGTGAGTTCATTGTCCCTTTTCAAACTATTTTGAGTTTTAAATCGAGACTGAGAAGCATGTTATACATTTTAAAACAAATGTTTTAAATTTAACAAAATGCTTTTATACGATTCTTATAGACAAACGTTAATGCTACATGATTATGCCAAGTGCTAAAGGCATAATTTCACTTTTTAAACTAATGCTACATGATTATGCCAAGTGCTAAAGGCATAAGTTCACTATTTAAACTAATGCTACTTGATTATGCCAAGTGCTAAAGGCATAAGTTCACAATTTAAACTAGTGCTGCTTGATTATGCCAAGTGCTAAAGGCATAAGCTACTTGCTAATACTAAAGCTATGTGTTAATACCAACTGCTAAGGGTATTTACTATCTGATGATGCTACTGTGGATGCTAATGCTACGGGGTTATGCCATAAACTAATGCTATGAGTTATGCTAAACACTAATGCCATAGGGTTATGCTAAACAATAATGCTACGGGGTTATACTACATGCTAATGCTATGGGTTATGCTAAATACTAATGTTACACTAAATGCTATTGATGCTATGATGCAATAAGGGTGCTAAACACAGACACACATACATACGTATTGAATACTTGAAGCTATGGATACTCTAAACTCTTGAATGCTATATGATTGCCATGCTAAAACAACGGTCTGGCCTCTCAGTGCTTGCCTTACCGGTTGTAAAGCTAGTACTTGTGCACAAGTTACGTAAATGCTGGAATCTTTGAATGCTATAAACTTGTATGCTGAAACTATTGGCTATGGAAGAACAATAGTTGGTCTCTCAGTGCTTGCCTTCATGTGTTCTTCCTAGTCGGGACTTGAAGAACAATAGTTGGTCTCTCAGTGCTTGCCTTCATGTGTTCTTCACAGTCGGGACTAGAAGACATCTACTATGGTCTCTCAGTGCTTGCCATAGGGTGTCCTTCATGGTCTTAAACGAGGAAACGGACTGATGGCCTCTCAGTGCTTGCCATGCAGTGTTTCCCAAAACTATTTACACATGTGATCAGTAACTAGGACGATATTGGTAATCCTTAGTTGACTTTGTGTCATCACGGGAATCCTCTATCTCCCCCTAAGTTGCTAATTACACCTAGTGCTGGTATGGATTGATACTGATTTCCTTCGGGCATTCAGTTGTCCATTCTGGTGACTCTCAAGCTAAACTCACGGATGCTATGGGTAAACTTACAAACAAAATGCTTAAACTATAATGGGGAAACGAAATGGAGGGTAGGTAAGACGCTTAATTATCATTAATAGCAATGTCCTATGCGACTTAGTATGTGGTGGGACGGCGTCTGGGCGGGTCGTAGGCTCGACTCAGGGGTATGCCCTATATATAAGCATACCGAGTTGGATGATACAGGTGTTGTTAATGAGGTTAAGGTTTTACCTAGGAGGTTTGCAAAAGCTATTTTACAACTACTAAAACTACATGAACTCACCAACCATTGTGTTGACCTTGTTTCTTTTACATGCTTTCTCAGGTGACGTACAGGAATAGACTAAGGCTTCAGGATTGCATGCTAGGCAGCCCAACTAGAGGACCTAGCAGACTTTTGAAAGCACATCTTTTGTAGTTAATACGAATCTCTTTTGATATCTTGTACAGATACAAGATAGAAACATTTGATTCTTTTGGATAGGTTTACTTAGTTAAATTATTAAACATTGAACTTGTAATTTAACTTTGTAATCCTAGTTATTGCTTGATTGTGCTTTAGTAATTCTTAAACATTGATGCTTTGTAAACAATCTGATCAACCCGATTATCACTCGCGATATCACGCCCCCGGAACCTTCCGCCCGACGGGGACTCCGATCCAACCCCGCCGGCTCGGGGTGTGACATACGGTCCGAAAATTAACACTACTGACGAAAAAAAGATGGTTCGTCCCTGGTTACGGGAGCCCAATAGTTATAATTGGACAGTTGGTCAGGAACTAAACACGACATTGTTGGAAGTAACAATGTTCGCACGGGATACCAATGTTTTACACCCAGTTAGGAACATGAATATTATTTAACTCTTTTTGATGCAAACATTTGATTTATTTGGGATACATTACATACATTTTTGACAAATAAACTTGTGAACTCACCAGCATATCGCTGATTGTTTAAAATCATGTTTTCTCATATGCATAATGATACAGGGGTGGAGCTGGGAGCTCAGTCTTTGGAGACATATAGTAGAGTCTATGATAGTTAAACTTAACAGTGTGAAACATAGCATAGTATATGTGTGAAACTCAGTTGAAACTGTTATGGCATTGAGCTTGTAACTAATGCAGTTATAACATAGTGTGTAATATAAAACATAAGTGTTTTTGTTGTAAACAATGACTGTGAAACCTTGAAAGTCACACGGTATACTTTCGCAACGACAAGGGTGTGACAAATTACCTGCAAGAAAAACACAAAAAGATAATTATACACAAACGTCTAAAAAAAACACAATGATGATAATTAGACACAATGAGCTGGAAAATTTTCATTTTTTATAACAAAATGATACTCATTTTAAAGAGAAAAAAATGATTGTTTTTATGATATATATATTTTTTAAAAAATAATATCCTATGTAAAAGTTATGAACGTTTAAAAAATGTGGAGGAAAGTGATTATGACTCAACTGCCCTCTAACAACTTTTCCTTATAAAATTTAAAATTTTTCATCTTAAATTTGATCTCATGATCTAATAGTTAATAATCATTTTTAGCCTTTTTAGAATAAAGAGACTATTTAGTTGAATCCAATACTAAACATCTATACCTAAACAAACAACCAAGGGAAAACATGTGTCGTTATATGTTGATTGTTAGTCTTATTTTCTCCTCTTTTTTCTATTAAATAATTAAGCATATGTTATTTCTTAATGTATTCTCACAATAATTTTTTGTAATTTTTTTCTTATTAATAATAATATTAATTTTGTTACTTATTTAATATAAATTTAATCTTGAATAGTGATTATATCATCAAATAAATGTTTGTTAATGAATTTTGTAACTAAAAAAAATATTAACTAATATCTAAAGCTCTACCTGCCTATATACATAAATAATTGACTAAAATTTTCCCATCTTAATGTTTTTTAACTAATTTTTTTCTAGATCTCTTTTTTTACAATTTACTTTTTGATATTTTTCAATTCTTACCTATTTCTTATCTTTTTACGTTATTAACTATTTAATATTCTATTGATTAAACCCCATGTAACATATATGTTTCTAACCTAGTTTAATAATAGAAAAGAAGCTAAACTTTTTTCCTTGGTGCACAAAAGCCTCAACATTGAGACGAGTTTATTCATTAACGTAGATGCATACATACATACAAAATGCAAGATTGTAAACTCTTAAATATTTGTACATCTAGCTATATATTCATGCATTGCATGGACCATACTAATTAATTAATTTATAATTTATTGGAAACAATGGATAAACGATTGAAAATTTGAATACATCCCACCTATCCAAAAAAGACGAACTTGTTACTTTAAGTAATTACTTAGACCCAACATAATACGTCGTGTCATCATCTTAAAGATCCACGACCCATCAACTTTATCAACTCCACCATTACAATCCACTAAAATTTAATTATATATCTTTTCTCCACTATATTTTCTGTATTTAACGACAAATTAAATCCCTACATCTTGAATCAAATCTAGTAGCTAGTTCATCATATCATATCAATTAGTTCGTTTGAAAGTTAAAACCTATAATCAGATTGAATAGGGTTCCAATATTGCATGGCAAACATAGCCAAATTCAATATGAACAATATAATATATGATCTATCTCCACCAAACAAAGGTGGATTTCCAAGGTTTACTACGTACATATTCTAAAGCTACCTTTGTATATAATGATATATCATTTGTGAAGGCGTTTGAAGTGTTGAAGGTCGGTTATACTCGTGACTTTATACATACATATACATACACACATGTACGTATGTACGTACATACAACCAACCATTGAAAAAGTAAGTAAATAGCTTTAAAAAAAGAAATAGATAAATATGTGTATGTGTGTGGATCGTAAAATGTGAAAACTCTTTCTTAAAATGATAATCCGTGTATAATAATAACCCTTCAAGATAAAATGAATCTTTGTTTTTTTTTTTTTTTTTCTGAATGTTGTTATTGTTGTACATGCATAATATTTTCGTCTTCTTGATGTGTATGTGTAAATTAACACGTATTGTATGATTTAACACATGTATGTGTACATTTTCCTTTTTTTACACACATGCCTTGTAAATCTAAGCCCTATATATCATTCTAACTTTAATATAGGAACCATATATTTATTTTCTAGATTTTAATTTAAGAATTTAGATTAGATTTAAGAATTTTTTAGATCAAGTTTTACATTATACAATCTTTATATATATTATAATTTGACGTGCAATATATATAAGTTTGCTACAAGATAATCTACACCATCTATAGATGAAGCCAACAACTGTCAATTCTGGCTAGAATTTCTTTCAAGAAGCCCTACAAAAAAGCTTCTTTTTATAGTAAATTGAAATCACGCACAGCTACCTCTCTCTCACAAACGGAGTGTTGTACTCAAATAAAATATTAATGAAACATTTTATTTTATTCATTATTGTGTATTTACAGATTGACAAACTATGTTACATAATATTTGCGCAGCTACTAATCAACGAGTACGTACGAGTACATCGTATAGAACATAAATATGATTAGAATAAACTAATAATCGTATCATATTTAGTTAAAATAAAAAACTTCTAAATCTAAAATTTTAAAAACATTCTGAACTTAACATCTACATTACAGATTATTCAATATATAGTATATAATACGTGTTATTTATCATTTTATTTTATGTTTTAACTCATTTCATGTATTTTCTTAGTAATTTTATATATTAGATATTTTTTTGGTTAATTTATTATTTTCTTTACATATTAGAATTACATTTTTTTAAAACAAAAATTTTATCCTACGACATAAAATAAACTTATTGATTGGATTTGAACTCAACCTCAAATCTAACACACAACATCTGTATCAAGTAAGTTAATTATATATTGGCACATATTAGAATTACATACTGGTATTATTTTATCATTGTGATTTTAGAACATATTATTTAAAAAATTGAACTTTAAGTTAATTTTGTTAAATGTATTCATATTATAATGTTTTGTGTTTTAGCATTTATTAATTTTTAATAATGCATAAGCACCATTTATACCATCTTCATCACCTATATGCTGATTTTTATTTTTTTATTATAAATAATAAACAATAAAATATTTTAAAAATGTTCAAGAAACATATCATGTAAACCGCTACTTTTTCAAGACAACACAAAAAAAATGAGAGAGTATGAATTGAATACAAGAAATAATATATATATATGTATAAATTTAAGTATCTTCTATATCTTTTATTATCTAAGAATGTTTAATAAGATGATTATAAAAATTATAACGACATAAATTAGACAATGTTGTAAGTCAAGGCATAAATGGAACTAAACTAAGAATATATATATATATATTTTTATATTTGAGAAAGAGACATTTGCCATATAAAAAAATCTTTTTTTGTAAGGAAAAATGATGATGGAACAAGAATTAATGTTCAATATGTAGATAATAGATGCAATGAACTTGGGGGATAGAAAGGACATCAAGAGTACCCAATGTGTTGGCAAATAAGCTAGTCAAATATATAAAAATGTTGTTGCATATTGCGACCTATCACATGTAGGTGCCCCCTTTTAACCCTGTCCCTAGCATTTATATTTTAAAAATGTGTTCAATGTTCCTCCTAGATTTTATTGTTTGATTGGCTTTTGATTTGAAATGAGATTTAATTTCAATGGCATTTAGCCAATTAGTGTTGTACGTTCAAATGTTCAATTCATGTTTCCTCCTACAATGAGAGGCGACCTACCCTAAATTTTTATTTTATTTTATTTTATTATATTTTTCCTTTAAATAATTAATATATTTTGTTTACCGATTAAACTAGTTGAACTTACAATATTATACTTAAATGGTAATTTTGTGCGTCTTATACTTCTTATAGTATAATTATAATATATTGCTAATTAATTTTAGGTGACTATATAAATAATCACTCTTCATAGGCCAAAGATTAAATATGTGTTACACGTCATGTAATAGAATTTCAGGAATCAATACTTATATTTCTATCGGATCGTTTATGAAATCACTTTTCGAAATCAATATTTCTACCCTTATGAATTCAATAAATTTGATTAACGAATAATCTAATAGATTTGTGTGTGATATGAATTTCGTTGTATTCTTTTGCCCGTTCTTTCCTTGTTTAATCACCAAAAGAAGATGGAAGTTAATTGCGGTTAATGTCCGTGGTTAAAAATTGTTTCCAGGGGCTCTGCCCCTTGGACCCCGCAAGGAGGCACGGCCCCCATCTTGGTAATAAATTCATAAATCTTACAACACTTCCAAAGTTTGTAAGATTTTTTACATCTAGTTACACTAAAATATACAAACACGTCAACAATGTGGGTTTCAAATTATTTATTTTGTAATACGAAAAAGAGTTGAAATGTTTTATAATAGTTTTATAATCCTTTTTTAGCGCTATAGTTCCTTAATATTTCTAAGTGTATCTATCCTTTCAGACTTCTAGTTGGTTTACTAAAAATATCCATTTACAACCGGCACAAGATAATTCATCATGATAAATTGATAATAAGTATATATTAAGAAAGCATCCAGAAAAAAAAATTTGCCTAAAAAAATATTAGTAATAACATAATAATAAAAGTGGAACTTTAATTTCTTGTAAATAAATAACTGAAAATAATAACATGGAAGTTAATCGATTTGATGACAAATTCATTAACGACTATTATCATGGGTGATAAGACCAGGCGACATTCATGATCGTGTGAGCAACCCAATAGAATTGAATTGAACATGAGAATGCTTGTATTGATAGAAACTAGAAAAAGTAGCTATTAAATGTTGTGACGGAGCCTGATGTGACAATTTTTTTGAACGGCTAAATTTTTGGGTTAATGACATATCATTAGAGTATTGCGACATCAGCAGCACCAACTGATCATATTTACCAGCAAGTCACCAGCAGTGTTGTTTGAATCGGACCGGGAACCAGCCACTAGACCGGCACAAATAAGCAGAACCAGAGGGAAGAGAACCGGCCGGCCCATCCAGGTGAGCGGTCGGACCGGAAATCGGACCACTGGTCGGACCGGTTTTAGTCTTTCTTTTTTTTTTTTTTTAAAAAAAAACTAAAATTTAATGTATAAACCATTAAAACCAAACAAGTGGTTGAAATGTTAACTTTTTCATATAAATGATGTTCTTCTCTCTTCTTTTTATAGGGATGTGATGAATGTTTTTCTTGTACTCTCACCAATATGGGATGAGAAATTAAGAAGAGAAATGGATGTGAACTTATGTGGGATGAGAAACAAGTTTTTTTTTCTTTTTCTTTAAACCAAAATCCAAAAAATATAACATTGCAATCAAACCTTGTATTTTTTTAAAAAATGATTATGTTTGTGTGAATAGTAATTATGTTTGTTTAAATGTGATTATAATTATATAATTTTTTTGAAAATTTTCATATATTTATTATGTCGCCCGGTTCGTTAATCCGGTCCAGCCGATCCGACTAGTAACCAGTAAGACGTCTGGTTCAACGTCCGGTCCGGTTCTGAAAACATTGGACTCACCAGTTATGAATGAAATTCAAAAATTTGAGAAAACTTATTCGTGGGATTCGAACTCAGGATCATTTGGTTTTGAATCTTATTCCATTACCAATTAAGCTATCGGTAGACTGTAATGTCTTTAGTGCCTGATGTGACAATTATTCATGTGTTAGGAAATGGTCCTAAAATTCATACATCACTTTTATCATCAATATATTATGTTTAGTTTAAATTAATTATATCATACATTCATTACTTATACGTTACTTTTACTTAGGTTTTTTCTCAAAAGGATGACGGTGGAAATATTATTTATAAAATTGAGTGACTTAAAAAAAATAACCGAAATGAGTGTTTTTCATTTATTTCTTTATTTTAACTAAGTTATTATATAATTTTTTAATTCAATCAACATATTATCATTTTTCTATTTTTTTTTCAATCAACTCACTTTAGTTTTTTTTTTTTTTTTTTTATAACCTATTATAACACTTTTAATTTTATTTTTCAAATCATGTTATTTAAAAAAAACTGTCTAAGAAACTTTAAAAACGATACTAGAAGTAAAAAAGAAAACTAAACAAACAAAAAGTTGATGGTCACACTATTTAATACAAACTAAGATAAAAACGTTAAATAAATTTGATTGGAAACGACATTAATATTAACTACAAAATCAAAGAGAAATGTCAGAACAACTCGATTAGTTTAGGCATACACTTTTTTAGGGTTAAAAAAATGAATGCATAAACTTTTGAAGTTGTTTGGGTATTTTTCTTTGATTTTGTAATTGATATTAATATCACTTGAAGTCAATTTTATTTAACATTTTTATTTTAATTTGTATATGATAAGTTTATTTATTTTTTAACTCTAGTTTTGTTTTTGAAGTTTATTAACATTTATAGTAGTATTTAACGTGGTTTGAAAACAAAATAAAGAGTATTATAATAAGTTATAAAAATTGAAAAACTAAAGTGACTTGAATGAAAAAAAGAAAAGAAAAATGACAATATTTTGTTTGAATTATACACACACACACATATATAATAAATTAGTTAAAAAGAACAAAATAAATGAAAAATACTCATTTTGGTAAATATTTTTTAAATCACCTGTTTTAGAAAATAGATTTTTTACCTTTAAAGTTTTGAAAAAAAAAACTCCTTTTACTCATACATAAAACAATATTTTTATACATTATAAAATACAAAAAAACAGTATTATTCTTATAACAATGTACCAATAACCTAACTTTTAGAAAAACACCATGTTATGACTCACCCAACTCCTAAATTTTACACTTATATATGGCTCGTATAAGCTAATACGTGACATTTAGAGAGTCAATTAATCATTATTCATCAGAATTTTTTAGCGTTAATGATTTATGTTGTATTGACTTAGAAAAGCGTATAACTAATTATTATCAAAGCAATGTATTATAGAAAAAATCATGCATCTTGTATAAATGTATACGATACGCATAGTGTTAGACTGTCAGTAGGGTGTATGACTGGACATCAAGTCTTCTCACGGCTTTCATTTCTTTTCTATACACAGCTGACAATACAGTCAAATGACTAAGTTCATCCATCAACTTAAATAATTATTGTCTTTTTATTTTTGGCATGTCTGGTGGGCTTCTAAGCATATGTCCGGAATCCTACTATGTTCATCAAACAGGGGGTTATATAGAAATCATGTATTGAAATTCAGTTAAACTGTTAATATTTAAGAAAGCCTTCATATTTTATAAAGAATGAAGGTATCACCCTACATCAAAAGATATGTTAAGTTTAACATATGTTTTGATGTAGGGTTTAACATATCTTTTGATGTAGGGTGATACCTTCCTTCTTTATAAAACTAGGAGTTAGGCTTTCTTAAATTATGATGTTTTGTTTCAATTTTCTCCGTTACTCTTTTGTGTTTAAGCTTCTTGTTAGATTATTTTGATGGAATAAAATTCTTTTGGGCGTTAAAAAACTAAATTGTGCCGTTAAAAAAATGTGTTATAGTGGGCTTGTTTTAAAATAGGTACAGCTCTTGTTAAATGTATACGTGTTTAGTTGAATCGGTATTTTTAAAACATAATGTCATTTGAAAAACTTATAAACAATTAGAAAAGTAGGCGAACCCTGAAAAAAGTTAACAAAATATATAATATCTAAATTATTCTTATTTTTTCTTACCATGTCACATATAATACTGAGATTGTTTCAATATTTTTTCTTGGCAAAAATTTGTTTTACTTCAATATATATCAATAATAGTATGTTTTGACTAGAAGGTTGTAACTAACTGGGCAAAGAATGAGTTAAGACTTTATTTTTATTAAGAAAATTGTATACATAGTGATTTTATCATATTACAAGTTTAGTTATTAAATTTTAAAATTTATAAATTTTGTTAAAACATTTATAATAGGGTATTGTTATTCTCACACCCACCCCACAATCTTCACACCCCTTATATGTCTCGTATACACATATGCGAGATGTATATGGGCCAATCATTGTTCATGATAATTTTTTAGTATAAATGATTGAACTCTTATACGTATTGTATAATTATATAGTGGGCTTATAGGTCTTATATGAGGTATATACATTATTATTGAATCAGTGAGAGTCAAAGAGACTATACGTCTCGCATAGACCTATACAAGGCGTATAATGTCGGTAATGTGCTAAAATAAAAAAGTTGAGTGTATAAATGAAAAGATATTTGCCAAAATTACGAAGACGTCGACCCTTCGGTTGAAGAGGTTACACCAGAAGAAAGAGTTGAATTACGAGCCGAGATCCGAAGCAGTGAGATACATAACATGCTTAAAGCCTTAAAGGCGATTTGGTTGAACATATCTGGAAAAATCGAAGAGAAAATATGTAGTTTTTTTAAAAAGTATTTAAATTTATTTTAATGTTTTATTTTATTTTATTATGTATTTTAATTTTTTTATCATGTAATTTTTTATATTATTTTGTAATATTAATTTTTTAATAATATTATGTCTTTTTTTAATTTAATTTATAATTAAAAAAATAAAATTCAAATAATAAAATATTGAATAAAGGTTGTGATGATGTGGAGTGATGGGGGAGTGATGGATCACATATGAAAAAAATGATGTGGAGTGATGAGAGGGTGATGGTGTTGGTTGATTACGTGGCGCCTGTGTGCAGTGAGGGGGTGTGATGCATAAGGCTATGTGTTATGTTTTGTGATGTGGGTGTGAGAGGGGCCGGTCACGCCCTCCTCCCAATACACAGGGGCATGAAGGGCATCACAAGGGGAAAGAAAAAGAAAGGGGGGGGGTGATGATATGGAGTGATAGAAAAGTGATGGGGAGGTGATGGATAACATATGTAAAGATTATGTAGAGTGATAATGGGGTGATGCTGTTGGTTAATTATATGACGCCTACGTGGAGTGATAGGGGATGATGTATAACACATAGCCTAACACATAGCATTATCACTCCACATCATCATTACTTGTGTTATCATTACTCCTCAATCACTTCCCTATCACTCCACGTTATCACCCAATTTTTCCCCCTTTCTTTTTCTTTCACCCTGTGATACCTTCACGTCCCAGTGTAATGGAGGGAGGGCGCCATCGAGGCGTGACCGGCCTCCACTCACACCCCCATCACACACCATAACATATAGAGTAAGGGTTAAAGAAACGCAGGAAAATGCATGATACAACTTTGTTATTTCTATGCATATGGCCGTGGCCCCCGGCCCCTTATTGTACAAATAATATTTTGAGAAAAATGTAGGAGACGACTGTGTAACTTTTGTTAAATAGTATTTATTTCACTTATTCATGTTTTATTAAAATTTTGAAAAACTAAAAGAAACGACTATTTATTTATTATTAGAGTAAAATGCGATTTTATTCTATGTGATTTGATAGCTTTTGTAGTTATTTTGGTCATTATTGTTTTATTTTATTGCTAATTTAGTTATTATGGTTTCCATTTTATTGCCATTTTGTTCAATAAAATTTTTAACTTTTGGACAAAAATGACAAAATTAACCAAACCACAGAGACGGAAATGACAATAAAATGGAAACCATAGTGAACGAAATGACAAAATTTAAACTATTGGACTAAAATGGTAAAAATTGCCAGACCACGGGAACCAAAATGACATTTTACTCTTTATTATATCCGAAGTATTTAGCCAACTATTTTTGTGTGAAATTATATGCTATTTTTTAACAACAAACACTCGGTCACCCGGTATATCTTGACGAATAGATTACCCTTTTGCCTAAAAAACAGAGTGTGATAACCTGATTAGGAGGAAACCTACAACTAGAAAAAGATACAGGCTCAACCCAGAGCAATATTTTGTTCTAGGCAAGACTCCAATTCAAGAGATTTTAGAAAAAAAGTCAAGAACTTACCGGCTAAAAATTCAGTCGTAATTATATGCTAATTAAATTTTTTTTATATGATTATATATAAAAGAAGATTAATTTTAAGCCCATGGCCCATGGGTCATGGTGAGTTGTTCCTAGTTCGAATTTCGAACTCTTTCACGGCTACAAATCCTTCTAGGCCCACTTTATTCACGAATGATCTATTTCGAACTCATTAGTTTTAGTTTTTTTTCTTATTTTTTTTTTTAATTTTTTTCTTATTTTTTTTTTGTCACGTGTTTATCTTTTTAGGGGTTTATATTATGGTAAATATTCTTAAATTAATCACTACACCTTGTGTAAACACGTGATTCTAATCAACATATTACAACACACTTTTAATAGCAAACAAATGTATTGGTTTCAAAAGGGGAGCTAGATTACAGCTTCATCTTTCTTTTTAGATATTGTGTGTGATCGACCTCCTTTTCTTGCTTCATTTCACATTTATACAAAATATGCATTCAAATGACAACAAATAAATTGTAAAAAAAAAAAAAAAAAAAAAAAAAAAAAAAACTATTTTAACCACATGATTCAAGGGACATATTTTCTTTGTACTTTAAGTTTGAAAGTAACTCTTTCTTGCTATATATATAGGAAGGTTCATGAGAAAACTCCTCATTTTGAAGAAAACCAAGAAAACTAATACTAACCAATAATTTTTTTTAAAAAAAATCATAATTTTTTATTATAAGGATAGAGATGTTATAATAAACAAATTTTTGTTTGAAAAAAATAAGTAAATCATGAAATTACATTTATGTAACTCAAAAAGTTTCGTATGTCACTTATCAAGTTACATATATGTAATAACCTAAAATACATTTTTTTTTCTATTTTTTTCTCTTTTTTACACTTCTTATCTTATAATAAAAGGAAATAGAAAAGAAAAAAACGAAAAAAATTAATTGGTAATGATTGTGATTAGTTTCTTAGTTTTCTCCAAAATGATGGTTTTCTTAAGAACCCTCCCCTCTATATATATATAATGGTTCGAATGTTAACACTACCTTATTACGTTAACCGAATAACTACATATTATTACTTTGAGGTCCACATTAAAGTAAATATAAAGGTTTAGGTTTCTTCTTCTTTTTTTAATAATGTAAATGTGCCCTACATTAATTAAAAAAGAAAAAAAAACGTACACCTTTAGATTTACTTTAATGTGGACTTTAAAGTAATAAGATGTAGTTATTCGGTTAACGCAATAAACATGGGTCAACATTTGATCCTCTTCCTATATATATATATATATATATATATATATATATATGGGTAAGGTTTCTCTAAAAAGTCTATTTTGCCTAAGAAGGCTAAGAAGGATTTTCAAAAACTCGAAAACCAATTCAAACAAACCCCGATTGAATTCATTTTTGCATCATTGGAACCGGCTTGTCGAACCCTAAAATCCAAACCTTAAATCATAAACAATAAACCATAATACTAAAACCAAAACTTTAAAAACAAATCTTTAACATAAAGATAAAACTTAGAAGTTAAAAATCAAGCCCTAAAACCTAAAACCTAAATCTAGTTGTTAAAACAAAAACTTAAAAGCTAATATTGTAGGGTTCGATAAGACGGTTCCAATGCCATCGAAATGAAATCAATCGGAGCTCGTTTGGGTCGGTTTTGGAGGTTTTAAATATCCTTTTTAGCCTTCTAAGGAAAAAAAGACTTTTTATTTGATCTTTCCCCTATATATATATAGGGATTGAATCATATGAAAACCAAATGTTATAGAGAAAACTCTTAAACCCTATGTGAGCCATTGATTTGAAATCTTGATAATAAATATGTGATCTAAATTAAATCTGAATAAAACATTAGGTTTTGAATAAATAAATCATTTTTAATGTGGGTTAATGTAGACCACATATTTATTTTCAAGATTCCAAATCAATGACTCACATAGGGTTTAAAAGTTTTCTCTCTAAGATTGAGTTTTCATATGATTCAATCCCTATATATATATATATATATATATATATATATATATATATATGAAATATTCACTATAAATACAAATTTTTGCTACGCCCAAACCTTCTGTTAACTTCCACGGCTAATTTTTGCTGAAATTTTTTGCTTTGATTGGACACGTTCGGGATTACAAATGGATTATCTCTCTTAATTATTTTGAACTAGTTTATGTTGTAGTGTGATGTTTTTCAGATCATAGATGTGATGGTGACCATGATCGAGATTGCTTGTCAAGGATAGATTAATGCTAGGAAGAACAAGCAGAACTTTAGTAAAAAAATTAGTCTTCTGTTACCACAAAACTTTTACTTATAAATTTGCATTAAATGTTGTGAAATAGTCATTACTATGCAATTAGGTTTGATATCCAGCAAAGTTAGCTTAATGGTTAAGTCTTGACCTTTTTTTCTAAAAAATTAGGGTTCAAGTCTCACTGGTAACACTTTAATAGATATCAGGTGAGGGGAGGAATCTTGAGCTTAATCTCGGGTTCTGATACAATAGAGGAAGAGTTTACCTATTCCACGGGTACCCACGCATCAGGAGAGTACGGTTTCACGATCGGCAATCGATGAATCGATTTTAATTACCAACCGTCAGAATAAGTAAAGGTAGCATGACGGGACCTATACCGTTAAAAAAAATGCAATTAGGTTATAGACATTAATTATGATGAAATCTAGATGGAAAGCTAAGCCATGTAGGATAGAATGAATGCACATGTAGATTATGTTCACGTGCCAAGCAAATGACGTAGGGACACCTCATCATTGGAGGCAGAATATTTTTTTGAACGGAAATATATGTTTGTACAGATTTACGATATTAATAATTAAAATTGTTAATATAAATGTCAGTAATTCACGTGATTTTCTCATGCAACAGCAGTTTGCTTTGCTTGTTGTGTTCCAATTGGGCGTTATGGAGGCTTGGAAACTACATCTCTACTGTAGCCGTAGGTGCACCACAATTCCCGTGCACACCACCCCTGCCTCACTACTGACATCTATCATGGTTCCGCCGTTGATATGTTTATTAGACGAGGTGTTACAGAAAATTCATTAATATCGATTAATTAGTATAAGGGCTGTTTGCTAAGGTATAAAAATATTTCAATTGGGTCATGTTTGAATCGGTTTGTTTCAAACCGTTTGTTTTAAACATGTTAATGAAAAAAAATGTTAGAATGAGCATCTGAATGGTTCATTTTTAGGCATACGTCTGCATGAAAGGGGTTGGCTCCCACTCTCAAGCTCCACTAGTGCTGGCTCCTCTCAACCTCTCTAATCCTCTCTGATCGATGACCTTCTCTCCACTCTGACAAAGATCAGACGACCTCCAACGACGATGGAGACATCTCCTCTCCGACGACATCTCTCCTCTGCATAGTTGTTCAGATGTTTAACCAAACAGTCTTCACTAGTTCAATATTTACGTTTTAGAGTCTCTTAACTATTCAACATATTGTTGATTCGACACTTAATGGTTCAAAGGTTACTAAGCGATTGACCCTTAAAACTAACTGACCGACGTTGAAGTACCGATAGAAGGCTTTAATCAACTCCCACTTTGGAATTTGGTGATGTGGGCAAAATCTAAGCAACTCCTTGAACCGAGTGAATGCTTCATGTAGCAATTCACCCGATTGTTGTTGGAAGGTTCTGATGGCATTTCTGGCCTCACTTGTCTTACTCATGGGGTAGTACTCATCTAAAAACAGTTGTTGCATTTTCTCCCATGTATAGATACTACCAGATGGTAGTGTGTGAAACCATTGCTTGGCTCTCTCCTTTAAGGAGAACTGGAATAAATTCAACTTGACCTCATCCAGGGTGAATCCTTGACCACCAATGGTGCTGCAGATGGCACCAAACTCAGATAGATGGACATATGGTTCTTCAGTTGCTGTCCCTCTAAAATTTGGAATAATGGCCAAGTAATGTGGCCTTATCTCAAATGACCTTCCTCGCAGCAGTGGAGGTACAATGGGTGAATGATTTTGAGTCACTGTTGGTCTAAAGTGACTGTCAAATCCTTGAACAGGAGCCCTGTGATGCCATCCTTGACCGGGGTTGTTATAGCCCCATCTCCCATTGTAGTTGTTCATGGGTGGTTGCCTACTTCACCCCCTTGTCCATTCCATCCACCTTGCTCATAAATGTTGTGAATTGGATGATTTGGTGGGCCTTGCGGTTGCCAATTGTCATCATGATATTCTCCATGAGGTGGGTAGTTGTTGTTAGCATCCTCTTCATGCAATTCCTTTTGTCAAGATCCATGTTCCCCCGAATTGCTCCCACCACTTGAGATGTGTTCCTCCTCATGAAGGTTGTTCCCTAGGTTTGCTCCATGGTTTGGATTGTTGAACAATGGGTTTTGTGCCATTCTAAGATTAGGCATGGCATTAGGAGGTATGTTTGGTGGTGGGTTGTCTTGGTTGAAAGGATTTGGTGGGATAATTTGTGACAGTTGCATATGAGAATTACGTCATTAATAACATGGGCACATTTGATCGTTCTAGAAATCCACGTTGTTTTAATACTTGTAATTGTTACAGAATGATAGTAGGTGAGAAATGATGAACGTGGGCGAAGACCGTGCTCAAAACGGAGTCCTGGATTGGCCGGAATCGAAAAACGAAGAAAAATTTCTAAGTGTTGGTCGAAAAGGCTCATCGCGGTACGCGGAGGTGGGCTTGAGAGTCCTCCGCGGTACGCGATGAATGTAAATATCTGAAAAATCCCGAAAAGCTTCGCGGTACGCGAAGCCCAATTTGGCTCCCCGCCGCGGTACGCGACGGGTGTGGCGGTGAAATGATCTGATCTTTTTATCAGATTTCATGCAGATCATCAATTTTTATTACCTTCTCGAACTCTTTCAAACCAGAAGCATAGCAGACGACCTTTTGTCCATCCAAACTCAATTTTCAAGCTTTTTGAAGCTATAGAACGCACCAGGGATCATCTCTACGAGTACTGATCGTTGTTTTGAAGTCAGATATCCGTCAGATTAGGTAATGATCCGTTTAAACCTTCTATTTGATTTTGATTGATTAGATCTTGATTTTGAACGTAATGACATAGTTAGGATTGTTGATTATTGCCTAGATGATGGCTAGGATTGATTATAAACAAAGAACACGAAGTTTTAACGGTTAAATCCTTGTTTTGATCCGTTGTAATGCCCGGTTTGCATGAAACCATACCCATGATTATAATGGTTTAATCCATTTGATTATAACAATGTAGGTGATTAGTTGGGTAAATCCTTGAAATGCAAGGTTAAATCCAAGTGTTTCAAACTAATCACAACCATTAACATACTCATTGGAACGATTATCTGATGTTTATGATAATAGTCAGATTAGTATGTTAAACATGGTTATTACACCTATTCTGAAGCTACATTGTGATATTTCATGATAATTGGTAATCAATAACAAGGATTGATCATTCCTAAGCCATTAAATTATCTAGAAACTGTTACAGTATCATAATCAACAACATTAACTATTTGGTTAATCTGGGATTATTCTGATTAATCAAGAATGTCATCAACCTTGTATTAGGAATCTAATGCAATGTAGGTTCCTACATTATCATACATTGTATGATACAATACTAAATTAACCAATTAAACATTTAATAACGGTTTGATCACTTACTACGCAATGTCTTTGACATTGAACGTTCAGAAAGATCTAATCAGTAAACTAGAACATAAATAACTCATTAAATAAAACTAAATGCAGAATCATCATATTATTCCCAGTTTGTGTGATACTCTGCTACATCTATACTATCAGGTGAGTTTCGTACAACCCCTTTTATTTTTAATCTTTTATAAACATCGGGGAACACTGTTGAACTTTTATTGAACATATGATATGCATCACTGATATCTGTGTGATTTCATGTGAGTGTTGAGAACTTGTGGATTTCATGGGATTTTGCCCGGAGAACAGAACACTATCACAGTATCAAAAGTCCTCATTTCTGAACTGTATCTAGTGAACCCATGTGTGGCCGAACGGGGAAACAATGATAGTACTATCGGCTGACCACCCATTTGCTGGGAGGATTGCATCTCCCCTTGTGTGAATGTTTGTTTCCTGTTTCCAAAACTTCTTAATGTTGTGATAGACATTAAGATAATGAGGCATTAAGATGTTACCGACGGGTAGTATCTTGTAGAACAATATCGTCAGAAAGGAACTAGATACGGGTCCCATGGTTATCTTGAACTGAACATTTTGAGAACTTATATTACATATCATATCATATCATATTGTGAAACCTGAACTGTATAAACTCACCAGCTTTGTGCTGACGTTTTCAAATCAAACCGTTTTGCAGGTAGACCGTGACTCCGGGGAGAATTCACCTCACAAACTTGTAATTAAATAGGTTAATATTGTAATGTAAATTGTAATAACGAAACCCTGTAATGTATTTATTTTAAGTTAATCTGTGTGCTTGTGATATCGGATCAAGCAAGTCACCCCTCACCTCTGAGACATCACCACTATGCTTCCGCAACCATATCAGAGTATATAGTGACATCATCTCAGGTGACGAGGGGTGGGGGTGTGACAGGGTGGTATCAGAGCCACAGGTTATAGAATTTAGGTGGATTTAGAGACCTAGACTATAACCATAGGCTTGAATAGTAACACAGAGAGCACTGAACATAACAACTGAACAAAACTTGTTTTGAATTAAGCCAGGATAATCAGGTGGTACGAATTCCCGTTATGAGTGGCCAGCATAACTGAAATTTGCAACACGTGTGCATTCTAGTTTAATTTAATTCAAGCAGAACATTAATAACTATATGGATGAATAGTCATTCTAAGATAGGAAGAAGCATCATATCATGTACATATTAAATATTGTTATTTAATATTTATGTCATGATACTGATTAGAGATTTTTATTGTACAGTGATGGCCGATCGAGGCGAACAGTATATCTACCAGAGATTTCCTCACGTGGTTGTGGATGGTACTCCGAGCTCTAGCTCAGGTTCGGATTCGGATCCTTCGGAGGCATCGACTGCAGCCTCACGGGCGCCATCTATAGTGCCACAGGCACCACCAGCATCACCACACCCACTGGCAGACCCTAGACCAGTTACACCACCACCACCAGCACCGGTAGCATCACCCGGTCATTCTCAGCCTCATGCTGAGAATGTAGCAGCTGAGGGACAACATAGTCCTTCACCACGGCGAGTCCCTGCTTGGGATGGACTCAGGAGAATGCGGGGTCAAGCCCGCAAAACCACGGGATCACCTCCCCGGAAGCAGCTGGCTCCCAGGGACGAGTATCATGCTATACATGAGGTGGGAGAATCCTCCCATCAGGCAGAGCTGAGAGCACAGTTGCAGCAAGTTACTCAGAACTTGCAGGGGACACAACAGAGCCTACAGCAATGCCAGGCTACGGTTGAGGATACGCGTATGACCATATTGGAGATCCTCACTTCTCACTTGACCTTGATGGATCAAGTGAAGGCTTTGGACACCGACACTCGATTGTGGAGGACCGCGATTGATGATAGATTGAGGAAGACCTGGGTACAGATTATGCTTGCTGCATTTTGGCAGCAAGTGGCATTGATGACCGAGCGATGGATGTGGGTGAGAGAGAGAGCGACAGAGTTTTTGGCATGGTTTGGAGTGGTGAGTACTGAGACCAGGATGATGGTCCTGGCAGTAGTCATGGCAGTGGTGGCCATAATATTTTCTTTCTTATCATACTTTATGCGATGAGTATGTACAGAAGATCATTCTGGGATCTTCAAATCATCAGTGTGTAGATGGGGGAGTTCTTTTTTTTTTCTGTTCTTTTCTTTCTTTGGTTGTAGTGTCTTGAGTTATGTTGGTAGTTTGTATAAAACAAATAATGGTAGCAATGTAATAAAATGGGTGTTTTTGTGTATCGATCTGTGCCATGTACTATTTGGGTGTTGTGTGAAGTATAATTAAGTTTGTGTGAGAACATATCAATATCAGAACATATCAATATAAGAACATATCAATATGAGAACATATCAATATCAGAACGTATCAATATGAGAACATATCAAACTAAAAATATATCTTTCGCTGAAATACAGTACGGGAGCAATACTGTATGCGAATATATCAAACTAAAAACATATCTTTCGCTGAAATACAGTACGGGAGCAATACTGTATGCGAATATATCAAACTGAAAACATATCTTTCACTGAAATACAGTACGGGAGCAATACTGTATGCGAATATATCTACTACTAAAGTACAGTACGAGAGCCATACTGTACGAGAGCATATCTAAACGAGAACATATCTATTGTTTTTGTGAGAACAAATTTAGTGCATGAACTGAGAACATATCATAGAACATGGTGAGGACGTATATCTGTATGGAAACATATCAATGTGAGAACTTATCAATGTCCTGAATCTGAATTTATCAAAAACATGGGTAATAACATATTTATATCATAGTACTGTGAGCTGTGAAATATTTTAACATGTTTTTGAATTAACAGGACTGAGTATAACTACAAACATCTGTGTGATCTGTGTGTACTGAAAACGTGTCTGAACTAAATTCATGTAGTTATACTGTATTCTTTATCTTCACATTTCAATATAAATTTTAAGTGTAACTGAATATGATTGAATTTATGTGATAAAACGGGTTATATCTTTAATGTTCTTGAACTGACCTGAGTTTTGTCTGCTTGTGAGCAGAATAATGGCTCCTAAAAGAGGCCGACCAGCTAAGAGAGCTACCCAGAACATTACAAACCCTGAATCGAATCAAGTTCCACCAGTAGATACTGAATCAAATCCAAATCCACAGGTGAATTTGGAAACAAATACTGTTCCACCCGTGAACCCGAGAGTAAACTCTGTTCCACCTGCTGGTACAGGTGGATCCGAATCAAACGAAGCAATGGTAGCACGGATTGTGCGAGAACAGCTATCTGCTTGTGGTGTTTTGATACCACATCAACCTCATATTACTTCGGGTTCAGGTGGGGACCACAATCACGCCGAACGTAATGCTACTGATGGCAACGCGGAAACTCATAGAACCACTGGCACAACTACAACTACTCCTGATCCACCACGACAGGGATGTACTTATAAGTATTTTGCTTCCTGTAACCCTCCTACTTTCACTGGCAAGGAAGGAGCGGCTGGATTGTTAAGGTGGATTGAGGAGATGGAAACCAAACTTAAAATCAGCCAGTGTTTAGAGGAGCATAAGGTGTCTTATGCTGCCTGTTCTTTTAAAGAATCAGCTTTGACTTGGTGGAATACCCAGGCAAAAACATTGGGCTCGGCTACAATCGACTCAATGGGCTGGAACGAATTTAAAACTCTGATTAGATCAGAGTACTGCCCACTCACTGAGATTCAAAAGCTCCAGGAGGAATTCTGGAATCACTCGATGATTGGGGCTGATTGTTTAGCGTATACTTATCGTTTCCATGAACTTACTTGCTTACTTCCCGATATGTTTCCTTCAGAGGCAGCATTGATCGAGAAGTACATTAAGGGTTTGATTCCCCAGATTCGGGGAATGGTGACTGCAGCTGAACCCACAACCCTTAAACGTGCAATTCTGTTAACCACTAAGCTTACCGATGAGGCGGTAAGGAGTGGTACGTTGGTAACAAAAACTCAGACGGCCGTGGGCCGTAATAATGTCGGTACCTCTAATGTTTCCAAAGGTACCAAACGAAAGT
This sequence comes from Mikania micrantha, assembly GCA_009363875.1. Classification (NCBI taxonomy): domain Eukaryota; kingdom Viridiplantae; phylum Streptophyta; class Magnoliopsida; order Asterales; family Asteraceae; genus Mikania; species Mikania micrantha. The sequence continues at coordinate 28,521,411 of CM018690.1, read as the reverse complement.
GGTTTGGCAAAACGAAGGCGAGAGCTCCTGCTGAAATCACCCAGAGCAAGCCAACTGTGAAAAACTATGGTGCTGCTATTCCTGAAAGGAGAGCTTATACTGGGCAGGCGCCCAAATGCAACAAATGTCCATTCAATCACACAGGACCGTGTCCTGTTTGTGCCAACTGTAACCGAGTTGGACATTATGCTAAATATTGCAACTTTCCTGCTCAAACACCAAACCAAGCACCACAACAAACCACTCAAAACAATCGATCATGCTACAAATGTGGGAACCCTAATCATTTCATGAAAAATTGTCCAAACAACACCAATCAAGGGAATGAAGCTAGGGGGAGAGCTTTTCAGATTGGTGCTACCGAAGCAAGACATGATGCAAACATTGTCACTGGTACGTTTCTTCTTAATAATCTATACGCATCAGTTCTGTTTAACACAGGAGCGGATAAGAGCTTTATCTCTCCTGAATTTGCATCATTAATTTCATTGCCTACGGTAGATCTAGAAACTCCTTACGTCATTGAACTTGCTAATGGCAAGTTAATCAAAACTAACAGTGTCATTCAAGGATGTTCCTTGAATCTGAATGATCATCTTTTCAATATCAATTTACTTCCTATTGAGCTTGGGAGCTTTGATGTCGTTGTTGGTATGGACTGACTTTCTGATAACCAAGCGGAAGTTGTGTGTCAAAACAAGATGATCCGTATTCCATTACCTAACGGTAATACACTGATAGTTCAAGGAGAACGAGCCGGTAGGAAACTTGGTATCATATCTTGTATGCGAGCTCAGAAATTCTTAAGGAAAGGCTGTTATGCTTTCCTGGCACATGTGACTGAGCACAATTATCCACCCAAACATATCACAGACATTCCAGTAGTCAAGGATTTTCCTGAAGTATTTCCTGAGGACATATCAGGATTACCCCCAGTGAGGCAGGTTGAATTTCGTATTGACTTGATCCCAGGAGCTGCACCAGTTGCCAAAGCCCCGTATCGACTTGCACCATCAGAAATGCAAGAACTTTCAGGTCAATTTGTCACACCCCGAGCCGGCGGGGTTGGATCGGAGTCCCCACCGGGCGGAAGGTTCCCGGGGCGTGATATCGCGGGTGATAATCATGGAGATCAGATTGTTTACATAGCATCAACGTTTAAGAATATCTAAAGCACAATCATATGATATATAGGATTACAAAGTTAAATTACAATAGCAATGTTCTGCAATTTAACTAAGTAAACCTAATCAAAAGAATAATGTTTATATCTTGTATCTGTACAAGATATCAAAAGTGTATCGCATCCATAGCATAATATGTGCTTCTCAAAAAGTCTACTAGGTCTGCTATCTGGCATCCTAGTATGTAATCCAAAAGCTTAAGCTTACTCCTGTGCATTACCTGAGAAAGCATGTAAAAAGATCAAGTCAACACAACGGTTGGTGAGTTCATAAGGTTTATAAGTTGAAAATAGTTTTAGCAAACCTCTTCTGATAAAACCTTAACCTCATTAACAACACCTGTATCATCCAACTCGGTATGCTTATATATAGGGCATATGTAAGGGACAAGCCCTAGCCAACATCCCACCACATACTAAATCGCATAGGACATTGCTGTTAATGATAATTAAGCATTTTACCTACCATTCGATTCATCCTTCATCATAGCTTTAGTTTACTGTTTTCAACGTTTACAAGTCTATAGCATTCGTATGTACTAGCTTCAATAAGTTTAACAAACATCGTGTTTAAAAGTTTATGATGTTGACTCCTAAAGCATGCATCCCCTAGGTAACAACCTTAATCTCATTAACACCACCTGTATCATCCAACTCGGTATGCTTATATATAGGGCATATGTAAGGGACAAGCCCTAGCCAACATCCCACCACATACTAAGTCGCATAGGACATTGCTGTTAATGATAATTAAGCGTCTTACCTACCCTCCATTTCGTTTATAGCTTTAGCATTATGTTTAAGTTTATCGCATGAGTGGACATTGAGGAATCACTGTATGGCAAGCACTGAGAGGCCATAAGTCCACCCCTCAAGTCTCGACTATAAAGGTCACCCTATGGCAAGCACTGAGAGACCATAATAGGTGCCTTCTAGTCCCGACTGTGAAGATCACATGAAGGCAAGCACTGAGAGACCAACTATTGTTCTTCAAGTCCCGACTAGGAAGAACACATGAAGGCAAGCACTGAGAGACCAACTATTGTTCTTCCATAGTCAATAGTTTATAGCATCCAATGTTTAACAACCGGAGAGGCAAGCACTGAGAGGCCGAACCGTTGTTTTAGCTTATCAAGTTTATAGCTTTTAAGTTTAACACCCGGTGAGGCAAGCACTGAGAGGCCAAACCGTTGCTTTTGCATAACAAGTTTATAGCATTAAATGTTTAAACAACCGGAGAGGCAAGCACTGAGAGGCCAAACCGTTGCTTTTGCATAATAAGTTTATAGCATTCAATGTTTAAACAAACGGAGAGGCAAGCACTGAGAGGCCAAACCGTTGCTTTTGCATAATAAGTTTATAGCATTCAATGTTTAAACAAACGGAGAGGCAAGCACTGAGAGGCCAAACCGTTGCTTTTGTATAATAAGTTTATAGCATTCAATGTTTATAGCATTATGAGCACTTCAAGCATTTCGAGCATTTAAGCATGATAAGCATATGGTATTTGCATTATTGCATTAGCACTTAGCATTAGTATATAGCATTAAGCATCTAGTTTATGAATATAGTTTATAGCATAAGCATTACAAGTATAGTTTAAGATTATAGCTTATAGCATAAGTATCGAGTGTGTAGTTTAAGAATATAGTTTATAACATAAGCTTTATGGATATAGTTTAAGAATGTAGTTTATAACATAAGCATTAAGCACTTAATTTAAGCATTAAGTGTATAAATTGAGCTTCTAGTTTGCAACATAAGCATCAATCACCAAGTTTAAGCATATTGTGGTAGCATAAGCATCAAGTCTCATATAGTAGAATCAAGTCTAATGTAATTGTATCAAGTCTCATGTAATTGAATTAAGTCTCAGGTAATAGCATTTAGTCTCATGTAATTGTATCAAATAACCAACAATTGGTTTTAAGCATCAAACCTAAAGTAAAGGTTTCAATCATAAGTGATCATGTTTATTTTTAAAGCATTAAATAACATTTCAATAAAAATGTTTAACATGCTTCTCAGTCCCGAAGTAAGACAAATAAATTTAAAAAGGGACAAATGAACTCACCTTAGGTCCGAAGTGCTTGACTTAAGTAGAATAAGAATGCACGCTCTCTTTGTTTGCACTGGTTGTAATGTTTACGGTCCTGTATTGATTTCATAATGTTGTAGTTCGTAAGTATATGTTTGTAAGAGTTTGTTGCTCGTGTAAGTATTAGTGTTAGCTCTAAGTGGTGCTAGCACTTAGTGTTGTTGATCATCATTTAACTTCACTGTTAGTTAAGGATTTCATTTCCATTTTATCACTTTTGTTTCTATTGTTTTAAGCTTTCATGTTGAGCTTTTAGCCTTAACAACTATTGAAATCTTAACAAGTTGTTATTGAGTCATTTGTTTTTATGTAAAGCTTAGTGCTTATTCCTTCATGAATCCCTTTTTACAATTTAGTCAAATGATGATTTTGTACATTGTAATTGGGCTTCAATTTAACCCCTCTGGGCCTAAGAGCTAGTTGGGCCTCGTGACAAGGATATGGGCCGAATAGATGGGCTTAGCATTTTAATTGGGCCGAATGTAGTTGCTCTTTGGGCCGAGAATTAGAGGGATATTGGGCTAGGCATTCGTGGGCCAGGTGTGTGTATTGGGCCTCATCAGATGGAACGATTAACAAGGTGGAATTGTATGATTATTATTGGGCTTTAAATGGATTTGTTCAACATAAGGGGTGGGCTTATCTACTCTACTTGGGCTACACATGTCAAATTGGGCCACCATGAGCCGTATGCTGTTATTGGGCCAAGAACATCACTGTTGGGCCAAGACAAAACAAAAGGGAATCGTGGTTAAGGCGTGAAACGCATATAATCAGCCGGCCTACATGGGTGGCAGCGAACCCACTGTGAATTCGTCTAAGGGTTCGGTTCTTGATGGTGTTCCACGAATCTTAGGGTTCGCCTAGGTACTGGTTAGTCACATCCATACAGAAGGTTCGTCGGCTAAATGGTTCGGTGTTCATGGTGTTCAAGGATCGAACCACCAGGGTTCGCAGCTGGGTTCGCCGGAGTCGGGGGTTCGGGTGACTTCCACTGGTTCGACTTAGGTGCTAGATTCGTGGGTTTTGAAGGTTCTTTCACAGCTGCTCAATATAGTTCGTGGACGACCAAGGTTCGTTCATCATGAAAGAGTTCGTCACTCCCGAAGGGTTCGTCGTCTACACTGAAGGGTTCGTTGGACCTGCACAAGGTTCGGCCAAATGATGCTTGCCCTCAACGGTTCGTCACTGGAGGTCACCAAGGTTCGCCGGAGCTGCAAAGTTCGGCGGTAATGTTTGTGTCTCGTGAACTTGTAACTGCACATCATCATCATCCTACCTGTCGCCGGACTTCACAAACATCAGGTTGAGTTGTCTATGGTCGATGTGTAGAAATGGAAGGGATCACCGGTGGTGTGTGTACGCTGGTCGGTCGACACACACACACACACACACAACAAAACCCTATTTTTCAGAAATTTCGCAGCATCATACCTCTTTTTCCAGTGGGGTTGGCTTTAGATCGGTTGTACTTCCTTGTAGAGCTCGTCAAGGGCTACACGTGGGCGCAAGAATCATCCAAATCGGGCTAGAAATGAGCAAGTTATGGTCTCTTGAAGGTGGGTTGTGGAGGTGGTGGTGCTTGGCCGGGAATTGGAAGAGAGAGGAAGATGGTGGTTATGAAATGAGGATTTTCACTCATATTCAACACTTATATATCACGTGTGGTGCCCGGGTCCGTTTCGGTTGCTCGGTTCGTAATCTCGTCGCGTATCCGGCACTTAACGCGTGTTTTTCGAAAATAAATTAAAAAGAATTATTTTAGGATGAACAATTTATAAATATTACTAGGAATTATATTAAATATCATTTCGTATAAATAAATATCGAATTTTTAATAGTTTACGCGTTTCGTTAAATTTTTCGCGTTTAGATAATTTGTTCACGATTTAAATTAAGATAGTTAAAGTAAAATTATTTTATGATGAGTTTCAAAATTGTAAAATAAGAAACATTATATTTCTTTAAATTTAATAATCGTTCGTATCGTTATTCGTTTTCGTTATCGTTTCATCAGATCGCGTCACCATCGTGCGTATTCGTTCGAATCGTCATTCGAACGAACATGTCGATGGTTTGGCTTTCTGATTCTTGTTTTCTACTGTTAAGTCATTATTTCAAATGTTAAACTTTCAGAATCATTCGTACAGATCGTCACCTATACGAATAATTCATCGGTTTAGCATTCCGTAATAATAACTGTTAAGGTTTTGTTTTGTTTAACCTCACATACGTTTACACCAAATAACATCACATCAAGTATTTAAGTTTCAACACTGTGTTGTCTGACCTGTTTTCTGACTGTTAAACCCTAAGGTTTCAGTCAGATTCAGACAATCGTTTAATAGTTTCGTGTTAATCAAATGCATCAATAGTCTAAACATAGTTTCTCGAATTTTGTACCTGAGTTACTGTACAAGTTACTGTACAGTTTACTGTTCCGGTAACGATTCCGGCACAGATGTTACACAATTGCAAGAACTTTTAGACAAAGGTTTTATTAGACCTAGTTTCTCACCATGGGGAGCACCAATTCTTTTTGTGAAAAAGAAAGATGGGTCATTCAGGATGTGTATTGACTACCGGGAACTCAATAAACTGACAATCAAGAACCGTTATCCACTACCTCGTATCGATGACCTGTTTGATCAGTTACAAGGTGCTACTTACTTCTCAAAAATTGATTTGAGATCCGGATACCATCAGTTGCGAATCCATGATGATGATGTTCCTAAAACTGCTTTCAGAACTCGATACGGACATTACGAATTTCTTGTAATGCCGTTTGGTTTAACCAATGCACCAGCAGTTTTCATGGATCTGATGAATCGAGTATGTAGACCTTATTTGGATAAATTTGTGATTGTGTTTATTGATGATATTCTCATTTATTCTCGAAACCAACAAGAACATGCTCAACACTTGAAATTAATCCTAGAACTTTTGGCACGTGAAAAATTATATGCAAAGCTCTCCAAGTGTGAGTTCTGGTTACGAGAAGTTCAATTTCTTGGTCATGTAGTGAATCAAAACGGTATTCAAGTGGATCCCAGTAAGATTCAAGCGGTGAAACAGTGGGAGACACCACGAACCCCGACTGAAATACGTCAATTCTTGGGGTTGGCAGGTTATTATCGCCGGTTTATCATAACTTTTCAAAGATAGCCTTGCCACTCACCACATTGACCCAAAAGAATCAACCTTTTATATGGGATTCCCAACAGGAGGAGGCATTCCAACTGTTGAAACACAAACTCTGCAACGCATCTATCTTGGCATTACCGGAAGGTACTGATAATTTCACAGTGTACTGTGATGCTTCTCGTCAAGGTCTTGGGTGTGTTCTAATGCAGAATGACAAGGTAATTGCGTACGCTTCTTGACAACTGAAAATACACGAGAAGAACTATACCACACATGATCTAGAACTTGGTGCAGTGGTATTTGCACTCAAGATTTGGAGACCTTATCTATACGGAACCAAGTGTATTATATACACTGATCACAAAAGTCTCCAGCACATTCTAGATCAGAAAATGTTGAACATGTGACAGAGACGATGGGTTGAACTTTTAAACGACTATGACTGTGAAATTCGTTATCACCCAGGTAAAGCAAATGTCGTAGCCGATGCCTTAAGTCGCAAGGAACGAGTCAAGCCTTTACGTGTGAAAGCATTAGGTATGACTATTCAAACCAGTCTGATTCCTCAGATCAAAGAAGCTCAGCAACAAGCTTTACAAGCAACGAACTATTCTGCTGAGGGACTGAGGGGATTAGACAAGAAACTTGACACCAAAAATGATGGACTGTTGTATTTCAAAGACCGAATGTGGATTCCTTTATTCGGTAACTCTAGAACAATCATCTTGGATGAGGCGCACAAATCCAGGTATTCTATTCATCCAGGTGCTGATAAAATGTAGAAAGATCTTAAGGACTTTTACTGGTGGCCTGGAATGAAGAAACAAATAGCTGAATATGTGGATCGATGTTTAACATGTCTTAGGGTCAAGGCTGAACATCAACGACCTTCTGGGTTATTACAACAACCTGAGATTCCTATGTGGAAATGGGATCAGATCGCTATGGATTTTGTCACTAAATTACCCAGAACATCACGTAATCATGACTCTATATGGGTTATCGTTGATCGCCTTACAAAATCTGCACATTTCTTACCCATCCGAGAGGATTATTCTATGGATCGACTCGCTAAACTCTATGTTAATGAGATTGTATCTCGACATGGAGTACCGATCTCTATCATTTCTGACAGAGATAGTCGATTTATGTCACGATTTTGGCAAACTCTTCAGAACGCTCTGGGCACACAAATCAATATGAGCACAGCTTATCATCCACAAACTGACGGACAGACTGAACGAACAAATCAAACTCTTGAAGACATGCTCAGAAGCTGTGTGATTGATTTTGGAGGTAGCTGGGATATTCATCTTCCACTTGTTGAATTCTCATACAATAACAGCTACCATACCAGTATTCAATGCGCTCCATTTGAAGAACTTTATGGACGCAAGTGTAGATCACCTATCTGTTGGTCGGAGGTCGGTGAAAGTTAGATCATAGGCCCAGAATTCATTCAGGAAACAACTGATAAAATCGAACTCATACAGGAACGAATTAAAGCTGCTCGCGATCGTCAAAAGAGTTATGCTGATAATCGCCGTAGACCACTCGAATTCCAAGTATGTGATCTGGTAATGTTGAAAGTATCACCTTGGAAAGGCATTTTCAGATTTGGAAAAAGAGGTAAACTTTCACCAAGATTTGTAGGGCCATTTAGGATCCTTGAAAAGATTGGATCCGTGGCCTACAGACTTGAGTTACCTCCTTAACTTAGTAATATTCACGATGTTTTTCATGTATCCAATATGAAAAAGTGCTTAATTGATGAATCATTGATCGTACCTCTCGAAGAGATTTATATTGATGAAAAACTTCAGTTCAGTGAAGAACCAGTAGAGGTAATGGATCGAGAAATGAAAGTACTGAAACGTAGTCGCATACCAATCGTTAAAGTGCGATGGAACTCGCAACGTGGACCCGAATATACTTGGGAACGTGAAGATCAAATGAAATCAAAGTACCCACATCTATTCTCATAAACAATTGTCGTAATGTAAGTATTCACTAAATTTCGGGACGAAATTTTCTCTAACAGGAGGAGACTGTGACAGTTGCATATGAGAATTACGTCATTAATAACATGGGCATATTTGATCGTTCTAGAAATCCACGTTGTTTTAATACTTGTAATTGTTACAGAATGATAGTAGGTGAGAAATGATGAACGTGGGCGAAAACCGTGCTCAAAACGGAGTCCTGGATTGGCCGGAATCGAAAAACGAAGAAAAATTTCTAAGTATTGGTCGAAAAGGCTCATCGCGGTACGCGGAGGTGGGCTTGAGAGTCCTCCGCGGTACGCGATGAATGTAAATATCTGAAAAATCCCGAAAAGCTTCGCGGTACGCGAAGCCCAATTTGGCTCCCCGCCGCGGTACGCGACGGGTGTGGCGGTGAAATGATCTGATCTTTTTATCAGATTTCATGCAGATCATCAATTTTTATTACCTTCTCGAACTCTTTCAAACCAGAAGCATAGCAGACGACCTTTTGTCCATCCAAACTCAATTTTCAAGCTTTTTGAAGCTATAGAACGCACCAGGGATCATCTCTACGAGTACTGATCGTTGTTTTGAAGTCAGATATCCGTCAGATTAGGTAATGATCCGTTTAAACCTTCTAGTTTGATTTTGATTGATTAGATCTTGATTTTGAACGTAATGACATAGTTAGGATTGTTGATTATTGCCTAGATGATGGCTAGGATTGATTATAAACAAAGAACACAAAGTTTTAACGGTTAAATCCTTGTTTTGATCCGTTGTAATGCCCGGTTTGCATGAAACCATACCCATGATTATAATGGTTTAATCCATTTGATTATAACAATGTAGGTGATTAGTTGGGTAAATCCTTGAAATGCAAGGTTAAATCCAAGTGTTTCAAACTAATCACAACCATTAACATACTCATTGGAACGATTATCTGATGTTTATGATAATAGTCAGATTAGTATGTTAAACATGGTTATTACACCTATTCTGAAGCTACATTGTGATATTTCATGATAATTGGTAATCAATAACAAGGATTGATCATTCCTAAGCCATTAAATTATCTAGAAACTGTTACAGTATCATAATCAACAACATTAACTATTTGGTTAATCTGGGATTATTCTGATTAATCAAGAATGTCATCAACCTTGTATTAGGAATCTAATGCAATGTAGGTTCCTACATTATCATACATTGTATGATACAATACTAAATTAACCAATTAAACATTTAATAACGGTTTGATGACTTACTACGCAATGTCTTTGACATTGAACGTTCAGAAAGATCTAATCAGTAAACTAGAACATAAATAACTCATTAAATAAAACTAAATGCAGAATCATCATATTATTCCCAGTTTGTGTGATACTCTGCTACATCTATACTATCAGGTGAGTTTCGTACAACCCCTTTTATTTTTAATCTTTTATAAACATCGGGGAACACTGTTGAACTTTTATTGAACATATGATATGCATCACTGATATCTGTGTGATTTCATGTGAGTGTTGAGAACTTGTGGATTTCATGGGATTTTGCCCGGAGAACAGAACACTATCACAGTATCAAAAGTCCTCATTTCTGAACTGTATCTAGTGAACCCATGTGTGGCCGAACGGGGAAACAATGATAGTACTATCGGCTGACCACCCATTTGCTGGGAGGATTGCATCTCCCCTTGTGTGAATGTTTGTTTCCTGTTTCCAAAACTTCTTAATGTTGTGATAGACATTAAGATAATGAGGCATTAAGATGTTACCGACGGGTAGTATCTTGTAGAACAATATCGTCAGAAAGGAACTAGATACGGGTCCCATGGTTATCTTGAACTGAACATTTTGAGAACTTATATTACATATCATATCATATCATATTGTGAAACCTGAACTGTATAAACTCACCAGCTTTGTGCTGACGTTTTCAAATCAAACCGTTTTGCAGGTAGACCGTGACTCCGGGGAGAATTCACCTCACAAACTTGTAATTAAATAGGTTAATATTGTAATGTAAATTGTAATAACGAAACCCTGTAATGTATTTATTTTAAGTTAATCTGTGTGCTTGTGATATCGGATCAAGCAAGTCACCCCTCACCTCTGAGACATCACCACTATGCTTCCGCAACCATATCAGAGTATATAGTGACATCATCTCAGGTGACGAGGGGTGGGGGTGTGACAGGGTGGTATCAGAGCCACAGGTTATAGAATTTAGGTGGATTTAGAGACCTAGACTATAACCATAGGCTTGAATAGTAACACAGAGAGCACTGAACATAACAACTGAACAAAACTTGTTTTGAATTAAGCCAGGATAATCAGGTGGTACGAATTCCCGTTATGAGTGGCCAGCATAACTGAAATTTGCAACACGTGTGCATTCTAGTTTAATTTAATTCAAGCAGAACATTAATAACTATATGGATGAATAGTCATTCTAAGATAGGAAGAAGCATCATATCATGTACATATTAAATATTGTTATTTAATATTTATGTCATGATACTGATTAGAGATTTTTATTGTACAGTGATGGCCGATCGAGGCGAACAGTATATCTACCAGAGATTTCCTCACGTGGTTGTGGATGGTACTCCGAGCTCTAGCTCAGGTTCGGATTCGGATCCTTCGGAGGCATCGACTGCAGCCTCACGGGCGCCATCTATAGTGCCACAGGCACCACCAGCATCACCACACCCACTGGCAGACCCTAGACCAGTTACACCACCACCACCAGCACCGGTAGCATCACCCGGTCATTCTCAGCCTCATGCTGAGAATGTAGCAGCTGAGGGACAACATAGTCCTTCACCACGGCGAGTCCCTGCTTGGGATGGACTCAGGAGAATGCGGGGTCAAGCCCGCAAAACCACGGGATCACCTCCCCGGAAGCAGCTGGCTCCCAGGGACGAGTATCATGCTATACATGAGGTGGGAGAATCCTCCCATCAGGCAGAGCTGAGAGCACAGTTGCAGCAAGTTACTCAGAACTTGCAGGGGACACAACAGAGCCTACAGCAATGCCAGGCTACGGTTGAGGATACGCGTATGACCATATTGGAGATCCTCACTTCTCACTTGACCTTGATGGATCAAGTGAAGGCTTTGGACACCGACACTCGAGCGTGGAGGACCGCGATTGATGATAGATTGAGGAAGACCTGGGTACAGATTATGCTTGCTGCATTTTGGCAGCAAGTGGCATTGATGACCGAGCGATGGATGTGGGTGAGAGAGAGAGCGACAGAGTTTTTGGCATGGTTTGGAGTGGTGAGTACTGAGACCAGGATGATGGTCCTGGCAGTAGTCATGGCAGTGGTGGCCATAATATTTTCTTTCTTATCATACTTTATGCGATGAGTATGTACAGAAGATCATTCTGGGATCTTCAAATCATCAGTGTGTAGATGGGGGAGTTCTTTTTTTTTTCTGTTCTTTTCTTTCTTTGGTTGTAGTGTCTTGAGTTATGTTGGTAGTTTGTATAAAACAAATAATGGTAGCAATGTAATAAAATGGGTGTTTTTGTGTATCGATCTGTGCCATGTACTATTTGGGTGTTGTGTGAAGTATAATTAAGTTTGTGTGAGAACATATCAATATCAGAACGTATCAATATAAGAACATATCAATATGAGAACATATCAATATCAGAACGTATCAATATGAGAACATATCAAACTAAAAATATATCTTTCGCTGAAATACAGTACGGGAGCAATACTGTATGCGAATATATCAAACTAAAAACATATCTTTCGCTGAAATACAGTACGGGAGCAATACTGTATGCGAATATATCAAACTGAAAACATATCTTTCACTGAAATACAGTACGGGAGCAATACTGTATGCGAATATATCTACTACTAAAGTACAGTACGAGAGCCATACTGTACGAGAGCATATCTAAACGAGAACATATCTATTGTTTTTGTGAGAACAAATTTAGTGCATGAACTGAGAACATATCATAGAACATGGTGAGGACGTATATCTGTATGGAAACATATCAATGTGAGAACTTATCAATGTCCTGAATCTGAATTTATCAAAAACATGGGTAATAACATATTTATATCATAGTACTGTGAGCTGTGAAATATTTTAACATGTTTTTGAATTAACAGGACTGAGTATAACTACAAACATCTGTGTGATCTGTGTGTACTGAAAACGTGTCTGAACTAAATTCATGTAGTTATACTGTATTCTTTATCTTCACATTTCAATATAAATTTTAAGTGTAACTGAATATGATTGAATTTATGTGATAAAACGGGTTATATCTTTAATGTTCTTGAACTGACCTGAGTTTTGTCTGCTTGTGAGCAGAATAATGGCTCCTAAAAGAGGCCGACCAGCTAAGAGAGCTACCCAGAACATTACAAACCCTGAATCGAATCAAGTTCCACCAGTAGATACTGAATCAAATCCAAATCCACAGGTGAATTTGGAAACAAATACTGTTCCACCCGTGAACCCGAGAGTAAACTCTGTTCCACCTGCTGGTACAGGTGGATCCGAATCAAACGAAGCAATGGTAGCACGGATTGTGCGAGAACAGCTATCTGCTTGTGGTGTTTTGATACCACATCAACCTCATATTACTTCGGGTTCAGGTGGGGACCACAATCACGCCGAACGTAATGCTACTGATGGCAACGCGGAAACTCATAGAACCACTGGCACAACTACAACTACTCCTGATCCACCACGACAGGGATGTACTTATAAGTATTTTGCTTCCTGTAACCCTCCTACTTTCACTGGCAAGGAAGGAGCGGCTGGATTGTTAAGGTGGATTGAGGAGATGGAAACCAAACTTAAAATCAGCCAGTGTTTAGAGGAGCATAAGGTGTCTTATGCTGCCTGTTCTTTTAAAGAATCAGCTTTGACCTGGTGGAATACCCAGGCAAAAACATTGGGCTCGGCTACAATCGACTCAATGGGCTGGAACGAATTTAAAACTCTGATTAGATCAGAGTACTGCCCACTCACTGAGATTCAAAAGCTCCAGGAGGAATTCTGGAATCACTCGATGATTGGGGCTGATTGTTTAGCGTATACTTATCGTTTCCATGAACTTACTTGCTTACTTCCCGATATGTTTCCTTCAGAGGCAGCATTGATCGAGAAGTACATTAAGGGTTTGATTCCCCAGATTCGGGGAATGGTGACTGCAGCTGAACCCACAACCCTTAAACGTGCAATTCTGTTAACCACTAAGCTTACCGATGAGGCGGTAAGGAGTGGTACGTTGGTAACAAAAACTCAGACGGCCGTGGGCCGTAATAATGTCGGTACCTCTAATGTTTCCAAAGGTACCAAACGAAAGTGGTTTGGCAAAACGAAGGCGAGAGCTCCTGCTGAAATCACCCAGAGCAAGCCAACTGTGAAAAACTATGGTGCTGCTATTCCTGAAAGGAGAGCTTATACTGGGCAGGCGCCCAAATGCAACAAATGTCCATTCAATCACACAGGACCGTGTCCTGTTTGTGCCAACTGTAACCGAGTTGGACATTATGCTAAATATTGCAACTTTCCTGCTCAAACACCAAACCAAGCACCACAACAAACCACTCAAAACAATCGATCATGCTACAAATGTGGGAACCCTAATCATTTCATGAAAAATTGTCCAAACAACACCAATCAAGGGAATGAAGCTAGGGGGAGAGCTTTTCAGATTGGTGCTACCGAAGCAAGACATGATGCAAACATTGTCACTGGTACGTTTCTTCTTAATAATCTATACGCATCAGTTCTGTTTAACACAGGAGCGGATAAGAGCTTTATCTCTCCTGAATTTGCATCATTAATTTCATTGCCTACGGTAGATCTAGAAACTCCTTACGTCATTGAACTTGCTAATGGCAAGTTAATCAAAACTAACAGTGTCATTCAAGGATGTTCCTTGAATCTGAATGATCATCTTTTCAATATCAATTTACTTCCTATTGAGCTTGGGAGCTTTGATGTCGTTGTCGGTATGGACTGACTTTCTGATAACCAAGCGGAAGTTGTGTGTCAAAACAAGATGATCCGTATTCCATTACCTAACGGTAATACACTGATAGTTCAAGGAGAACGAGCCGGTAGGAAACTTGGTATCATATCTTGTATGCGAGCTCAGAAATTCTTAAGGAAAGGCTGTTATGCTTTCCTGGCACATGTGACTGAGCACAATTATCCACCCAAACATATCACAGACATTCCAGTAGTCAAGGATTTTCCTGAAGTATTTCCTGAGGACATATCAGGATTACCCCCAGTGAGGCAGGTTGAATTTCGTATTGACTTGATCCCAGGAGCTGCACCAGTTGCCAAAGCCCCGTATCGACTTGCACCATCAGAAATGCAAGAACTTTCAGGTCAATTGCAAGAACTTTTAGACAAAGGTTTTATTAGACCTAGTTTCTCACCATGGGGAGCACCAATTCTTTTTGTGAAAAAGAAAGATGGGTCATTCAGGATGTGTATTGACTACCGGGAACTCAATAAACTGACAATCAAGAACCGTTATCCACTACCTCGTATCGATGACCTGTTTGATCAGTTACAAGGTGCTACTTACTTCTCAAAAATTGATTTGAGATCCGGATACCATCAGTTGCGAATCCATGATGATGATGTTCCTAAAACTGCTTTCAGAACTCGATACGGACATTACGAATTTCTTGTAATGCCGTTTGGTTTAACCAATGCACCAGCAGTTTTCATGGATCTGATGAATCGAGTATGTAGACCTTATTTGGATAAATTTGTGATTGTGTTTATTGATGATATTCTCATTTATTCTCGAAACCAACAAGAACATGCTCAACACTTGAAATTAATCCTAGAACTTTTGGCACGTGAAAAATTATATGCAAAGCTCTCCAAGTGTGAGTTCTGGTTACGAGAAGTTCAATTTCTTGGTCATGTAGTGAATCAAAACGGTATTCAAGTGGATCCCAGTAAGATTCAAGCGGTGAAACAGTGGGAGACACCACGAACCCCGACTGAAATACGTCAATTCTTGGGGTTGGCAGGTTATTATCGCCGGTTTATCATAACTTTTCAAAGATAGCCTTGCCACTCACCACATTGACCCAAAAGAATCAACCTTTTATATGGGATTCCCAACAGGAGGAGGCATTCCAACTGTTGAAACACAAACTCTGCAACGCATCTATCTTGGCATTACCGGAAGGTACTGATAATTTCACAGTGTACTGTGATGCTTCTCGTCAAGGTCTTGGGTGTGTTCTAATGCAGAATGACAAGGTAATTGCGTACGCTTCTTGACAACTGAAAATACACGAGAAGAACTATACCACACATGATCTAGAACTTGGTGCAGTGGTATTTGCACTCAAGATTTGGAGACCTTATCTATACGGAACCAAGTGTATTATATACACTGATCACAAAAGTCTCCAGCACATTCTAGATCAGAAAATGTTGAACATGTGACAGAGACGATGGGTTGAACTTTTAAACGACTATGACTGTGAAATTCGTTATCACCCAGGTAAAGCAAATGTCGTAGCCGATGCCTTAAGTCGCAAGGAACGAGTCAAGCCTTTACGTGTGAAAGCATTAGGTATGACTATTCAAACCAGTCTGATTCCTCAGATCAAAGAAGCTCAGCAACAAGCTTTACAAGCAACGAACTATTCTGCTGAGGGACTGAGGGGATTAGACAAGAAACTTGACACCAAAAATGATGGACTGTTGTATTTCAAAGACCGAATGTGGATTCCTTTATTCGGTAACTCTAGAACAATCATCTTGGATGAGGCGCACAAATCCAGGTATTCTATTCATCCAGGTGCTGATAAAATGTAGAAAGATCTTAAGGACTTTTACTGGTGGCCTGGAATGAAGAAACAAATAGCTGAATATGTGGATCGATGTTTAACATGTCTTAGGGTCAAGGCTGAACATCAACGACCTTCTGGGTTATTACAACAACCTGAGATTCCTATGTGGAAATGGGATCAGATCGCTATGGATTTTGTCACTAAATTACCCAGAACATCACGTAATCATGACTCTATATGGGTTATCGTTGATCGCCTTACAAAATCTGCACATTTCTTACCCATCCGAGAGGATTATTCTATGGATCGACTCGCTAAACTCTATGTTAATGAGATTGTATCTCGACATGGAGTACCGATCTCTATCATTTCTGACAGAGATAGTCGATTTATGTCACGATTTTGGCAAACTCTTCAGAACGCTCTGGGCACACAAATCAATATGAGCACAGCTTATCATCCACAAACTGACGGACAGACTGAACGAACAAATCAAACTCTTGAAGACATGCTCAGAAGCTGTGTGATTGATTTTGGAGGTAGCTGGGATATTCATCTTCCACTTGTTGAATTCTCATACAATAACAGCTACCATACCAGTATTCAATGCGCTCCATTTGAAGAACTTTATGGACGCAAGTGTAGATCACCTATCTGTTGGTCGGAGGTCGGTGAAAGTTAGATCATAGGCCCAGAATTCATTCAGGAAACAACTGATAAAATCAAACTCATACAGGAACGAATTAAAGCTGCTCGCGATCGTCAAAAGAGTTATGCTGATAATCGCCGTAGACCACTCGAATTCCAAGTATGTGATCTGGTAATGTTGAAAGTATCACCTTGGAAAGGCATTTTCAGATTTGGAAAAAGAGGTAAACTTTCACCAAGATTTGTAGGGCCATTTAGGATCCTTGAAAAGATTGGATCCGTGGCCTACAGACTTGAGTTACCTCCTTAACTTAGTAATATTCACGATGTTTTTCATGTATCCAATATGAAAAAGTGCTTAATTGATGAATCATTGATCGTACCTCTCGAAGAGATTTATATTGATGAAAAACTTCAGTTCAGTGAAGAACCAGTAGAGGTAATGGATCGAGAAATGAAAGTACTGAAACGTAGTCGCATACCAATCGTTAAAGTGCGATGGAACTCGCAACGTGGACCCGAATATACTTGGGAACGTGAAGATCAAATGAAATCAAAGTACCCACATCTATTCTCATAAACAATTGTCGTAATGTAAGTATTCACTAAATTTCGGGACGAAATTTTCTCTAACAGGAGGAGACTGTGACAGTTGCATATGAGAATTACGTCATTAATAACATGGGCATATTTGATCGTTCTAGAAATCCACGTTGTTTTAATACTTGTAATTGTTACAGAATGATAGTAGGTGAGAAATGATGAACGTGGGCGAAAACCGTGCTCAAAACGGAGTCCTGGATTGGCCGGAATCGAAAAACGAAGAAAAATTTCTAAGTATTGGTCGAAAAGGCTCATCGCGGTACGCGGAGGTGAGCTTGAGAGTCCTCCGCGGTACGCGATGAATGTAAATATCTGAAAAATCCCGAAAAGCTTCGCGGTACGCGAAGCCCAATTTGGCTCCCCGCCGCGGTACGCGACGGGTGTGGCGGTGAAATGATCTGATCTTTTTATCAGATTTCATGCAGATCATCAATTTTTATTACCTTCTCGAACTCTTTCAAACCAGAAGCATAGCAGACGACCTTTTGTCCATCCAAACTCAATTTTCAAGCTTTTTGAAGCTATAGAACGCACCAGGGATCATCTCTACGAGTACTGATCGTTGTTTTGAAGTCAGATATCCGTCAGATTAGGTAAT
Source organism: Mikania micrantha (assembly GCA_009363875.1). Classification (NCBI taxonomy): domain Eukaryota; kingdom Viridiplantae; phylum Streptophyta; class Magnoliopsida; order Asterales; family Asteraceae; genus Mikania; species Mikania micrantha. Next base: position 28,503,330 of record CM018690.1, on the reverse strand, counting down.
GATCCGTTTAAACCTTCTAGTTTGATTTTGATTGATTAGATCTTGATTTTGAACGTAATGACATAGTTAGGATTGTTGATTATTGCCTAGATGATGGCTAGGATTGATTATAAACAAAGAACACAAAGTTTTAACGGTTAAATCCTTGTTTTGATCCGTTGTAATGCCCGGTTTGCATGAAACCATACCCATGATTATAATGGTTTAATCCATTTGATTATAACAATGTAGGTGATTAGTTGGGTAAATCCTTGAAATGCAAGGTTAAATCCAAGTGTTTCAAACTAATCACAACCATTAACATACTCATTGGAACGATTATCTGATGTTTATGATAATAGTCAGATTAGTATGTTAAACATGGTTATTACACCTATTCTGAAGCTACATTGTGATATTTCATGATAATTGGTAATCAATAACAAGGATTGATCATTCCTAAGCCATTAAATTATCTAGAAACTGTTACAGTATCATAATCAACAACATTAACTATTTGGTTAATCTGGGATTATTCTGATTAATCAAGAATGTCATCAACCTTGTATTAGGAATCTAATGCAATGTAGGTTCCTACATTATCATACATTGTATGATACAATACTAAATTAACCAATTAAACATTTAATAACGGTTTGATGACTTACTACGCAATGTCTTTGACATTGAACGTTCAGAAAGATCTAATCAGTAAACTAGAACATAAATAACTCATTAAATAAAACTAAATGCAGAATCATCATATTATTCCCAGTTTGTGTGATACTCTGCTACATCTATACTATCAGGTGAGTTTCGTACAACCCCTTTTATTTTTAATCTTTTATAAACATCGGGGAACACTGTTGAACTTTTATTGAACATATGATATGCATCACTGATATCTGTGTGATTTCATGTGAGTGTTGAGAACTTGTGGATTTCATGGGATTTTGCCCGGAGAACAGAACACTATCACAGTATCAAAAGTCCTCATTTCTGAACTGTATCTAGTGAACCCATGTGTGGCCGAACGGGGAAACAATGATAGTACTATCGGCTGACCACCCATTTGCTGGGAGGATTGCATCTCCCCTTGTGTGAATGTTTGTTTCCTGTTTCCAAAACTTCTTAATGTTGTGATAGACATTAAGATAATGAGGCATTAAGATGTTACCGACGGGTAGTATCTTGTAGAACAATATCGTCAGAAAGGAACTAGATACGGGTCCTATGGTTATCTTGAACTGAACATTTTGAGAACTTATATTACATATCATATCATATCATATTGTGAAACCTGAACTGTATGTCACACCCCCAAATTCCCACTCGTGGTGTATGTCCACGTGGATGTGACGTGTCCAGAATCACAGCTCAAGGTCATATAGAACGACTCTATATGCGTTTACAAATCCAAGTTTGACACATACACATAACAAAATAGTTTGCAGCGGAAAAGTATTTCATAGCAGCGGAAATAAATATGTTTGAATACATGCAGCGGAAATCAAATTGTCAAATGCAACATTGTTTAATTCATAACATAAATAAGAATGTTTCCAAATGATAAGACAGAAATGCATGCGGATCCTAATGCTCGTCCCTTAAAGTGTGCATTCCTGTTATCCATAGATCGCTAGTTACCTGAGAATACAAGTTTGAAAAAGTGTCAACACAATGGTTGGTGAGTTCACAGGTTTTGATATACATATATAGTAAGAAAGTGTGTCATGCTGTTTATCATATGTTAGTACCGAGCCCTTGGCCCAAAGTGTCAGTGCGTCACTACCGAACTAGACTTGTTAGTCTTTGCCTCCGCCATGTCTCGTAATAACATGGCAAGATAGGTCAAGTTTTCACGTGTTATGACATCCAGTCAATATTTCGCCACGCGGGGTTAGTCACACCCCAAACGGATCCATTCAAACTCGCCTCGTTGTTTGTACATTAACGGTAAGACTTTGTGAGGACTTCTTACGATTACAACACTTAATGTTTGTCTAATAAACCAGCATACACCAAAATGTTTGTACAGTAATAGATGTTTGACTCGATGCAACAAGTATTCTCCCCCTATTTAAAAGCGTTTGAAAAAGAGTAAAGAGGGGCCGTAAACTCACCTTAGTGATATGATTGTACGTAAGCGTAAGCTCCTGAGTTGTCGTGTAGCACGTCGGTCACCGGCAACCTATATCGTATACCGTACGTGAGTTCGTGTAAGGGACCGTGCTAGTGTTGGTGTTAGTGCTCGTGTTTGTGCCCAACAACCCTTTGTTGTTCATGTTTGTCCATGGCGGTCCACAATGTCCGTGTTTGCTCGTGTTGGTCCATATTGACCGTGTTTGACCATGTTTGACCGTGTTTGACCGTGTTTGACCAAAGTTGACCGTGTCAAATCAACGACCCGTTGGTGAACCGTGTGACGGTTTGTGAATCGTGTAGCAATCGTGTAAGTGTTTGTCTTGTGCAAAATGCGTAGGTCGCGTCTATGGATAACTTACTATTTATAGTAAGTTTCCATCTTTAGAAAGTTCACAAAGCATATCGGTTTTATAGTTCTAGCATGCTCGTTAGTCCTATGTGATCATGTTAACACATAACACATCATCATACAAAGTCACATAAGTCGTTTATAACAAGTTAGCACATAAAAGTTTCCTAAAATGGAAAGTTTCCATTTTTGGCATACGTGACATCGGAAACCATCTATCTTAGCATCTAAACATCATATCAAAACATATTAAGTCATTTAGCATGCTCAAATCATTCAACATGTTGATAAATCGGTTTTTGTAAAAATAAAGTTACTATAAATAGTAACTTTGTTGTTTTTCATAAGAATAGTCATTCTAGCACTTCTAATCCTATTTTCATGTTACAAATCATCAAAATAATCCATCTAACATTATTTAAGCATACACATTTAACCGTTATCATCATCTATCAACATTTCACTTTAAAAGGTTACTAAATATAGCAACTATATCGGAAATGACTATAACCAACATCTAAATCATATTCTAAGCATTAATATTGTTCTAAATACGTTAAAACAACATCCTCATACACATGCATGATCACCATTGTCACCAAATCACCATTTTATAGATAAAAGTTACTAAGAATAGAAAGTCTATCAAAAATCATTGTTCCAATCATTCTAATGGCATCCAACCATACAAATCATCCTCATTGACTCCTATAATCATAATACATCATTCAAGATTATCTAAAATACATTAGATCGTACATGCATGCATCTATATCATCAAAAATCGTCATTTTAAGCATAGTGGTTCATACCCATCACCTTAGATCATCACAAAACTCAATACTAACATCATAGATCATCAAGAAATGCATCAAAACTAACAAACCCAGAAGTGAAAACTCGTGCATGTGAGTCTAGTGAGCTTGCATGTGGGTTTTAAGCCATGCATGTGTGTTTAGATGTGAGGAAAGTGAATATGGTTCAAGGGAACTACCTTTCAAGGCTTCAAAGTCTCTGAGATGTGACGAGAACAGCCTCTAGGCCTCCTGGTTCGTGGTATTTCGTAGCAACAAAGAGAGGGTGTAATGGTGATCGATCCCCAACTTCCTTCTCAAGCTTCCAAGGTTCAATGGAGGTCTCTAATGGCTTCCTTGAGCTCTTTTGAGTGTTGCAGAGGGTAAAGATGGTGATAGGGTCGGGAAATGGAGGGTGAAGCCGAAGAAATGATGGTAAAGTGTAGAATAGGCATTATTGTCTTGGATTTATAAAGATTTTGTCGACTGGGCGTTGTCGCGTACCGCGATGAGGCTTTCAAATGATTCTCCGCGTACCGCGGAGGATTTCGGGAGTCAAACCCCCGCGATGTATGTCGCGTATCGCGGCACTGCCTCTTGTTGGACCATCGCGTACCGTGATGGGCCTCTGGAGAGCCCAATAAGCCCTTTTTGATGGGTTTGATCCGTTCGTCATCGTTTTCACGCTTCCGAATTATCGTTTGGCCTCGTTCGAACTTCCAAGTCCCATGTGTGAGTGTTTCGAGAAGTTTCGAGTGCTGTGCTACACAATGTGCTTGACATTCACCAACGTTCGTGTGTTTTGACACGTGTGTGCTGTTTGTCGATAATCCCACGAATTATCCTGTTGTGTATCGGTGTTCGTACTGTCGTGCCACGTGTCACACTAAATTAATCTAATTCTAGTGCCACGTGTGCATAAAGCATTTAAATAAACATTTAAATAAGTATAAAGCTGACCTGGAAATTACGGGGTGTCACACTGTATAAACTCACCAGCTTTGTGCTGACGTTTTCAAATCAAACCGTTTTGCAGGTAGACCGTGACTCCGGGGAGAATTCACCTCACAAACTTGTAATTAAATAGGTTAATATTGTAATTTAAATTGTAATAACGAAACCCTGTAATGTATTTATTTTAAGTTAATCTGTGTGCTTGTGATATCGGATCAAGCAAGTCACCCCTCACCTCTGAGACATCACCACTATGCTTCCGCAACCATATCAGAGTATATAGTGACATCATCTCAGGTGACGAGGGGTGGGGGTGTGACAGGGTGGTATCAGAGCCACAGGTTATAGAATTTAGGTGGATTTAGAGACCTAGATTTGACCAACGGCGCCAAAATTTGACCAACGTCGAAGTACCGATCAAATAAGAGTTAATGAGAGTGTTCCTAGCTACCTTAACTAGTAGGGTAAGTAGGGTGTCGAACCACGAAGAGTTTATGTGGATGGTGTATAGTTACTTGATTTAAACCTAACTTAACTAGACAGTAAATTGTAAAATCAATTGATGATTGGTTTAATTTGCAATTAAGAAAATGACTTTGTAAAGAAGTGACAATGAAAATGAAATAATTTATAATTCAATTAAACAACAAATCACACCCGGGATTTGAATTAGTATTAAAGTAGGAACCTTTATGATTCAATTGGTCAAGACAATCACATAGACATGACTTGTTACTTCTCGTATGAACGGACATTCATAATTGGAAAAACTGATTTTATAAATTAATTGATGAAATCCAATTAATGTTAACTCTAGAATGTCACTTATCAATATCAATTTGAAAGTGATAATACAATTGGTATTCAATGTTTCACAATTGTAAACTGAAAAATGATGAACATTCAATTGAATCAGAAAAGTCAAATCGTTCAATTCGGAACGAAAAGAAACATCCAAACAATGTAAGATATGGGAAACACAAAATGTTTGAAGTCAATTACAATCGAAATCATACAAATCCCTAACCCTAACTAACCGTTCACCCGAGCATGATCTCAAGGAATTTAGCCTAACATCTGTATTTGATCACGTGCTAACATCAATTCGGGAATCTCCAAGGTGTTTGGAATGGTTAATTTCTGATTTCCCAAGCCTTGAAAGCCCTCTAGAACCTCCAAAAGTCGTCAAAGTCGAAGATAAGTCGAAACCCTAGGTTCTTGGGCTTAAATAGGTGGCAAAACGGGAAAAATCCGAAGTTTGGGGTGCCCTGGCGTATCATACGCCCCCCTCTGGCGTATCATACGCCGGGCATGATTTTCTGGGTATTTTTCCTCTGTGATACGCCACCAATACGTCACTTCATGGAAATCTTCATTTTCTTCTATTTTGGCCTTCCAAACACCATTCTTCAACCACCCTTTGATCCTTGAACATCAAACATCCATATTCTTCGCCTGAAAACCTGCAAATCACCAAAACACGCAAACCATCACCATATTCTATGTAATTAATGCATATAAACGCACAATTACGCACCTAAACTACATAGAATCACCCAAACCATCACTAACAAAAAAGCCAATTAATTCAACGGTAGTAGTCTGCTACAAAAGGAATTAAAACCCAACGATATGTTGATAGTGAGATAAGACTTTGGAATAATAAGTTTATTGGTTCAAATCATACATGAGGTTATTCAAAGTATTGAGTTTACTCATGAACTTACACTATAAGAAAATTATTCTGATACGTCGAGGCTTTCTCGACGACATTTTGTCGTCGGCATAGACTAAATTACACGACGACACCTCGTCGGCACAAGCTGGAATTTATTTATTTTTTGGTTTCCACTTTTTCCGACGACCTTTCGTCGGGACAGATAAACCCCGGGGATTTTTTTTTCTGGTTTCCGCTTATGTGTCAAACTCGTAGTCCCAGATATCTGACATGCAAGAAACCATTCGTCTCATGAATGAAAACATGAAACGAATGCAAAATGAGATTGATGCACTTAAATCAAAGAAACATGGCACATCAACCGACTCGGATGAAGATTAATGTACTTGGAAACATTAAATATTGTATTATGATGGTTTGGAAAACATTTAGTTAGATTATGTAACTTTTTGGTGTATTTGATACTTTGTAAACATTGTTGGGTGGTTTATATTTTGTGTTTTGTTTGATTATTTGTAGGTTTTAGTATATATTCATGTAATATAACAGGTTTATTTGGGAAGCAATTGCAGGTTTTGTTCTATAAACTGGAAAATACAAAAAATTGGAATTTTTTTTAATATGACTTTTGTCGTCGGCATAGAGCATTTATTTTTTTTAATAATTAAAGAAAATTACTTTCTCGCGACAACTTTTAGCGACGACATGTCGTTGGGAAAAATGTCCTATGCCGACGAACCTTTCCCCGACTACCTAAAGAACCTATAGCGACGAAGCTATAGCGTCGAAAGCTGTGGCGACGACATGCCGTCGGGATAGGGCGTCGTATCAGATAAAAATTCTTGTAGTGTTATGAATTAGTGATGGATATAATCTAGGGCAATTGCTAATGACACGATGACATTTCAGTGATTCGTTAGTAATCGAAATTAGCTGTTAAATAAAAATTCAACAGTAGTCTCATGTTTTTTAAAATAGAGCAAAATTTGCTCTAGGTTAAGCTAGAGAGTTTTAAGGCAATCTAGAAATATTTATCCATGGGTTCGTGAACCATCAAATGGTTTCGTCAATTCATGTTTGTTTGATTCTTACAGACTTGTTTCCTTCAATCAATGAGTTTTGTACGTTTTTGCTTTGGTTTTGTTGTATTTACAATTAAATTTTTATTTTTGATTTAGGGACAATTTCTTACTTTTGATGTTTGATTTTGTTTATTACTTCAATCTATATTTATGTTTCTAGTTTCGTTATGTTCCTTTTTTTACATGGATTTCTAATTTTGTTCATGGTTTTCTTCATTAGATGTTTTACAGTTGGAATCCTGTGTTTTAAAGTTGGTCGATCAAGTTTTAAATGCCAAGGACTATGTTGATATTTGAACTAGGGGTCTGCAGAAAACATAATTAACCGATCCGTAACCAGTATGACCGAAAAAACCGAACCAAATGAAAAACCGATGGTTCGGTTAAACAATTTTTTAATAACCGAAATTAATGGTTCGGTTTTTGTTATCAATTTTTCTATAACCGCCATACCAAAGTTCAAATAAATATCTAATTTATGATGTCTCTTTGATTCCCCCTGAAAAAGTCGGTGTAAAGACTAATAAAGGCTGATGCTCACCAAACTTCTTATTTTGTCTAAGTATTGATGTTACACTTCGAAAGCAATACCGCTTCCGAAGGATAACTCACTCCTGCCGAAGGTTGTACATGACAATTGCTTCGGAAGGCTCAGCACTTAGAAGATTCAGACCTTCAGAGCTTCCGAAGAGATAAAGCTTCTGAAGAATTAAAGACTTCCTAAGACTCTCCTTTTATATCAAAGATAAAGACAATGACTTCCGAGGTTTATCCTCTGACAAAGACTGTAGCTGATTACTTTCATAGTACAAAAGGGACTGACACAAGACATGCTGGTTTGATTAAATACAATAAGAACATACCGAAAGTCAGACAGCACCTTACTTCCCTTTCTTAGCATTAAATGCAAAAGATTATCTGAAGCCTTGAAGATCAACAACATTATATGCCTTTTGTATTTAGCTAGTCTTTGTAAAGTCAATGTCTATATTTGTAATGATTGTAAGTAAGTGTCTTAGCCTGTTAAGACACTTAATATACTAGAATAAGCTTTATTTTATGTACTGTCTAGTATACCCAACTTGTATACCTACGTGTATACGGTTGTAGCCTTGGCTATATAATCTCTTATTGTAAAGTCTGTAAAAGCGTGCTTGTCTGGTTTTACACTTGTAATACTTTGAGAGAAATATATCTTTGAGCTTGAATTTATTCTTGTGTTCTTACTGCTATTCAAAGATTATTTGTTCATCATTTGAGTGTTTGTGAGATCCTTCTAACAGACCTTCCGCATTTGTTAGATTCTATTAGAGAAATACTTGTAAAGTGTTGTTTAGGTTAAACAACCCGATCCTACAAGTGGTATCAGAGCTTTGGCTCTTGAACTTAAGTGACTAACCAGCATTAAGTTACCAGTTCTTCTAGAAATCTCACTACTTCAAAACTCATATTCTGTCTGTTTGTTCAAATGGCTGCACTCAACAAACATGATACAGAAAATGATACTTTCAACAAGCCACCAATGTTCACTCCGGAAGACTACGATACATGGAAAGTCAGGATGGAGGGATTCATCAGGAATCAAGACTTCAAACTCTGGAAGTCGGTTCTTGAAGGACCTTTCATCCCAACTGTTCCTGCTGCTGGTGCTGGTGGAGTTCCTGTGCCAAAGGATCCAGCTCTCTATTCTGATGAAGACTACAAGAAAATGGAAGTGGATTCGAAAGCTTTGTGGCTCATACAGATGGCAATTCCTAACTCGATCATCCATGCATTCAAGAAATGCAAATCTGCTCAAGAGCTGTGGAACTCTCTACAGCAGATGTATGAAGGCTCTGAAGATGTGAAAGAAAACAAGAAGGATATGCTGAAACAGAAGTTCGAAAACTTCTGTCAACAGAACAATGAGAAGATGACTTCTCAATACCTCAGGTATGTTCAACTTGTTGATGAGTTGGTAGCAGCTGATATCAAAATAGAAAACCAGGATGTGATTAGAAAGTTTCTTAGATCACTTCCTCATGCTTGGAACATATACTCTGTAGCCATCCGGAGAACAGAAAATCTAAGAACTCTAAAGCTGAATGAACTGTTTGGAATACTCAGTGCATATCAGATGGAAATAGATGCTCAGGAACGTAAATCCACTCACGAAATCTTGGTTCACCAGCACTCTATGCACCCATCAGTAACTCTTCTTACCTGAGTTATCAACCCAGTTACCATCCTACCCCCACACCAATTGTTAGCTTTCCTGAAACATCAACATCAACACCAACTCCATCTACCACACACACAAACCCTTTTTCCAACCCAACTTCCCTCTTAACATCTGGGCAAGGAGCTTTCATGGCTGAGGAAACGAACTACTTTCATCTTTGCCAAGAAGACTTAGATGGTATTCCTGCGGATGATCTTGAGGAAATGGACATCAACTATCAGATGGCCATGATCTCTTATAGAGCAAAGAAGTTCTACCAAAGAACTGGCAGACAATTCAAGAAGCACAATATGAAAACTAGGTTTGGTCTTGACAAGTCCAAGCTGAAATGCTTCAACTGCCAACAGTTAGGTCACTTTGCCAGAGAGTGCAAGTCCACAGGATCTCAACCATCAAATTCTGGGCAATCACAACAACGACCATCAAGTTCAACAAACAATGCAAATATTGCAGAACAAGATTTTGCAGACTGGAGCTTTCAAGCTGAGGATGCTTCCATTTCCAATAGTGCATTAATGGCAAATGATTCAACCTCTTCATTCAAGGTAACTGATGACATGTGCACACCTGAATGTTTAGAGAAGTTAAATGTTTTTAAAAGAATAAACTCTCAACTCAGTAATGAACTTGAGTCATTACAAGTAGTCAAGGCAAATTTTTTTGAATGTGAAAGAAATTACAAACAAATAACTTTTTGAGGCTGCAAGGACCATGTTATCTGATGCCAAACTTCAAATAACTTTTTGGGCAGAAGCAGTCAATACTGCCTGTTATGTCCAAAATAGAGTATTGGTAGTTAAGACACATGGAATGACACCTTATGAAATTTGGCATAAGAGAAAGCCAGTCATTGGATTTCTCAAACCATTTGGTTGTCAATGCACCATTTTGAATACCAAAGATCATCTAGCCAAGTTTGCTGAGAAGTCAGCTGAGGGATACTTTGTTGGGTACTCTTCTTATGCAAAAGCATATAGAGTATACATCAAAGACTCCAGGATTATTGAAGAGTCTGCAAATGTTCAGTTCAATGAACATACTGTCAATAAGCCTGGAATTGGTCCCGATTGGTTATTTGATCTTGATAGCTTTACATCTGCATTTAATCTTGTGAAAGAGTTTGTTCCAGAGTCACAGGCAACTACCACAGACTCCTCCCAGTCCACTAGAGAAGAAGACTTTCGTGTTGAACTGCCAATAGCTTCAAGTCAAATCTTGGCAAAATCCACTTCAACACACAATGATGTATCACAGTTTGAGACAGTAAATACATCTCATGCAGTTCCCTTGAGTGACTCTACTTCAGTTCCATTGAGTCAAGGAGAAAAGGTGTCACACCCCAACCGACGGTGGAATACGTCGGGGCGCGAACGTGATTGTTCAATAGCTCATGATCAACTAAAATGTTTCATAATTAATGCAACCAAATTCAATGTCTTACAATTCGAATTTTCCCTTATAAAATTTAAGATCAAAAATTTTCCTAGGTTTATAAAAGTTCTAGAAATGAATTTATAGTTTTCTCTTATAAAATTTAAGATCAAAATTTTCCCAGGTTTATAAAAGTTCTAGAAATGTTATATAATTTTTCAGAATTTTTATTATAGGTAAAGTATTTTTAAGGGATTATTTATTTAGACATTTAATACATTTAAATAAAATAAAATAAGTGTACAGCATAAAAATTAATAAAAATTTGTGTGCAAGTATATAGTAGTTCAAGAAGTGTTGTATAATTTTTATAGAATTATCTAAATAGTTTTAGTGTGTTTTTATGATTTAAATAGTTGTTTATAAACATAAACTATTTGTTTTATAATTAAATAAAATGAATTTATTTATTAAAATATTTCTGAGATTGTAAAATAGTTTTAAAGATTTTATAAAATTTTTATAAAAATTTTCGGGTTTTAAAATGGTACAAAAGAATCAATAACGTAAAATGAAAAGAAAAATGGTTTGGATCCGGGTCCATAGGGTTCGAACCCCTGACCTCTTGGTTGCACACTCATGCTCAAACCAGTACACCAACATCACCATTTGCTGAAATGTTTCATACCAAAAGTTTTTAATGTTCAAAACCTAGTTTCCCCAAATCCATTCAAGAACCCTAATTCTTAATCGATCGAACGAATGATTGTTAAGTAAAATTGATAAAGGGCAAATGTTCTATACACAAAACCGAACCTAGTGATGTATAAACTTACTTGATTAGGTCGTGTTTTGATCGAGTTCTAGTTCGAAGGAAGTTCCGGCCATTCTTCACGTTCTTCGAGTGATTCCCGATTATAGAGCAATTGTTAGAGGACTTGGAGGTTACGGTTAGTTTTGTATGATAAAAATGAAGAAAAGCCCTATATTAACTCGTTCCAATTTGAGTCGAAACGTCGGTTTTAATTTTGGGTTTATTAGTCGATTGAATGCTAATTAAACATGGATTAAATGGGTGTAATAACGAGTTTTTAACAATTAGGAAACGCTAGAAATTCGTTTTGGGTCATGGGGGTGTAATTACCCGATTAAATGGCGCACTAGAAACCGGTTTTGGGGCTTGGCCGGCGCCTTAGCCGGATTCCGGCAAGTTGGTCGGTGGTGTGGCCGGGAAACAAAACTGAAAACGTGGGGAAGGGGTGGGGGCTGGTTAAGTTTTTTATTTTTAAAACAATTTCCCTTTTTGCCCTTGTAGATTGTGATTTATTTAGTATTTATTATATACATATATATATATATATATATATATATATATATTTCAATTCTATTTTTGTACGTTTATTTTTTATTTAATTAATTTATTAATAATTAATAATATAAAATATATAATACATAATACTTATGTGTATATATATACAAATACATATACGTATGTCTTGCGACATGATAAAACCGAGATAAATTCCACGATTTTTATTTATTAACGTTCGCCACAATTACAAGTCGGATATCATCGTCGTCAAAATGATCGGAAAATCCCGGATATTACAGTCTCCCCTACTTTAGGAGATTTCGTCCCGAAATTAGTTGCTCGAAGTTGGTAGGAAAAGATGTGGATACTTGTCTTTCATTTGATCCTCACGTTCCCAAGTGAGTTCTGGTCCACGCTTAGATTCCCATCGAACTAGCACAATCGGTATTCTGCTGCGTTTAAGTTGTTTCTCACCACGATCCATAATTTACACCGGTTTCTCAATAAATCACATCGTTTCATAAATGTGTACTTCATCGTGTGGAATTTGCAGATTTTCATCGGCTAGACACTTCTTCAAATTTGACACGTGAAAAGTTGGATGAATGTTGCTTAGTTCCTCAGGTAGTTCAAGTTTATAAGCCACTTTACCGATACGTTCAATGATCTTGAAAGGACCCACATAACGAGGAGATAACTTCCCTTTCTTTCCAAAACGAACCAAGCCTTTCCAAGGGGATACCTTGAGAAGAACTAGATCACCAATTTGAAATTCTAAGGGTTTTCGACGATTGTCAGCATAACTCTTTTGTCGGCTTCTCGCTACGCGAAGATTATCACGTATTTGAATGATCTTATCAGATGTTTCTTGAATTAATTCAGGACCAGTGATTTTGCTTCACCAATCTCGCTCCAACAAATAGGTGATCGGCATTTACGACCATACAAAGCTTCAAAAGGTGCCATATTGATACTCGTATGATAGCTGTTATTGTACGAGAATTCGATCAACGACAAGTAAGAGTCCCAATTGCCACCAAAATCGATGACACAGGCTCTAAGCATATCCTCCAAAGTTTGGATGGTCCGTTCAGTTTGACCGTCCGTCTGAGGATGATAAGCAGTACTGAGATTTAATTTAGTGCCCAATGCCGATTGTAAAGATTGCCAGAAACGAGAGGTAAAACGACTATCACGATCAGAGATTATGTTTAAAGGAACTCCATGACGACTAACCACAGGATCGAGGTAAATTCGAGCTAACTTGTCGGTTCGATAATCCTCACGAATTGGAATAAAATGAGCTGACTTAGTTAAACGATCAACAATTACCCAAATATTGTCATACCCACTAGATGTTCGAGGAAGTTTAGTTATAAAGTCCATGGATATACCTTTCCATTTCCACACGGGAATTTCTGGTTGTTCTAGTAATCTGGAAGGACGTTGATGTTCAGCTTTAACTTTCAAGCAAGTAAGACATTTTGAGACATAAAGAGCAATGTCCTTTTTCATACCAGGCCACCAATACTGGTTTCGGATATCTTTGTACATTTTATCTGCTCCTGGATGAACAGAATAACGAGTCTTGTGAGCCTCATTCAAAATAAGAGTGCGAAGATTGTCTCATTGAGGAACCCAAATACGATCAAGATAGTAAAGTAATCCATTGGGTTTAGTTTCAAGTTGATGTTCGGCACCACATGCCATTTCCTCAGACATATGACCCTCGGTAATCGAGACATGTTGAGCTTCCAATATACGAGTTTGAATGTCACTTTGAATTTTGATACTATGAATTCTGACGGGTTCTTTACAACTTAAAGCGTCGGCTACGACATTCACTTTTCCAGGATGTTAGCGAATCTCACAATCGTAATCGTTAAGTAGTTCCACCCATCGTCGTTGTCTCATATTAAGTTCTTTTTGATTGAAAATGTGTTGAAGACTTTTGCGGTCGGTAAACACCACACACTTAGTACCATACAGGTAGTGCCTCCAAATTTTTAAGGCAAACACAACAGCACCCAGTTCAAGATCGTGTGTCGTGTAATTCTTTTCATGGATTTTGAGTTGTCGTGACGTGTAAGCTATAACCTTGCCTCGTTGCATAAGCACGCAACCAAGACCTTGATTAGAAGCATCACAGTAAACCACGAAATCATCATTTCCATAAGGTAGAGTTAAAATAGGGCACAACTTATGTTTAAGAGTTTGAAATGCTTCCTCTTGTTGTGAACCCCAAACATAAGGTTTGTCCTTGTGTGTTAGACTGGTAAGAGGTACAGCGATCTTAGAAAAATTGGCTATGAAACGACGATAATAGCCAGCTAAGCCAAGAAATGAACGAACTTCAGTAGGAGTTTTAGGTGCATTCCAATTTTTCACAGCTTCAATCTTCGCAGGATCAACATGAATGCCCTTTTCGTTTACTATGTGCCCCAAGAATTGAACTTCTTTAAGCCAAAATTCACATTTAGAGAATTTAGCGTACTGTTGTTCTTTCTTTAAGAGTTCCATAACCAAACGTAAGTGCATCTCATGTTCAGCTTTTGTTTTGGAATAAATCAGTATGTCATCAATAAAAACGATAACGAATTTATCCAAGTATGGTTTGCACACTCGGTTCATTAGGTCCATGAACACAGCAGGTGCATTAGTCAAGCCAAAAGGCATAACCATAAACTCGTAATGACCATATCTTGTTCGAAACGCGGTTTTTGGAATATCTTCGTCATTGACTCGAAGCTGATGATATCCCGATCTGAGATCAATCTTCGAGAAACAAGTTGCTCCTTGTAGTTGGTCAAAAAGATCATCAATCCTAGGCAACGGATAACGGTTTTTGACGGTAAGTTTGTTAAGCTCCCGATAATCGATGCACATTCGGAATGAGCCATATTTCTTTTTGACAAACAATACAGGTGCTCCCCAAGGTGAAACACTTGGGCGAATGAATCCCTTATCAGCTAACTCTTGAAGATGGCTCGCAAGTTCTTGCAATTCTGAAGGTGCAAGACGATAAGGTGATTTGGCTACAGGGTTTGTACCAGGTACTAGATCGATTCTAAATTCAACTTGTCGAGCAGGAGGAAGACCAGGTAAATCTTCAGGAAACACTTCAGGAAAATCCCTAATAATAGGAATATCTTCAATCTTCTTTTCCTTGTCCTTGTTGTTCACAATGTGAGCTAGGAATGCCACATAGTTCTTACGCAGATACTTTTGCGCGGTTGTACAGGACATAAGCTTGAGCCCTCGAGTTGGTTTCTCGCCATAAACGTGTAGAGTATCGCTAGACGGGAGAGGAATACGAATATATTTTTCAGCACACACAATTTCAGCACGATTTTGAGTTAACCAATCCATACCTACTATGATGTCAAAGCTTCCAAGTTGCATAGGTATAAGGTCAATCAAGAAGGTATGCTCATGTAAGTTTAAATGAACCTCACGAATAACTGAATCAATCTTAATTGGACTTCCATCCGCTACTTCTACAGTGTAGGTGTTTTCTAGTCTAGTACAATTCTTAGCAAGCAAAGGTTCAAACTCAAGGGATATAAAGCTTTTATCAGCACCCGTATCAAAAAGAACAGAAGCATATTGATTATCAACTAAGAACGTACCATTCACCACGTCGTTGTTATTTTGAGCTTCATTAGCATTGATGTTGAAAGCACGCCCACGAGCTGCTGCCACTCCCGCTTGTTGAGCTGCGAGTCTTGGACAAGTGTTGCGAAGATGGTTTGGATCACCACGGTTGTAACAAGCTCTTCCTTGGATAACAAATGGGGGATTTTGAACCATGGCTCGATTGTTTTGGTGGTTTTGGTTTTGTTGGATGGCAGTAAAAGCTTGGTTATTTTTTGGTCGAGTAGTTCGACAGGTGGTGTGCAAATGTCCATAGCGCCCACAGTTAGTGCATAGGCGACATGGTACATTGGGTGGGTGATGTAAACGACATGTATTGCACAAAGGTTGATTTCCCACATATGGTTTCTTTGCAGTATTCAACCCTTGCATTGGGACCTGGTTTAAAGGAGCAGCTGTAGTTACAGCAAAGTTCCTAGCCTTTCGTTTCTTGTTCTTGTTTGAATGTTCAGCAGGGGTGGTTTTGGTTGGTTCAGTGGATGTGGTTTTGGAAGATTCAGTGGCAGTGGGTTCAGTAGTAGTCTTCTTAGCACCTTTCCTTGTTAGAGTACCCGCCTTGACATGATTATCAGTCAAGGTTGCAGCTAGGCGGATCGCATCCTCAAGGGTTTTTGGATTCCTACCCTATACAGTGTCTTGGATCTGCATGGGTAACCCACCAATGTATTTCTCAATGGCCCTAGATAAAGGAGTGACCATATGAGGTACCAACATGCTAAGTTCATGGAAACGAGTGGTGTAAGCAAGATTTTCACCACTATCTTGGGCAAGATTCCAAAATTCCTCCTCTAACTTCTTTATTTCATTCCTTGGGCAAAACTCCTCAGTCATAAGAGTCTTAACTTCATCCCAAGTCAATGCCAAAGCAACCTCAGCTCCACGATTACGTTTTTCTCCGTTCCACCAAGTCAATGCCCTCTTTTGGAAGACACTTGTCCCATATTGCACACGAAGATTATCAGTACAACCACTATTACGAAAAGTATTCTCGATACTTTCAAACCACTGTAATAAAGCAGTGGCTCCCTCAGTTCCATTGAAAGTGACAGGTTTGCATGAATTGAAGTGTTTGAAGCTGCAATTATGGTTACCACCATTCTCACCATTCTCATTTTTGTTCGCTGCATTGAGTTGAGTTACAGGGTTTGGTAAAACAATGGCCATCTGTTGAGTTACAAGTTGCGCAAGCTCTTCGTTCCTTTCACGACGACGAATTTCACGACGAGAAGCCATTCTATGGAAATAAAACATAGAATATGGTAGATGTTTAGTTTTAATGGGATAATTCATATGAATCACTAGATAGTTTAGGTAGGCCATAAGGATTGTAACCAAGGTACAGTTACATGGACTAATCAAAGTAATTCAAGTTTTATTTAACAATTGCGTGAGACATGCTTTAGCCTATAAGTAACTACTCACCCCGAGGGTTCCCAGGAAAGCGTAACTGGTCCAACGGTTGGTTTGGATTTATACGAAATACTTTCCTAGACAGAACACCTCAATATACAGGTAATTACCCTTCCAGATTGCACGTGTCTACAATTGTCATTTAAAACTCAAAGACTTTGACGAGATTTTTATTTTTGATTAGACTATAAGTCTAAGAATATCATGAAGTGTTGATAGTTGAAAGTTTCCTAATAATAGATCGAGAATAAGGTTAAAGATAGAAATAGGGATGATGAACACATAAGATCCTGGCTAACTTAGGTTATAGTCTAGGTCATGTCTAATAACCTAATTCCCTATAACCATGGCTCTGATACCAATCTGTCACACCCCAACCGACGGCGGAATACGTCGGGGCGCGAACGTGACTGTTCAATAGCTCATGATCAACTAAAATGTTTCATAATTAATGCAACCAAATTCAATGTCTTACAATTCGAATTAAACAAAGTTCAAACATCCAAAGTTCAATAAACAAAACTAAAGTTCAAATTATCTCTAATGCTTCTAAAGTCCAAGCATCTTATGTGCTCATCCCAAAGCTCACTAAGTGGCACCTGAAACATGAATAAGTTTGAAAGGTCAACTACAAAAGTAGTTGGTGAGAATCATAAAGTTGACTCGATAAATAGTTTAATAGCTCAAAGTTTAAATCATGTATCATAAACATATCAATAGATAAGGCTTAATGTGGAAACATACATTAAACTATTGCAGATCAAACCTTAGTTAACCAAGTTAGGCATAGTAATACATACTATCCTTATAGTTCCAATAGTTCAAATTGTGCACAATAGTTCAAACAAACAAAGTTCAATAGTTCAATAGTTGTAACTGAGTGATCACCGGTTGGGTGGAATGGTCAGTTCAATAGCTATCATCACAACAGTCAGGCTAATATAGTTAATGATCAATGCAAGTTTCGAGGATAGTTCAAATGTAGTTTGGGACATAAGCTCAAATCACAAGATAAAGTTCATAGATACAGATTGTTCAAATAGTTGTAGTTCATGTTTCATTCCCAATGTTTTGAAAACAAAATCAAATCAAGAAAAGGGGAATATGAAACTCACTTGGATATGATAACTAGATTGAGAGTTCAAGTAATTGATCCAACTTTGCGAGAAATGAATCCTCACAACAAACCTATAGTTATAAGTTCAAAACGTTCTAAGTTCAACTAGTTCTAAGTAAAGTTCTAATTTATTCTAAGTTCAGATCTATGTTCTAATGAACTTGGAGAATCAAAGTTAAGTTGTTAATTTTAGAAAAACGACGAAGTTGTATTGTTAAAAATAAATATTATACATTAAAGAGATGATGATCTAAGATTCATAAACTAACTACTTTAGAAATATTTAAAATCTAAAGTGTTATACAAAATATAGATAATTATATAATTTCCAATTAAATTACTAATAAAAATCTTGTATTTATATGTTTTAATATAATGTTTTAATTTAAGATAATTTCTATTTGGTTTAAATAAAATAGTTTTATTTAAATAAAAATATTTTTTGCTATATATAATTATTTCAGGAAATAAAAGTATTTTTCTGAAATTTTATATATTTAAAATATATTGATTTATAGTATTTATAATTCAAGTTAAATAGCCTTTTTATTCAAATAAAATATTTTTATTCAAACAAAAATATTTCTGAGATGGTTTCAATCCAAATAGCTTATATAAAAATTCTTAAATTTATTTTAATATTTCTAATAAATTATTTATTCAGTTTTATAAAGCTTTTAAATCAAAATAAATAGTTTTCTCTTATAAAATTTAAGATCAAAATTTTCCCAGGTTTATAAAAGTTCTAGAAATGTTATATAATTTTTCCAGAATTTTTATAATAGGTAAAGTATTTTTAAGGGATCATTTATTTAGACATTTAATACATCTAAATTAAATAAAATAAGTGTACAACATAAAAATTAATAAAAATTTTTGTACAAGTATATAGTAGTTCAAGAAGTGTTGTATAATTTTTATAGAATTATCTAAATAGTTTTAGTGTGTTTTTATGATTTAAATAGTTGTTTATAAACATAAACTATTAATTTTATAATTAAATACAATGAATTTATTTATTAAAATTTTTCTGAGATTGTAAAATAGTTTTAAAGATTTTATAAAATTTTTATAAAAATTTTCGGGTTTTAAAATGGTTCAAAAGAATCAATAACGTAAAATAAAAAGAAAAATGGTTTGGATCTGGGTCGATAGGGTTCGAACCCCTGACCTCTTGGTTGCACACTCATGCTCAAACCAGTACACCAACATCACCATTTGCTGAAATGTTTCATACCAAAAGTTTTTAATGTTCAAAACCTAGTTTCCCCAAATCCATTCAAGAACCCTAATTCTTAATCGATCGAACGAATGATTGTTAAGTAAAATTGATAAAGGGCAAATGTTCTATACACAAAACTGAACCTAGTGATGTATAAACTTACTTGATTAGGTCGTGTTTTGATCGAGTTCTAGTTCGAAGGAAGTTCCGGCCATTCTTCACGTTCTTCGAGTGATTCCCGATTATAGAGCAATTGTTAGAGGACTTGGAGGTTACGGTTAGTTTTGTATGATAAAAATGAAGAAAAGCCCTATATTAACTCGTTCCAATTTGAGTCGAAACGTCGGTTTTAATTTTGGGTTTATTAGTCGATTGAATGCTAATTAAACATGGATTAAATGGGTGTAATAACGAGTTTTTTATAATTAGGAAACGCTAGAAATTCGTTTTGGGTCATGGGGGTGTAATTACCCGATTAAATGGCGCACTAGAAACCGGTTTTGGGGCTTGGCCGGCGCCTTAGCCGGATTCCGGCAAGTTGGCCGGTGTTGTGGCCGGGAACGAAACAGAAAACGTGGGGAAGGGGTGGGGGCTGGTTAAGTTTTTTATTTTTAAAACAATTTCCCTTTTGGCCCTTGTAGGTTGTGATTTATTTAGTATTTATTATATACATATATATATATATATACTTCAATTCTATTTTTGTACGTTTATTTTTTATTTAATTAATTTATTAATAATATAAAATATATAATACATAATACTTATGTGTATATATATATATACAAATACATATACGTATGTCTTGCGACATGATAAAACCGAGATAAATTCCATGATTTTTATTTATTAACGTTCGCCACAATTACAAGTCGGATATCATCGTCGTCAAAATGATCGGAAAATCCCGGATATTACAAAAGGTGACTCCCTCAGCTGAAACGAACACTCTAGAAACTCCATGTTTCAGAGAAAACTCTTCCACCACAGTCCAAACTCAAAATCCACAAGATCTACCAGAAATTCAACTTGAGGTGGTACTTCCTAACCTTGAGTTGGTGAATAAGGATTTAGCTGCTCAGCTGGATGAAATTCCTAGAACTCTCATTCATAACACTCATCCAGTTGAGAACATTATTGGTAATGTTGAAGAAGGAGTAAGAACAAGAAGCTCTATGCATGAAGCAAACATTTGTTTGTTTTCTTGCTTTCTATCCCAATTAGAACCAAAGAAAGTTGCTGAGGCATTGAAAGACAACAGTTGGGTAGAAGCCATGCAGGAGGAGCTTCTTCAATTTGAAAGACAAGGTGTTTGGAAACTTTGCCCTTTACCTAAGGGTAAGTATCCAATTGGAACAAAATGGGTTTTCAGAATAAGAAGGATGACAAGGGAGTGGTCATCAAGAATAAAGCAAGGTTGGTTGTTCAAGGATACACCTAGGAAGAATGGATAGATTATGATGAAGTCTTTGCTCGAGTTGCAAGAATTGAAGCAATCAGAATATTTTTAGCTTTTGCAGCTGCCAAGAACTTCAAAGTCTTTCAAATGGATGTGAAAAGTGCCTTTTTATATGGAAGTATTGATGAGGAGGTATATGTGTGTCAGCCTCCTGGATTTGAGAATCCAAGGTTTCCTGATCATGTCTGTAAGCTTGACAATGCTCTATATGGGCTGCATCAAGCTCCCAGAAAATGGTATGAAACCTTGTCTTCTTTTATATTAGCAAATCACTTCAAGAGAGGGACAATTGATAAGACTCCCTTTTTCAAGAAGTCCAATCAACATATCATGCTGGTACAGATCTATGTTGATGACATTATCTTTGGTTCAACTGATGAATCTCTCTGCAAAGAATTTGAATCACTAATGAAGTCCAAGTTTGAAATGAGTTCAATGGGTGAACTTACCTTCTTTCTTGGACTCCATGTGAAGCAAACTCCTACAGTAATATTCATTAGTCAATCAAAATATGTCAAGGATATTCTTGAAAGATTCAAACTCACTGATTGCAAGGCTCTAGGTACTCTAATGTCCAAAACAACATCTCTTAGCCCTGATCTTGAGGGGGATGATGTTGATCAGCATCAATACAGAGCAATGATAGGTTCTTTGATGTACCTCACAGTAAGCAGGCCTGATATAATGTTTGCAACCTGCTTGTGTGCAAGATTTCAGGCCAATCCCAAAGTTTCACACATGCTGGCTGTGAAGAGAATCTTCAGATACCTCAAAGGAGCACCAAGTCTAGGATTATGGTATCCTAGGAACAAAGACTTTCAGTTCATGGCTTATACTGACAGTGATTATGGAGGTTGTAACATTAGCAAGAAATCCACATCAGGAGGATGTCAATTTCTTGGATCCAGAATTGTGTCTTGGCAATGCAAGAAACAATCCTGTGTTTCTACCTCTACTGCAGAGGCAAAATATATAGCTGCTTCAAGTTGCTGTGCACAAGTTATTTGGATTCAAAATCAGTTGAAGGATTATGGAGTAGAGCTCTTCAACACTCCCATTCTGATAGACAATTCCAGTGCAATCTCCATCACTAATAATCCTGTCAAGCACTCCAAGACCAAGCACATTGATATCAGGTATCACTTCATCAGAGATTGTGCAGAAAAGAAGTTAATTCATCTAGTTAAAGTTGATACAGAACAAAATTTGGCTGATCTATTCACCAAGGCATTTGATGAAGGAAGATTCAGATACTTAATAACAGCCATTGGCATGATAAACTTTGAATAAATGAATTAATAAGAAATCAATAATTCTTCGGAAGATAAACTTAAATTATCTTCTGATGAGTGATTACTCTTCAGAAGATAGTTTAAGTCTTCGGAAGCATTATTCCTTCCTTGTGTCGGAATACGTCACACTTCAGAAGATAACTCTCCTTCTGAAGTTTTATACTTCCGATACATTATAACTTCAGAAGCAATATCTTCTGAATCTCATATTCAGAACAAGGTTTCTTCTGATGAACAATTACTCTGGTGAATTTATCTAAGTCTTCAGAAGACATACTTCCGATAATATACTTGTATATGTTTCGGAAGTAAGTATCTTCCGAAGAAAACTCTTGGTCTCATGAACCTATCTCTCGGAAGAACTTCGTACTTAGCAACTTTTGAATAATCAATGAGCTATATTCGGAAACCTTTTTCTGACATCCGGATCTCAAAATTTAATGTGCTTCTATATTAAATGCTGACATCCGAATGTATAAAAAGGTCCCCGCTCACTCATTCTCTCTCACCGTTTCATTTCGAATTGTTTTTCTTCTTTCTTCAAATCTAAACCTAAAAACCGTCGATCTCTAACCTAAAAACCTTCAATCATCATGGCTCTTCTTCCCTTCAAACCCGCTCACAACCTACCTGCGGAGTTATCAGCAGAACATGACGCTGACTTCGCACCGATCATCTATTTTCTTCAAAGAAGCATGTATAATTTTGCTCTAACTGTTCCGCCCATGGTGTATGAATCTCATCACCAACAATTTTGGGCTTCCTGTTCAGTCTCTTCATCTCCTAAAGGTCGGATTCTTCATGCCACCATTGATGCTCATCCTATATCTATCACAGTGGAGACCATCTGTCGGCATCTTCAACTTGGTGATGCCGGGGGAAGGGTTTCATTCACTAAGGATGAGGTAGCATTGACTTTTAGGTCAATGGGGTACGAAGGTCCTCTCCCTTCAACTACTTATTTGAAGGGTGGAGTGTCCTATAATTATAAGTACCTCGTATATTCGTTTTTGCACTGTCTTTCTAATAAGACAGGTGGTTGGGATCAAGTTCCATCTGACTTAGCTTCGGCTATTCATGGCTTGATTTCAAACCAAATGTTTAACTTTTCTGCTTTTATTTTCAATAATCTGGTTGACAATGTTTCGTCACCAAAAAGGTTTTGTATGTACCCCAGATTTATGCAACATATATTTTACTGTGAGTGGGTTCTGTCCTCTCACTGACTGGGAATACATACAAAATTCCCTTGGTTTCTTCCAAGGTTTTTGTACAATTGAAGAAGAAGAGTGCTAAGTTTTCTGGAAACTTCACTCCTCTTCTTCCTTCTATGGAGCTCCAACCTCCTGAAGGTGACAGCTCTGTTGCACCCACAGATGCTGAACCCACACCTTCCACCTCTGTTCCACATCCCATAAATATAACCTACAAACGCAAACGAACCCCTGTGCAGCTCTCTAAAGCTGTTCAGGCCCCTTCTTCTGAACCCATTAAGAAAAAGGTGAAAAGAACTGCTAAGGGCACAGTTCCACCTAAAGTGAAAACCACACTTGTTCTTGATCCACAGGTTCTTCCTCTGGAACCTGTGGCTGCCCCTAACCAGCCTGAAAACCCTTAGAGTATGTCACAAAACATACCTGAGAATATCCAAAGGGATGCCCCTATAATTGAGTTTGCTTCTGATGAAGCAACTCCATTAGATAAGAGACTGTCTCCCAAGTCTCCAGGCTCTTACCATCCAAAAATGCCCCCCACCCATACTATTACCCAGGCTCAAGGAACACTAGCTGCAACTGTGGAGGAACCACTCTCTCCTACTACCCAAACACTTATGAGAGTGGTGACACAGTTGCAAGCCAGGTTCCCTGACCCAGAGCCTATTATGTCAGAGATTGGCCCCAGTAGTTCTGAAGGGGTCAATGCAGGTGAGGCTGCCACTACTGTTGATCTTAATCAAGGTTTACAGGACAATGGTACAGGCACTGGGACCTCACCTGCGGCAACCCACACTGGGGAGGACTTCTTTGAAGCCCTTCTCAATGAGGGGAATCCAGGGTGCCAAGAAACCACATCTGGTGGTGGAGGTGCAGGAGCTAGGCTCAGGACTCCATCGCCCCATGATTCTACTCCGGTAGAAGAGGGCACCACATCACAGGAATTGACGGCTACTACTTCATCCCTCCAAGAAAGGGTAGCTCAACTGGAAACTGAGGTTGCTACCCTGCGGCTTGAAGTCCAGGTTAAAGATGCCACCATTCTGGACCTCAGGAGGCGTCCACCAGTAATTCTTCAACCTTTCCATCCTGATCCTGCTACAAGTACCTTTGTTTCCCCTGCTGCTACCAAAAAGGTGGAAAATGCACCTTCTGCAGGGTCAGGACCAGAAGTAAGAGAGGAGGAAGGTGCACAGGAAGTTAACCCATCCATAGTCACTTTGACTACTGAATGGGATGACTTCTTGAGCACATACTTCCATGACTCCAGTACTACTTTATCTTCTTCTTCTTTTTCTGAGGATACCATGGAGTGTTCCAAAGAGACTGAGCAACATACAACAACTGTCTCTTTGGAACCTCAGTCCCATGCTGGGACTCAATCTCCTGCTGAGACTACAGCCCAGGTTGCCATGGAAGAAACTACACAAGAAGAACCAATCTCCATGGAACCTGTGTCCCCTTTTGGAACAATGGCTGTTGAAGATCTCTCCTCCACTCCTGAGCACTCTATGGATACTAATAAGGAATCACCCAAGATGGTTGGTCAACTGGAGGATGCAGCGAATGCTGAGGTTAATTCCGAAGCTGCAGCTGCTTCTGAAGGCCCAGTCATTATTGATGATTCCTCCACAGAGGAGCTTTTGGCCAATGAACCAGTTGGTGAGGCCATATGATCTGTCTCCTCTGGGGTAAAACTGAAAACAGATGACAAAGGAAAAAGAAAGCTCACCCCAAAGGAAGAAGCTGAACAAGAGGAGAGGATCCCGAAGAAAATGAAGGGCCGACCAGACACTGCACAAGAAGAAGAGAGGATCAGACTCTCTTCTCTACTTGAGGAGAAGGGATATGATTTTGATGAAGTACTGAGCTGGTCGGTACCTAGAATGGCCGCCGAGCTGGACATGGTACAGCAGCAAGAACAGGCTGCTGCTGCATCCAAGGCCAAGATTGTCCTTACCAAGAAGCAAAAGGAAAAGGCCTACAGAGACAAGTCGAAGGCCTTTCTCCTGGAATATGGCTTCCATGCTCGGCAGCTAGGCCCAATGAAGAACTCTACCATGGATATGCACATCCGAGATATAAAGGCTAAAATAGCCAGAGGTGAGTTGCTTCCAATTGAGCAGATAAGGGCTCAAAGGGCAAGCCTAATGACAGGCTTAGGTTTAGGGGGAGGAGCAAGAATAGAGTTTCCCCTCTCTGGTGCAGGAATCAGAGAGGGAGAAGAAGTCATGTGTGGAGAAGTAACAAACGCAATGTTCCCCCTAAACCCTAAAGAAGAACAAACATCTCCTCCATCAAGTCCTTCTATGGACAACATGCCAATCTCTTCAATGATCAAGATCAATAAGGATAAAAAGACTACAAGGAAAAAACCATCACTAAACCCTGATCCTGAGAGACAAACACAGGCTGATGAGAGGAGAACAGAACCCTCAATAATTGAGGATGCTGATCCACAGCCCACTGCAACAACAGGTGCAGCAGTGGGCTCAAATGTGGAAGATCAGCAGGATAGAGATCAGAGGAGTCAAGCTACTGCTCAAGACAGACCAAGATTTAGAAGAAGAAAGAGCATGGCCAGAAGGAAAAAGAGAACATCTGCCATCTCCTCTGACTCTGAGCTAGAGTCACCTCCCCTAGGACCAAAAGCCAAACCAACAGCTTCAATGCCCAAAGATCATCCAAAAGATCTATATGATCTAACTCATCATCATACCTATGTTCCTATTGTTAAGTGGAGCTACAATAAAGTTCACAAAGATTTTACTCTCTTTCTGCTCAATGGAGGAATAAAGAGTTTGGATTTGGCACAACTGCTTGTGATTGCTGCACCCTTTGTTTTTGATTTGGAAAACCTCCCTCTTGAAAATCCTGACAATGGACAAGAAGGGAGGCAAGCTATCAGATGGGTAAAAGCAAGGGCTCAAGTCCTGAGGGGAGAAAAGATTGTAAGGAAAATTCCATAGGAAGTTTTGGTAGCATCAGCCTAGGGGGAGACTGTAAAGACTAATAAAGGCTGATGCTCACCAAACTTCTTATTTTGTCTAAGTATTGATGTTACAGAGAATAACAGCCTTCGGAAGGAAGAAGTTACACTTCGGAAGCAATACCGCTTCCGAAGGATAACTCACTCCTGCCGAAGGTTGTACAAGACAATTGCTTCGGAAGGCTCAGCACTTAGAAGATTCAGACCTTCAGAGCTTCCGAAGAGATAAAGCTTCTAAAGAATTAAAGACTTCCGAAGACTCTCCTTTTGTATCAAATATAAAGAAAATGACTTCCGAGGTTTATCCTCTGACAAAGACTGTAGCTGATTACTTTCATAGTACAAAAGGGACTGACACAAGACATGCTGGTCTGATTAAATACAAAAATAACATACCGAAAGTCATACAACACCTTACTTCCCTTTCTCAGCATTAAATGCAAAAGATTATCTGAAGCCTTGAAGATCAACAACATTAAATGCCTTTTGTATTTAGCTAGTCTTTGTAAAGTCAATGTCTATATTTGTAATGATTTTAAGTAAGTGTCTTAGCCTGTTAAGACACTTAATATACTAGAATAAGCTTTACTTTATGTACTGTCTAGTATACCCAACTTGTATACCTACGTGTATACGGTTGTAGCCTTGGCTATATAAACTCTCATTGTAAAGTCTGTAAAAGCATGCTTGTCTGGTTTTACACTTGTAATACTTTGAGAGAAATATATCTTTGAGCTTGAATTTTTTCTTGTGTTCTTACTGCTATTCAAAGATTATTTGTTCATCATTTGAGTGTTTGTGAGATCCTTCTAACAAACCTTCCGCATATGTTAGATTGTATTAGAGAAATACTTGTAAAGTGTTGTTTAGGTTAAACAACCCGATCCTACAGTCGGCAAAAGATATTTTCCTAATTCCTTTATCACTTTCTTAACATAATGAAGACTGGACTTAAACGTCCACCACTCATATTTTATCGGGATTTTGGCATTTCAACATTTTGAATTTTTGGATTGGATTTTATCGTTTTGTTCTCGTTTTTGTTAAACGTTTGTTTGAATTCATGGATATCGTTTTGTTAACTGATATTAATATTATTGAATATATTTAATGGTTAACCGACCATTTATAACCATCATAACCGTTTAACCGAAACCGTCATAACCGATTGGTTATGGTTATCAAATTGGTTTAACCGACATCTCAGTTATGGTTATGGTTTTAGGTCAAAACCGAACCGAACTAAATCGAACCATACACACCCCTGATTTGAACACCTGTCTCAAAATATATACTCAGATGCATATGTTGGGGTGGGGGATTTTTGGCTTTAAAAAGTCAAAGGGGCATTCTTTAGAACTTGTTAAGTAAAGAGACGAAAGCTTGACGAAGAAGGAAAAAGCCTATACATAGATTAGATTCTATTTGTTTTTAGTATAAGGGCTTTTATTTTGGAGATTTTCCCTAGTAGGTGCAATAGCCATGTCCAACCACGTAACATACATCAACTTGGTTGATCTTGTCCCATCACACACGCCCTCCTCATGTAAGTGTGAGTGTGGGATGGTTCACATGACGATGGTCATCAACGCCTCAGCCGTTTGACCATTTTGATTTATGATCGTTGCCCACATTTGTCATCAAAAACTGACTATTGCCAAACAAAAAAATAAAAGAAAGAGTAAATTACCGAGATAGTCCATGTGGTTTGTTAATATTTCAATCTTGGTTCTTAGGTTTCATAAATTACCATATGTTCCTAAATTTTAAATATTTATAACACATATAGTTCTTATGTAAGGGTAATTTGGTCAATTATGTGAGGGTAATTTATAGACATAAAGACTATATGTGTTACAAATGTCCAAATTTTGGTACCAATATGAGAAATTTATGAAATATAGAGACCAAGAATGAAATACAAGTAAATAACATGTATCATATCGGTAATTTACCCTTAAAGAAATTGTATATGCTAATTTGCTTTTACGTTATTTTATCATCTCTTTCTAGTTAAAAAATCTATTTGGTACTTTAACTTAATTTTTACTCAATTTATCACCATCATCTTGGATTAATTCAACCTAAACAATTAATTCAACAACTCAAAAAGTAAGGGTGACCACACTTACTACCTACATGATACTAACATGATACTAGTTTTTATCTTTCACACCCATGCATTACTAATGTTCTTAGGAAAAGTACTTTTAATCTAGGTGATTAATTATATGGATAGGAGTAATTTTATTATAAATTGTTGTTGGATCGGTTTGTTTAATTCAAAAACACACAAACAGGATCTTCTCACAATCGATCTAATAGACGCGGAATATCTATTAGAAGGATCTTACAAACACTTAAAAATGAAAAAAATAATCTTTGAATAATCAGTAAGAACACAAGAGTTAATTCAAGTTCAAAGATATATTTCTCTCAAAGTATAACAAGTGTACAACGAACAAGCACCTACTTAGTTGGTTTACAATGAGAGGTTATATAGCCAAGGCTACAACCGTATACACGTAGGAATACAAGTTGGGTATACTAGACAAGTACATAAAGTAAAGCTTATTCTAGTATGAGGAGTGTCTTAACAGGCTAAGACACTCAATTACAATTATTACAAATATAGACATTGACTTAAACAAAGACTAGCTGGATACACAAAGCATTTAATGTTGATGATCTTCAAAGCTTCAGATAATCTTTTGCGTTTAATGCTGATAAAGGGAAGTAAGGTGCTGTCTGACTTTAGGTATGTTCTTTTTGTATTTAATCAGACCAGCATGTCTTGTGTCAGTCCCTTTTGTACTATGAAAGTAATCAGCTACAGTCTATGTCAGAGGATAAACCTCGGAAGTCTTTGTCTTTGTCTTTGGTGCAAAAGAAGATTCCTTGGAAGCTTTATGTCTTCGGAAGCTTTTAAGTCTTCTGAAGCTTTAATACCTTTAAGTGTTATTCTTCTGAAGCAGTTGTCTTGTATAACCTTCGGCAGGAACAAGTTATTCTTCGGAAGCAATGTTGCTTCCGAAGAATCACTTCTTCCTTACGAAGGCTTTTAGTCATTGAAGCTCCTATACTTAGACAAAATAAGAAGTTTGGTGAGCATCAGCCTTTATTAGTCTTTACAGTCTCCCCTAGGCTGATGCTACCAAAACTTCCTATGGAATCCTCCTTACAACCTTTTCTCCCCTCAGGACTTGAGCCCTTGCCTTTACCCATCTGAGAGCTTGCCTCCCTTCTTGTCCATTGTCTGGATTTTCAAGAGGGAGGTTTTCCAAATCAAAAACAAAAGGGGCAGCAAGCACAAACAGTTGTGTCAAATCCAAAGTCTTAATTCCTCCATTGTGCAGAAAGAGAGTAAACTCTTTGTGATCTCTATTGTAGCTCCACTTTACAACAGGAACATAGGTATGATGATGCTGTAAATCATACAGATTTCTTGGATGTTCCTTGGGCGTTGAGATGCTGGTTTGGATTTTGGTCCTGGGGGAGGTGAGTCTGGCTCAGAGTCAGAGGAGATGGCAGATGTTCTCTTTTTCCTTCTGGCAATGCTCTTTTTTCTTGTGAATCTGGGTCTGTCTTGAGCAGTGGCCTGATTCCTCTGATCTCTGGCCTGCTGATCTTCCATATTTGAGCCCACTGCTGCACCTGCAGTTGCAGTGGGCTGTGTATCAGCATCCTCAGCTACTGAGGTTTCTGTTCTCCCCTCATCAGCATGTTTTTGTCTCTCAGGATCAGGGTTTAGTGATGGTTGTTTCCTTGTAGTCTTTTTGCCCTTATTGATCTTGATCACTGAAGAGATTTGCATGTTATCCATAGATTGACTTGATGGAGGAGATGTTTGTTCTTATTTAGGATTTAGGGGGAACCTGTTGGGGAACATTGCCTTTGTTACTTCCCCACACATGACTTCTTCTCCCTCTCTGATACATGCACCAGAGAGGGGAAACTCTATTCTTACTCCTCCCCCTAAACCTAAGCCTCTCATTAGGCTTGCCTTTTGAGCCCTTATCTGCTCAATTGAAGGTAACTCATCTCTGGCAACCTTAGCCTTGATGTCTCTGATATGCATATCCATGGTTGAGTTCTTCATTGGGCCTAGCTGCCGAGCATGGAAGCCATATTCTAGTAGGAAGGCTTTCAGACTGTCTCTGTAAGCCTTATCCTTATGTGCCTTAGTTAGCTTCTTTTGGGCATTGGTTGCAGCAGCTGCCTGTTCTTGCTGCTGCACCTTGTCCAGCTCGGCAGCCATTCTAGGTACCGACCAGCTAAGTACTTCATCAATATCATACCCCTTTTCCTAAAGAAGGGCGGACAATCTAATGAGTTCATCATCCATTGAAGTGTCTGGTCGGCCCTTCATTTTCTTTGGGATCCTCTCCTCTTGTTCAGCTTCCTCCTCTGGGGTTAATTTCCTTTTTCCTTTATCATCAGTAGTTAAGTTTACCCCAGAGGCAATGTCTCCTGTTGCCTCACCAGCTGGTTCATTGGCACATAGCTCCTCTAAGGAGGAAACATCAAGAATGACTGGGCCTTCGGAAGCAGTTGCAGCTTCGGAGTTAACTAAGGCATTCACTGCCCCCTCCGGTTGACCAACCATCTTGGTTGATTCCTTATTAGTTTCCCCAGAGAGCCCAGGAGAGGAGGAGAGGTCTTCAGTAGCCTTTGTCCCCGTAAGAGGGGACACAGGTTCCATGGAGATTGAAGGTTGTTCTTGAATAGTGTCTTCCATGGCAACCTGGGCTGCAGTCTCAGAAGGAGACTTAGTCCCAGAAGGGGACAAGTGAGTCCCAACAGGGGACTGAGGCTCCAAAGAGACATTTGTTGTGTTGAGCACTTGCTCTATCTCTTTGGCAGCCTCTGTTGCCTCAGAAGAAGAAGAAGAGGAAGTGGAGGAAACATGGAAGTAAGTACCCAAGAAGTCATCCCATTCAGTAGTCAAAGTGACTATGGATGGGTTGACATCCTGTGTAGCTTCCTCTTCTCTTACTTGTGATCCTGACCCTGCAGAAGGTGTATTCTCCCCCTTTTTGGTAGCATCAGGGGAGATGAAGGTGATTGTAGCAGGATCAGGATGAAAGGGTTGAAAAAGTACTGGGGGACGCCTCCTGAGGTCCAGAATGGTAGCATCTTTAGTCTGGACCTCAAGCCGCAGGGTAGCCACCTCAGCTTCTAGATGAGCTACCCTGGCTTGGAGGGATGTGATGGTAGCCGTCAATTCCTGTGTTTTGGTGCCCTCATCTACCTGAGTAGAATCATGGGGCGATGGAGTCCTGAGCCTAGCTCCTGCACCTCCACCACCAGATATGGTTTCTTGGCACCATGGATTCCCCTCATTGAGAAGGGCTTCAAAGAAGTCCTCCCCAATGTTGGTTGCCGCAGATGAGGTCCTATTTCCTGTACCACTGTCCTGAAGAACTTGAGAAGGTTCATCAGTAGCGGCAGCCTCATCTGCATTGATCCCTTCTACACTCCTGGGATCAACCTCTGATGTGATAGGCTCTGGGTCAGGGAACCTAGCTTGTAACTGTGTCACCACTCTCATAAGTGTTTGGGAAGTGGGAGAGAGTGGTTCCTCCACAGCTATAGCAGAGAACCCTTGAGCCTGGGAAGTACTATGGGTGGGGGGCATTTCTGGATGGTAAGAGCCTGGAGACCTGGGAGACAGTCTCGGATGTAATGGAGTTGCTTCATTAGAAGCAAACTCAATGATTGGAGAATCCCTTTGGATATTCTCAGGTATGTATGGTGACATACTCTGAGGGCTATCAGGCTGGTTAGGGGCTGCCACAGATTCCAAAGGAAGAACCTGTGGAGTAACTATAGGTGTGGCCTTCACCTTAGGTGGAACTGTGCCCATATAAGTTCTTTTCACCTTTTTCTTTCTGGGTTTGGAGAAATGGGCCTGAACAGCTGTAGAGAGCTGTGCACGGGTTCGTTTGCGCTTGTATGTAATTTTTATGGGATGACCAACAAAAGTGGAAGGTGTGGGTTTAGCATCTGTGGGGTTAACAGAGCTGTCACCTTCAGGAGTATGTGACTCCATAGATGGAAGAAGAGGAGTGAATTTCCCAGAGAACTGGGCACCCTTCTTCTTTAGTTGCACAAAAACCTTGGAAGAAACCAAGGGTATTTTATATGTATTCCCAGTTAGAGAGAGGGAAGTGCCCAACTCCTCATAGAAGATATGTTGCAAGAACATGTGGTACATACAAAATTTCTTTGGTGACGAAATATTGTCAACCAAATTATTGAAAATAAAAGCAGAAAAGTTAAACAGTTGGTTGGAAACCAAACCATGAATAGCCGAGGCTAAGTCAGACGGAACTTGATCCCAACCTCCTGTCTTATTGGAAAGACAATGTAGGAACAAATGTATGAGGTACTTGTAATTATAGGACACTCTACCCTTCAAATAGGTTGTTGTTGGGAGAGGACCTTCGTACCCCATCGACTTAAAGGTCGATGCTATCTCATCCTTTGTGAATGAGACCTTTCCACCGGCATCATTGAGTTTGAGATGCCGACAGATGGTCTCCACATTGATAGAAATAGGATGAGCATCAATGGTGGCATTAAGAGTCCGACCATTGGAGGAAGAAGAAACAGAACAGGATGCCCAAAATTGTTGGTGATGAGATTCATACACCAAGGGCTGAACAGTGAGTGCAAAGGAATACCTGCTCTTCAGAAGAAACAGGATGATCGGAGCAAAGTCCGCATCATTGTCTGATGACAACTCCGCTGGAAGGTTGTGAGCAGGTTTGAATGCAAGGAGAGCCATTTCGATCGGAGGTTTTTTAGGTTACGATTTGAGAGAAAAGTGAAAATCAATTTTGAAGTGAAATGGTGAGAGAAAGAATGAGCGGGAGACCTTTTATACCTTCGGATTTCAGCATTTAATATATAGACACATTAAATTTGAGATCCGGATGTCAGAAAAAGGTCTTCCGATGACAGCTGGTTTCACAATAAATGTATGAATATTCGCTAAGGGCTGAGTTGCTTCCGAAGATGTGGCTTTCGGAAGGAGTTTAAGAGACCAAAAAGTTTTCAGAAGAGATTTGCTTCCGAAGTATAGAATTTATACTGTCGGAAGCACATCTTCTGAAGGATCAGAAGCAATGGTTAAGAAGTATAAAATTAATACATTGGAAGCACTGCTTCTGAAATGTTAGATAAGTTCATCAGACAAAATGTTCTTCGGAAGATATCTTCTTCTGAAGAGTACCTTCAGAATATTAAGTTTCCAAAGTTAATGTATCGAAAGAGTATTACTTCAGAAGGTAATTTAACTTCTGAAGTGTGAGAACTGCCGAATAAAAAAAATAATGCTTCCGAAGACTTAATCTATCTTCTGCTGAGTAGTTACTCATCAGAAGATAAGTTAAGTTTACCTTCCGAAGAATTATTTATTCCATATTAGAACATTTATTCAAAGTTAATCATCCCAATGGATGTTATTAAGTACCTGAATCTTCCTTCATCAAATGCTTTAGTGAAGAGATCAGCCAGATTGTGTTCAGTATCAACTTTGACTAGATGAATTAACTTTTTCTCAGCACAATTTCTGATGAAGTGATATCTTATGTCAATGTGTTTGGTCTTGGAATGTTTGACAGGATTGTTAGTGATGGAGATTGCACTTGAGTTGTCTATCTGAATAGGAGTGTTGACCAGATCTATTCCATAATCTTTCATCTGATTTTGAATCCAGATAACTTGTGCACAGCAGCTAGAAGCAGCTATGTATTATGCCTCTGCAGTAGAGGTAGATACACATGACTGTTTCTTGCATTGCCAAAACACAATCCTGGGTCCAAGGATTTGACATCCTCCTGATGTTGATTTCTTGCTGATGTTGCAACCTCCATAATCACTGTCAGTGTAAGCCATGAACTGAAAATCTTCATTTCTAGGATACCATAATCCTAAGCTTAGTGCTCCTTTGAGATATCTAAAAATTCTTTCAACAGCCAGCATATGTGAGACTTTGGGATTGGCCTGAAATCTTGCACACACATAAGTTGCAAACATGATATCTGGCCTGCTTGCTGTGAGATACATCAAAGAGCCTATCATTTCCCTATACTGGTGTTGATCAACATCCTCCCCCTCAAGATCAGGGCTAAGAGATGTTGTCTTGTACATAGGAGTTCCCAGTGCTTTGCAATCAGACAGCTTGAATCTTTCAAGAATGTCCTTGACATATTTTGATTGATTAATAAAAATCCCTGTATGAGTTTGTTTCACTTGTAGTCCAAGAAAGAAGGTGAGTTCTCCCATTGAACTCATTTCAAACTTGGATTTCATCAGTGATTCAAAGTCCTTGCAGAGAGATTCATTAGTTGAACCAAAGATAATATCATCAACATAGATTTGTACTAGCATGATATGTTGATTGGACTTCTTGAAAAAGAGAGTTTTATCAATTGTTCCTCTCTTGAAATTGTTAGACAGTAGAAAGGAAGACAAAGTTTCGTACCATTTTCTGGGAGCTTGATGCAGCCCATAGAGAGCTTTATCAAGCTTACAGGCATGATCAGGAAACTTTGGATCTTCAAATCCTGGAGGTTGACACACATAAACCTCCTCATCAATCTTTCCATAGAGAAAGGCACTTTTTACATCCATTTGAAACACTTTGAAGTTCTTGGCAGCTGCAAATGCTAAGAAAATTCTGATGGCTTCAATTCTTGCAACTGGAGCAAAAACTTCATCATAGTCTATGCCTTCCTCCTGAGTATATCCCTGAACAACCAGTCTTGCTTTGTTTTTGATGACAACACCTTTGTCATCTTTCTTGTATTTGAACACCCATTTGGTTCCAATTGCATACTTACCTTTAGGTAAAGGACAGGTCTTCCATACTCCTTGTCTTTCAAATTGAAGAAGCTCCTCCTGCATGGCTTCTACCCAACTGTTGTCTTTCAATGCCTCAGCAACCTTCTTTGGTTCTATTTGGGATAGAAAGCATGAGAACAAACAAACGTTTGCTTCGTGCATAGAGCTTCTAGTTCTCACTCCTACTTCAACATTTCCAATAATGTTCTCAACTGGATGAGTGTTGTGAATTCGAGTTCTTGGAATCACATCCAATTGAGAAGCCTCATCCAAATTGATTGACTCAAGGTTAGGAAGTACTACCTGATGTGTGTTTGACTTTCATGTTCGTTAACAGTTTAAAGTTGCGTTTTTATGGTCATTTTATGTGGAATGATGATCCTTTGATATACAATTGTGAATTGCAGGTAAAAACGCATTAGATGGATACCCGAGGGTGTTAACGAGGCGAAAAGAAGCGCTAACGGATCAGAAACTATCGAGAAAAGCTCAAAACTTCGGAAGCGCATATCTTGAGCTAGAGGAAGAGTTACGGAAGCCATAATATATGAAAACCGAGTTTCTCGACGAGACGAAGCCGTTGATGAAGTCAGACTGGGCGTAGGCTACGCCCAGGTCAGCGTAGGCTACGCCCAAAATTTCAGCGTTGACAGAAATTTGGCACCGTTCAGTTTGGCCCAGCGTAGGCTACGCCCAAAACGCGGAAAACGAGTTTTTAACCCTATTTTGCCTATTTTCAAGCCACAATCCATCTAAGTCGAAAGTTAAGGTTTTTGGGGCCAATTTGGGACGATTTTAGGCAGTTTTTGAGTGGATCCAACCCTCCAACTCAAGATTCAATCCAAGAATTCATCAATGAAATCAACAATCGAAGATCAAATCGCGATGATGCAAGGCTAGTTTCTTCGTAATTGCTTCCGGTTGATTAGGGTTGTAAGTGAAACAATGTTTGAATGTTGAATCTAGGTTTTTGATTGTAAACTTGATATGATTTTTTTTGGTTGATTTAAACAATAAAGTTATGTTTTCGTATTGTCGCGTTACCATCAGTGATTCGGTTTTCTTGCATTGTTTACTCATTGGTAGTCGTGTGATGTGTTGCATATGTCTATTGGTAATTTTGTGAATGAGCAAGTCTTAAACGTTCGTTCCATCTTTATCACTTTAATCGAATTGATTGACAACATTAAGTTTATATGATTTCAACCTAGCTTTAATGTACATTCATTGTGGATCTTGCAACCTAAAAACCGGAAGTTATTACCTTTTTCATTAATTGTTTTCAAATCAAAAGTTAAAGTTTGTTTCTTTCACACGATTCTCTTAATTCAATTTAATCAAGTTTTCATTTTTCTTAGATTAATTAGTTTGTAATGACAATTAGCACTTTCCACTGATTCCCTGTGGAGACGACCTTACTTACCATACTATAGTCAAAGGTAGCTAAGTTCTTATTTATAAATTGTTTTTGATTGACCTACGACACATCATCCAAAATGGCGCCGTTGCCGGGGAATCAACGCGCAAAGTGCTAATTTAATTAGTTTAACTTTAGTTTAAGTATAATTTTTGTTTGTATTTGCTTTTCAAAAGCATAAAAATACAAAAAGATTTGATTTTTTTTCTATTTTTTACTTTGTTTTGTTTGTTGTTCAGAATTGCACAAGGTATTTTTTTTTGTTTGTGGTATGCATGTAATTTTTGCAAGCATTGTAGAATCTCCAGAATTTTAACATCATCATGAATTGGGATGTTGATGATGATCCATGTATGTGTTGCGGGAGTAAATTCCATTGGATAGAAGATTGTCCTGTGTTCTTAAGAAGATATGAAGCATATCAGGAATGTGAAAGTGATATCTTTAAAAGGCAAGCGTACATGGGAAATTATGAGGATGATGTTGATTCATTCTCATCTTATCTGAACTATGAACCACATTCACCTTGCCCACAAGAATACTACCAATCAAACGATGGTTACCAAGGATATTCTTATCAACATAAGTATGAATCTGAGGTGGAAACCAACAGTTGCAACTTAAGGCAAGATTGGGAATACAACAATTATGAACTGGATATTGAACCAAGCTTAAGTTACAATGAGGAATATGACTACGACTACTCTCATTCGGCATACAAGGGTACTCAAGATTACGATCATGGTAATTATCATAGGGGTTATTACAATCAAAATGGTTACCAACAAAGACAACGACAATGGTTTTCAAGAAGTTACCATCAACAAATTCAACAACAACATCCTAGTAATCAAGAAAATGGGTCCTTTGGTGGTAAATTGGAAAATCTCCAACGTTGTTCTATCTTGGAAGCACTAAAAGAAATGAAAAAGGAGAATGATATCAGAGACGAAACCATAGGTGCACTGTTTAAAAAGGTTGTACAGCTAGCCGAGGAAGTGGTACGAATAAAATCACTAGATACAACTGTTGATAATATTATCACTTCAATTCTCCCAGTTTTTAAAGAAGTGGCACTGACACAGGTCGTGTTTGATGAGGAAGTAAATGATATTACTGACCTTGTGGAGCAAGATAGGGGATGCATAAATCAGATTGAAAACATACCACCTCATGTGAAACAATTCAATAAGACACCCTTAGCTTATCCAAACCAATCTCCTAGAGCTACCATTCAAATAAACATAGTTGAGAATGATGGTTTAGGTTCAAAGAAAAAGAATGTAACAAGGGAGGACTTGAGATACTGTATTCAAAAGAAGGTCCATATTGATTCAGCATATGTGTCGATTATGAAGAAAGAAACATGGACATGGCCTGTCGAGTACCGAGCATACAGTGGAAACTCAGCAGGAAAATGTGCATTGATACCATCTTATGGTTATTTAACATACACATTATTCATTAGAGCAGAAATATGGATACGAGGCATTGATCATCGAGCCTATGTTGGTAACTCGGAAGGAAAGGGTTCAATTCAACCACCATAAATAATAAATGAGGTATGGTCTGGCTGAAGACCTAAAACTTAGCGCTTTCTGGGAGGCAACCCAACGAACTTTGTGGGTGTGTTCATTAGAAACCCTCACGAGACTTAACTCGTCCACTCGGGCCTATCGAGGGGTTTAAAAGGCTTGTTGCATATGCTAAATGCAACCGTGATTCCTACGAAAGTGAGTTAGGTTTTGCTTGTTTTATCTTGTTTTCTTTGTTTTTTTTTTGTTTTATGTGTTTTTATAGGTTATTTATCTCATTCAAGCATCTAAGTGTGAGGAAGAGCAATGAACTTTCAGGTTGATATATTCATCATGTGCCTCGGGATGAAGCAATAAAATCCAAGGGTTGCCAATCATGTGTGCATAACTTATCAGGTCCACGTGCTCTTTTCATGCTTTCATAATTGTTTGTTTGGACTATGTTTGACAATTATTGCTTGTGTTTGCTTGGTGATGTACTGTTTGAATTGTTGAATGATGGTGGTAAGAAATTTAAGGTTGAAGTGGAGTGTAAAGGAAATCTGAATGGGGCATATGGGTAAGTCATCACATCATACTCATTTCACACTCATAATTAGTGAAAAAATTACATTGGGGACAATGTAAGGTTTAAGTGTGGGGATGAGGGAAACTTTGAAAAATTTTAAAAATTGTTCCAAAAGAGGTTTTTTTGTGCACGAAAAACAAATTTTTCTCAAAGAAAATTGTGAATGCGTCTTTAACCGGTGTATATGTGTAACTTCCTAATTATGCCTAGTTCTTTAAATTGTGGAATAAAGTTTTCTTAGCAAGTTGTATGAAAATTTGGTAGGCAAGTCTCAATTAAGGATACAAGGCTAGATAATGGATAAACATGCATGCTTTATATCCGAAACCCGTTACCACCGTTTTTGTGAGAATTTGAGCCTATGTGGAGCATGAAATAGATGTAGAATTGAATGTTCATTTTCTTTTGATGTGTGATTACCATAATGGTGTTGTCATTTCAGAACTTGCATAGTTAATACATGTTAAAACCATGAGCCAAAGTGTGCACAAAAGTGACAGAGGCGTTAGGATAACCCTTTGTTTTAGCCTTGTGTTTTTATTTCACCAACCCTTAAAAAAAATTTCCCTAGTTGCCCTTTTTGAGCCAATTACCCATTCATTTGTTGAACCATACCCATTCCATTAGAAAAAAATCAGCCTTTATAGCCATTTTAGTTTAGACCCATGTGGTGAATCCAAGTTAAGTAGTGTTTATGTGTAGAAAAAAAATGAAAAGAAAGAAAAAAAAAATTGTTCATAGTGATGTTAGTAGTGTTTACAAATAAAAAGTAATTCAATAAGGGTACAACTTACCCTAGTGATTATGTGTAGTAGTTGTTTGTGTGAACTTAACTTGGATTTTGCCTGTTTTAGCCACTTACATTCCTGTTCCATACCTTATCCTTAGCCAACATTACAACCTTGAAAGACCTATTGATTTGTGTATACTTTGTGCATAATGGTGGAAATTTGATTACTTTGCAAGCTTATGATAATGATGCATTATTAGTGGATTGAGAGTTCAGAAATACTAGTGCATCATTGCTAGTTCAGATACAAAATCGAGTGGAGTGTTCATTGTGAGAGGTGTGAATATGTGCATGTGAACCATTTGAAGCTAAGTGTCCTTGATTAGAGATTTTCTTGTCGAATTTGTAATATTGCTTGTTGGGATGTAAATCTATTGCATGTTGTAAGTCTTGAGAATTAGGTGTGGTTTTGAAGTTTTGCTATTAACCGGTAATGAGATGTTTAAGCGATTGTTTTTGTTGAACTAATTGTTATCGTGTGTAAAGGACTTTGCTTGGGACAAGCAAAACATAAGTGTGGGGATGTGATGTGTGTTTGACTTTCATGTTCGTTAATAGTTTAAAGTTGCGTTTTTATGGGCATTTTATGTGGAATGATGATACTTTGATATACAATTGTGAATTGCAGGTAAAAACGCATTAGATGGATACCCGAGGGTGTTAACGAGGCAAAAAGAAGCACAAATGGATCAGAAACTGTCGAGAAAAGCTCAAAACTTCGGAAGCGCATATCTTGAGCTAGAGGAAGAGTTACGGAAGCCATAATATATGAAAACCGAGTTTCTCGACGACACGAAGCCGTTGGTGAAGTCAGACTGGGTGTAGGCTACGCCCAGGTCAGCGTAGGCTACGCCCGAGCGTAGGCTACGCCCAAAATTTCAGCGTTGACAGAAATTTGGCACCGTTCAGTTTGGCCCAGCGTAGGCTACGCCCAAAACGAGTTTTTAACCCTATTTTGCCTATTTTCAAGCCACAATCCATCTAAGTCGAAAGTTAAGGTTTTTGGGGCCAATTTGGGACGATTTTGGGCAGTTTTTTAGTGGATCCAACCCTCCAAGTCAAGATTCAATCCAAGAATTCATCAATGGAATCAACAATCGATGATCAAATCGCGATGATGCAAGGCTAGTTTCTTCGTAATCGCTTCCGGTTGATTAGGGTTGTAAGTGAAACAATGTTTGAATGTTGAATCTAGGTTTTTGATTGTAAACTTGATATGATTTCTTTTTGGTTGATTTAAACAATAAAGTTATGTTTTCGTATTGTCGCGTTACCATCAGTGATTCGGTTTTCTTGCATCGTTTACTCATTGGTAGTCGTGTGATGTGTTGCATATGTCTATTGGTAATTTTGTGAATGAGCAAGTCTTAAACGTTCGTTCCATCTTTATCACTTTAATCGAATTGATTGACAACATTAAGTTTATATGATTTCAACCTAGCTTTAATGTACATTCATTGTGGATCTTGCAACCTAAAAACCGGAAGTTATTACCTTTTTCATTAATTGTTTTCAAATCAAAAGTTAAAGTTTGTTTCTTTCTCACGATTCTCTTAATTCAATTTAATCAAGTTTTCATTTTTCTTAGATTAATTAGTTTGTAATGACAATTAGCACTTTCCACTGATTCCCTGTGGAGACGACCTTACTTACCCTTGCTATAGTCAAAGGTAGCTAAGTTCTTATTTATAAATTGTTTTTGATTGACCTACGACACATCGATCACTACCTCAAGCTGAATTTCTGGCATATCTTGTGGATTCTGAACTTGGACTGTGGTGGGTTGGTTTTCCCTGGGAAAAGTAGTTTCCAGAGTGTTTGCCTCTGCTGAAGGACTACCTACTTCTTCTTGATGTTGTAAACCAGAAGTAGATTCAATTGAGGGACCTGCCTGAGATGTGTTAATTGTCTCAGGCTGTGACACACCATTTTGTGCTGAAGAGGATTCTGCCAAGATTTGTCTTGAGGCTATTGGCAGTTCAACACGAAAGTCATCTTCTCTTGTGCATTTGGAGGTATCTGTGGTAGCTGACTGTGAAACTGGAATATACTCTTTCACCAGATTAAATACAAATGTAAAGCTATCAAGATCAAATAACCAATCAGGGCCTGTTCCAGGTTTATTGAGAGTATGTTCATTGAACTGAACATTTGCAGACTCTTCAATAATTCTGGAGGCTATACTCTATAAGCCTTAGCATGTAAAGAGTACCCAACAAAGTAGCCCTCTGCTGATATCTCAGCAAACATGGCTAAATGATCTTTAGTATTCAAGATGGTGCATTGACATCCAAATGGTTTGAGAAACCCAATAAATGGTTTTCTCTTTTGCCAAATTTCATAAGGAGTCGTACCATGGGTCTTAACTACCAATACTCTGTTTTGGACATAACAGGCAGTGTTGACTGCTTCTGCCCAAAAAGTTATTTTAAGTTTGGCATCAGACAACATGGTCCTTGCAGCCTCAATTAGTGTCCTACTCCTTCTCTCAGCAACACCATTTTGTTGTGGAGTCCTAGGAGCACTAAATTGTCTTATGATACCTTTAGATTCACAAAAAGAATTTAGAACATAATTCTTGAATTCTGTTCCTTGATCTGACCTAATTATTTTTACATGGTGGTCACTTTCATTCTCCACCCCAAGTATGAATGACTTTAGGATCTCAGCAGTTTCATCCTTGGTATTTAAGAAAAATACCCAGGTATACCGAGAGAAATCATCAGTGATCACCAAGCAATATGATTTTCTACCAAGACTTTTAACACTTGTGGGGCCAAACAAGTCCATGTGCAGTAAATGTAGGACTATTGTGATGGAATTTATCTCTTTGGCATGATGAGATGATTTATGCTGCTTGCCTTTCAAGCATGCAACACATTTATCAACACAAATGAATTCTTTTGTTGGTAAACTAGTTACTAAGTTATTTTTGACAAGTTTATTCATATTTTTGAGATTTACATGACAAAGTCTTCTATGCCAAAGAGATGATTCATCAAGTGAAGCGTTTGAGACAAAGCAACTTATGTTACTAAGTGGTGTAGCTGTGCTGATGTCAAGCATGTACATGTTATTTCTTCTTGGAGCCCTGAGCAAAATTTGATCATTTGGAATAGCAAATCCTGGCTTTAAAACAATACATTCATGCTCAGTAAACAACATGTTGTGCTTTTGATCACACACCTGTGATACACTAAGTAAATTGTAGTTAAGTTCTTTAACAAAGTTCACATTCTCAAAACTTACACGCCCATTTGAAATAGATCCTCTGCCTGTGATATACCCTCCTACTGGATCTCCACCGAATGCAACAGACCCTCCAAAGAATGGTTCGTAGTTATGAAGGTGAGTCTTGTTGCCTGTCATGTGCCTGGAGAAGCCACTATCCACTATCCAAAGATTACTTCTTGCATCATGCTGCTCCTGCACATAACAAATTCGGTTAGTGTCTTTTGGGAACCCAAGCCATAGTGGTCTTGGGTTTGCCTTCTGCATTATAGTAAGTAAAACGTTTTAAATGCATGTTAGGTAGAACAGATGATGCACTGGTTGATGAGGTCAACGGTGGTTCAGATTCTTTTCTTGTCCAGGTCATGTTACCCTTTCTGGTAGACATAAAAGGGTTTGGCTTCTTCATTCTCTCATCGGAAGTACTTTTGTGGCATGCTTCCGATGACCTTCTAGGAGATGGTCTTGTCTTCTGATTATGTAGTGATGATCTGGGTAGAGCTTCCGAAGACTTATAATGCTTTCCTTTTCTTTTCTCATCGGAAGCAGGTGCAGCCTCCGATGATTTCTTCTGACTCTTTAATTTTCTTTTCTCTGAGACACCTTGGTTATCTTCCGATAAAGAGAATGACTGTCTAAAGTGTCTGTATGATGGTTTTGATATGGGTTGACTGCGTCTACTTGGATTATAGAGACAGTCAGCAGCAAAGTGATCAGGATCTCCACAAATTAGACAATTTATGAGCTGTTGCCTTTCTACCTGAGAAACCTTGTCTTTGGGACCAGATTTAAGGTTTGATTTTGATGGTCCATTACCCTTCTTTCTATTGTGCACTGGAGGATTGCTCAAATAGTTATTTTGTTTTGAATTTTGAGAATTTGTTGTATTTTCCTCAAAAGAGATGGTGCCTTTGTCATGTTTAGTGGATTATTTTGGTTTTACAAAAACGGTTGTATTGATTTGTTTTGATTTATGGTTTTTTCTTTTAGAAACTGTTTTGGTTTTTATTTCTGGCACCACCACCTCTTCCTCTGTGGTATCCTCAGCAGAAGTGTTATCAGACACTTCTGATTCACTATCCACCATGTGGACTCCAAGTTCCTCATCAAACACAAGTTTGATTTCAGGTTTGCACCTAACTTCTACTTGTGGAGTATATTCAACTGGTGGTTCCACACTGTTATATCCCAACCCAGTGGTTTTCCCTTTAGCTAGATCAGAAATGCTATTCATTTTCAACATTTTTTCGAATTTCTCACCGTGACTGAGAAATTTATCCCTGTATGATTCAGCTAGTACAAGTTCAGTCTTAGCAGTTGTTAATCTTTTTAAAAGATCATTTATTTGACAAATGTAGTTAGTCTCTTCATGTTTGAGACTGGATACTGCTTTTTCCAATGTTTCAATCTTTTCTTTATAATCTTTTTCAGCTTTGTAAAATTCTGCTTTGACAACTTGTATTGACTCAAGTTCATTACATACTTGTTCATTAACTCTTTTATAAGCATTTAATTTCTCTAAGCATTTAGGTGTACACACATTATCTGTTACCTTAGATGATGAGCTGGCATCATTTGCCATGAAGGCATTGTTTGAGATTGATGCATCTTCTGCTTGAAAACTCCAGTCTGAAAAATCATGATGTTCAGCAACATTTGCATTGATGGTTTGATTTGTTGCTTGCTGGTTGATTTGCATTTCTCCTGTTGTTGGCTGATTTCTTGGTGCTTTGCATTCTTTTGCAAAGTGCCTAAACTGCTGACAGTTGTAGCATCTGATTTTGGATTTATCCAGTCCAAAACCGGTCTTCATGTTATGTTTCTTAAATTGCCTCCCTGTTCTCTGATAAAATTTCTTTGCTCTGAAAGAGAGCATGGCCATCTGATAATTGATGTCCATCTCTTCTAAATCATCAGCAGGAATTCCTTCCAGATCTTCTTGACATAACTGAAAATAGTTTGTTTCTTCAGTTAATAAAGCTCCTGGGCCAGGAGTAACCAAAGGAACAGATTGTGCAAAGGGATTGTTATTTGAACTTGATGGTGTGGGTACTTCAGAATATGAGATGTTGGGTTGGCTTGGTTGTGCAGTTGAATGAAACACAGGCTGATAACTCTGAAAGGATAAATTTTGAG
Organism: Mikania micrantha; assembly: GCA_009363875.1. NCBI lineage: Eukaryota > Viridiplantae > Streptophyta > Magnoliopsida > Asterales > Asteraceae > Mikania > Mikania micrantha. Next base: position 28,458,561 of record CM018690.1, on the reverse strand, counting down.
CAGGAGCATACAATGCAGTTGATCCTGAAGGAAATACAGTTGATGTTTTTGATTCCTGAGAGTCAATCTCCATTTGATATGCACTTAAGATAGATACCAAATAATTCTCCAAGAGTCGGTGTCTTCAAGTTTTCAGTTCTTCTTATGGTGACTGAATAGATGTTCCAGGCCTTTGGAAAAGATCTCAGAAATTTTCTGAGCACATCTTGATTATCCAGCGTTACCCCTGCAGTGGTTAGCTCATCTACAAGTTGGACATACCTTAGGTACTGAGAAGACATGTTCTCATTGTTTTCATGGCAGAAGTTTTCAAACTTCTGTTTCAGCATATCCTTCTTGTTTACTTTGACATCATCCGAACCTTCATACATCTGCTGCAGAGAATTCCACAACTCTTTAGCTGATTTGCATTTCTTGAATGCGTGTATAATAGAGTTGGGGATTGACATCTGGATAAGCCACAAAGCCTTTGAATCCACTTCCATCCTCTTATAATCCTCATCTGAATACATGGATGGATCCTTTGGTACAGCAGCTCCACCGGCTCCAGCAGCAGCAATTGTAGGAATGTAGGGACCTTCAAGAGCAGACTTCCAGAGTTTGAAGTCTTTGATTCCTGATGAACCCTTCCATTCTGACTTTCCACGTATCAAAGTCTTCAGGGGTGAACATCGGTGGCTTGTTGAGTGTCCCATTTTCTGTATCATGCTTGTTTAATGCGGCCATTTGAACAAACAACAGATTATGAGATTCGTAGTAGTAAGATGTAAGAAGATATACAACTTGTAACTTAAGGATGATTAGTCACTTAAGCTTAAGAGCCAATGCTCTGATACCACTTGTTGGATCGGTTTGTTTAATTCAAACAACACACAAACAGGATCTTCTCACAATCGATCTAATAGACGCGGAATATCTATTAGAAGGATCTTACAAACACTTAAGAATGAACAAATAATCATTGAATAATCAGTAAGAACACAAGAGTTAATTCAAGCTCAAAGATATATTTCTCTCAAAGTATAACAAGTGTACAACGAACAAGCACCTACTTAGTTGGTTTACAATGAGAGGTTATATAGCCAATGCTAAAACCGTATACACGTAGGAATACAAATTGTGTATACTAGACAAGTACATAAAGTAAAGCTTATTCTAGTATGAGGAGTGTCTTAACAGGCTAAGACACTCAATTACAATTATTACAAATATAGACATTGACTTAAACAAAGACTAGCTGGATACACAAAGCATTTAATGTTGATGATCTTCAAAGCTTCAGATAATCTTTTGCATTTAATGCTGATAAAGGAAAGTAAGGTGTTGTCTGACTTTAGATATGTTCTTTTCGTATTTAATCAGACCAGCATGTCTTGTGTCAGTCCCTTTTGTACTATGAAAGTAATCAGCTACAGTCTATGTCAGAGGATAAACCTCGGAAGTCTTTGTCTTTGTCTTTGGTGCGAAAGAATATTCCTCGGAAGCTTTATGTCTTCGGAAGCTTTTAAGTCTTCTGAAACTTTAATACCTTTAAGTGTTATTCTTCCGAAGCAGTTGTCTTGTATAACCTTCGGCAGGAACAAGTTATCCTTCGGAAGCAATGCTGCTTCCGAAGAACCACTTCTTCCTTCCGAAGGCTTTTAGTCATTGAAGCTCCTATACTAAGACAAAATAAGAAGTTTGGTGAGCATCAGCCTTTATTAGTCTTTACAATTGTCGTATAGACATTGGGTTGATTGTCTAGGTTTTATTTTTTATTTTATCATATTCAGCCCTTTGTTGGTCTCTTTTAGTGAAATTTCCTCATGTTGACGGTAAGACCTGTCGGTGAGTGGCGCCTAATAGTGGCGTTTACCATGTTTTAGTGAAATTACATGTTTTACAAACTAAAAAAAAGGCAAGAGTAATGTAATTAATATTTTATGTACACAAAGCAAACATTTTTTTGAATTAAAAAAACATAAGGAAATTTAGTTTTTATATTGGAATGTTTTATGTTATTTGTGTCCTTTGTAATTAAAACTTGTATATGGTTGTTCTAGCGCATGTAGTTAGTTTTAATACAAAAACCGCTCCATAAACTCAATTTGATCTCCTTATAAAAAGCCCCATGTTTTTTTCAAAATAATTTTTAGAATAAGCTAACTAGAAGCTGAAATAACCCCACCAAACACTAAACATCCTTCTCTAAAAAAATATCGCTAACAACGACCTAAATGATGCTTCGAAATTACGTAAAAAGATTCCCCTAAGTTTATATATTTGACACACTTGTAAACGAATTAACTCAACTCTTTAATTACTCGAAATTGATCGATTCAGTAAAACGCTTGATCATGCCTAGCCTGGACAAGCTCGAGTCCAAGTTATAGCCCTGAAATATTACTTGTTTAACTATTGAGCTTGAGCTTGAGTTTTTAATAAGCCTTTATTTGTATAATTTATATTTAAGAGTAAATTACGGTTTTGGCTCATTTGTTTTAAATGTTTTAACTATTTCAACATAGAATGAAATTTTCTATCAATGCAACAGTTGTTGTTTAAACAACTAACGGTTTTGAACCCCAAACCTAACTAGTATAACAATTTTGGCCCCTAAACATAACTGTGGTTCGGGAAATACGTAAGTTGTTTAAACCACATGGGCTAAATTGATAAAATATTATATTTTGGATTAAAATAGTTAAAATACTTAAAATACTCATGGTACAAAAACGTAATTTACTCTATATTTAATATAATAAATATAGATTTATTTAAATATTTATATACATATTTACACACACATATTTATAAAAAAAAAATAATTTATATGCATACATATATACACACACATATATATGAAATGTATGATTATAGATAAATATAATATTATTTTTTAAAATATATAAATTAAATAATTAAATATAAAAGAGACTAGTCATGCAAGCTAAAGCTTGAAATTTTTTTAATAAGCCAACCTTAAGTTCAAGTTATTTTAAGTCAAAATAAGTTGAGCTCCGGCTTGACTTTGCTAAGCTTAGCTCATTTAAACCATTAATTTTAATTTATATTATCTTTCTAGAGAAACGTATATAGTTTTTTTTTCTGTGAGTTTATTACAAGAATAAAATAGAAGTTAATGTGCCATGTTTCAAAATTGAACCAGTTTGTCAACATTTGACCTAGCTTGGACATCATCAATATGACAACCCCATGCCCCTCTCCCAATGGTCCCAATACTATTTCTAGCATGTCCTCTTGTTTTGGTATCCAAGCCTTAGGATCAAAATTAACACACACATTTTATTAATTTTCGTCCAAATACAAAACATATCTGTTTAAATATTGTAATTACCATGAAACATTAGTTTTTTTCAACTTATATAACCTATTAAATATCAGTTGTATTGTTGTTGTATTAATGTATGTAACATAAATTATAATCTTAGAAACATTTACATATTTCTCATTTCTAACCTGCAAAATTACATGTTTTCTTAAATCATGCTTTTAAAACATTGTATATTATGCATTAAAAATTTATATCTTGGGTAGTATGTAATTTTTAAAGTTAAGAAAAGTAAATATGCAATTCTTCCTATAATCTTCAAAGAAATATGAAACATTTTAGTTTGAGAAAGAAATAAAGAAAAAGTAAACGCTCTATTTTATTAGTAGTGGGTTTAATTTGCTTTAACTTAAATTAAAACTTGTATTTAAAAACAAGATAACTCTTTTTATAATTCTACATCAGACATTCACACACAGACACATTATTAGATCTTTCTTGTCAAGAGAGCCTTGGTGGGGGAAGATGATCAATAATTGTTTTATAATTTATAGTAACTAAATGAGAATTAACGATCATTTAATTAAATATATAAATTGTAACACACATATTGTGTCATTATTTTTTTTAAAAGATAAATCTATTTTACCCAATGTTTTAAAAACCGGTTCGACCGGTTCAACCGCCTGCCGGTTACTAATCAGGTACGTAACCATCCGGTATTATGCAGGTTCCTTCGATCAATCGTGCCAGCGGTTTAATCCGGTTTTACCGGTATTTCCGGGTTCAAAAAAACACAAAATTTCGGTTTTTAAGCGATTTTCGGCTTTTAAGCGATCGTGAACTTGATGTGTTTAACACGCCAATGTTATAATCCTATTATGCACTTTTATTTAAAAAAAATTATTAAAATTTGAGTACTTTTAGATTCTTTTGGATGAATTTGAGTACGTTTTAAATTGTTTTTGGATGAATTTGTATACTTTTTGGAAATTTATTTGAGTATAAGTTGTATTTCTATAGAATTATATGTTAATTAGTGTGTCCAGTTGAACCATCCGGTACAACCCGTTTCAACCGGTTGAAGCATTTTTGAGTCAAATCTGGTGCACCTAAAATATCGGTTTTTAAAACATTGATTTTACTTCTAAATTCTTTCAAACTAAATTATATTATTGTCTAGAATTGAACTCATTTGTTTATGTTATAAAAGATAATGTCTCTAGTCTTACATTAGTAATTGAATCATTATTCAAGTATTTGTATTTGTCTAAGAATAAAACCTACGTTTTCTATCCAAGAGAATAATGCTTATATATATATATCATAAAGCTGGTTCTGAATAACAATTGGATTTTTTTTTCTTTTTAAATATGAATAATTGAGTTTTCAACATTTTCATCATGAGAAAGTGACAACTTCAAAGACAAGTAAATTGAGACTTGCTTCCAGCCTATTGTTATTAAATGTTTTGAGTTCAAATTTATATCAAAACATATTTGTTAAGGCAACGTTAGATGGTTTAACTGACCAGTTAGATAGTTTAACTGATCAGTTATAAGATTACTTCTAAGGTGGGCTCGAACGTATGCCATAAAGTGTCAAATTAAAGACACGGTTAAAATACATTTTTGGTGTCTTCATTCCAAGCCTTGAGAAAAAATAAAAACAAAAAATTAATTGAGACTGATCAACTTCAAAGTTTTAAATTTTCAACTGGCATTATTATCCGTTGAAAACGGCCAACAATTCAACAAATATCAAAAGATAACATTTTAAATAGGGTCTTCCTACACACTCTCAGCAATTAAATTTCACACTTTATATCAGCCTCTTTGAGGCGTATAAGGTTAATTAATAAATTATTAACTGATATTTCTCGGCATTAATGATTGGTCTCGTATACGTTTCGTATAGGCGTATATATCATATACGAGACTAATCATTACCCAATCAATGCGCATCAGAGGGGATTATAAGCCTCGTATTAGCTCATATGATACATAATATTGATGTGGTGTTAAATCAAAAAATATAAGTGTGTAAATAACCATTCCCTTTAAAATATTAGATGTCATTTTGTAAAAAGGGAACTATTATTTCATAAAGGAAAGTACAACTTGCATTAATTGATTCCAAATCTTAGGATTTCATGTCGCTATAATTTTTCTTAAGGTTAACAGAACAACCTTCTAAACAAAGCCTCTTCGATGAGCATGATATTAAATTTACAAAACAAAAAAAATTAAAAAAAAAAACTTTTCGTCTAAACACCCAAATAGTGCTGAACATTTTGGGCGGACTGTTGATAAGCTTTCTCCGATGTCACATTGGGAACAAAGTTCCCACTTGACATCGGAACCGGAAAACCAATCCCACTGACTCGATGGGATCGGTTTTCTCCAACTTTCTCGAGTGTCTGCACTTGATTCTTCAAAAACTTGACATAATGAATCGCTTCATCGAGCATGGAGGCAGTATCCATCTTTGTACCACCCGGTACAAGCCTTTGAAGTATCCGAATCCTCTCACTAATCCTCTCTCTCCGATGCCTCGCAGCCACACTCTGTGGGTCTTTCGATATCTTCACATTCCGACGCTTCGGTGGCTTAACCGATTCCGGGTCAATGTGAATCGGCTGCATCGCCGCGATCCTAAAGATCATCTCCCTCATAGCAGCCATTGAATTCCTCTTCTGCTCAACCTCAACCTCATGATCTCCATCAACGCCTTTTCTCCATCGTGGGCTCGACAAAAGCTGCATCTCACCGCCCACGTTCTGGTTCGGGGATGTGAAGGAAACGGTAGCCGATGGGTCCACAAAGTTTGACTCTTCCATCAAATACGGCATGTTAGGATTGTGGTTGGTTGAGCTGCTAGAGCCTTGATCTGTGAAGTCGGTTGTTGGGTTCTTGTCATCACCATAAACTCCACAGAACCCAGGGAGCTTTTCGAGCTGCATCATCATCATCATGTCTGTTTGGTCCTCAGATATGGACCTCAGAAACTCGATGTCCATTGCAGTATATATAAATCTTTTGTTTTATAGTAACCCTATGAGGGTAAACTAAAGCTAAGAATGAGATAGACTGGAAGTTGTATCAGAATCTTGAACAGAGGGGGAGAGAGAGAGTATTAGGGCAAAGGGAAACGATATTAGATTTGTTGTGAGAACATCTTATCAATACAACAGGACTGTATATATATATACACAACAAGTTGTTATTTTTTATATATTTAAAATATATATTATTTGGGTTTTTATTTTTTTTAGTAAATTACGGTTTTTCCTTATTTGGTTTAAACATTTTAACTATTTCGATGAAAATGAAATTTTATATCAATTTAGTCTATGTGGTTCAAACAATCAACGTTTTTTGCTCCTAACCATAGTTAAATTTTGGGCCTAAACCGTTATAAAAGTTTGGGTTTGAGGGGCCAAAACTGATGGTTGTTGGGCTGAATTGATAGAAAATTCTATCTTGTACCGATATAGTTAAAACAATTAAATCATAGGGCCAAAACCGTATTTTACGCTAAGGATAAGAAATAATAAAAATAAAAGAATTAAAATTCTATTCCATTGACACAAAGTTGGTGAGCTTATCCTTTTTTCTTTATTTTCGCGATCGTTCGATCTCCATTATTGTATTCTCTGTAGTGTATATGTCATATTTTTTTATGAATATCTTATACACGAATAAATGCTATCATTCAATGTTTTTATTTGTTGGACAATGATAATATTTTATACATTATTATGAATATTAAAGCATAAAATACATTTGCGCCTCATTGCATAATAACACGTAAGGTGTTTCATATACATATATTACATACTAGGTTAAATCCCGTGTATTACACGGGTTGAATACTAAAATATTATATACTTTGTAAGAAACTTGTTTTAAATAAAATTTATTTTTTCAGAAGACTTATTTTTGGTAAAAGTTATATTTTTCAATAGGTACATGTTTAAAATATTTCTTTTTTTTTTCAATTTTGAATATTAGAAAAAAAGTCATATTTTGTAAACTTATATTGAATTGTGTTTTTTAATAAATTAATTAGTTTGAATTTATTAAAAACTATTTTTTTAATATGAAAAACATATATAATAGTATTAGTCATATTAGATTTTTAATTATTAAATAAATAAAGATTAATTATCATTTAATATGAGAGATAAATAATTAAATATATAAATAAGTGACATGTGTCACTAATGGTATAAGAATTTGACACATGCCAATGGAAGTCTAGGAAATTGACATGTGTTAAAAATTATGTTTGTTTATTAATATAGAAAGATATTAATTAATGAATGAATTTTATTTATTATACTTTACATATCATATATTTTTTAAAGACGGTTTATAAAAAGATTTAAAATATGACTTATAATATAATCATATAATTAACAAATTTAATAGAATATCATTAATTACACTTTAGTAGAGAAGAGAGCAAAAAGAAAAAAAGATACCGTATAACTATTTAATATATAAGAGAGAAACATGAAAATCAATATTTAGATTATATATTATACTTTACATATAATGCATGTAAATTTTAATATGTTTAATTTTATAAAATATGATATATATTGCGTTTTGTTTGAATGCATATATGGACCTGCATATACATGTATATATGCATATTTTATACTTCGTTAAAAAAATTAAGATAAAGTTTATTAAGTCAAAAGAAGCAAGAGATAAATAAACTATTTTATTAATTTTATATATATGTTTATTAAAGTACTGTTATATTATTGCATTTTTTAATATGGTTTATGTCGCATATTTGAATAAAGAATTACGTTATGATAAAAAAAAAACTTATACACAAAAACAGACATTATATAATTATAATCTTCATATTAATTATACAACACAACTAACAAGCAATAAATCAAATTAATGTAGATGCATGCATGGTATTTCATTATTAGATGATGCTTAAATTAATATTTGTACACAAGTTTTTGAATTTCTTTTATTAGACAAACGAGTAAATTTACATAATTATATTGATGCCATTTTTTGATAACAAATTAAATTAACTCATGCAAAATTCAAAGTTTTATCCGTTTGAAGTGTGAGTTTCCACAAGCATATAGTAAACAAGATATGATATTACATCAACTTTTGATATAATTATGCTAAAGGCTTGCTAATTCTCATGTTCCAACGAAGGCTTCTAATTTTGTAATAAAAAAAAATGCATGCATATAAGCAACAACACAATATACGATAATTAATAACTATTATATTTGAATTTTTAATATTTAGAAAATCATTGATACATAAAGCTGTGTTATACATTAACTTTGACCACATGAAAGTGAAAAAAAATATTTTTATGTTTCCTTATCACTATAACAAAATTACTTCTTTGAAACATCTACCTAGCTATATCACAACGACCAAAAGAGGCATTGTCTCAATGGTACCCAATGATTCTTTCAAATAGAAGGTCATGAGTTCAAATTCCTGCTACAGTGAAAAGGGGTCTGAGGGTGGGGGGGTCAGGAGGTTTTCCAATGGAGTTTCCTTCTGAGATGGTTGTGGTGGCTCAAGAGAGGTCCAGGTAACTAGACCTTGGTGACATGGCCTGGAAACAGTAGGTTCACACGATTTAGACATTCGCCGTTCAAAAAAAAAAAGCTATATCTCAACGATATGTTTTACTCATAAATATCATGGCAATAATCTTGACGTTACGAGAAAAAAAGTTGACATCTTAAATTTCGTTAGGATTGTTCCTTGTCTTCGAAAAATCTCATTGCAAAAGGTGTTTTGTTGAAAACAAATTAACAAAAATACTGTCTTCCCAAAACATGCATGCCATTGGTAAATGGTTGTTAAAATTAAAATAGAACTAATAGAAAATAACTTTGTCCTGTTGACAAGGTAATTAAATTATAAATTATGTTTTTAGTTTATTTTTTTCTAGATTTATTCAAGTCCTTTACAACATCTGTAAATTGATAAACGATAAAAAAACTAACAAAATGATAAATAATTATAATATAAACTATTAAATTTCATATTAGAGTAAAATGTCATTTAGTCCCAATGGTTTGACAAGTTTTGCCGTTTTAGTCCAATAGTTTAAATTTTGACATTTTGGTCATTATGATTTCATTTTATTGTCATTTATGTCCTTGTGATTTGGTAATTTTTGTTATTTTAGTCTAAAAGTTTAAATTTAATTAGAATAAAATGACAATAAAATGAAAACTATAATGACCAAAATTATAATAAAATGAAACCATAATGACCAAAATTGCAAAATTTAAACCGTTGGACTAAAATGACAAAAGTTGACAAACCATATGGACTAAAATGACATTTTACTCTTCATACTATTATCAATTGTATTATAAATCATGTATAAACAAATTAACAAACATTTTAACCTTCATCCTTTTCATTTGTTAACAACATTGATCTCACCCTTTATTTTGTTTCATATTTTTATATTCACTTTACGGATTACCTATTGCATTTCATGCTTTTGTAACTGGGAGTATATTTAAGGCACGTTGGGGACTGAATTTCTAACTTTTCACTCAATAACTCGGCTCCAACCATGCCTATATTACAAACATTGTTGCTCATCAAGCAGCCATATTATGTTTTGATATCTGAACAAAAAAAAAAAAACATGCCAATACCGTTGCATGCTTGGGGTTTGGGCTAAGGTATAGAAAAAGGTTCATAATTGGACTTCACCAGCCGGGAGCCTTAATTCCCTTTATCATCTTTGTTAATGATATGTTATTCTTGTTGATTACTGTAAAGACTAATAAAGGCTGGTGCTCACCAAACTTCTTATTTTGTCTAAGTATAGGAACCTCTTTGAATAAAAACCTTCGGAAGGAAGAAGTGATTCTTCGGAAGCAGCATTGCTTCCGAAGGATAACTGGTTCCTGCCGAAGGTTATACAAGACAACTGCTTCCGAGGAATCCTCACATGCATTGAAGACAAAGACTTCCGAGGAATCCTCTCTTGCATTGAAGAGAAAGACTTCCGAGGTTTATCCTCTGACAAAGACTGTAGCAGCTTACTCTCATAGTACAAAAGGTACTGACACAAGACATGCTGGTCTGAGTAAAGACAAAGACAACATGTAATGAGTCAGATAAAGCGCCTTACCTCTCCCATGCTGCATTAAATGCAAAAGATCATCTGAAGCCTTGAAGATCAACAACATTAAATGTCTTTTGTATTTAATAGTCCTTTGTAAAGTCAATGTCTATTAATGTAATGATCATGACTGAGTGTCTTAGCCTGTTAAGACACTCAACATACTAGAATAAGCTTTACTTTATGTACTTGTCTAGTATACCCAACTTGTATTCCTAGGTGTATACGGTTGTAGCCTCGGCTATATAACCTCCCATTGTATGTTTGCTTAGAAGTGCCAGTACGCTTCTTACTTTGAGAGAAATATATCCTTGACATTGAAATTACTCTTGTGTTCCTATAAGTGTTCAAGGATTATTACTTTGTCATTTTGAGTGCTTGTGAGATTAGTCTAACAGAACATTCCGCATCTGTTAGGTTGTATAAGAAATACTTGTGAAGTGTTGTTTAGATTAAGCAACCCGATCCAACAAGTGGTATCAGAGCTTTGGCTCTTGAACTTGATTGACTAATCATCATCAAGTTACCAATTCTATTTCTTATAAAATCTCATCGTTTTAACACTCATATTTTCTGTGTCTATCAAGATGGCTGCTCTAAACAAACATGATACAGAAAATGGCACTTTCAACAAGCCACCAATGTTCACACCTGAAGACTTCGATACCTGGAAAGTCAGAATGGAAGGGTTCATCAGGAACCAAGACTTCAAACTTTGGAAGTCTGTTCTTGAAGGTCCCTACATTCCTACAGTTGCTGCTGCTGGTGCTGAAGTTGCTGCAGTACCAAAAGATCCATCTATGTACTCAGACGAAGATTACAAGAAGATGGAAGTTGATTCTAAAGCTCTTTGGCTCATTCAGATGTCAATACCGAACTCCATTATACATGCATTCAAGAAATGCAAGTCTGCTCAAGAACTGTGGAATTCCTTGAAGCAGATGTATGAAGGTTAAGAAGATGTCAAAGAAAACAAGAAGGATATGCTGAAACAGAAGTTTGAAAACTTTTGTCAACAAAACAATGAGAATATGTCTTCTCAGTACTTAAGGTATGTCCAACTTGTGGATGAATTAACTACTGCAGGTGTAACTCTTGATAATCAAGATGTGCTCAAAAAATTTCTGAGGTCTCTTCCAAAGGCATGGAATATTTATTCAGTAACAATCAGAAGAACAGAAAACCTGAAAACTCTAACTTTAGGAGAGTTGTTTGGTATTCTCAGTGCCTATCAGATGGAATTAGATGCCCAAGAATCTAAAGTCTCCCACTTACCATCTGGTTCAGCTGCTCTTTATGCACCCATCAATAATCCTCCATACCAAAGCTATCAATCCCTCTACCATTCTACCTCCACACCCACTGTCACATTTCCTGAAACTCCAAATTCATCAAACCCTGTTTCTAACCCAACCCCACTACTAACCTCTGGGCAAGGAGCTTTTATGGCTGAGGAGACCAATTACTTTCATCTGTGTCAAGAAGACTTGGATGGTATTCCTGCAGATGATCTAGAGGAGATGGATATAAACTATCAAATGGCTATGATTTCATACAGGGCAAAGAAGTTTTACCAAAGAACCGGTAGACAGTTCAAAAAGCACAATATGAAGACTGGGTTTGGACTTGACAAATCTAAACTCAAATGCTTTAACTGTCAACAGTTAGGCCACTTTGCCAGAGAATGCAAGTCCACAGGAACTCAGCCGACAACTTCTGGGCAACCACAACAAAGACCATCAAGCTCATCAAACAATGCAAACATTGCTGAACAAGATTTTGCAGACTGGAGCTTTCAAGCTGAGGATGCCTCTATCTCTAACAGTGCTTTGATGGCAAATGACTCATCTTCCTCAAACAAGGTAACTAATAACATGTGCACACCTGAATGCTTAGAAACTCTAACTGTTTATAAAAAGATAAATTCTCAACTCTGTAATGAGCTTGAGTCTTTACAAGTTGTCAAGGCAAATTTCTTTGAGTCTGAAAGAAATTACAAAGAAAAGATTGAAGAAATGGAAAAGACCATTTCAAGTTTAAAACATGAAGATACTAACAAACAGTGTCAAATTAAAAATCTTTTAGAAAGACTAACCACTGCCAAGACTGAACTTGTATTGGCTGAGTCTTACAGAGACAAGTTTCTAAGTCAAGGTGAAAAATATGAAAAACTCTTTAGGATGAGTGATACATCTGAGCTTGTAAGAAAGAAGGGAGTTGGTTTGGGTTATAATAAAATGGAGCCTCCATCTGCATATACTCCTATGGTGGAAATTAGATGTAAACCAGTAACAAATCTTGTGTATGATGATGAGTTAGACATGCACAAGGTAAATCAAAGTGATGATCTTTCTGATACAGACCCAAATAACTCAACATGTTCAGATGAGAGTGATATCCCTATCAAACCAGAAACAACAAAAACAGCTTTAAGAAACAAGAAAAGAACTAATAAAACTAAGAAACATTCAACAGTTTTTGTTAAAGCTAAAAATACAGGGAGTACCTCATCAGATGAATATGTCACTTGTCCATCAGACAAGTCCAAAAGGGGTAGATCAAAGGATAGAAAGGTCAGTTTTTCAGGAAAACAGGCAAATCCTAAAACCAATAAGTCTGTTGGAACATCCAATTCATCACTCTCTGAGAATCAAAGCTCACCCCTCATAAAAAGGGATCAGCAGCAACACTCTCCCAACATTCAAACTATATGTCTGATGTGTGGTGAGAAGAATCACTTTGCTGCTGATTGCTTCTATAATCCAAGAAGCAGAAGTTTCTCAAAATTACAGGGAAGAGGAAGAAAGAATAGTTGGAGTCAGTCATCCACTTCTTCGGAAGAACAGAGAAGAAATTCAGTCAAGAGGGTGTCGGAAGCAAGTACCTCCAATAATAGGAAGAAACAAAATAAAAGGGATTTTGAAAAGAAAGCATCGGAAGCAAAGAAAAAGGAAGCTTCCGATAGAAAAGTAACCTCGGAAGCTCATCAAAGGAATACTTTCAACAAGCAAAAGAAACCATTTTTCTTCGGAAGAAGACCATCGGAAGAAAAGCGAAAAGTAGCTTCCGATCACTATCAAAAGAAACCAAGTCTTCCGACAACTCAAAAGGCAAAACAAGTATGGAAGAAGAAGGAATCAACTGATAAGCCATCACTCCCATCAGAAGCAAGCACATCATCTGTCCCATCTAGGATGAAATCAAAGAAATTTACTTACAATGATGCAAATGGAAAACCCAAGACCACATGGGCTTGGGTTCCCATCAGAAACTAACTCATTTCTGGTCATGTGCAGGGACAGCAGGAATCAAAAGGCAACTTGTGGATAGTTGATAGTGGCTGCTCCAGGCACATGACAGGCAACAAGAACCTCTTGCACAAATATGAACCATTTTTCGGAGGATCTGTTGCTTTTGGAAGCGATCCAGTAGGAGGATACATAACAGGTAGGGGCACAATCACAAATGGTAAGGTAAGCTTTGAGAATGTGCATTTTGTAAAAGAACTTAACTACAATTTACTAAGTGTCTCACAGGTGTGTGATCAAAAGCACAACATGTTGTTTACTGAGCATGAATGCATTGTCCTGAAACCAGGATTTGTGATACCAAATGATCAAATTCTACTCAGAGCTCCTAGAAGAAATAACATGTATATGCTAGATATGAGCACAGCTGCACCTCTTAGTAATATAAGTTGCTTTGTCTCAAAAGCTTCACTTGATGAATCATCTCTTTGGCACAGAAGACTTTGTCATGTAAACCTCAAAAATATGAATAAACTTGTCAGAAATAACTTAGTAACTGGTTTACCAACAAAGGAATTTATCTGTATTGATAAATGTGTTGCATGCTTAAAGGGTAAGCAACATAAGTCATCTCATCATGCCAAAGAGATAAATTCAATTACAACAGTCCTGCATTTACTGCACATGGACTTGTTTGGTCCCACAAGTGTTAAAAGTCTTGGTAGAAAGTCATATTGTTTGGTAATCACTGATGATTTCTCTCGGTATACCTGGGTATTTTTCTTGAATACCAAGGATGAAACTGCTGAGATCCTAAAGTCATTTATACTTAGGGTGGAGAATGAAATTGATCATCATGTAAAAATAATCAGGTCAGATCAGGGAACAGAATTCAAGAATCAGATTTTAAATTCATTTTGTGAATCTAAGGGTATCACAAGACAATTTAGTGCTCCTAGGACTCCACAACAAAATGGTGTTGCTGAGAGAAGGAATAGGACACTAATTGAGGCTGCAAGGACCATGCTGTCAGATGCCAAACTCCCAATAACTTTTTGGGCAGAAGCAGTCAACACTGCCTGTTATGTCCAAAACAGAATATTGGTAGTTAAGTCACATGGTATGACTCCTTATGAAATTTGGCATAAGAGAAAGCCATTCATTGGATTTCTCAAACCATTTGGATGTCAATGCACCATCTTGAATACTAAAGACTACTTAGCCAAGTTTGCTGAGAAATCAGCAGAGGGCTACTTTGTTGGGTACTCTTCAAATGCTAAGGCTTATAGAGTATACATCAAAGCTTCCAGAGTTATTGAAGAGTCTGCAAATGTTCAGTTCAATGAACATACTCTCAATAAACCTGGAACAGGCCCTGATTGGTTGTTTGATCTTGATAGTTTTACATCTGCATTTAATCTGGTGAAAGAGTATGTTCCAGTTTCACAGTCAGCTACCACAAACATCTCCAAAGGCTCAAAAGAAGATGACTTTCGTGTTGAACTGCCAATAGCTTCAAGACAAATCTTGGTAGAATCCACTTCAGCACAAAATAGTATGCCACAATCTGAAACAGTAATTACATCTCAGGCAGGTCCGTCAATTGAATCTACTTCTGAGTTACAACATCTAGAAGAAGTAGGAAGCCATTCAGCAGAGGCAAATACTCAGCAGACCATCATTCCCAGAGAAAACCAACCGTCCACAGTCCAAATTCAGAGTTTAAAAGATCTGCCAGAGATCCAGCTTGAGGTAGTATCGCCTAACCTTGAGTCACTCAACATGGATGAAGCTTCTCAACTGGATGTGATTCCAAAAACTCGAATTCACAACACTCATCCAGTTGAGAACATCATTGGCAATGTAGAGGAAGGTGTAAAAACTAGAAGTTCTATGCATGAAGCAAATGTTTGCTTGTTCTCTTGTTTTCTATCCCAAATAGAACCTAAGAAGGTTGCAGAGGCATTAAAAGATAACAGTTGGGTAGAAGCTATGCAAGAGGAACTTCTTCAGTTTCAAAGACAAGGAGTTTGGAAGACTTGCCCTTTGCCTAAGGGAAAGTATGCCATTGGAACCAAATAGGTGTTCAGAAACAAGAAGGATGACAAAGGTGTTGTCATCAAGAACAAAGCAAGATTGGTTGTTCAGGGATATACTCAAGAGGAAGGCATTGACTATGATGAGGTCTTTGCACCGGTTTCCAGAATTGAAGCTATCAGAATATTTTTGGCATTTGCAGCTGCAAAAGATTTCAAAGTGTTTCAGATGGATGTTAAGAGTGCCTTCCTTTATGGAAAAATTGATGAAGAAGTATATGTGTGTCAACCTCCAGGATTTGAAGATCCAAAGTTTCCTGATCATGTCTGTAAGCTTGATAAGGCTCTTTATGGGTTACACCAAGCTCCCAGAAAATGGTATGAAACTTTATCTTCTTTTCTGTTGGCAAACAACTTCAAGAGAGGAACAATTGATAAAACTCTCTTTTTCAAGAAGTCTAATCAACACATCATGCTAGTTCAAATCTATGTTGATGACATTATCTTTGGTTCTACTAATGAATCTCTCTGCAAGGAATTTGAATCTCTAATGAAATCCAAGTTTGAGATGAGTTCAATGGGAGAACTCACCTTCTTTCTTGGATTACAGGTGAAACAAACTCCTACAGGGATTTTCATTAGTCAATCGAAATATGTCAAGGACATTCTTGAAAAATTCAAGCTTTCTGATTGCAAAGCTCTGGGAACTCCTATGTCCAAAACAACATCTCTTAGCCCTGATCTTGAGGGGGAGGATGTTGATCAGCATCAGTACAGAGCAATGATAGGCTCTTTGATGTATCTCACAGCAAGCAGGCCAGATATTATGTTTGCAACTTGTGTATGTGCAAGATTTCAGGCCAATCCCAAAGTCTCACACATGCTAGCTGTGAAAAGAATCTTTAGATACCTCAAAGGAGCATCAAATCTAGGATTATGGTATCCTAGAAATGAAGACTTTCAGTTCATGGCTTACACTGACAGTGATTATGGAGGGTGCAACATCAGCAAGAAATCCACATCAGGAGGATGCCAATTTCTTGGATCCAGAATTGTGTCTTGGCAATGCAAGAAACAGTCATGTGTTTCTACTTCTACTGCAGAGGCTGAATACATAGCTGCTTCTAGCTGCTGTGCACAAGTCATCTGGATTCAGAATCAGATGAAGGATTATGGAGTAGATCTGTTCAATACTCCTATTCAGATAGACAATTCCAGTGCAATCTCCATCACCAATAATCCTGTCAAGCATTCCAAGACCAAGCACATAGACATCAGATACCATTTCATCAGAGATTGTGCAGAAAAGAAGTTGATTCATTTGGTCAAAGTTGATTCAGAACACAATTTGGCAGATCTCTTCACCAAGGCATTTGATGAAGGAAGATTCAGGTACTTAATAACATCTATTGGGATGATTAACTTTGAATAAATTAACTGAAAAGGAATATATAATCCTTTGGAAGATAAACTTAAATTATCTTCCGATGAGTAACTACTCAGCAGAAGATAGGTTAAGTCTTCGGAAGCATTATTTCTTTCTTAGTCGGAAGATCTCACACTTCAGAAGCTAAATTACCTTCTGAGGTAATACTCTTCCGATACATTATCTTCGGAAGCAAAGGCTTCTCAAGGTACTCTTCAGAAGAAGGTGTCTTCCGAAGAACATTCTACCTGATGAATTATTCAACATTTCAGAAGCACTTGCTTCCGATGTATTAAATTTATACTTCTAAATTATTGCTTCTGATCTTCAGAAGCAGTGCTTCCGATAGTATAAATCTTATTCTTTGGAAGTAAAACTCCTCAGAAAACTTTTTGGTCTAATTCACTCCTTCCGAAAGCCATATCTTCGGAAGCATTTCTGAACTTAATGAAAATTCTACATTTATTATGAAACCAGCTGTCATCGGAAGAGCTTTTTCTGACATCCGGATTTCAAAATTAAATGTGTTTCTATATTTAATGCTGAAATCCGAAGGTATATAAAGGTCTCCCACTCATTAAAATTCTCACAAACTGTTTCACTTTGAACTCTTCTTTTCTTTGATCTCCCAAATTGTGCCCTAAAATCACCAACTGCCATGGCTCTTCTTGCTTTTAAACCTGCTCACAACGTACCAGCGGAGTTATCAGCGGAATATGATGCTGACTTCGCCCCAATAATCTCCTTTCTTCAAAGGAGCAGGTATTTCTTTGCACTAACCGTTCAGCCCTTAGTGTATGAATCTCATCACCAACAGTTTTGGGCATCTTGTTCTGTTTCTTCGTCTCCCAATGGTCGGTCTCTTGTTGCCACCATTGATGCTCATCCTATTGCTATTTCTGTGGAGACCATCTGTCGGCATCTCAAACTACATGATGCCGGTGGAAGGGTCTCATTCACAAAGGATGAAGTAGCATCGACATTTCAGTCGATGGGGTACGAAGGTCCTCTCCCTTCAACAACCTATTTGAAGGGTAGAGTGTCCTACAATTACAAGTACCTCATACATTTGTTCCTACATTGTCTTTCCAATAAAACTGGTGGTTGGGATCAAATACCATCTGACTTAGCTTCGGCTATTCATGGTTTGATCTCCAACAAACTGTTTAATTTTTCTGCTTTTATTTTCAATAATTTGGTTGACAATATTTCGTCACCAAAGAAATTTTGTATGTTTCCCAGGTTTTTGCAACAGATTTTCAATGAGGAATTGGGCACTTTCCTCTCTCTAACTGGGAATACATATAAAATGCCCTTGGTCTCGTCCAAGGTTTTTGTACAACTTAAGAAGAAGGGTGCCCAGTTCTCTGGGAACTTCAATCCCCTTCTTCCCACTATGGTGTCCCATACTTCAGAAGGTGACAGCTCTGTTAACCCCACAGATGCTGAACCCACACCTTCCACTTCTGTTCCTCACCCCATCAAAATCACTTACAAACGCAAACGAAACCATGTGCAACTCTCTACAGTTGTTCAGGCTCCTTCTTCTGAACCCAAAAGGAAAAAGGTTAAAAGAACTGCTCAGGGCACAGTTCTACCTAAGGTGAAAGCCACACCCCTTGTTTGTCCACAGGTTCTTCCTTTGGAACCCGTGGCTGCCCTTAACCAGCCTGCAAGCCCTCAGCTTATGTCACAACACATAACTGAGAATATACAAAGGGATACACCCATAGTTGAGTCTGCTTCTCATGAAGCTACTCCCTTAGATCAGAGACTGTCTCCCAGGTCTCCAGGTTCTTATCACCCAGATATGCCCCCCTCCCATACTATTACCCCGGCTCTTGGAACTTCTGCCGTACCTGTGGAGGAACCACTCTCTCCCACTACCCAAACTTTAATGAGAGTGGTGACACAGTTACAGGCAAGGTTTCCTGACCCAGAGCCTATTATATCAGAGGTTGGCCCCAGTAGTTTTGAAGGGGTCAATGCAGGTGAGGCTGCCACTACTGTTGAACTTAATCAAGATCCACAGGACAGTGGTACAGGCACTAGGACCTCACCTGCGGCAACCTATGTCGGGGAGGACTTCTTTGAAGTTCTTCTCAATGAAGGGAATCCAGGGTGCCAAGAAACCACATCTAGTGGTGGAGGTGCAGGAGCTCGGCTCAGTACTCCATCGCCCCATGACTCTACTCCGGTAGAAGAGGGCACAACCACACAGGAATTGACGGCTAAAATCACTTCCCTCCAAGCCAGGGTAGCTCAGTTAGAAGCTGAGGTGGCTACCCTGCGGCTTGAGATCCAGACCAAAGAATCAACCATTCTGGATCTCAAGAGGCGTCCACCTGTTATTCTACATCCTTTTCATCCTGATCCTGCTACTTCCACTTTCACTTCCCTTGATGCTACCAAAAAGGGGGAGAATGTACCAACTGCAGGGTCAGGATCAGAAGCAAGAGAAGAGGAGGGTGCACAGGAAGTTACTCCATCCATAGTCACTTTGACTGCTGAATGGGATGACTTCTTGGGTACTTATTTTCAAGATTCTTCTTCTACTTCCTCTTCTTCTTCTTCTGAGGATACAAGGGAGGTTGTCAAAGAGACTGAACAGCAAACATCAAATGTCTCTTTGGAACCTCAGTCCCCTTCTGGGACTAAGTCTCCTTCTGAGACTGCAGCCTAGGTTACCATGGAAGAAGCTACACAAGAAGAACAAATATCAATGGAACCTGTGTCCCCTTCTGGGACAGAAGCTGCTGAAGACCTCTCCTCCTCTCCTAAGCCCTTTGTGGAAACTAATAAGGAATCATCCAAGGTGATTGGTCAACTGGAGGAGACAGTGAATGCTGAGGTTAATTCCGAAGCTGCAGCTGTTTCCAAAGGCCCGGTCATTATTGATGACTCTTCCACAGAGGAGCTATCTGCCGATGAACCAATTGGTGAGGCTACAGGAGAAATCTCCTCTGGGGTAAATGTAACAGTTGATGACAAAGGAAAAAGAAAGCTTACCCCAGAGGAGGAAGCACAACTGGAGGAGAGAAGACCAAAGAAAATTAAGGGCCGGCCAAATACCTCTCTAGATGAAGAGCGAGCTAGACTCTCCGCTTTGCTCGAAGAGAGAGGGTATGACTTTGATGAAGTCTTTCATTGGTCGGTACCTAGAATGGCTGCCGAGCTGGACAAAATGCAGCAGCAGGAACAGGAAGCTGCTGCATCCAAAGTCCAGATTGCTACAACAAAGACTCAGAAGAACAAGGCTTACAGAGACAAGTGCAAAGCCTTTCTTCTGGAGTATGGATTCCATGCTCGGCAGCTAGGCCCAATGAAGAACTCAACCATGGATATGCATATCAGAGATATAAAAGCCAAAGTTGCCAGAGGTTAGTTACCTTTAATTGAACAAATAAGGGCAAGAAAGGAAAGCCTAATGAGAGGCTTAGGTTTAGGGGGAGGAGCAAGAATAGAATTTCCCCTCTCTGGTACAGGAATCAGAGAGGGAGAAGAAGTTATGTGTGGGGAAGCTACCAAAGCCATGTTTCCCAACATGTTCCCCCTAAACCCTAAGGTAGAACAAATATCTCCTCCATCAAGTCCATCAATGGATAACATGCCAATCTCTTCAGTGATCAAGGTCAAAAAGGGTCAGCAAACTAAAAGGAAACAATCAACATCAAATCCTGATCCTGAGAGACTTTCACAGGATGATGAGAGGAGAACAAAACCCTCAAGTGCTGAGGATATTGGGTCACAGCCTACTGCAACAACAGGTGCAGCAGTAGAATCAACTGTGGAAGCCCAACAGGCCAGAGTTCTGAGGAGTCAGGCCACTGCTCAAGACAAACCAAGATTCACAAGAAGAAAGAGCATGGCTAAAAGGAAAAAGAAAACAAAAACTGTCTCCTTTGACTCTGAGCCTGATGCATCCCTCTCAATAACTGAAGTCACACCAGAAGCAGCTTCTAAAACTACACAATCTCGAGAAGATATGAGGGATATCCGGAGACTAATGCATGAGCACTCATACATCCCCTTAGTGAATTGGAGCTTCAATGCACAAGAAAGGATATTCATCCTCACCGACTACAATGGAGAAATAAAACTGGTGGATCTTGTGCATCTGATAGTGTTGGCAAAGCCCTATATCTTTGATCTAGATAAGCTCCCTCTCAATAATCCTGACAATGGAGCAGATGGGAGGTCAGCCATCAGATTAATAAGAAAAAGGGCACAGGTACTGAGGGGTACATGAAAGCCAAGGTTCCTTCCTTAGAAGTTTTGGTAGCATCAGCCTAGGGGGAGACTGTAAAGACTAATAAAGGCTGGTGCTCACCAAACTTCTTATTTTGTCTAAGTATAGGAACCTCTTTGAATAAAAACCTTCGGAAGGAAGAAGTGATTCTTCGGAAGCAGCATTGCTTCCGAAGGATAACTGGTTCCTGCCGAAGGTTATACAAGACAACTGCTTCCGAGGAATCCTCACATGCATTGAAGACAAAGACTTCCGAGGAATCCTCTCTTGCATTGAAGAGAAAGACTTCCGAGGTTTATCCTCTGACAAAGACTGTAGCAGCTTACTCTCATAGTACAAAAGGTACTGACACAAGACATGCTGGTCTGAGTAAAGACAAAGACAACATGTAATGAGTCAGATAAAGCGCCTTACCTCTCCCATGCTGCATTAAATGCAAAAGATCATCTGAAGCCTTGAAGATCAACAACATTAAATGTCTTTTGTATTTAATAGTCCTTTGTAAAGTCAATGTCTATTAATGTAATGATCATGACTGAGTGTCTTAGCCTGTTAAGACACTCAACATACTAGAATAAGCTTTACTTTATGTACTTGTCTAGTATACCCAACTTGTATTCCTAAGTGTATACGGTTGTAGCCTCGGCTATATAACCTCCCATTGTATGTTTGCTTAGAAGTGCCAGTACGCTTCTTACTTTGAGAGAAATATATCCTTGAGCTTGAAATTACTCTTGTGTTCCTATAAGTGTTCAAGGATTATTACTTTGTCATTTTGAGTGCTTGTGAGATTAGTCTAACAGAACATTTCGCATCTGTTAGGTTGTATAAGAAATACTTGTGAAGTGTTGTTTAGATTAAGCAACCCGATCCAACAATTACTTTTCACGAAAGTTCATAAAATTCAAAGAGAAGATCTTGGAGGAAACAACATCAACAGTTTAAAGGTACATATTAATTAAACACCATAAACGAAGCATATCGGTCATCTTCTTTCGCTCACTTTTAGCGGGTGTGTTTCGATATGGTCCTTATTCACACTTTGGGCTGAATCGGTCACTATGCTTGGATTATTTGGTTTCTTTCTCGAGTTGGTTTCATCTATATAGTGGACTAAAATAAAATATGTAGGGTTAACATTAAAATTGTAATATTTTCAGTTTCACTTTTTATCATATGTTCTAGTATCTTACTAAGCATGTGGAATGTTTTTCTTATATATATATTGGTTGGTTGTAAAAAAACAAAAAAAACAAAAAAAAAACAAATTCCCAACTTCTTTGGGTAAGTTCTTCATGAATTTTTTTCTTGTATCAAGCAATACAACAA
Organism: Mikania micrantha; assembly: GCA_009363875.1. NCBI lineage: Eukaryota > Viridiplantae > Streptophyta > Magnoliopsida > Asterales > Asteraceae > Mikania > Mikania micrantha. The sequence goes on along the minus strand of CM018690.1, from coordinate 28,435,847 downwards.
GCCTATATAATTATTATAATTTTCAATGGAGAAGCATAGCTGATTTTAAATAAAAAACCAACCTATTTAAGCATAATAAATTAAATAAACAAAATAATTTCCTAAATTGCTATAAACCTACAATATTTACAACAATACACATTAAAGCTCATACTTCAGGTAGAAATCATCTTAAAAAATTTTAATTTGCTTATGATACAAGTTCTAGTGGGGCAAATCATATGCTCAAGAACAACATGATGAGGTAAGAAAAATTGTTAGTTTTATATACAAAAATTTATTTAAAATTCATTTAAATGTAATAGTATTTTTGTACGTTGTTTATGTACAACGTATGCAAAAATTTTAAAGCTCAAACATTACTGAAGGTTGAAGGAAAACACACTCAAGATGGAATGTGGTGGGTTAACCGTTAATGATGCGACGATGGATGATCAGATGGTTACGATTTTATTATATTGTGATTTAGAGTACGTTGTAACTATATAAAGAATTTAGATCATATTGCATACATCTTTATTTATATGTGTCAAAATTCAAGTGGCATTTTAATTGTGGGATAAGACGAACTATAAGGTCGTGAGTTTAAATTTCACAAGAAGGTTTTATCAAAGAATTGAGTTTCATCCTGAAATAGTAACTTAGTGGTTGATATACCCCACAATAATCCGTCAGTAATACAAATTAGTTGTTCAAACAAAAAATTAAATACATAAAACTGCTCATTTCATGGAACAATTGATACACCATTGTTGATAAAATCAATGTTTTCAACATAATTCTCAAATGTATGAATCTGGGTGTTTAAAAATGGGTAAATTTTCGCTCCATTTCGAACCTAATTTAGGGTGTGTGTTAACTACGATTCGGGTATGCAAATTAATGAAGCAATCTAACGAAATTCTAACTTGAACAACCCAGTTTCTTAATTTCATTACTGAGTTGTGTTTAAAAATGGAATTTGAGATCGGAGTTCTTTCCGTAGCTCAATAGAACGGAATTTGTGGAGGCCTTAAAAGCACAATTGTTGATTTGTTCTTTCTTCAGGTTCCTAGAGGGTTATGCATCAAATTGGGGAGACCAAAGGGAAGAAACTCAATCGGCCCGTCATTTTTACTTTATCATAAAAACCGTCAGCATGTAAAAGGGAATGGGAAAGCCATCGAGTTGTTAGGACAATGTCAAAGTGGCGGAGGAGGAAGAAGGGGTGGCGGAGGAGGAAGAAGGGGTGGCGGAGGAGACGACTGTGATTGCAGTCGGCGGCGATGGTGTTATCGGAGGGGGGGGGGGGGGGGTGTTGAAGGTAGGTTTGGATGGCAACATACGAAGAAGAAGGGCTGGTAGGGGTTATTTTCTCTGTTTTTTTTTCAATTGTAGGAATTTTAGTTATTTTCTCTGGTGTGGTGGTCGCAGCGCGTGGGTTGATAGGTTCGACGACTCGTTTAGCTGTTAAAAAAAAATTAAATTACGGATTATATCCTTTAATAACTACTATTGGAGATTAAATTAACGATATGTTCCCCAATATTTATTAATATTATATGATCTCTAAGTTTCATATAGTACTTATATAGTTACAAAGTTTAGACAGTTTTAACACATATAGTCCTTAGTTAACCAAATTGTCTGCATATAGTCACAAAATTTGTACTAATATCCATATCTTTGTCGGGTCATAATATTTATACACCACTATCTCTTTTATACACCATACTTAAATCAAATCAATCATATAATACTCACATAATTTTTACTCATACATATTTTTAAATATTAACAACTACAAAAAGTGTTATTATATATACACCGGTCTACTAATATCCATACCTTTGTCCAAATTACTCTTATAAGGACTATATGTGTTATAAATTTTTAATGTTTAGGACCATATTATTAATTTATAAAACAAAACAAACAAGAATAAAATAGTAGTAAATCAAAAGGATTATGTCAACAATTTACTCTTTTATTTTTTGTGTGATATAGTCATTAATGGAAAATTTAACACTATTTAGTAAAAGGAATTGAATATCTGTAAAATTTTTGAAACAAGGATAAAAAGACAAAACTACTAATTTACTGTAATTAAAATATAATAATAAGTAATTTATTTAAAATAAAATTTAAAAAAAAAATGTAATGGTGAAGTTGGATAAACATATAATATTTTAACAAATATATATATATATATATATATATATATATATATATAATATTTTAACAAAAGAAAAAAAAAAAAAGCTAGCATCACGAGATTACTCACAAGTCAAAGCCTGAGGTTGGGTCAGCGAGAGTTTTGGTCTGCCACTGCTGCTCTAATAACACTTTGGAAATATCAACTCTGATTTTAATCAAGAAGAAGAACCAAATATTCACATTAACAGTTTTATACTTTTATAGTAAAGAAATGTTTTTTTTTTTAATTTCTTTTAAGTTTTGTCTCATAATTAACTATTCAACATGACAGTTTCATATCTACAAAGGAATTTATTTTACCGTATCTAATAACTGACATATATCCATTTGTAGTTATGAAATTTTTCGAGCATGATTGATTGATCTCTTAATAACGACTATGGGTGTTTACGAGCCGAACCGAGTCGAGTCAGGGGTTAGCTTGAACTCGGCTCGGATTTAAACCGAGTCTGACTCGGCTTGACTCGGACTCGGCTCGTTTTTAACCGAGCTGGTTTGGCTCGGCTCGTTTTTGGCTCGGTTTTTACATAAGAAATTTAACATCTGAATTGCATTCACCTCAACTCGTCCCGGTTCGTTTTTGGCTCGGTTTTTACATAAGAGAAGAGGCGTGAATATGTAACACTATGAATTAATAATACGATTTATGAATTAGGAATTAGTGGAACACGTGAGAATTGAGATTCATTTTGTATATCGGTCCTCTTTTATTTTATTTTTATTGTTTAACATAATTACAAAATAACACTAAATGATATTTATTAGTGAAAGTAACCCGATACTTTTATATTTTAGTATAGCATGTTTTACAAACGAGCCGAGCCACGAGCCGAGCCAGCCCTGGCTCGGACTCGGCTCGATTACAAAACGAGCTGGCTCGAACTCTGCTCGATTACAAAACGAGCTGGCTCGGTTCGGCTCAGTTACAAACGAGCTTTATTCGAGCCGAACTTTATCCAAGCTTTTTCCGAACGAGCTACGAGCCGAATTTAAGATTCGAACTTTTTGGACTGCCCTAATATCAATGACAATGTCTCAATTTATAAATGCTTTAATCTTAATACTTCCATAAACTTTTTAATCTATTTTAAATATGAAGAAGAAATGTTTATCAAATCATATATTAAAAATCTACTTTGAATAAGATCAGATTACCCTGTCCCTTAATTAGTATAGGAAAGATTTCACAGATTTAGAAAGCAACAAATTTCATGCATATTAAAACCCCAAATAATGCAAAAGCAGATGTCAGACGATCAGATGGATTGAGCCCCACAATTGAATGGCTTAGATCTACGACCGCCCAGTGGTTCATGAACAAATTACATATTTTATTCCAAACATATATTTTTATTAATAATTATATACACTTAAAATTACACTATATAAACAAGCTAATGATAGCTTTAAAGTTTAAAAAGTAAAACATGTTGCAGGAAGATCGAGCCCACTCACATGAGAACAGTCAGAGGTGAGTAAATTAAGTAATTAAGCGGTAGCGTTCGGCGGTGAATGAATCCGGTGCTTTGAGCATTGTCATTGATGGTTTTAACACGTGGAGATAACCCACTTGATCCAAAGTGGGGACACACCATTTATCTTGATATAATATTTTATATTATATATAAATATAAATAAAAATATATAAGATAAAATGATCCTATTTTAATCATGATTGGAACGCCGTTCAAGGCGGATGCCTACAGCCAAAGGCAAGGCAACAATGACAGTAGCACGAGCATTGGCAAAGAACAACTGCTTCATGTGGTTGCTACAATTACGACTGTCATCAACTCCCAAATGAACCCCACACCACTTGTGTGCTTTGTATTTGATCCTTATTGGGTTTGTAAAATATTCTGTACAAGTAATCTGGAGTATATATAACTGATATCGTCTTTGTACAAGTGTACGATAGAATGGTAAACCATAGAAAATACGGTTTTTTATAGAGGATACAAACGATTTGTTTGATATGAAAGAATGGAATGAACGGGGGAAGAAATAGATCATTGACATTTTATTGTCCTATTTGGTTAATTCTGGTAGTGAAATGATTCATTACTTAATGTTGTTTAGTAGACATGAGAAGAAGGAATGGAGTATAGTTCTAATCATTGTTTGAATCATGGGTTGGGTCGTGGGTTGGTCAAGTATAATGAGTCGAGTCATGATTCGGACCATCGGTTGGTTCATTGGTCGGTTATTGTTTAGCTCATGGTTCGACCATGGGGCAGTTCATGGATCGGGTCATGGTTTGGTTTAGTAATACAATTTATGGGTGGAGTACGTATGGTTCTAATCAGTGTTTGAATCATGGGTCGGGTCGTGGGTTGGTCATGTATCATGAGTCGAGTCATGATTCGGACTATCGGTTGGTTCATTGGTCGATTATTGTTTAGCTCATGGTTCGATCATGGGTCTTGTAATGGGGCAGTTCATGGTTTGGTTTGTGGCTCAAGTTATGGTTCGAATCATGGTTTGTGTCACGGACATGGTCGTGGGTCGGGTCATAGTTTTGGACATGGGTCAAGTCATTGGTTGGATCATTCTTTTCAAGAGAAGGAATGAAAAAAAACACCCTTACTCAAACGAATGAAAATCATAAAAAAATGAAGCAATCATATTCGTTATGTAATAGTACATTTCATTCCTATTATCAAATACGTTTCTTTTCATTCCAACGTAATAACTCATTCCATTCCACCATTCATTAATGCATACCAAATGCTACCAAAGTGTAGTGTATAAATAGTTAAACTCTATACAATAAGATAAATTTTAGGAGAAACATAAGGAATAACATTTAAGAGGCTATACTAGTTTTGACTACCAAGACTATTCTAGAAATCTAGAATAATAATTTCAATGTAATATGAATATTTGTTTTGAGTTATGTCATGATATGTCATCGTAAGATATAAGATCCATCGGATAATAATTTCAATGTAATATGAATATTTGTTTTGAGTTATGTCATGATACGTCATCGTAAGATATAAGATCCATCGGATACTACAATCTTGTAATGAAGATGAAAAAATGCGTTGTGTCCATGTGGTTTGATGAGAGCAAGACTGAACTGATCATATGAGCTTATGTTGAGAACCCATAGGGACCCATTGGCCAATTTTTCCTCTCACAAAATGGTAATCCAAAACAACATGTTTTATTCAAGGATGGTATATTAGATTGGTACACAAATACATGTCACTAGCGAAATTATCATAAAACAATGTTGTTGAATGAGATATGGTTATATCAAGATCATAAAACAATGTTAAGAATTTTGTTTTGTTGATCACACAAAATGATATTGGACCCAAGGCATAAGATACAAGCAGTTGTTGAAGGATTGCCCATTACAAACACTCCCTAGTATGACTCTGAAAATACTTTAATTAAGATCAAGAGTTGAGTTACACCTAAGGAACTGTCCATAATGAATTGTACCATTAAAGTACAGTAACATTCTTTTTAATGCTAGCCAATGAGTTCGAGTAGTGCATAATCTGAGAAAGTATACTAATTGCAAAAGAGACATGATCTGGTAAAGGCTAAATACTGCAATGAACTCAGAAGTTGGATCAATTTGTAGTGACTCGTCCATAGGGTAATAAGAACCACTGAAGTGCTTTACAGAATTGCCACATCGTTTGCACCATTCACACATCTTTTGCACCATTCATATGAAAATGAGTTAAAAGATCTTGAATGCGTTGATTTTGAAAAAGGAAAAAGTCTGTAGGTGTAGGAGTGAATACAATTCCTAGAGAATCACTACAACAATAAACCCTATTAAGACGACAGCAACTGTGACGACCGAAGTCGTCCCTACAGATAAGGCTATAGTGACGACTTGTCGTCGCAATAGGGTTGTTTTATAAACTTTTTCAGGTTCACATTTAGCGACGAGGTGTCGTTGCTATAGGGTTGGGTGGGAACAACGAAAGTTTTCGCGGTTGAGGGAAAAATACTTAGACACGACTTGTCGCCGTTAACTATAGCAAAAAAATTTTTTTTTCCATTTTTCTTTAATTAAAATCTCTAAAAATCAATTAATATTTTTTTAAAAAAAAATAAATAATAATGTTAGCGACGACTTGTCGTCACTATAGGGTTTATTTAATTTTTTAATTGCTGAAATGCTTTAAAAGCAAACGACACCGTTTTATCCTATAACGACGACAGTCGTCGCTATAGGGTTTTCGTCCGCAGACTTATCCAGAAGTTACCCGATCGGTTTCTCTCGTTTCCATTGGCGATTTTGGATGATTTTCACCATCTTTGGCCTAGTTCAAGGTATTTTCTTTGCTATGAATCATTTGAAATGTTTATTTAACTATCATACTTTTTTTTTGTAATTTTTAGTGTTTTTTTAGTATTTTTGAAGATTGATTCGTATGTGTATATTGGTTCGTATGTGTGATGTTATGATGGTATTTATTGTGTGTTTGCCCATATGTATATGTGTATGTTCGTATGTATGTGTTATTTTGTATGTATATGTGTATTTGGCAAGAAGTTGTATGTATATGTGTATGTCTGTACACATTGCTTGTATTAAATATTGATTTGGTGTATTTACATTTATACGTATTAATACAAGTCAATATACACTTGTAATGTGCAATTGTATGTTTGATTATGTATATATTTGTTATTTTTTAATTATAAAAGTTTGTATGTGTAAGTTTATCTAAACTAATTGTGTATGTGTATGTTTATGTGTAATATGTATGTGTATGTCTATATATATTGTTTGTATTGGATAGTGATTTGGAGTATATGTATAATTACAAGTTTATGTACACTAATTGTAATGTATATGTATTATTTCAAGTTTATATACACTTATAATGTGCATTTGTATATGTATTTCCCCACACACACATATTGTTTTTATTAGATAGTGATTTGGTATATATGTATAGTTACAAGTTTATGTACACTTGCAATTGTATAATTACAAGTTTATGTACACTAATTGTAGTGTGTATGTGTATGTATTATTTCAAGTTTATATACACTTATAATGTGCAATTCTATGTTTGACTGTGTATATGTATGTGATTTTATAATTATATAAGTGTGTATGTGTAAGTTTATCTACACTAATTGTAATGTGTATGTGTATGGGTGTATTTGTAAGTTTATCTACACTAATTGTATGTCATATGCGTATGTGTATGTTTCATTATGTAATCTTTATGTAGATATATATGTTTATGTGCATTCCTAATGTTGAGGATAATTCACACTTATGTTTATGTATATATTTATTTGATTTTATTGTAAATTAAGACATTGTTGCGGTCGAAGAAAAGTTCCATATTCGAGATCTTGAAAAGGTATGTAACATGACTTTCTAACTTTTATTTGTGTATTTAATATAATAGCTTCATGTGTATCGATGTATGCTATATGTAAATGATTTATATGAAATTTATGTATGAAAAGTGTATGTTTTAGCTTTCAAATCTCGATTATAGATTTAGCATGCTATGTTTATGTATGGTTTATTGTACGTAAATAACTTATTTCATTTATGTTTGAGTTTTGTTGTTTTAAATATGTATGTTTAGCTATGAATATCCATTAGAACATACCTATCTAACATTTATCTAATAGAGGTAAATGTTGGATTGTCTCTATTTTGTGACTGCTTTTTGAATATTCTATCTCATTTAGGATATGTATACACTTTAATGAGTTAAATATCAAAAAAAAAAGTGGGTTAAGATCCACCACCTTAGAGAACTGCTTTACATCATAGATAAGGTTTCATAACGTTTATTATATTTGTTGTGCTTGTACTTGTATTTGTATTTGCATGCTGGATGTATATGTGTTATTATTTAATTGTTTCATTTATTTATATTAGTGGTGTCATTTTTATTCATACCCGAATAACAAACCGATTCATATACACCCGAACCCGAATAAGAGTACACCCGAATTAGTCAATCCGAACTAGCTCTAAAACCGAACCCGAAAATATAATTTCGAATCGGTATATGAATCAAAGTATATAGAATTTCGGTTACCCGAATAACCCGACTAATTTTAAAAGGTTAATTTCTATTTTTTTTAGTTTTTTATATGTATCTAATTTTAAAAGTCAAATCCATATAAAATTGATAAATATATGGCTATGTATATGGCATACAATCCAATCCAATCCAATCCATACATATTATTGAAATTGTTATGATTTAGGCAATCTCATCCATACATATTATTGAAAGTTGAAATTGTTCCGATTTATGGCAATCATAATTTAATATTATTGAAACTTTTTGTAACCCTGCAAGGCTGCAACTTCAAGTCTTCAATCATAATAACCAGGTTTGATTATGCTTATTCGTAATATGCTTGTTTAATGATGCTTCTTATTATTATATGTGCACTATGGAGTATGGAGCATGCACTATTTTTGTATCTGTTTCAAATGGTTTTATGGATTCATCTAATATAAGAGTCATAATATTAGGCACATAGGGTTACAAGTAATCGTGCTTATTAATTTTAGGTATGAGCATGATTATATTTTTGATTCACAGATGTCTGAAAAATACGATTCGGCTGAAGAACAAAAGATTGACTTGGACTACAATGATGAACAAGTTCCACAAACGAGTGAAACAAGTAAAAAATCAAGAACTTACCAACCTAGATCCAAAGTGTGGCTTCAATTTGAAAATTTCACAGACAATGATTGTGTTCAAAAAGAAAATGTATTCATTGTAATACAATTTACAAGGCTGACTCCAAATCACAAGGTACGACTAATCTTAATGGACATTTAAAGAAATGTAAATCGTATCTTGCTAAGAATAATGCTGGGCAAACACAAATTACATTTCAACAAAGGGAAGAAAATAAAATGACCAAATGGAGATTTGATCAAAAGGAAATTAGAAAGACTTTAGCCCATATGGTAGTAATTGATGAATTACCATTTAGTTTTGTTGAAGGGGCATATTATAAGTATTTCATGAGCATATGCCAACCATCTTTTAAAGTTCCATGTAGAACCACAATTACAAAAGACATATACCATTTGTTTGGAGAAGAAAAAACAAAAGTTAAGGATTATATAAGAAAGAACATTGGTAGGATTTGTTTGATAAAATTCGATGGGTAGTTAGGTGGATTAGGCAATCACCTTCAAGGCTTCATAAATTTACAAAATTTTCCAAGGTTGTTAATCCTAATGTGACAAAACACCTAATTAGAGACGTACCAACTAGATGGAACTCCACTTATCATATGTCGAATGTTGCACAAACGTATGAGAATACTTTTAAAAGATATGATCTGGAGGAGACTGACTTTGGATCCGACCTTAAGAAAGCGGGATATGACATACTTACTTCTACATATTGGCAAAAAGTTAGAGATTTGTGTCATTTCTTGAAAGCATTTTATGATGTTACTTTAAGAGTCTCCGGAACACTTTATGTGACATCGAACTCGTGCATGGAAGAGATCTATTTTATTCGCAGCATATTAGATACAGCTAATAGCAGTGCTAGTCTTAGTGAGATTGCAATTGCAATAAAGACTAAGTTTGATAAGTATTTTGGTGACATACTCAATATGAACCTATTGCTATACTTTGCTTTGATTCTTGACCCAACCAAAAAAGTAAAATATTTAGATATATTATTTGAAAATCGTTATGGGAAAAACACGGCAAAGGAAAAGAAAAAATGTGTTATGGATTCTTTATATGAATTATATCATGAGTATGTAAAAATCCATTCCCAATGTTCTAGTGCTACCGAGTCTTCAAGTTCATCTGTATTAGGTAAACGTCAGAGCCCAGAAGATATGACACCAAGAGAACTTTTCAAAAACACACTAAGGGAAAAGATGAAAACTCATAGAGTTGAATCTGTAGGTGAGTTAGAAAATTTTTTGAAAGAAGACAGTGAAGAAGAATCAGACAATTACAATCTTTTAGAATGGTGGAAAGTTAATAACCCAAGATTTCCAATTCTCTCCTTAATGGCTAGAGATTTATTTGGCATTCCCGTGTTAACAGTGGCTTCAGAATCGGTTTTTAGCATGAGTGGAAGGGTGTTAGACCTGTTTAGGAGTTCTTTAACTCCTAGGATTGTTGAGAGTTTAATCTGCACTCAAGATTGGCTTCGAGGTGGTTTAGGTGACAAACCCAATTGTGAAGAAGATTGGGAAACAATACGTACAACAAATTGATAAATGTATTTATTTATCAAAAATATAATAGTGATGTTGCTTGTTATGTTTTATCGTTGAAATATTTCATTTAATCTAATCACTTTCTTTTTTTTTTGTAGGATTGGATATAAATGAGTCATGAATGTGGCAAGATGAATAAGAGCTGAAAATTTATTTTAAGGCTTTGTTTTTTATTTTACAATTTTGATTAAGAACATTAGTACTTTTAGTTGATATTTGATGTTTTGAATTTTGGTTTTAGTAACATGGTTTGACAACATTGAAGTTAGTATTTGAGGTTTATTAAATCACTTATCTATTTATATCAATTTAATTTTGCCAATGCATTATTTAGTGGTTAATTTGGCCAAAATTGAGTTTCATACTATGTCGAAAACCAAAACACAAATTTAGACCCGAAACCCGAATAACATAACCCAATTAAACCCGATACCCAAACACCGAATAAGCCGAATCTTATTAGGGTTGGTATTTGGTTAATATTTCATACACAAAAAACCCCTACTCATTTAACCCGAAACCCGAACAAAATACCCAAAGAACACCCCTAATTTATATATTTTTATGACAATTGATAAAAGTTGGATTAACTTGCGAAATCGAAGATCTTCGGATTTCTTAAACGGTCTTAACAACTTCATGGAGATTGTTAAAAATCATGTCAATAGTGAAGGTAAAACGTATTGCCCATGTAAAGGTTGTGCCAATTCAAATAGGTCACTTCAGAATTTGAGTACGATTTATGCCCACATACATGATCGGGGGTTTCTACAATCATATAAGTCATGGGTTTATAATGGTGAGAAGTATCCTAACGCTACAGAGATAGAAAATCTATGAGCTTCAAACACACACACTTCTGTAACAAGCAATGAAATTTTTGATGCAATTGATGATGTTGTGGCAGAACATAATACAAATGACGATGATGTAGATGAATATGAAGGTGGATTAGACCCATAATTTGACGCATTGTTTAAGGATCTTAATACAGAGTTATATCCTACTTGTACTTGGATGTCTTCTTTAAACCTTCTTGCAAAATTAATGAACATTAAAGTGATCAATAAATGGACGGATAGTTCATTTGACCAACTTTTAGAGTTTCTAAGAGTTGCATTTCCGAAAGAAAATCAAATTACATCATCACATTATGAAGCTAAGAAGAAGTTGAGATAGATTGGGTTAGGATATCATCTATTCATGCTTGTCGTAATGATTGTGTCCTATTTTGGAAAGAGAATGCCCTTATGCAAAATTGTCCTGTTTGTAATGAAAGTAGATGGGTTGAGAAGAATACAAAGGGGAAGAAGGTACCACAAAAGGTGTTGCTCTACTTTCCTTTAACTTCTCGTCTTCGACGAAAGTATAGATCTCGATTCACGGCAAAAGATATGACATGGCATCATACTGGATGGTCAACAGATGGTATGATGCATCATCCGGTTGATGGTAAAGCATGGCAATAATTTGATAAGAAATATCTCAATTTTGCCAAAGAACCTAGAAATGTTTGATTGGGCTTGGTTGTTGATGGCTATAACCATTTTGGTAACATGAGTCAAACTTATAGTATGTGACCAGTGGTGTTGACAACTTATAATACACCACCTTGGTTATGTATGAAAGAGTCCTCATTCATGTTAACATTTCTAATTCCAGGTCCTAAATCTCCTGGTAAAGATATTGATGTTTTTCTAAGGCCTTTGGTGGATGAGTTGAAAACATTGTGGATTGATGGAGTTCAAATGAAGATGCATCAACCAAAACCGTATTCACAATGCGTGCAACATTATTATGGACAATAAACCATTATCCTGCTCGTAGTAGCTTGTCCGGATGGAGTGGTCAAGTAAGAATCAAAAATGGAGGGACAATTTGTTGTTTAATGGCAAAAATGAGACTAGAGACCCTCCTAAAGCCATTTACTACCATACAAATGTTAAAACAATTACAAAGTCTTCCTAATCGTGTACCAGAAAAGCATCAAAGTCATGGAGGTGTGAAAAGAAAATGTGCTATGTCTGAGTTATATTGGACTAAAAAAGTATCTTTTTTGAGTTAGATTATTGATCTTCTATTTTTTTAAGACACAATCTTGATGTTATGCATGTTACAAAAAATGCATGTGAGAGCTTGTTAGTTACTTTGTTAATAAATGAAAAATCCAAAGACACACCTAAGGCAAGACTAGACTTAGAAAATATGGGTATTTGAAAAAACTTATGGCTAACAAGGAATAACAACAAAGTTTATCAGACACATGCACCTTACTCTTTCACACCCACTGATCGAGTACATTTTTGTAAGTTTATTAAGGGAGTGAGACTACCTGATGGTTTTGGTTCTAACTTCAAAAATAAGGCGTCTAATGATTCCAACATAATCCGGTTAAAGTCGCATGATTATCACATCTTGATGCAACGATTGTTACCAATTGGTGTCCAAGGATGTTTGGCCACGAATGTTTCAATAGCAATTGTTGACCTTTGCACGTTATTTAAAAAAATTTGTACTCGATCGTTAGATATGAAAGACTTGGAAAAAACAAACAAGGACGTGATCAAGATATTATGTAATTTGGAATTAACATATCTCTGGCATTTTTTGACATAATGGTTCATTTAGTTCTTAATTTGCCTAAAGAAGCAATTCTTGGAAGACATGTGTATATGCGATGTATGTATCCTTTTGAAAAATACATGAAGAAGCTTAAAGCTTATGTTAGAAATAAAGCAAGGCCTGAAGGCTCAATAGCAGAGGGTTATGTTGCAGATGAAACATTAACATTTTGTTCCATGTATCTTGAGGGTACACAAACCAAATTCAACCGTACAGATAGAAATGCAGATGCCGGCCTTCTCAAAAGGCAGTTGCATGTATTTTCATCTCAATGTCGACCAATTTTAAAGAAGAAAATCATATCACTTTCTAAAGAGACTAGAAAATCATTGGAATGGTTTGTATTGAACAATTGTGATGAAATTAAATACCACAAATCGTAAGTTTTTTTTATTTTTATTTTAATTATTCATTTAAGATATATTTATAAACTAATTGAAGTTTTTCCCATTAATCTAGTGACTTTGAATCCGAATTTCCTGAACGTGATGTAAAAACAGAATTTCTTCTTGGTTTAGATATAAATCAAATACATTTTCATTTATATCTTCATCCAACGAATTAAAGGCACTAGCACACGGTCCGTTGAACGCATATTTGTACACTGCTTGCATAGTTAATGATGTGAGATTTGTGGTACACAATCGTGATGTTCGACACACTACTCAGAATAGTGTTGTTGTTACAATAGGAGAAGACAAAACTCCATTTTATGGTCATTTAGTTCAACACATCGGGTAAACGATTAATTAAGAATAACAATATTATTGTGATCGATGTTAGACATGAATGATTTGTTAATGAACAATATATTTTAGCTACACAAGCTAAACAAGTGTTTTATCTCCAAGATCCTTCTCGAACCACTGGTAATTGGAGAGTTGTCGAAGACGTACACCATCGAAAAGTTTGGGATCACCCAAGTATGAGTGTTGTTAGTGAAATAGATATCTTACATGACACTCAATCATCTGATCATAACTTGGTTCCGATGATGAGATAGATGACTTAAGAGACAGTGAATCATTTGAGTGTAACTTTGTTGTCGACTTACGCTTTTTATCCATGAGAATGACTTCAGGAGAAATTATGCATGACGAAATTCTTATCGATGATGATGATGAAGAAGAGGAAGACGAAATAAATGATGATGTTGACAATGAAGATGATGATATTGAAAACACCCAATATTTTAGTGATGATTCCGAAAAAATGTATTTTTTTTGCATATTTATTTTAAAATATACATGTTAACCTTTATTATTTTTTATGTTATATATTTGCTACATGTTATATTGCTTATTGTAGCTTGTTAAGAATTAAGATTATGTTTATTATTTTTTCAATGAAGGAATGTCACATGTTGCAAGATCACATGGTGGAGACAGGGGGAAATGAACCTCCTCATGGTCCTCCATATAATTTGCCAACGGGTTGTGAATCTTGTAAGTTGTAGTATTTATATGTATAATTATGTTGAATGTATTTTGTAGTTGCTAACTTTTTGATTAAATATATGTAGCACAACCCACAAAAAGGCGTTCTCATGGAAAAAACCTAATTTTGTATGACAAGTTTCAAAAAAATGGAAGCAGAACACTTCCTTTAGAATTTGACTACTCCTCCAACCAATTTAGGGATGTTGGAGAGAACTACCAATTGTTTGTGAGGTTGGTTTCAAACGAGGTTGATAAGCATGCCCCATTTCACTACCAAAGTTGGCAGGAAGCCCCTGGTGAGATCAAAATGTCCTTCCTTACCACACTACATGTAAGTATACAATTTAATTTTTATATTAATTTTTCTAAGTTTTTTTGTTGCTTTCTAATTACATCTTTTTGTAGCACTACTTTGATCTTCAACGATATCACAACACCATGTACAGGAAGGCGTTAAGCAAGGAATCCAAGCGGATTGTGCAAACCGTTATAAGGATCGAAAAACAAAGCTCAAAAAACATTTTGACAAACATGGAGGTTATGATGACACTGAAAGAGCAAAGGCAAGACCCTCAGTGGGCATGGACTCAGACGCTTGGGTTCAAGTTATTGAGGAGCTATTTACAACTCCCACATACTAGAAATGGTCCCAAGCAAACTCAGCAAATCGTTTAAAACAACTATATGGAAGTTAAAATGGAACACAATCTTATGCACAAAGGTGTTACACTGAAGTAAAATCTTAACATTCTCAATAGATGTGTTAACAATTATTTTAAATTTCATTAATAATATTTTAATTGTTTGTAAGGTCCAAGAAACTAGCGTTGCAAAACATGTTGAAGGATGGAGGGAGATGGATTGCAAGGGAAGCTCAGGTTGGTACAATGAGACGGCAGAAAATCATTGGGTAAGTGCATGTCTTGTGTAATATGTCTTTGTATGTGAGTTTAGGTTATAATGACCCGATTAAAGTTGCAATTGCATGTTTTAAGTGTCTATGAGTATGTTTGGTTAGTATTGACCCGTTTGGAGCTTTAGTTTTGTTTAATATGTATTTGAATGTGGTTTAGGTTATAATGACCCGTTTGGAGTTGTAATTGCATGTTGTAAGTGTATATAAGTATCTTTGGTTAATCTTGACCCGTTTGTATCTTTGGTTTTGTATAATATGTCTTTGTATATGAGTTTAGGTTATGATGACCCGTTTGGAGTTGCAATTGCATGTTCTAAGTGTATATGAGTATGCTTGGTTAATCTTGACCCGCTTGGAACTTTGACTTTGTGCAATATGTCTTTGTATGTGAGTTTTAGGTTATAATGACCCGTTTGGAGTTGTAATTACATGTTGTAAGTGTATATAAGTATGTTTGCTTAATATTGACCCGTTTGTAAGTGTATACGCTGGTTAACGAGGTTGAGATTCCTGAACGGTCGTTAGGACAAAGGCGCGGTCACATTCGAGGTCTTGGCCGAACGATTAAAAGTGTAACCCCCCGACGTGGCTCTAAGTATGTATGTGCCTCGTGGCCAATATTTGCAAGAAGAATTATAACAATCTATGACAATTGCATTTGAGAATTAAGTCATCAATGACGTAAGCACATTTGATCGTGCTTGAAATTCACGTTGATTTAGTCATTATAATTATTACAGGTTGATATTATGCGAGAAATGATGAAAATAGGAGAAAACTATACGTGAAACAGAGTTCTGGATTTTCCGGAATCGACAAATGAAGAAAAATCTCGAAGTATTGAACTCCGGGGGTCTTCGTGGTACGCTAAGGCCAAGATGAGCATCCTTGGCGGTACGCGAGGAGTCCCATATAACTTTTGGACTCTGGATTTCTTGGTGGTACACCAAGCTCTATTCCGCCCTCCTTGGCGGCACGCGACGGATGAGGCGGTGGAAAAAGTTGGTCAACTTAATCAGATTTCAAACAGATCACCACTTCTTCATTTTTCTCGAAAATATTCGTCCCAGAAGCATACCAGACGAATTCCAGAGATTCAAAACTCATATTTGAAGCATTCTAAACCCACGGGTCGCGCCAGGGATCTTGTTTACAAGTTCTGATCGTTGTTTTGCAGTCAAAACTCCGTCTGATTAGGTAACAGTTCGTTTTAACCGTCTAGTTTGATAATGGTTGATTAGATCTTGTTTTTGAACATAATGGTATAGTAAGGGTTGTTGATTATTGCCTAGATGATGGCTAGGATTGATTATAAACGAAGAAATCGAGGTGTTAACGGGTAAATTCTTGTTTTGATCCGTTGTAATGCCTAGTTTTTATGAAATCATAACTATGATTATAATGGTTTAAACCATTTGATTGTCACAGTGTAGGCGATTAGTTGGATTAATCTTTGAAATGCAAAATTAAATCTAAGTGTTTCAAACTAATCACGATCATTAACATACTCATTGGAACAATTACCCGATGTTTATGATAACAGTCAGATTAGTATGTTAAACATGGTTATTAAACCTATTCCAATGTCAAAATGTGATATTTCATGATATTTGGGTACTCGATAACAAGGATTAATCATTCCTAAGCCATAAATTCATCTAGAAACTGTTTTAGCATCATAATTAACAACATTAACTATCTGGATTGTCTGAGATTATTCTGATTAATCAAACGTGTCATCAACCTTATATTAGGAACCTAAATCAGTATAGGATCCTACATTATCATACATTGTATGATACGACATTAAAATAATTAATTAAAAACCTAATATCGGTTTGATGACTTTCAAGGCAATATCTCTGACATTGAACGTTCAGAAAGATCTAATCAGTAAATTAAAACATAAATAACTTATTAAACATAAACTAATGCAGAATTTAGCTACCATTACTATTCTGCGTGTGATTTCACCACTCTTCTGACTTCAGGTGAGTTTTGTACAGCCTCTTTTATCTTTAATATTTTATAAACATCGGGGTACTTCTGTAAATCTAAATCTGAACATATGATATGTATCACTGTTATCTGTGTGATTTCATGGGATTTTGCCGTTAGTATCTTTATCACAGTATTAAAAAGTCCTCATCTCTCGAACTGTATCTAGTGAACCCATGTCGATCCGAACATGGATCAATGATAGTACTATTGGCTGACAACCCATTCGTTGGGAGGTTTGCTTCTCCCATGGTGTGAATGTTTGTTTCCTGTATCCGAAACACATTCTTAATGTTAGTAATGGACATTAATATAATGAGGCATTAAGTTATTTACCGACGGGTAGTATCTTCATAAAACGCAGAATTGTTCGAAAGGAACTAGATACGGGTCCCATGGTTATCTTGAATTGTATATCTATTGAACATTTGCATATCATATCATATCATATCATATGGTTTAACTTAAACTTTACGAACTCACCAGCTTTGTGCTGATCTTTCAAACTCAAACATTTTTGCAGGAAGACAGTGACCCAAGGTGAGGCGACACTTTCAAAGCACTTGTAATTAAATAAGTTAATTATATAATAAACTTAGTTGTAAACTGTAACGTTGACTGTAATGACGAACCTTGTAATGTATTTAAATTAAGTTAATCTGTGTGTTGTGTTACTGGATCAAGTAAGTCACACCTCATTTCGGAAACATCACCACTATGCTTCCGCAACCTTCTCAGAACGACGAATGACATCATCTCAGGTGACGAGAGGTGGGGGTGTGACACAATCAAACGTCCATTGGCAAGAACAACAAGAAATCAACATCAAGCAACATATAAATGAACTGATGTCACGCCCGAAAGCTTTTGACAACCCGTTCGATAACACATACAAACCACCTTTGACGAAGAAGATGATGATGAGAGTGAATAGGATTTCACTTGGTTTGGATTAACTTTGTTTAAAACTAGATTGGTTGTGTTTGAATTTATTTACCTTTCGTTTGTGGTTGAATTTGGAGTTGGATTTGTAGTTTTAAACATGGACGAAGCAATAGGGACAACGATAAGTCCGGGAAATATCGACGAAGCAATAGGGACGACGTGGAAACGGCGACAAGTCATCGCTATAGCCTATAGCGACGAAAACCGACGGCTATTGTGTCACACCCCAGGCCGGCGGGAACGGATCGTGTTTTCCCGTCGGGCGGAAGGTTCCCGGGGCACGATATCATTGAGTGATAATCGAATTGATCAGATTGTTTGCATAGCACATGATATATAATTGAGAAATGTAAACATGACAATGATATAGAATTACAAAGTTAAATTACATTGTACATCATAATTTAACTAAGTAAATCTAATCAAAAGAATCAATGAGTTTATATCTTGAACTATACAAGGTATACAAAAGTGATTTACTGTTTTGTCATTCCAAAAGTATGCAATCAAAAGTAAGCTAGGTCTTCTAAAAGTCCACTAGCTTAGCACTTGCACATATGTATCTACACCTGTTCGTCCCCTGAATAAACATGCAATTTAAACAAAATCAACACTAGGTTGGTGAGTTCATAAGTTTAGTAATTGAAATCATTGAATTGATCATACACACATCCACAATGTCATACTTGTTACTTGTTACTTGTAATACTTGTTTCACCTGTTCCACCCAATGGCCTCTCCTTAGTTATATGTACAAGTAGTGTATCACCTGATTAAGTATGCTTATATATAGGGAATCACGAAAGGGTCAAGCCCAGACGCTATCCCACCACATACTTAGTCAAGTTCCACACCACTTGCGATACAACTAAAGGTATCCATTTCCCGTTTGTTCAACGTGTCTAATATGTATTCGTCTGTTGTATCAATTATAGAATAATATAGTGTGAGGGGCTTAGTTATCAAACCGAAGTATTGATAAACCCTCCATGTATTAAGGGGTTTAGATTAATGTAATCTGTTCCTTATATTATTCTATATTTGGGGGGGGGGGGGGTTAACTGTTGTTACACTTTTAAATATTAAGAGTGTTAGTCAACCACTTGTAATTTGTTCTTGAACTATAGTGCATAGAGCCTAAAAGGAATCCATTGTAATCCTCACATAATCAGAGTACAATGCATCCGATTTACCTCTACCACTTTGTACGTACCGTGTCCTCAACGAAATCTATTACTAGTAGTGTAACATGAGAGCAGATCACTTTCTCAACCTACTAGTCAACAGGATTTCCGCTGGATTAATTACTTATCACTGCAGATTGATATCACCATGTGTCGCTAACCAGAACCTGACTTGAGGTAGCCCTGTCACCGGTCATACGTTACCGGCCAATGAATCAATACGATCAACATACTAGCCCTACAAGCTAGAGGTTTGTCAAACCTATGGTACCACTATGCTATCGTCGGTTTAGTCACGTCAAACTAACTGGTCAGCGAATTAAAGGGACTTACATGATCACTTGTACAATTGGCACATGATTGAAGTGATATAATACAACAGGTCAATAGTAACTAATTGTAATTGTGTTCATCTGTGTTGTTGTTCTCCTTGTCATATGTACACAGTGTTATTAACAAAGTTAAATAAGAGCTTGTCTTATTATGTTATGTTAATTATCACGTGAATGATGTTGTTATCATGAAGTTACATTATCATGATTATCATTCCTTGTTATTCCATATAATCACCATGTTGTCACTAAGCAGTGATAAGAACTAGTCTTAATTCCCTTAGTCGACTCAGGTGGTGGATGATTCTTGTACTATGTTCTCTTGTAATATGTGTTGAGTTGTAAAGCTAAATGTTTAAAGGACTTTGTCCTATTACGCTTACTTAACTCTTGTATCGAATGTTAATACAAAGATATGTAATATCTTTATAACATTCATATGTTTACTTGCAATTGTTCCACTGTCTGTTTATGTAAGAATAATTGAGTGTTATAAGATAAAATCTTATAACTATATTATTCTAATGTATTGATGAATTAATAAGATACATTATCTTGTTCATCTGATTATCCCTGTCATGTCATAATCATACAAGCATGCATACAATGATAAACGATAATAAACAATTAAGTATTATCTAAATCAAAGTATAAGCAATTTGTAAGCAAAACTTTTAAATAAATAAAAGTAAAGCATGTTTCTCAGCCCCGAGAGTTTTAAAATCAGTAAAGATTAAAGAAAAGGGGCATATGAACTCACCTTGTAGTAATTGTGATTGACTTAGCCTAAATAAGAATGCACGCGCTCTTTCTTGCACTTTGTTGTTGTTTTCACGATCCTGTATTGATTTCATGTTGTTTGTAACTTGTAAGTATGAGTTTGTAGGGATTCGTATGTGTGGGTAGGTGTTAGCCATAAACTTTGGCTAACACTCGTAAGTCTCGGTCGTTATTCGGCCCTGTTCCGATTGTTATAGCTCATTAGTATCTCATGTCTTGATGTTGTGTAGTTGATTTTTAACCCATTCGTGAATCTTGAATCTTATCATCATTTGTTCATTAATTATGGTGATATGAGACTTAAAAAATAAATGTAAGAATGAACTTAGGTTTAGATTTTAAAGTCCTCACAAATGTTGTTTGACCACATTCATTACCCCCTTTATAATATTAAATCCATCATCCCATGTATAGTTAACCTCTAATTTAGGTTTAAAAATGTGTTTATTTACATCTTTGTTTAAAGGGTCATATCGGGCCGAATTTAGGCGGCCATGGGCCCATTATATGCGTTTGGGCCGACTCATGCTATACTGGGCCTAGCAGATGGCTGTTCAAGTAAGTTTGGCCAAATCAGTGGGCCTTAGGTTCATGTATCAAAACTGGGCCAAGGAAACAAAAACTGTTGGGCCAAGGGGTTGCTATTGGGCCAGAGTAGTGAGATGGGCCGAATGTTTGGGCCTGTTGCGTGTTAATGTTGGCCTGGAAAGACAGTTCCATGGGCCGACTACCCACATGGCTGTTGGGCCGTCTTAATCTCATGGGCCATAAGAGATGATGGGCCGAATCGGTGAAGGTGGGCCAAATGTGTTACTGAGCTTGGGGGAATGTATACGGGCTGCAAGAATGCTATTGTGCCTCCTATTATTTGGGCCAACAGATGTGGACTAATGGACATAGTGTGGATCGGCCGAATGGAACAATGTATGGTCGAATGTGGCATATGGTTTCAGCGAATGTGGATAGCTTCTAGCGTATGAGGATGAGCGAATGTATAGGGGCGAATGAAGAGGCTACTGGCGAATGAGACTCATTCTGGGTTTGGTGGCCGAATGGTGATGTGGCTAGCCGAAGGTGAAGGTGGCGAATGGTGGGGTGGCAGGCGAATGGAGACATCCGGCCAAGAATCTTTCGGCCACTGGGTGTTCTCATTCGGCCATGGTGGCTGTCATAGCTACACCCTCCCCATTTCGAGGCTCAAGGTATTTCTAAGATGGTGCATGTTACACGAGTTCTCATGGTCGTGAGGTTTAAGATTTTGAAGGTGGTGAACCGGTTTGGAGTGAGTTCGAACTAGATGATGAAAACCCTAATTTTCGTGATGTTCAACAGCTCGTTTACCTTGGATTCACTGGTTTTCACTTCAGATCCCTTGTACTTTCGGGTAGAGGGTGATGAGAGCTTCGTGTAGGTTCAAAAATGGAGTGATTTGGTGAAGAAATGAGGGAGATATGAAAGAGAGAAGGTTGTAGATGGTGGATGTTTCTTGAAACCGGGATTTTAGGGTTTGGGTGAAGAAGATGAGGTGAAAAATGAGGGATTCACCCTCATTTAGGGTATTTATACCCCGAGGGTGTTCGGGTTCGTTTTTGTTGCTCGGTTCGCGTTTTCGTTACGTTTCCGGAAAAATTACGCGTAATTTAAATAAAATAAATAAAAGAAGCTAATTTAATTATTTTGATGAGTTCCAAAATTGTAAAACACTAAAATGTTTTATTTTCTTAAATTATTTCCGATCGTGTCGTTTTCGTTTTCGCTTCGTCAGATCGCGTCGCCTTCGCGCGTATTCGTTCGAATCGTCACTCTAACGAACACGACGATGGTTTTGCTTTCTGTTTTTGTTCGTCACTACTTTTCAGTCATTATTTCAGAACTCTAAACTCACAGATATGTTTGTGTGAATCGTCACCCACGCAAACACACTGTCAGTTCGTTATTCTGAAATAACACTGCATTTGTGTTTGAATTGTGTTTCCTCACTGTCGGACTCAACTAAACATCCCGTTTTCACATTGTTCTTGTACTGATTCGTCGGCCATCTGATTCCTGTCATTTGTGGACATCAGATCGCAACCGATATGTTTTCGTTGTTCACTTGTAAACTGTTGTTTCCCGTGATTCGTCGTGTTAACTGTATTTAAGTTTTCACTTAAATACACACACTACTGTTTCAAATGTGTGTTGTACTTACTGTATTTAAGTTTACACCAAAAATACGTACAACCGTTTCTTGTATTTTGAATTCTGTTATCACAAACATTGTTCATGTATACGTATTTGCACATAATAAATAATGAAAGTACACGTACCGTACAGACTTACCGGACGATCTGGTACTTGGTGTTACATATTGCGACGACTTTTGTCGTCGCTAAATTTTGATTTTCCTATAGTGAATGATGGAAATGACTTAGACTTTAATGAAAAAACAATGGGTAATACTTAAATGAAGCGTGAAAGAAAATCAAAGGTGTTAATGACAAGAACAATGTCATCCACATAGTCACATAGACCATAAATAAACATGAAACCCCTTGTGTTTATATATATATATATATATATATATATATATATAGGGCATGTATAAAATGAAACTCACTTAAGTTAAGAAAACCTCAAAAAACCCTATGTAACAAAAGTTGTTTTTTTGAATTTTTTATAGTTTTGTAACATTATTAGGGTTATTTTTATCAAAAAAATATAAAAAAAAGTGCCGACACAAATTTTTTAAAAAAATTAATAAAACAAAAATGTAACACTAACGTAACCCCTTTTTCAGTACTGTACAGTGATGTTATGTGTGTGTTACATCGGTTTTTATTAATTATTTTAAAAGAAACTACTCGGCGTTTTTTGTATTTTTTTTCTTTTATAAAAATGACCTTAATGATGTAACCTAACTGCAAAAAAAATGAATTTTTTTTGATGGTTTTTTCATTGTTTTTAAAGTTTCTCAAATTAACTATGTTTTCAAAATAACCCTCCCTATATATATATATAGGGTTTGAATCCTTTAAAAACCCGATCTTAAAGAGAAAACCCTTAAACCCTACGTGGACCGTTAGATCAAAGTTATTTTAGATTTTAATTAATTAATCAGAAAAAACATGTGGTCCACAATTAAAGGTAAATATTTTATTGGGGTTTTTAAGAGTAAATTTACTCTTTTACTCTTTGAGGGGTATAATTGACTTTGTCTTTTTTTTTTCTCCTCTCTCGTCTCTCTATATATATAATTTATATATTTTATTTTCCAGAATACTACACATGTGTAGTGTTTTATTTTTTTGGTTAAAAAATATTTTTTAAAATATTACAACTACAAAAATGTATATTTTCATACAAAAAAAAGTCATTATTTTTTTTAAAAAACAAAAAATAAAAATGTGGACCACATGTTTTTAAAAAAGTCATTATATTTACACATGTGTAAAATAAAAATGTACAAATTTTACAACAAACAATACACTTGATCTAAACACTACTATAAGATCTGAAAAACTACACATGTGTAGTTTTCAGATATCATAGGTGTACTTTAGGCAGTAAAATTTGTACATTTTTAAAACTACACATGTGTAGTTTTCAGATATCATAGATGTTTGCTTGACGAAGTGTACTTTACGTAGTAAAACTTGTACATGTTTATTGCTACACATGTGTAGTTTTTCAGATCTTATAGTAGCATTTAGATCAAGTGTATTGTTTGTTGTAAAATTTGTACATTTTTATTTTACACATGTGTAGTGTTTTATTTTATATAATGACTTTTTTAAAAACATGTGGTCCACATTTTTATTTTTTGTTTTTTTAAAAAAATAATGATTTTTTTTTGTATGAAAATATACATTTTTGTAGTTGTAATATTTTAAAAAATATTTTTTAACCAAAAAAATAAAACACTATACATGTGTAGTATTCTGGAAAATAAAATATATAAATTATATATATAAAGATAGGAGAGAGGAGAGATGAGAGAGAAGAAAAAAAAGAGAGAGGAGAGATGAGAGAGGAGAGAGAATCTGGTTAATTAATGAAGAGAGAGGAGAGAGGAGAGAGAATCTGGTTAATTAATAAAGAGAGAGGATAGTTAGTGAAAATACCATTATACCCTTTTTATTTTATTAATTGAAATATAAAATAAGTTTGATCTAAGGATTGAGATTGAGTTTAAGGGTTTTCTCTTTAAGATCGGGTTTTCATTTGATACAAATCCTATATATATATATATATATATATACATACATACATACATATATATATAGCGCATGTATATTTTGGAAATCAATGTGAGATGAGAAAATTTTGTAAACCTAGTACTTGGTCCACAATTTGCCACAATATTATTTTCTTTTATTAACATAATACAATAGAAGAGCATCTTTTGTCTTTTTCTCCATTTGTACCATCTCACACTATTTTATTAATTTACCACATTCTCTCTCATCAAATTCAAATTAAAAAAAAATAATTTTTAAATATTCCACCCTTTTACTTTCCCACCAGATTGTTTTGTTGAGATAAAATTTTAATAGTATGATGGCTGTATATAATTGTTGTCGTGTTACATCAATGTTACGGTGTTCAAATTCAGCTAAAAAACAAAAAAAAAATAATTTTTAAATATTTCTCACCTTTTATTTTTCCTACCTTTTATTTTCCCACCAGTTTTTTGTATTGAGTTACGGTGTTCAAATTCACAATGAAAACCAAAAAATTAATTTTTAAATATTTCTCCCTTTTTATTTTCCCACTAATTTTTCTTATTTAAATTAAATGTTTGATAGTATACTGGTTTTATATAAGTGCTGTTGAGGTTACATCAATGTTAAAATGTTCGAATATATTGTGTATATTTATTGTCATACCTAACACATCCCCCAAATTGCTTAGTTTATATATATCTACATTTTAACATTTTTTTGCCAACCAATACTTTGTTTTCACAATTATTTTTCAAGCATGTCAAGCTCTAAAAAAATCTTCAATATCCGTTAAAGAAGAAGAGCCAGAAGATAAAGCAAATATTAACCACATATCAAATTTCGCACCTAGATACGTTGCTAAAATTTCGCACAATGATTCAACATCTTATGTAAAAGTCAAGAATGCTGACTTTTTATTTGATTACGGTCCATTTGATGATGAATGAGTTCTGAATAACAAATTTGATGATTGTATTGTTCAAGATACATTGTTATGCAAAGAAGAATCACCTAAAGAAATAGTTGTTCATGTTCAAAAAACAATAGATTCTTTCCCCAAACGAGAAGAAGATGCTATGTCTGCCGGTTCTGTTGAATCATTGAACACTCTAATTGGTTGGGCGAACCACAATCTTTACGAAGACGATCAAAGCACCGATTATGATAATCTTACTGATTGGGATAACATATACTAGTTATGTTAATGTTGTTATATTTCTCCCTCTTATTTTTTTATCGTATATTATTATTATTATTATTGTATAGCAATAAGTTTTTATCTTTCTTTCTTTTTTTTTTAATTTAAGTTTAACTCCACATACCAAATATCGAGATAGTATGCTGGCTGTGTATAAGTGACGTCGTTGTTACATCTATGTTACGTTGTTCGAGATATTGTGTATATTTATTGTCATACCTAACACATTGTTTGTTTATGTTTTTTTTCTTATTTTCTCCAAATTTTATAACATTACAACCTTTTTTTTCCTGATTTAAAGGTCTGTATTTATTTAACTTAAGTTTTTTTTATATTCCTTTTTTTCAAGTAATATTCCTTTTTCAGTAACGCATAATTTCATAATAGATTTCCTATATTTGTATTTCGTAATATTTTGATAAAAAAAATTTAAAATCAGATACTTATATTTTATCAAGTTACGTTTATGTTACATCTCGACGGACTAATTTGACATTTGATTTTTAAACATTTTTATATTTTATTTTGGTTCCTTTTTAGTTAGTATTATAATTTTTCTTTTTTTCATAGTACACTATTCAATTTTGAATATTTTGTTTTTTTTTATTTCAACCAGATTTTTATTTCTATCAGATTTTATATTCTTTATTTTTTTAAGTAATATTTTATACAAGTACATAATTATAATCCAATATTATAGAAAGTAACACTCAGTTTTTCTAAGCTATTCTTTTTGAGATTCAACGTTTAAAATATAATTAAGTTGTTACACTAACGTTACACATTACATTGCCGGTTATGTGTATTTTCCATTAAGTTCATGTTACCAAATGTATTTTTAATCTAGTGTACTAATTATTAATTATTTTATAATTTTCGTGAAAACTTTCCATTAATTATACTATTATACTCTTTTAATTTTTTTAATGTTATATTATATAACACTTCATTATGTTACGTTATTGTTGCATATGTAAATTTAGTGTAACTAGAGTTTTATGTTACGAATTTTATATTTTGCTCAATATTTCATAACTCGTATTCTTTTTTTGCTCAAATATTTTATTACTTATATTTACATGCAAGATACATATGTAAAGTTAGTATACCCAGATTATATTTTTTTTGTTGCAAGATATATGTGTTACATAGATGTTAAATTATATATATGAAATTAATTTACCAATAAACCGGTTTTAAAAAATGAGAACATATTTTTTACGTGGTTACAGCGATGTGACATAATACAATTCAGGTTTCAGTAACTTGAAACCTAAAAATCAATTTAAAAACTAGTTTTCTAACTGGTTAAGAACCGATACTGGTTCAGTTGTCTGATTTAATGCATCTCTAGTTTCACTAGTGTAACATATTTGTAACACTGTGTTACATAAATGCAAAAGAAAATATTTCAAAGACTTCTAATATTATATATGCAACTTTAATGTAACGCCTATGTAACATAGTAACAATTGGTTACGTATATAAAATTAATAAAATGGAACCACGTTACAAAGCTTTACCACGGATGTTACATAAACGTAACAAAATCAAAGTTACTTCAAATTTATTCAAGAACACATTTTACATACCTTCAAAACAAATTTTACATATACGTAACAGATTCAAATTGATTTCAAATTTATTCAACAACACATGCATACATACATACATAAATTAATTAACATAATGAAATTTTAAAAAATAAATACTATAAAAACATGTTACAGTGATGTTACACAAGACAAATAAATTGTAAAACCTTATTTACAACCAAAAACCTACAAACTTTCAAACAACCAAAAACCATCTATCATTATCTCTATGGGTCATTTGAAAAAAGAAAGAACAAGATCAAGCTCAGTTTCACATACCTTTATAATGAATGTTACAAATGCTTAAAAAGAAAAAAAGCATTATCAAAGCTCCGTGTTATCTATTGAAGCTCCGGAGGGGTTTTTGCCTGAAAATCGGTTCGATTCTTTTCTTCTTGTTCTTCGTGGTTTTTTCTTTGGTGGGTTCTGTTTGTCTTGGGTTTTTGCCTGAAATTTCGGATGATTATGTGGGTTTTTACCCAGGTGGGTCGGTTCTTCGTGGGTTATTGACTGAAATTCCGCGCGATTCTTCTCTGGTTGGTTTTTGCCTGAAAATCCGTCTAGCTTCGTTCTTAGTCCTCATGTCTTTGAATCTAAAAAATTTGTCACACCCCCAAATTACCACAAGTGGTGTTAGTCCACGTGGGTGTGACGTGGCCAGAATCACAGCTCATGGTCATATAGAACACTTCTATATGCGTTTTCAAAATACGGTGTTTGTCATAATAGTTAAACCTAACAGTTTGCAGCGGAAATAAAAGTTGTTTAAAGTGCAGCGGAATAAACAATGTCAGACACTACATAATGCATTACAATACATAAGTAGAAAAATCGTTTGTTCAAAAATCAGAATATAAATGCACGTGATCCTAAGCTCAGTCCTTAAGTGTGCATCCTGCTCCATACGCAGTTAGTTACCTGAGAATACAAGTTTAAGAAAAAGTGTCAACACAATGGTTGGTGAGTTCACAGGTTTTGATATACATATATAGTAAGAAAACATGAGTCATGATGTTTATCATATGTTAGTCTCGAGCCCTAGGCTCCAAGTGTCAGTGCGTCACTACCGAACTAGACTTGTTTGTCCTTGCCTCCGCTATGTCTCGTAATAACATAGCAAGTTAGGTCAAAGTTTCAGGTGTCCCGACCTCTAGTCAGTATTGTGCCACGTGGGGTTAGTCACACCCAAACGGATCCATTCAAACCTACCTTGTTGTTTGTACATTAACGGTAAGACTTTGTGAGGGCTTGTTACGATTACAACACTCAATGTTTGTCTAATAAACCAGCATACACATAATGTTTGTACAGTAGTAATGTTTGACTCGATTCAACAAGTATTCTCCCCTATTTGAAAAGCTTGTAAAAGAGTTAAAGAGGGGCCTTAAACTCACCTTAGTGAAGATCGGAAACAAATGCGTAAGCTCCTGCGTAGACTGCGTGTCGGTCACGGCTACCTATATCATATACCATACGTGAGTTCGTGTAAGTGACCGTGTTCGTGTTCGTGCTCGTGTTTGTGCTCAACAACCCTCGCTTGTTGTTGTTTGTCCGTGTCGGTCCACATTGACCGTGTTTGCTCATGTTGGTCCACACTGACCGTGTTTGACTGTGTTTGACCGTGTTTGACCATGTTTGACCACGTTTGACCGTGTTAAGTCAACGACCCTTTGGTGAACCGTGTGTCGGTTGTGAATCGTGTAACATTCGTGTTAGTGCTCGTCGTGTGCAAAACGCGCAAATCGCGTTCATGGACAACTTACTATTTATAGTAAGTTTCCATTTATAGCAAGTTCACAACACATATCGTTTTTAAAGTTCTAGCATGCTCGTTAAATCTTACGTGATTATGTTATCACTTAGCACGTTGTCATGCGTAGTCAAATAATCATACGAGTCACGTTTGCATACAAAAGTTTCCTAAAAAGGAAAGTTCCTAGATTTAGCAAGTTTATCATCAGAAACCATCTAAGTTAGCATGCAATAATCATATTGAATCATATTAAGTCATTTAACACTTGCAAATCATACATAGCATTTCTAAATCGATGGTTCGTAAAATAAAGTTACTAAAGATAGTAACTATGAAGTTTATCACTCAAATGATTTTCCTAAACATATCTAAGTCACCTTTATGTCACACAACATCATGTAATACCATTTAGCATTATCTAAGCATGTCAACCTAGTTCAAATCATCGGCTATCAACATTTCAACTAGAAAAGTTACTAAAAATAGTAACTAGGCCAAATATGACCACAATTAAGTCCAAATCAATTTCTAAGCATTATAATCATCATAATATCATTCTAATAACAAATCCATATGCATGCATGTTCATAATCTCATCCATTTCACCATTTTGAAATCAAAAAGTTACTATAAATAGAAAGAATCTCAAATAATCCCTTTCTATCCATTTTGTTGATAATAAATCATGTATCACATTTCTAATATCAACAATATTCATGTACCAATACTCAAATCTATCTACAACGCACAAGATCATACATGCATGTAGCTATTTCGATCATTTATGACAAAATCTTGAATTTCATACATACACATACACATAGATCATCATGAAACACTCTCTAGTCATCCTAGATCATTAATAACAGTAAGAATAACAACAAATCCAGATTCAAACACCAAGAAATTCGTGCATGCAAAGCTAGAGGGCTTGCATGTGTGTTTTAAAGCTAGCTTGTATGTGTGTTAGTGTGTGTTTTTAAGCTACTTGAGTAGTAGAACTACCTTCTAATGCTTCAAAATCTCTGAGATGATGATTCTACAGCCTTTAGTTCTTCTGGACAGCAGGGTTTGAGTGGCAACAAGGTGGTGATGGTGGTCTCCAAGCTCCAATGTGGATGTTAAGCTTCAACCCTCAAGTATTGAGCTTCAATTTGGCCTTCAATGGCTTCCAAGAGATGAATCAGAGGTGGAAGATGGATGTAGGGGGTAATTATGTCGAGTAGAAGAGGTCTGGAGTTCGAAATGGTGGTTATAGGGTGGTTAGATATAATTACATGTTGGTTTTATAAAGATTTGCCGTCTGACATCCTTCGCGTACAGCCGAGAGTGTCCCAGATACTCTCTGCGTACCGCGATGGATTTTAGGATTCAAATTCCCCCGCATTCCTTCGCGTACCGCCATGGCGTTCTTTGGGGTCCATCGCGTACCACAACGGGTCCCAAAAGAGCCCAACAGGCCCAATATCATTGATTTGATCTGTTCTTCGCTGTTTTCACGCTTACGGACTATCGTTCGGCCCCGTTTGAACTTCCAAGTCCAATGTTTGAGCGTTTCGTGAGGTTTCAAGTGTTTTGTTACACGATGTGCTAAACGTTCAACAACGTTCGTGTTTTTTTCGACACGTGTGTGCGTGTTGCGATAATTCACTGAATTATCGTGTTCGTGTCAGTGTTGGTACCGTCATGCCATGTGTCACATTAAATTAAACTAATTTTAGTGCCACGTGTACAAATATCAATTAAATAAACATTTAATTAAAAAGAATGCTGACCTGGATTTTGCGGGATGTTACAAAATTGCAGACCATTTTAATAGAGTATAACAACCTACCTATTGTTAAATTAATCAGGCCGTTGTCGCTTCGTCGATGGTGTTTTTGCCTGAAAATCTGGTGGATTCTTCTCCGATGGGATAGAGTTATGTTCGTCTTGGTTTGCCGGCATCCATCTAGCTTCATTCTTGGTTCTCATTGTTCTGGAACTGAAAAATGGAATGGCGAATTTGATATTAATCAGAGATGACAAGAATGGAGGTGATAGGAATTGAAAATTGGGGATATGGGAAATACACATCGTGAAAGCAACCATAATTTTAAATTAAAATGTACAAAAGAGGTCCATTGGTAACATTACAATTTTATCCTCTTGTACTTTTCTATACCTTCATTAGATTTTTTATTCTAAAATAATCTAATCATCATTTTCAGATTCAATCTCATCCATCCAAAGTTTTGATCAATGGTTAAAAAATTGTTTCTAAAGTGTTTTTTAACTTAACCAAGTTTCCAAAATAACCTTTCCCTATATATATATATATATATATATATATATATAAAGGATTCGCATCCTATAATAACGCACCCTTATTGACATAACCCGAATTAACCCACCAAGTTCAACCTGAATCTTTTGTTTTTTGTTTTTTTTTTCAAAATATTTGTTTTACATGTATAAGAGTATGTTCTTTTATATGTTTGTGCTAATTATTTTTTAAAGAAAAACAAAAAAATATACACATATGTATCAAACACAAATTTCATTACACAAACACAATATTACATATTTTCAACCATAATAAATATTGTACATGTGTATTTTACATATGAAACAAAAAATTACAAATGTGTAAATTTATAAAAGAACATCAAATTAACCAAAACACTAAAACTACACATGTGTAGGTGTAATATTTTATAAATCTCAAATATATAAAATTTACACATGTGTATATTTTTATTTCTACACATGTGCAGTATTTCGAGTAAAGTGTACTTTGTGTATTAAAACTTGTATATTTTTATTTATACGCATGCGTAATTTTTATATCTTCTTGTAAAAATAAGTTTTTTTAGTTTGTATAAAAAATACACATTTTTGTTGTTTTAAAATTTTAAAAAACATTTTTTAAAATGGATGGAGAGAGAAGAGATAGATGAGAGAGAAATTTGATATTAATAAATTATTATATATATGAATGTATAGGATTGTGACATGTGTCATCTTTCATATTTAAATACATGAGGGTATTTTCGTCATTTGCAACATACTAAAAGGTGGATTAATTTGGTGGTGACATATATCACCTTCTAATATAATTTAATATATCTATTTTTTTATTTAAAGTTTACCCTCTCTTTTTTTATATATCCATAACTTTTTTATGTTATAATATTTTTTTATAAAAATTGCACAGTTTTACTCGTCTTATTTTTCTCTTTAATTCCGTTATAACATTGACTAGTTTTTTTTTTATATTATTTTCCGGATGTTTGTATTTACACCAATGTAACAACTATAAAAATAGCAAATTATTTGTAACAAGTTGTAACGAATTTGGGTTTACATTGTTGTAGATTAAATAGGGGTTACGTTTAGAAGTGTAAACGAGCCATGCCGATCCAGAGCATATACACACTAGTATTGTTATAGAAACATTGCCTAAGAAGAAGACAACCTCTGCATATACACACAGAACAAAATATTCATGATTCAGATTAATGAACACATATATTGTAAATTGAAAGTTATTAATTTATGATATGCTTACTGTACTGCAGCATGCTGCCTCAGAAGAGCATCTAACTTCGTCACATTTGCATGAAATTTCTTGTGCATTTCTATACAAACAACGCATGCTTATTAGCAACAAGATTATCAAACGGATCAAAAATCCGGAAACATCAAGGATAGTCTACTTGTTTGATGACTGATTCTCCAACATGATTTTCCTATTAATAAAAAGTTCAATAAGCTCACATAATTAGGACATTGTTTGATGAGCACATTATATTTATACAGGTGCCATTTTTTTACTAACTGCAGTTTAGAAATTACACATATCATATAACACCATTTTACATATTCGTGGTTAAGAGTCATCATGCCTAATGTGAACTCTAGAGCTGGACAAAAATGAACTTCTAGATAGATACCTTGAAACTAGAATTAGAAACACAACCACAATATAGTTGTTGCCTTAGGTGTAATCAAGTATAATTACAGAGATCAAGAGATCTACTAAGATAACTTTAATTCTAGACTAAAATCAAGAATCCAAATTGAATCTTACAGAGAAAAATCAACGAGTGAAAGTGGTTAGGGTTTTCAAAGACCTCTATTGTTTGGTAGATTTAGAGAGAAATGACAGTGATGGTGGTGGTCTTCACGACCGTTGAATTCGATCGGCGGTGCAGTTCACTTTGATCGGCTGTGGTCTTCACGACGAAATCGGCGGTGGTCCTTTGCAGATGGTGGTCGCGGAGACAATTACGAGGATCGGCGGCTCACGGTGTGTTTGTCTTGGTGTTGTCCAGATCGAAGGAGAGCTGGGCGATGGAGAGGGAATGAGAGCAGGGAGGGAATATTGACGCCTTTATGTTCAGAAGCATTAGTGGCGACATGTCGCCGCTATTTATCAGAGTGTACAATCAAACCTAAGCCATTAGATGGAGTTGATGATCAATGGTTAGAAGGACGCGTGGTCCGGATTCGGGGCATGTCGCCGTAAAGGGTGTGTCCCCGCTAAAGGTGACGCCGATATTGATGAGATTTCTTGTAGTGATAGCAGTACGCTAAAGCTTTTCGTTATCGAAGTAACTATCGATAAATAGTTACAATTGTCACCTGAAACGGTGCAACAATTATCATGTTTGCCCATCCCCTATACAATGAATAAAAATAAATTGAATTCATTGTGAATTCCATGTATAGAATATAGATCTCTTGATGGAAACATATTCTTATTTTTGTCACAATTCCATGTCTCATTTAATTAGAAATTTTACGAGTATCAATGAAATATGCGAGTCTGAAAGTGTATAAAACAATCAAGACAAAGTTCAAAAATTCACTTACGAACCTAGAAAACTCACGACTTCCTAAAACCCTCATTGAATTTATAATGTTTTTTCCCCTTAAACAGTGTTATCGAGATCATCTAGGATTTGAGATGGTTATCGTGGTAGATTTTGTTAATTTAAATAATTTGATGAATTGATGCTCCTTTCTAAAAACTTTATTAACTTTTTGATTAGATTTCCAATTTTAGGAATTTGGTTGTGTGGTTTACTAAAAAGCTAATTTTTTTCTTATTCTAAATGTTTAGCAATCGATCATGTGTAGTGGTAAAACCTCAATCAATTCACGTATGATTCACGTAGGCGTCACATAAACAACTAACACCATTACCCCTCATCACTCCAGCCCATCACTATAACCCTCATCAAGTCCCTATTACCCCCTCATTTTTTCTCCTTTCTTCTCATCTCACGCGGTGACAACCCTCATGCTTAACCCCTTGCGCTCTTTTCACATCCTTGTATAGTAGGGGAAGGACGATATGGGGGCGTGACTCACGCCCTCACGCCCCACTCACACGTCACTACACATGGTGTTAGTGGAGACACTTGGTCATTATGCAAAAAGGCTGTCATAAAAGGACAAAAACTTTGATTCCAAAACCTGTCACTAATTTAGTAATTTGCACAAAGGTCCATCACAAATCTATCGCTATTGGTATAAAGAACAATCTTAAAAAGGCTATTTTGTCTAAACATATGCCGCAAAGTTCAGCTAGTTAACGACAGAAAATTTAATTCTAAGTAGTTGTCGCAATACAAAATCAACCGTAAATGAGTTGTAATGATAATTTTTTTTTCTTGAAGGCATGAAATCCATCACAAAAGGCCTTTCAAGATGAATTACTAAAGATGTATAAACTTTGTTGGTAATTATATTTAATTTTTAATTAGTATTTAATTAAATTTAAAGAAACAAGACATGAATAATTAAATAAAGAGATAGACATTTATTTATGTTGTATGAAGAAGAGGTTCCAATATCGAATAAAAAGATCCAGATCGAAGAGAGATATTGTTGTTGGATATTGGAGTCCTCTTTTACTTTCTTACTCTTTTCTTTTTCATTTTTAACAATAAAAAAATAAAATAAGCATATCATTTCATTATCACTGTTGCACCACCTTATCTTCTCTCCCCCACATCCCATTCATCTCCTTAAACATTTCACATTTTTCTATTACAAGATGGATACACGTATTTATTTTTTATTTTTAACTATTTTTATTATTTTTCTATATAACAACGTATATATGATCTCATTTATTTGTATATATGATATGTTTCTATTTAAAATATAGAGCCGATTCTTGGCTTCTTGCAAGAGAAAAAAATATATATTACGTTAGCTTTGTTTACTCTATATGAAAGTATATATTCTGAGACATAATTTACTCTGTTATATCATAACATTGAGCTTTTGCAAAAAGTGTTCATGGGTAAAGAGATTATGTAATAAAAGTTAAATATTACAATAAATTGGCAAGTAAGCAGGGAGTAGCTGCGTCGCAACTCACTTTTGAATTGCAAAACCAATCTTACTAAAAACAATATTTTGGGTTTTAGAGGCCAAGATATTACTATGATAAGGATTTTTTGGACTTTTGTCACTTGTAATATGGTTCCAATGAGCTCTGATGAACTCATTTCAGCAGCATTGTAACTGACTTGTTAAACTTTTGATCTTAGCTTAAGGGTTTAGCTATTAAGTTATAAAATATGTATTTTTTTCATCTAATTGTCTCTTCGTACTCATTATCATTATGTCTATTATGCTTATCATTATTATTTCTATTCTATTTATCATTATGTTTTAAGGTTTAAGTTTATGATTTAGCTATATTTTTAAAAATCATTTTCACCTTCTTTTAACACAAGAGAATCTAATCAGAATACCATACCATTATTTTTTTTTGAACGGCAAAGGTCTCAATCGTGTGAGTCCACTGTTTCCAGACCATGTCATCAAGGTCTAGTTACCTGCACCACCCATGAGGTCCCACAGCCACCCCAGAAGGAAAACCCACAGGAAAACCTCCCGACTCCCCAAAGACCCCTTTTTCGCTGCGGGAGGGTTTCGAACCAGAGACCTCCCATTTAGAAGAATCCTGAGATACCGCTGAGGCACTGCCTCGTTGGTGAATACCATACCATTATATTGTATTAGAATAACAACATTATTTAGAAATACGTGAATTAGTGATAGTGTAGCAAGTCATATTTAAGTGGTATAAAATTGTAACAAGTAAGGACGTATTTGATGCTTAACCTGACTCTCGCTTTACGTACTATGCACTGATAGACTGAATTGCTTTACGATATAATGTACGAAGCCTTCCTATACGTTATAAAAGGCGTTGTTTTTCACGGTTGAAACCATGAACTTAAAAATACAAAGCAACAACAACCATTCAAAATGTTTTGTTCATAATATCGTATTAATAATTGATTTAGTATAAACAAATTAAATATTTGGAAACGAAGCTATCAATGCTTCTGAGCTAGCTTTCTAGAAGTCTCTTCGTTCTATGTCTGCTCACCATCTGCAATACTAATCGTGAACAGGTAGGTGAGACAGGTAGGAATAGATATACGTATATGGTCCCCTTTAATTTACACACATTATATCTTCTCACTAAAAATTTGTTTTTTTGAACGGCGAATGTCTCAATCGTATGAGCCCACTGTTTCTAGGCTATGTTACCAAAGTCTAGTTACCTGGACTTTCCATAATCCCCTATAGCTACTCCAGAAGGAAACTTCACTGGAAAACCCCTGACCTCCCACAGACCCCTTTTCGCTGCAGGAGGGTTTCGAACCCGAGACCTTCCCTTTGGAAGAATCTCGGGGTACCGCTGAGACACTGCCTCGTTGGTCACTAAAAATTTGTTAAACGCCAAATTGAGCATATAACGCTGGGTTTGTTTGTTTGTTTGTTTGTTTTTTTTTGTGGGTTATATCTTGTATTTTTGTTTCAACAAATTGGTATTCTTTGAATCTGTAAAAGTTCCATTAAATCTAGCAACTTTTGATTAATTATATAATAAGTTAATTTTATGATATTGATTAATTATTAATTAAGGATTTATTTTTTAATATGGTTTATCATTTAGGTAACTATTGGTTTACAAATAATTGGAAAAAGTAATCAATTAACCCATCTTGATTGTTACTAGAGAGTTTGAAAGAACGAGTTGATCAATTATTTTAGGCTATCAACAAAACATGTACAAATTCGTATATTGTGGATTTCAAGATGCAACTTCTCTTATCACTCGAGTATGCCACATGAAAACTAATTTAAACGTTTCCTTTTGTGTCCATGAGTAAGTCAATTCATTTATTAACAAATACAAATACAAATTTTCGTTCAGTTTATATTCGTGAACCGTTCGTAAATAAATAAAGTGTAACAAACGAACATGAACAAAGTTTCGTATGATCCTGTCTTTCATTCTTATATATATTTTTATACAGCTGCGTATAATTCAACTAAAAGGACCGGGCCAACATATATCATATAGCTAAACCCATTAAAACCCACCAAAATTCAGAAAATGTTAACCAAGTCAAAGACACAATCTATGTTTTGGATACTCGATCTCACCTTAATACAAATAATGATCAATATTTTATATTAGAGGTGGCAAATTTTACCCATGTCAAAGAAAATGGGTTGGTTTGGATAAACAATTGTAGTATAATGGGTTGAAATGGGTAACATCATAATATTGAATGAGTTAAGATGGGTAGTACTTAAACACAATGCGGGTCAAGACGGGTAACCAAAAAAACATGCAAATGCAATGATTCAAACATTTAAGAATGATTAATTAACATATTTGATGAGAAAATAACTAAAAATTATCCAAATGGACTATTTGCTTACTTTAAGTTAAACTAAATTGATGTTTTTTCAGGACAATCCATTTAGATCCGAACCGATTTTGATTAAAACCCGTTATGACCCGCACCCATGCTTACTCGAATCCGTTCTGACCCATTACCCAACCCGACTCAACCCGCCCATTTTGCTGGCATATTTTATATCTTCTATACTAGATATTTTAGTGTAATTAAATTAACTTTGTTAATCAATGTGAATTAGGCCTGTAAACGAACATAACAATTCGTGAACTGTTCGGCAGGAATTTCGATTATGTTCGTTTAAATATTATATTCATAAATTGTTTGTTTATTTATGTTCGTTAATATTTGTTTATGCCCGTTAACTATTTACTGATGGTATGTATTTAAATTTAATAAAATTGTCTTTTGTGTTTGCTTATTTTTGTTCAATTGTGGATGTTTAGGTTTTTTCAATGGTGTTCGTGTTTCTTTGTGCATATTTAATAGTTTTCATTTATGTTCAATTATGTTTGTTCGTTTATTTTGGTTCGTTTGTTTTCATTTATGTTTACGACCAGTTTGTTTAATTTTATAACAAATGAACATGAACATATTCATTTTTTTATAAACGAACACGAACACAAAATTCATGTTCGTTAATGTGTTTGTTTGGTACGTTTATAGGCCTAATGTGAATCATAAAATTAATTAAACAACTTAGGTGTGGGATGCATGTTTATTTAAGGATTTATGATTATATGGGAGTTTTGTGAGAGCAACGCGCCTTTGATATGATGGGGTTCCAAGGCTAGCGCCCTTAGATAGAGATGGGCAAAAACCCAAACCCGAACCCGAACCAGCCAAAAACCAATCAAACCGAAACTGAAACCGGAACTGGTAGTTAACTTTTTTGACCAGAACCGGTTTAAAAAAACTTGGTTTGCTCACCTCTACCCTTAGATAGAGGAGAGTCCTAGGGGGCAGAGCCTCTCTTTGGGGTCAAATTATTAATTTTACAAATTTTGATATAAAATTCTTATTATTAATTTTGCGACAATTTTTGGAAAAATTTAACTTTAAAACTGCATACTAGTCCTACGAATTCAGCCTAATGATTGGGGTTTCACCATGTGATCGAGAGGTCATGGGTTCGAGCACTGTCGAAGACAATTTAAAGGACATCCAAGTGAGGGAAGGAATATTGAGATTAATCACGGGTTTTGGACCAATGGGGGGAGAAAGTTTACTCATTCTAAGGGGTTCATGCGCATCTGGAGTGGCTGCGTCTTACCTCTGCCCGATGGACCCTTGATCGATGTGAAGTACCAATCAAAAATTAGAGTTTTAAACTCAAAATCTACTACCCATTTAGATAGGGAAGTCGGGTGTCGATCCACGAGAAGTCAACTAGAAACTACTTTCAAACACAATTTACTTAACTCATTACAATAAAAATGAAACTTTGAAATGTTGAATTTTGAGTTGCAAACAAAAACAAATTTATAAACTTAAAACACTTACTTAAAAGATTTGTAAACAATAAAGAAAAGGTGATCACTCCGGATTTCTAGTTAGTAAAATAACTAGGTACATTTTGATTTGTTAATTAGAAACCACATAGACATGATTTATGCTTAATTTGATCCCAACCTATGATTTAGAAACTAGTTAACGACCTTATTGACAACCGATATCTAGATCGATGTTGTTGATTTGGTTAATTATTGATTTCACAAAACCAATGATTTATAGAGCTTTGAAAACTCAAATCCAGTAATTACCAATCCATTCAAACATGGAATGAATAAGAAGTAATAAACTTGAGATTGAAATTGCAAAGTAAACTAACAACCGTTATGGTTTCACAATCAAGCAATATTAGAAAAGTATATTAATGAAAAATTAGTCTAATACCAATGTTTAACAATTCAAAAGAAACCCTAGCTATCAAACCTAACTATCCATCCGGAGACGACCACGAAGTGGTTAGCCGGACTTTCCCATGGTTGAATCTTCAATGTTCTTGATGAATTGCATGATTAGATCTTGATTCCTAGGATTGGATTGATGATTGGAGGCATAGGAATGCTCCAAAATGCTCTAAGATCATCCAAAAGTTTCCCCCTAAGTGATGATTCCCGACTAGGGTTAACCAGAGGCTTAAATACAAAAAAAAAAACGCACTTTTTGGTATGCTGATCTTATCCCCGCCGTAAGCTACAACCAGGCCGGGGTAAACTACGGCCTGAGCTTTCCAAAACTCCATTTACGCCCAAAAGCCTCGGGTTTACGGTGCCATTTACGGTGTAACACCCCAGACTATAAGCTACGGCATGGGCTTCCACAACTTCACTTTCTTGCCTCCCAAAATGCTCGTTCTTGCTTCCGGTTGTCCGATTTCTTTCTAAAATCATCATTTTGCTTCATCTAACTTGCAAACCCACATGAACACATGGTAGCTTCTATTCGAATGAATAATCATATTAAAACACTTAAGAACATCCCATTAAACATTTAAATTACCCATTCGAACCCTTGTTATCAACCCTGTTAAAACAACATACGCGGTATGTAAGATCGTCGTCGTTCAAAAATAAACTGCATACTGGCAGTTTCTTTGAGGATTGTTGTATGTCTTGAAAATTGACATTACATAATTACATTGCCTATATCTATATATTAAAAATACATGGTATAATTGTTTCATGAGATCAGAGTTTGCTTAATCAAATGGACACTATTGACCAACTTTGGTGAGTGTTATATAATGCTTATGCTAATTTATTTTATTTGATAAACTAAGGGGCTAAGGTAAACATGGGT
Organism: Mikania micrantha; assembly: GCA_009363875.1. Taxonomy (NCBI): domain Eukaryota; kingdom Viridiplantae; phylum Streptophyta; class Magnoliopsida; order Asterales; family Asteraceae; genus Mikania; species Mikania micrantha. The sequence goes on along the minus strand of CM018690.1, from coordinate 28,394,927 downwards.
CGCGCCAATTTGTCACCAGCACGAGTTCAAAGGTGGAATCAACTTGACTTGGGCCTAATATATGTATGTTTACCCTTTATTTTTATATATATATTTTTTACTCATGAATCTAGAGGTGGGCAAAAAAAGGGACCCGGAACCGGAACCGACAACTCGAACTGGAACTGGTCATACCCGAACTGGTGGGTACAAAGTGTAACATCCCAAATTTTCTAATACAAGTTACTCGAAATTACGAATGGGTAACGAATGATAAGCTTGAAGGGAGATAGACGAAAAATAAACAAGTTAGCGCCTCGGGTTCATGTACTCGACATTTGATTTCGAGTACACTGTACTCGAAACTTGTATTCGAATATCCCCCATATTTCGAGTACCAGCCCTTGCCTATAAATAGTGGTGCCTTGGGAATTGTGAGAACCTATGGCTGGAAGCACATTCTCTCGAGTACACGAAGTAAAGTCCCGGAACTTCAAGGATCGAGCTTTTAATCGACCAAACGGAAGAGGAAACGCACGAGGATCTACGGGAGTGCTCATCTACCTTCAAGTAAGTGATCCAAACTGAAAAGTTAGGATTTTTAGACAAAAGTGAACCTATGCATAAATCTCACACCTTTATGCATAAAGTTCGGAACTTTGAGGTTCCAGTGTGTTGGTAACACCCTAAGGAACCTAGAATTAGCTCCCCAAAGCTTTAGATGAATTTCTGAGATGTTTAAAGACGAAAGTGGTGAGTACACGAAATCCTGCACAAAGGGTACTTGAAATCATACTTGGAATTTCGAGTATGGTCATTTCGAGTAGAGCATTTCGAGTACACCAGTTCGAATACAGTGCTTTCGTGTACCCTAGTTCGAATACTCATGAATGTTCTAGTACACAAGGTTTGGTGTACTCTGGGTGTTTCATGTATATGGGTTTCGAGTACGAGATGCTTAATGAACCTCGAGTGTTTCGAATACTTAGCTAAGGTTCGGGAACTTGAGCTTATGAATGGGGACTAGTTGATTATGAGGACTTGGAATATATCCTAAGTCTAAGAATGATATGTGATAAGACGATATACTAATGTAGGTCCTTAAGGCCCTAGCTAACGAGTTCGGCTAAGGATAACAGAAGTCTACTATCAGGTGAGTTCTAGACGCCCTATTTTATGTTTAATGTTTTGGGCTGGCATACATGCTTATTGTTATGTCTATGATGTTATGTGCTTATGATGATGATGAATGGATGATGATATGCCCTGACGATGTGTGCATGTTTATGTGGTAGCATGAATTATGCATGAAAGTATGCTAAGTATGATGAATGCATGTTAGTATGTTATGATGATAAACTGAATGATAACATGCTATGACGATAATTACAGATGTTATGTTATAATGAAATCCTAGGCAGGCTATGATGAAAGTATGATGCTATGACGAATATATGCTAGCATAACGTGTTTATGATGCCATGATGAATGATATGATGATGTGCTGCTAGCATGACATGTGTATGATGCCAGGATGTTATGATTATATGATACTAGCATAGCCTGTTATGAGAAATCCTATGTTATTAGGATAATGTTACGATGTTATGCTGAATGATGATATGGTGCTAATGTATCTTGTTACGATGGTTGCTCCCGTGTTCGTATGGGGTAAGTATGTTTGCTCCAGTAATTGTTACTGGGTAAGTATGGTTACTCCCGTACTCGTTACGGGGTATGTATGACGTTGCTCCCATATTCGTATGGGGTAAGTATGGTTGCTCCCGTATTCGTCTGGGGAAAGTATGGTTGCTCCCGTACTCGTTACGGGGTAAGTATGGTTGCTCCCGTATTCGTATGGGGAAAGTATGGTTGCTCTCGTACTCGTTACGGGGTAAGTATGGCGTTGCTCCCGTATTCGTATGGGGTAAGAATGGTTGCTCCAGTACTTGCTACTGGGTAAGTATGGATCTGTAGAACGCTTCGGCGGGGCAGATCAAACTCAAACTATTTGAAATATGATATATATTATTATTTATAAATAAAGAATCCAAACTCAATTTAAAATTAATTAATCACTTTAATTAATTTAAAATATTTTATTTATATATATATTTATGCATATTTTTTCTTATTTCGAATATCCGAATCTCTATTTAGAGTTTCTGATACAGATTCAAATAGTGAAATCAACATTCCAAAAAATTTCAGATATATGAATTTAAACTACTCCTAGGATTTAAGTGTAATATCTCTTGACAATAGAATGACTATCCATTAACATCAATCCCAAGCCTATATTGGTCTCTACTTGTTAAAAAGTCAAAACCACAAAGAGTTGATGCATAAAATAAAATCAAAAGAATTAATTAGAATTCAAATAACTAAAATACAATCACATCTTGGTTCGGGTTCAATTGCAGAGAAATGTCTTCAGGGCCGGCCCAATAGACTTGTGGTTCTAGGCCCTTGCCTAGGGCCCCCAAATTCTATAGGGCCCCAAAAAAAATTCTATTGGGCTTATATTTTCTGGAAATATATAGGCTATACATGGGCTAAACACACAAAAAAGGGGATACGGTTGAAGCAAGGGAGGAGGAAACGTGAGAACACCTGCGGTTTTAATTCGTCAAAAAGAGGGCGCTCCACAAAATCCCAAATTTCAGACGAATTTAGAAGCAACAGCGGCAACCACCAATGGCAAAATCCCCAAATCGAACCATTTCGTCTCTTCGAGTTCTCCCATTGTTGAATTTGAAGCGTTATGGAAGCCATCAAGACAATTACCCGTCGTCAGTCTCAGTCTCTCATCTGCCATCGTCATTCGTCATTCTCATCTGTTGAATTCGAACAATTCGTTGTCTGTTGGGGACTTGGGGCATCGACATCAGTCCGGCGCAGCAGTGGGCTGTGCGTGTGCGCAGGGACCAGGGTGGTCGGCGTCTGCTGTGGGCTGCCGGCTGTGCGCAGGGAGCCAGGGACCTTCGGCAATGGGCTGTGGCGCTGTGCGCAACTCCTTTAGGGCTGTGCTGCACTGCTGCTGTGTTTGGTTCGTAGATCTAAAGGTCTCATTCTTTAATTTTATTTGATTTCTAATTGCTAAAAGCCTAAAGGAGTAAAGGTATGCTTTCCTAATTTTCTCAACTTTACAGTCATTTAATCTAAATTTCATTTGCCTATTATTATACTGCTAAATGCTAATTTTTATTCAATTATTTGCTACAGCCTAAAGATTATTAATTTTATTTGCTAAATTGCTAATTTGCTATTTGCTAAATGTTCAGAAAACCCAACTGTTTTATTTCCTAAACTATTAATTGCTATTTAGGTTTTATTGTTTTACTATTGACTCATTGTCTCATTATTCGTTATGTCAAATAGAAATAGGAAATACGAATCTGGATACTCAAAAACGAAAAAGAAATTAAAGTTAGATGCTATAGTTGAAAAGGAAAAAGGATCATTCCTAAAGTATGTTACAAACTAAATATTATTAATTTTATTTGCTAAATTGCTAATTTGCTATTTGCTAAATGTTCAGAAAACCCAACTGTTTTATTTCCTAAACTGTTAATTGCTATTTAGGTTTTATTGTTTTACTATTGACTCATTGTCTCATTATTCGTTATGTCAAATAGAAATAGGAAATACGAATCTGGATACTCAAAAACGAAAAAGAAATTAAAGTTAGATGCTATAGTTGAAAAGGAAAAAGGATCATTCCTAAAGTATGTTACAAAAAAAGGTGCAAACAACGAACAAGACAATGTAGATCATGAACAACAAAATATAGGTAATGAACAAGAAAATTCAAATAAGGAACACCAAAATGTAGAGAATGAACAACCAAATGTAAGTAATAAACAACAAAATCCAAGTAAATAAAAAAAGATTTTTTAAAAAAAATTGATTTAGAATATTTTATCAAAGAATTTGCTTCTAAAAAAGCCAAAAAAATAAATTTAATTCAAATAATTTATACAATTAACAAATATATAAATAATTTTTTTTAACTCCGTCGTATATAAACTTTTAGTTTATTGTTACCGGTTCCAAGCCCGGATAAAGGAGGAGGGTTTTAAACATAACTATTAGGTGTAAGAGAAGGGCCCCGGATTTAAGTTTCGCCTTGGGCCTCGAAAAAGCTTGAGACGGCCCTGAATGTCTTATATCTTCTATTTTAGGCCTCATTAAACAACTAGCTTTGGCATTTTAACAAGAAAGATCTGCATCTAGAAAGATAAGATTTGTTATGCGATACATATGAAGTCACCTATGTCTGCATAGATATTTCCACTAATTAATCATATTTTGTCAAATAGTTCAATCTATGTATTGCAATGAGTAATGGTTTCCCTATTAGATTGAATAAATTTGATGGTTCAATCTAAACTTATAAAGAATCGTATTCATATTAGGGAATTTAATTAAACCGCTAAAAAAATTGTCATATGATAGTTTTTATTTAATTGAACTTAAAAGTTATTATGACATTCGAGTGTCAAATATAAAATCTCACAAAAATCATAATTTTATTATTTATTTAATATAACATGGCCATAGGTTGTCGCCCATTAAACTACGTTCCAAAGACGTCGCCATCAGACCACAACCAAGGGGGCGTTGCCCTCTTAAAAACCCTATTTGTTAGGGGTTTCACCCATATGAGTAAATAAGGTTGGCAAATACTTTAAATAATAATAGCAGATTCAAACAAGCGTAAAGTTTACACCTTATGAAATTGTTTGAATTTTATTATAATTAATTTGATAATAAGTTAATCTAATTACAATAGAATGACAATAATCTCATATATTAGGGAACAAATACAATAAACTTCTACGTATACAATTCGTTAAGTTTTGGGTTTTTTCACCGGTTCTTGTTAGAAAGAGCAAGAATATGAAATTACTATGTATACATATGTATACACATTTATGAAGTCATTAAATAATAGTAATAATAATTAAAAATTAATAATAGTTAATAAAATAAAGAATTTAAATTGTGTTTTATTTAGAAGTCTTGAAACCATCTAATTTTTATAAATATAACTACTTCCTAATATTCTTTCTTGTCTATATTTTGACCTCAATACCTTCTTTTTAAGATGCTACCTTTACTTAGTAAGCTAGTCTCGCATTGACATCGAAATGTAGCTTAAGTTTTGGTTTAGTAATTATTATTTTAAGTGCATTTACGACCATCTATGAAGTGTGATAATACATAAATAATAATATTTAAATAATAGTAATAACAATTGTATAGTAATGCTAATTAAATAATAATTTATTGTAACAAAATAATAGAAATAATAAATACAAATATTTAAATTATATTTTTTATTAGTGTTTTATTTATCGGTAAACAATTGAATCATCAAAAAAAAAAATTGTAAACGAAATTAGCTTGAGTTTTAATTTGGTAATAATAACTAATACATTTACAAGCATTATTGACAGTGATAATGCTTAATCTTAATTAATAATAATTAAATAATAATAATAATAAGTGAATAATTCTCTTAATTATTGATTTATTTATTGGTTAACGATTGTTTTTGGTCAATGAAATAAGCTCGAGTTTTGGTTTAGTAATAATAATTAACAATAACATTAATTAAGTAATTGTAATAATAGTTGCATAATAGTAATAATAATATTAATTATTTGTTAGTTAAGAATTAAAACCAACTAAATTATTTTGGTTGGTTTACGAAATTAGGTGTGAGTTCGTTTTGGTGTTAGAATCTAATAAAAATAGTCAATAATAACTTTTTTTAAGTTCTTTTTTCTATTATACTTTTTTTGTGTTAATTTTGTTTTATGAATTTTTTCTTGCAACCTTAAGGTAGGTTCATGTTTCTTAAGTTTTATATCATTTTAGTTTTATATTTTTATGTTAAACCTACGTTGAATTCATGTTCTTTACACTAGGTTTTAAGATTGAGCAGTTCTTTTTATTTAAAAAGGTTTTATGATTATTAATATTGCACATTTATGTTTGGGTTTTTATTATTTTAGAAGTGACGGTTGCTTTACGACGTGGTTGGATTTAGTGTTTACGGATAAATTAATAGTGTTGTTACAGCCTTTTATGGTCGTGTCATGACGAGTATCTATATCAACAAAGCGGTCTGGCTCAACCTTATTTTTTGCAAAATGTTAAATGTTCGTATACTATGATGCAAGTTTTGTATTGTTTTATTTATTTTGCTATTAATTTATGAAACTTTTGTGCTCAATGTTTAATTTTTTATGATTGAGTGACAGCTTCTATTTGATACGAGTTTTGATATTTAGGATTGTGTTTTTATCTTGTTGGGTTAATATTATTATAACTCACAAAGTGAAATATATTTAGACAATAAATATAAAGTTTTGTTAAAAGTAAATCCGGTTGGTATAATCTCCCAAATCCCAGTTCCCAAAACCCAAAAGCCTCTCTCATTTAGACGTCAGGCCCTACTGAACAAGGCCCAGTTTGATCCATTAATCCGTCAATAATATACTTATTAAATGGCCTGAAACTAGAGGTAACCAAACTGAGTTTTTTAAAACTGGTTCCGGTAAATAAAGTAAATAACCGATTTAGGTTTCGGTTCTAGTTTTTTATCGGTTCCAACCGGTTTAGGCCGGTTCCGATTCGAGTTTTGGCCAGTTCGGGTTTTGCCGTGTAAAGGTGGAACCGGTTCAGCTTTTTTCGGTACCTGTTCCGATTTCTTTGAGAATCTGGTACTGCATGTACCCAATGGTTCATGTATGACCGGTTCCCGTTTTTTTGCCCACTTTTAGGGTTGTAAACGAACCTAACGTTCAGCGAACAGTTCGTGAACCGTTCGGTGGGAAGTTCATTTATGTTCGTTCGTTCGTTCGTTCGTTTAACAAACAAACGAACACGAACAAGAAATTACGTTCGTTTAGTTAAATGAACGAACATGAACAGAGGTCGTGTCCATTCATTTGTGTTCGTGAACGTTCGGTAACATGTTCGTTTATGTTCGGTTAAGTTCATTTATTATATTTATTCATTAAATGTTTTGTATATTTTTAATTTTTAATTTTTAGTTTAATATTATAATACTTCAGTTGTTTTTAGTTTAATACTATAATATTTTATTTTATATATTTATACATGATCATCTCCAATGCTTGAGAATAAAAATGCTGATTTTTATTGTTTAAATAATATGCGTTCGTTAGCGTTCATGAACCGTTCGTGAATAAGCTAAATTCCTTAATGAACGAACACAAATTTTCGTTCGGTTAGCGTTCGTGAACCGTTCGGTTCATTTACAGCCCTACCCACTTTTACCTGAAACGCATATGATATCATCCGAAAATACATCTATTATCCATATTTATATTACTTCTATATAAATATCTAATTATATTTATATTTATATTTATATTTATATTTATATTTATATTTATACTCTCTTATGGATAAAGATTTTGACTAATCACATGTCAATTTTATACAATACCTAAAAGTTGGTTTTCCACATATATATTCTATTAAATATTTATATGTCATACTTTATTAGATTTTCATTTTTCATTTCTTTCCTATTAAATAATAACTAGGTTTATTCCACCGCGCGTTACGGCGGGTTATCAAAGTATACTCCTGAGAACGGGCAATATATATAATTTGCAGAAGCATAAATTAGATAACAAAAATCAAATATTTCATCACGAACTAAACCCTAACATTCACGGAAGTGGTGTAGTGATTAAAGTGGAGGAGAGACAGCCTAGAGATCTCAAGCTCAATCCCCACTTAGAAAGTGGGTTCCCATGGTTAAAAAAATAATAAAATAAAAAAAAAAACTCTAAACCAACAAAACCTCAAATCTTTAAACGAATATCTCAAATTTAATACCCTCGTTTATGTTTACTACTTTTCAAAATAAAAAAAAAAGCTTTTGGCTACCCAAGCCTAAATTTTCAGAGCGTTACTATATGGATCAGACACTTATAAGGGTGTTCAAAAAAACCGATATCCGAAAAAAATCTGAAATTCAAATCGTATTCGAAACCCGAAAAAACGATCCAAATTCTTGTTCTATTTGTTCGGATAAATCCGGGTCAGATATCCATTTTTCTAGTTCGAATCGGGTCGGATATCAAAAAACCTTGTTTGCTTAGATCTGATATCTAAATTCAACCTAAATAACCTAAAAACCCCTTTTTTATTCGGATGTAGATTTCACTTATTCGGGTTGTTCGGATAGATTCAGATCGGATAAGAACATATGTTTTTCGGGTCGGGTTTCGGATAGGGACCCAAAATTTTCAAATTTGGATAAACCGAACAAACCGTTATCCGATCCGATAAACACCCCTAGACACCTATGCATTACTATTTATACACACACATACACTTACTTAAATTTACTATTCAATTTAATATATATATATATATCTACTATTCCTTTTACATGTCTTTTAATATATATATAATTAATAGTTTTATTAAATTTGATAGATGATATAATTATATCATAAGAAATTATTTATTTTTATAAAGCGTCTTTAATAAATATATAACATGCTGTAACAAATAAATAAGTTTAAAATCTATTTATTTCACATGAGTGATACACATGTTTTAACATAGTTAAGTTATAAACAAAATATCCTTAACGTGTGGTGGCACAAAGAACACCCATACACGCCCTTGTATCTTTTCTTGTTTAATTATTTATTAATTATTATTATTATTTTTTTTTTTGAGAAAAGAGGGGAGTGGGATGGGTTAGAAGAGTGTGCTTTTTGTTGTGGATGGTGGGATTCAGTTCACGAGTGATGAACTTTTTTTCTAATCATGCCATACAAAGTAATGACAAAGAAGAAAGCAAATATGTTTTCCTCATCATTATTCTACTTTATGAATTAAATCCATTCCATTCCAATCCAATCCAAATATTGGTTAATTATTCCTTCTCCACTTCCACCTCCTACCCCTAAACTCATTTCTGTCTCCTCAATTCTACCTTTAATCCATAATCTAAACCCTAGTTTCTTTCAACACACTAATGATTATATTGCCCAATATGCCTAGCTACCTTTGATTCATTGTTTATATCTGACCACACGTAGACGTAGACGCCGACGTAGACATTCCAAACAACAATATGCGTACCTGCATTTCTTTATTCTAAAGATCGATCGTATATACCCTACTCCTCTTCCAGAAACAATTATTATTCGTCAAGTACTTTCATGGATGTGCTCAAGTTCAATCATTACTAAAACCATATATACACACACACACAACCTAGCTACTCATTTTCTTCTGGAAATTAGTTGTTTCATCTTCTACTATGTGTTGTGGGGACTAAATCTAGTGAGCTTTTATAAGGCTAACTTCCACTTATTATGGCTTTTTATTTTTTATTTTTTATTTTCAAGTGCAGAGTTTGATCATCATGGTTCCAAGAGGTGAGTCTTGAACTAGCTAGATCTGTCGTTAAAAAGATGATATGTTTCAGTCACGAGTAAAGTTATCCTCTTGTGGATCTTGGTTCATGAAATCTAACATGCAAAGTTAAAGAGATTAATAAAGTTGGTACCTTTTAGGGAAGGCCCTACTACCCTCTATTGTAAGGTGTGTATATATGCTGTCATGCAATTCATAATTACCTCACTATTCTCAACATTTACAGAAAGTTTGTGATATATACCATGAATTTTAACGGTCCATCTTTCACTTTTCAGGAATCTAACTAATTAAGCACAATTTTTTTTTAAAATTTTTTTGGGTATGAATTTCTTTAACCTGAAAAGGTGAAGAATCAGTCTGATTATTACTGCATGTATGTGGGATTCTTCATCATTGTATTAATAACAAATGATTACTTGCTTCCACCATCCTCCATTAATTATTTGTGGTGACGAAATTAATTTCATCAGTTGTATGATTAGATTTACTTTAATCTTTGAATTTGAAAGTGTCCTGGTATGGAATGCAATGGGTGGTAATGACAGTGTCATACAAAAGCTAAGGTAGTTGACTGCAGCCTGTAGATGGTTGGTGGCTTAGTGTTAGTGGTGGATCAGTGGTTAATACATTTGTTTCAACTGTTAAGTAACTGAGTCTATAGGCGAAAACTCTAGTTTGGCACTTGCCATGATAAGTAGTTGGTGCTCAGTAGTGTTTTATTTTTCGGTTGTTTGGCCAAAAAATTTTAAAGATGTTGATTTTCTTGTTAATTTGTTTGAGTTTTAAAATTTTCGTCAGTCTTCTAAAATTGTTCAAACTCCGCCACTATTGGTGCTACCATTCTATGTGGGTTTGTGACCATAAAACTTGACACACGGGTGGAGTTAAAAGGTGTTGCATCTTGATGGTTAACCCCAGTTTTAGACACATACACGTGTACGATTGAAGACAAGTTAAAGCTCTAGCTATGCTTCCTTTCTAATTAAATAAACCAAATATATATTACTAATTAATTAGTTTCATTTCAAAAAATCACCTAACTTATGTTTAAATATCTGTAAGTGCTTGCTTCCCTCAAAAACACCTAATAACCTTACGACCATATATACATAGGAAGGGTTCTCCTCACTAAGAAAAAAAATTAAGAAAACTCCTACTAATTAACCAATCAATTTTAGAAAAAAATTCATGATTTTTTATTGTTAGCTTAACAATGTTATAAACAAAAAAAAAAACTAATAAAAATATGTAGATCATGAATTTACGTATATGTAATCAATGAGTTATATATATGTAATAACATTAATTACATATATTTTTATATATTTTTTTTCTATTTGTTAACAAACCTAACCTTATAATAAAACAAAATATAAACAAATTAAAAACAAAAAACGAAATTGATTAGTAATACTTGTGATTAGTTTTCTATGTTTTCTCCAAAATGAAGGTTTTCATTGGAGCCCTCTCCTATATATATATATATATATATATATATTTGTGTGTGTAGGGCAATAATCAATTGGTAACACACACTAATTGAGAGAACTTAATAACCAAATTTGATTATTTGTCTAATATAATGAATTTGAAATGTGTGGTTTATATTAATTATAGGAAAAATGAGTAGATGAGACTTGTTTAAGGGTATTTTGGGCATTTGATGAGTGTACTTGATTTAATTTAAAAAAAAAGTTTACCCCCAACTATTTAAACCTTCATAACTTTTATATATATTATAGCATTAAACTTGTCACATTTTTATCTTTAATTCAACTATAGTCTTGTCAAATTTTTTCAAAGTTTTCGAAATTACACTGATGTAACGAGCTTAATTTTTTCAAAGTTTTCGTAATTATACTGATGTAACGAGTTGATTTTTTCAAAGTGTTCGTAATTACACTGATGTAACGAGCTGAATTTTTTCAAAGTGTTCATAATTACACTGATGTAACGAGCTGTAACATTGATGTAACAAGCTAAATTTTTCAAAGTGTTCGTAATTACACCAATGTAACGAGCTGAAGTTTTATCAAAATGTTCGTAATTACACTGATGTAAAGAGCTGAATTTTTTCAAAGTGTTCATAATTACACTGATGTAACGAGCTATAACATTGATGTAACGAGCTGAATTTTTTCAAAGTGTTCGTAATTACACTTATGTAACGAGCTGATTAGAGAATTCTACCGTCAAGTGAACTTCCTATTGTCTTTGTCTGCGTTACAAAATCAAATCCTACATGTAATGATCAATCTTAATCACATATATAGTTGAGATGCTAGAATGGTGCATACCCCAAACAAGGGTATGAGACTATATATGTACAACTACATAAATACAATACAATAAATGAAGGAATGATCTAGAATACAACCATAATAAGTGATATACAAAACTAAGACTAACACCCCCCTCAACCTGAACGGGGGGGCGGACCAATTCCAAGTTTGAGACGGAGAAGCTCAAACTGAGGACGAGGAAGACTTTTGGTGAAGATGTCCGCAACCTTAAGCTTGGTAGGCACAAATTTAGTGAGAAGTTTCCCTGAAGCCACAAGTTCACGAATGAAATGGTAGTCGAGTTCAATATGCTTAGCTTATTTATAGGAGACTGGATTCTCAGACAGGAACAATGCACTCTGATTGTCACACAACAAAGTTGGACTAGTAGTTAGGAGGACATATAACTCCTGAAGTAGATGAGTGCCAAATGAGCTCAGCAGCAGTGTTGGCCATGGCACGATACTCAGATTCAGTACTTGAACGAGCAACAGTTGGTTGTTTCTTGGCTCACCAAGACACGAGATTGTCTCCAAGAAAGATGGAACCATAGGTGGAGCGTCGAGTATCCAGACAACAAGCCCAGTCAGCATCCGAATATCCAATAACCGCTGTCGGAGAATGGCAATGGAAAGTGAGACCAAAAGTATCCGTTCCCTTGACGTACGAAGAATGCGGTTGACATGTTGAAAATGAGTTGTAGTTGGAGCCTTTAAGAACTGATTTACCTGATTGACAGCATACGAGATGTCAGGAATGATTCATGTGCTGGCAAAGGTGTGTGAACAGGATTGGAATCCAAAATAGAGGCACGTTCAAAGATGTCATTGGCATATTTGGTCTGGCTTAGAAAAAGACCATTAGAGGTATGAGTTACTTCTAAGCTAAGAAAATAATTTAAAGAACCAAGATCTTTGATGGCAAATGTATGGTGAAGTCGTTTAATGAAGGAGGATAGGAGAGAAGGTTGATTTCCAGTGAGAATAAGACCATCCACATATACAAGGAGATATAGGATGCATTTATCCCGTTTGTAGATGAAGAGGGATGGATCAGCTTTGCTACAAATGAAACCATTGGACAAAAGAAAAGTACTCAGTCGGTGAAACCAAGCCTGAGGGGCCTGTTTAAGACCATAGAGGACTTTGTTTAATCGACAAACAAGATTAGGAAACCGAGGGTCCGAAAACCCCTGGTGTTGTTCCATGTAAACGGTTTCACTGAGATTGTTTTGCAAAAATGCATTGTTTACATCAAGTTGATGTAATGGCCATTGATTGATGACTGCAAGAGACAATACAACACGGATGGTAGTAGCCTTAACAACGGGACTGAAGGTATAAGAGAAATCAAGACCCGGGACTTGACTGAATCCTTGGGCAACAAGCTGCGCTTGTAACGATCAATTGAGCCATCAGCTCGATATTTCGTGCGAAACAGCCGTTTAGAGCCAACTACATTATGAGATAGAGGACGTGGGACTAGAGTCCACATGTTGTTGTTGTTCCACAAGGCATTTAGCTCAACGTCCATGATATTAAGCCATTGAGGATGTTTGGAGGCCGATTTGAACCCTTTCGGTTCTTTGGCAGCGAATAAGGCACGATGCAAATCAGTAGAGAGGCAAAGGTAGGCCTTGTGTTTGGGCTTAAAAATCCCGGCCTTGGCACGTGTGATCATAGGATGAGTGGGAAGAGGGGGAGGGATAGGTATCGGATCTGATAGGGGAGAAACCGAAGATGAAAGGGTTGTTGTGGATGAATTAGGTTGCAATAAAGGGAGATTAGGGTAAACCCGACAAGGAATGCTACGAGGTGCCAATTTATGTATGACATAATCCCTTGAGTACGGGTAAACCTGACACCCAAATAGTTTAAAGTTTGAATAGTTCGGTATATGACGGAATAACAACTCATACGGGGAGGAGTTGCCAAGAAGTTTGGTGGGTAAACGGTTAATGATGTAAACCGCGGTTACGAACGCATCATTCCAATAGATGGAAGGAATGTGGCTATGGAGCATCATAGCAAGGCCAATTTCAATAATGTGTCTATGCTTACGCTCAGCCCATCCGTTTTGTTGGGGAGTGTAAGGGCATGAAAATCGATGAAACGTGCCATTTGACCGAAAGATTGGCTTAACTTTCATGTTGGTGAATTCCGTACCGGCATCACTTTGAAAAGTTTTAACTTTGGTGGAGAATTGTGTTTGAACAAGGTTAAGAAAATTTGTAAGAATATCCGAGAAGTCCAATTTTAATTTTCGTGGGTAATACCAAGTGAAACAAGAAAAGTCATCAATAAAGATGACATAATACGGATAATGCATGTTACTTGTAATCGGTAATGGACCCCAAAGGTCACAATGAATTAATTCTAAAGGGAGTGAAGCTCGTTTTTCATTTGATGCAAAAGGTAAACGATGTGCTTTGGATAACTCACAAGATTCACACAAACTTGGTTTAGGTAATATAGATGTAACAAACACACGTCCCAATTTATTTAAAGACAAAATGGTGTCAAACGACACATGACCTAAACGTTTATGCCATAGTTCAAAAGAGGCAGTCAACACATTAGTGGAAGCCGCAACAAGAGCCCTTGGATTGGAATGTAGAACATAGAGACCATTCTTACACTGACCTTGGGCGAGAACTTGCTTCGAGTGTCGGTCCTGAATAAAAAATAATGGATATGAGAAAACAACATCCAAAGAATTGTCCCGAGTTAATTTACTGTCGGATAATAAGTTGTGAGATATGTGAGGAACAACCAAAACATTATTGAGTTTGAAGTTGTCAGCTAGGGTGGTCGACCCAATATGGGAAACCGGTAATGAGAGGCCATCACCAAAAATGACATGGCCAGTACCTGTATGGGGTCGGGAGTGATGAAGGTTGGAGGTAGAGGAAGTCATGTGATCGGAAGCTCCCGAATCAACATACCAATCCAGATCATCAGGCGAAATATGGAAGGAAGCATGAAATGCCTTAGCAAGATCCTGATCCGTGGAGGCTGGAGAAGGCATTGATTTAGTCGGAGGTGGTGATGCATGGGCAGCATAAGAAGATAAGGAGGGGCATGCGGATGCATAATGCCCGGATGTCCGGCATAGTTGGCAGTGTGGAGGGCGTCGTCCCCGACCCCGACCTCGAGAAGCACCCCGGAAAACACCGCGGGTAAAGGAAGAACCACGGCCTTTGGCAGAAGGAGGAGGCTGAAGTTGGGCCTAGAAAGCAATTGTAGAAGTGGAGTTGCCATGCAAGGATTGCAAGAAAAGCTCATGTGATTCAGCTTGAATCAAGAGATCACGAAATGCAGGGGGTGGTCGAACAGTGCATATAGCAGTAGAAAAACCTTCAAAACTAGCACCAAGGCCACGAACAAAGCAATGAGTTTTATCAGCCTCGGAGACAGGTTGCGTAATGGAGGCAAGTTAATTCCATTATAGTAATGCCATATATTTTTTTTCAGGCGTTCGTAATTACACTAACGTAACAAACAAAAATTGTAATAATTTTCCCTCTGTTTTCAAAAATTTTCCATCTTAAATATTCCCCCTCCCCATCTTAAATATACATTACAAACTTAAGTTTTGTTATAAAAATTAGTTCATTAATTAAATTTACATTAACATAAGATAGAAAGTTAGATAATTGTAACGTAAATACAAAGAATAACACTTTGAAAAATTCAGCTCGTTGCATCTGTATAATTACGAACATTTTGAAAAAACTTCAGCTCGTTACATCAGTGTAATTACTAACACTTTGAAAAAATTCAGCTCGTTACATCAGTGTAATTACGAACATTTTGATAAAACTTTAGCTCGTTACATAAGTGTGATTAAGATTGATCATTACATGTAGGATTTGATTTTGTAACGCAGACAAAGACAATAGGAAGTTCATTTGACAGTAGAATTCTCTAATCCAAAACGCGGTTGATTAGAAAAAGTGTACAATGTATATCGTAAAGCAACATTTCCTTGAAAGCTCATAATCACTCACATTCCGAAGCTGTCGTTCTTTCAAAATTTTCTCTCTGTTAGAAACAATTAATTCTCACGCCAGATAGTGCTTTTTGAAAACGCTTGGATTGGTTCAACGAAATCCTTTTTTAAACTGAAACTCATAAATGAATATTATTTATCGAAACAACAGCCTTGGAACTAACTTTATACTTAGAAGGTAGACATGCTGTCGTAAGTATGAGTTCTTTGAAACTGCTTGTTTTTTTTTGTCGAAAACAACTACTGTTCGGAAGTGTACTATTTGAAAGTAGACTATTAGACGTCTTTTTATCTTAGAAATTATTGCTCATTAGAAGATAGTGATGTTTCTAATGAACTATGTTCATTTAAGGTGACATGTTTTTTGAAAGCTTTGTTAGAATAATTATCGAAAACAAATTGTACTCAAATTTAAAATTAATCTAAGAAACATGTGTTTTGGTTAGCACTCACCTCAAATATCGTAACAATTTCCTCTTAAGATTTAGAATTGTTACTGAGTTTTCGTTTTGCAATGGTTGTTATTTCTCTTATCTAACAAAATTTTTATTATAAATACTCATTGGGTATCTCTTGTTTTGACATCCTTATTTCTTGATGTATTTTAGGGTGTGTAGGACCGGGTTGTTATGTCTAAACAACACTTCACAAGTATTTCTTACTTAACTCTAACAGATGCGGAATGTTCTGTTAGAATGATCTCACAATTACACTCAAAATGACACAGTAATAATCTTTGAACAATAATCAGAACACAAGAATAATTCAAGCTCAAGGATATATTTCTCTCAAAGTGGAAGTATACAAGCAAGCACACTTCAAGCAACCATACATTGGGAGGTTATATAGCCGAGGCTACAACCGTATACACTTAGGAATACAAGTTGGGTATACTAGACAAGTACATAAAGTAAAGCTTATTCTAGTATGTTGAGTGTCTTAACAGGCTAAGACACTCAGTCATGATCATTACATTAATAGACATTGACTTTACAAAGGACTATTAAATACAAAAGACATTTAATGTTGTTGATCTTCAAGGCTTCAGATTATCTTTTGCATTTAATGTAGCATGGGAGAGGTAAGGTGCTTTATCTGACTCATTACATGTTGTCTCTATCTTTATTCAGACCAACATGTCTTGTGTCAGTACCTTTTGTACCATAAGAGTAACCTGCTACAGTCTTTGTCAGAGGATAAACCTCGGAAGTCTTTGTCTTCAGTGCATAAGAGGATTCCTCGGAAGCAGTTGTCTTGTATAACCTTCGGCAGGAACCAGTTATCCTTCGGAAGCAATGCTGCTTCCGAAGAATCACTTCTTCCTTCCGAAGGTGTTTATTCAAAGAGGCTCCTATACTTGGACAAACAAGAAGTTTGGTGAGCATCAGCCTTTATTAGTCTTTACAGTCTCCCCCTAGGCTGATGCTACCAAAACTTCTAAGGAATAAACCTTGGCTTCCATGTACCCCTCAGTACCTGTGCCCTTTTTCTAATCAATCTGATGGCTGACCTCCCATCTGCTCCATTGTCAGGATTATTGAGAGGGAGCTTATCTAGATCAAATATATAGGGTTTTGCCAACATCATTAGATGCAAAAGATCCACCAATTTTATTTCTCCATTGTAGTTGGTGAGGATGAATATCCTTTCTTGTGCATTGAAGCTCCAATTTACCAAGGGGATGTATGAATGCTCATGCATTAGTCTGCTGATATCCCTCATGTCTTCTTGGGTTTGTGTAGTTTCGGGAGCTGCTTCAGATGTGGCTTCAAGTACTGAGAGTGTTGTATCAGGCTCAGAGTCGAAGGGAATAGTTTTTGTTTTCTTTTTCCTTTTAGCCATGCTCTTTCTTCTTGTGAATCTTGGTCTGTTTTGAGCCATGGCTTCACTCCTCTGTTCTCTGGCCTGTTGATCCTCCACATTGGATCCCACTGCATCTTCTGTTCTTGCAGTGGGTTCTGGGCCTGCAGCCTCAGTTCTTGGAGGACTTGAACTCCTCTTATCTGCCATAGATTGTTTCTCAGGATCAGGGACTTTTGTCTTCATAGATGGGCTTGATGGAGGAGTTATTTGTTCTTCTTTAGGATTTAGGGGGAACATGTTGGGCATTTCTGTTCTATCTTCTCCCCCTAAACCTAAGCCTCTCATTAGGCTTGCCTTTTGAGCCCTTATCTGTTCAATTGGAAGTAACTCACCTCTGGCAATTTTAGCCTTGATATCTCGGATGTGCATATCCATGGTCGAGTTCTTCATAGGGCCTAGCTGCCGAGCATGGAAGCCATATTCCAAGAGAAAGGCCTTGTTCTTGTCTCTGTAGGCCTTTTCTTTTTGCTTCTTTGTAAGTACACTCAGAGCCTTTGATGCAGCAACAGCTTGTTCTTGCTGCTGCACCTTGTCCAGCTCGGCAGCCATTCTAGGTACCGACCAGTTGATGACTTCATCAAAGTCATAACCTCTTTCTTCGAGCAAAGCAGAGAGTCTAGCCCGCTCTTCATCTAGAGAGGTATTTGGTCGGCCCTTTGTTTTCTTTGGTCTCCTCTCCTCCTGTTCTGCTTCCTCCTCTGGGGTTAGCTTTCTTTTTCCTTTGTCATCATCAGTTATTTTTGCCCCAGAGGAGAAGTCTCCTGTTGCCTCACCAGCTGGTTCATTGGCATGTAGCTCCTCTGTGGAGGAAACATCCAGGATGACTGGGCCTTCGGAGGCAGCTGCAACTTCGGAGTTAACCTCAGCATTCACTGTCTCCTCCAGTTGACCAATCCCCTTAGATGGTTCCTTATTAGATTCCACAAAGGGCTCAGGAGAGGAAGAGAGAGCTTCAGCAGCTTCTGTCCCAGAAGGGGACACAGATTTCATGGAAATTGGTTCTTCTTGTGTGATGTCTTCCATGGCAACCTGAGCTGCAGTCTCAGAAGGAGACTTAGTCCCAAGAGGGGACTGAGGTTCCAAAGAGACATTTGATGTTTGCTGTTCAGTCTCTTTGGCAACCTCCCTTGTATCCTCAGAAGCAGAAGAAGAGGAAGTAGAAGAAGAATCTTGAAAATAAGTACCCAAGAAGTCATCCCATTCAGCAGTCAAAGTGACTAAGGATGGATTAACTTCTTGTGCACCCTCCTCTTCTCTTGCTTCTGATCCTGACCCTGCAGGTGGTACATTCTCCCCCTTTTTGGTAGCATCGGGGGATGTGAAGGTGGTAACATCAGGATCAGGATGATAAGGATGTAGAATAACGGGTGGACGCCTCCTGAGATCCAGAATGGTTGCATCTTTGATTTGGATCTCCAGCCGCAGGTTAGACACCTCAGCTTCCAAAAGAGCTACCCTGGCTTGGAGGGAGGTTATGGTGACCGTCAATTCCTGAGTGTGTGTGCCCTCATCCACAGGAGTGGAATCCTTGGGCGATGGAGTACTGAGCCGAGCTCCTGCACCTCCACCACCAGAAGTGGTTTCTTGGCACCCTGGATTCCCTTCATTGAGAAGAACCTCAAAGAAGTCCTCCCCAACATAGGTTGCCGCAGGTGAGGTCCTATTGCCTGTACCACTGTCCTGTGGATCTTTATTAAGATCAACAGTAGTGGCAGCCTCACCTGCATTGACCCCTTCAGAACTACTGGGGCCAACCTCTGATTGAGTAGGCTCTGGGTCAGGGAACCGAGCTTGTAACTGTGTCACCACTCTCATTAAAGTTTGGGTAGTGGGAGAGAGTGGTTCCTCCACAGCTAGAGCAGAGGTTCCTTGAGCCTGGGTGATGGTATGGGAGGGGGGCATTTCTGGATGATACGAACCTGGAGACTTGGGAGACAGTCTCTGATCTAATGAAGTTGCTTCATGAGAAGCAAACTCAATGATGGGTGTATCCCTTTGTATATTCTCAGTTATGTGTTGTGACATAAGCTGAGGGCTTGCAGGCTGGTTAAGGGCAGCCACAGGTTCCAGAGGAAGAACCTGTGGAAAGACAACAGGTGTGGCTTGCACCTTAGGTGGAACTGTGCCCTGAGCAGTTCTTTTAACCTTTTTCTTTGTGGGTTCAGTAGAAGGAGCCTGAACAACTGTAGAGAGTTGCACAGGGTTTCGTTTGCGTTTGTAAGTGACTTTTATGGGGTGGGGAACAAAAGTGGAAGGTGTGGGCTCAGCATCTGTGGGGTTAACAGAGCTGTCACCTTCTGGAGCAGTGGACTCCATAGAGGGAAGAAGAGGAGTGAATGTCCCAGAGAACTGAGCACTCTTCTTCTTGAGTTGCACAAAAACCTTGGAAGAGACCAAGGGCATTTTGTAAGTATTCCCAGTTAGAGAAAGGGAAGTTCCCAACTCTTCATTAAAAATGTGTTGCAAAAACCTGGGATACATACAAAATTTCTTTGGTGACGTGATGTTGTCAACCAAATTATTAAAAATAAAAGCAGAAAAGTTAAACAGTTGATTAGAAGCCAAGCCATGAATAGCCGAAGCTAAATCAGATGGAACTTGGTCCCAACCACCAGATTTATTTGAAAGACAATGTAAAAACACATGTATGAGGTACTTGTAATTATAGGACACTCGACCCTTCAAATAGGTTGTTGAAGGGAGAGGACCTTCGTACCCCATTGACTGAAATGTCAATGCTACCTCATCCTTTGTGAATGAAACCTTTCCATCGGCATCATTCAGTTTAAGATGCCGACAGATGGTCTCCACAGAAATAGCGATAGGATGAGCATCAATGGTGGCTACCAGAGACCGACCATTGGACGACGAGGAAACAGAACAAGATGCCCAGAACTGTTGGTGATGAGATTCATACACCAGGGGCTGAATGGTTAGCGCAAAGAAATACCTGCTCCTTTGAAGAAAGGAGATGATCGGTGCGAAGTCGATATCATGCTCTGCTGATAACTCCGCAGGTACATTGTGAGCAGGTTTGAAAGCAAGAAGATCCATGGCAGTTTGTGATTTTTAGGGCACAAATTTGGAGTTCAAAGAAAGGAAGATTTCAAAGTGAAACGGTTTGTGAGAATGCGAATGAGCGGGAGACCTTTATATACCTTCGGATTTCAGCATTTAATATATAGACACATTAAATTTGAGATCCGGATGTCAGAAAAAGGTCTTCCGATGACAGCTGGTTTCACAATTAATTTTCTCTGACTGAGGTGCTTCCGAAGAAGTGACTTTCGGAAGCAGCTTATTAGACCAAAAATGTTCAGAAGAGATGTGCTTCCGAAGTATAAAATTTATACTGTCGGAAGCACTGCTTCTGAAACGTTAGATAATGCATTAGGCAAAATGTTCTTCGGAAGACACTTTCTTCTGAAGAGTACCTTGAGAAGCCTATGCTTCCGAAGATAATGTATCGGAAGAGTATTACTTCAGAAGGTAATTTAGCTTCTGAAGTGTGAGATCTTCCGACTAAGGAAGAAATAATGCTTCCGAAGACTTAACCTATCTTCTGCTGAGTAGTTACTCATCGGAAGATAAGTTAAGTTTATCTTCCGAAGAATTATTTATTCCTTGTCTGTACATTTATTCAAAGTTGATCATCCCAATGGATGTTATTAAGTACCTGAATCTTCCTTCATCAAACGCCTTTGTGAAGAGATCTGCCAAATTGTTTTCTGAATCAACTTTGACCAAATGAATCAACTTCTTTTCTGCACAATCTCTGATGAAATGGTATCTGATGTCAATGTGCTTGGTCTTGGAATGCTTGACAGGATTATTGGTGATGGAGATTGCACTGGAATTGTCTATCTGAATAGGAGTATTGAACAGATCTACTCCATAATCCTTCATCTGATTCTGGATCCAGATGACTTGTGCACAGCAGCTAGAAGCAGCTATATATTCAGCCTCTGCAGTAGAAGTAGAAACACATGACTGTTTCTTGCATTGCCAAGACACAATCCTGGATCCAAGAAATTGACATCCTCCTGATGTGGATTTCTTGCTGATGTTGCAACCCCCATAATCACTGTCTGTATAAGCCATGAACTGAAAGTCTTCATTTCTAGGATACCATAATCCTAGACTTGGTGCTCCTTTGAGGTATCTAAAGATTCTTTTTACAGACAGCATATGAGAGACTTTGGGATTAGCCTGAAATCTTGCACACACACAAGTTGCAAACATGATATCTGGCCTGCTTGCTGTGAGATACATCAAAGAGCCTATCATTGCTCTGTACTGGTGCTGATCAACATCCTCCCCCTCAAGATCAGGGCTAAGTGATGTTGTTTTGGACATAGGAGTTCCCAGAGCTTTGCAATCAGAAAGCTTGAATCTTTCAAGAATGTCCTTGACATATTTTGATTGATTAATGAAAATCCCTGTAGGAGTTTGTTTCACTTGTAATCCAAGAAAGAAGGTGAGTTCTCCCATTGAACTCATCTCAAATTTGGATTTCATTAGTGATTCAAACTCCTTGCAGAGAGATTCATTAGTAGAACCAAAGATAATGTCATCAACATAGATTTGAACTAGCATGATATGTTGATTAGACTTCTTGAAAAAGAGAGTTTTATCAATTGTTCCTCTCTTGAATTTGTTTGCCAACAGAAAAGAAGATAAAGTCTCATACCATTTTCTGGGAGCTTGATGCAACCCATAAAGAGCCTTATCAAGCTTACAGACATGATCAGGAAACTTTGGATCTTCAAATCCTGGAGGTTGGCACACATATACTTCTTCATCAATTTTTCCATAAAGAAAGACACTTTTAACATCCATCTGAAACACTTTGAAATCTTTTGCAGCTGCAAATGCCAAAAATATTCTAATAGCTTCAATTCTGGCAACAGGTGCAAAGACTTCATCATAGTCAATGCCTTCCTCTTGAGTGTATCCCTGAACAACCAATCTTGCTTTGTTCTTGATGACAACACCTTTGTCATCTTTCTTGTTTCTGAACACCCATTTGGTTCCAATGGCATACTTTCCTTTAGGCAAAGGGCAAGTTTTCCAAACTCCTTGTCTTTGAAACTGAAGAAGCTCTTCTTGCATAGCTTCTACCCAACTGTTATCTTTTAAAGCCTCTGCAACCTTCTTAGGCTCTATTTGGGATAGAAAGCAAGAAAACAAGCAAACATTTGCTTCATGCATAGAGCTTCTAGTTCTGACACCGTCTTCTGCATTGCCAATGATGTTTTCAACTGGATGAGTGTTGTGAATTCGAGTCCTTGGAATCACATCCAGTTGAGAAGATTCATCCACGTTGAGTGACTCAAGGTTAGGAAGAACTACCTCAAGCTGGATTTCTGGCAGATCATGTGGATTCAAAGTTTGGACTGTTGTGGGTTGGTTTTCTCTGAGAGTAGTGGTTTCCAGAGAATTTTCGTCTGCTGAAGGACTTCCTACTTCTTCTTGATGTTGTGAATTAGAAGCAGCTTCAATTGAGGGACCTGCCTGAGATGTGTTGATTGTCTCAGACTGTGACACATCATTTTGTGTTGAAGTGGATTCTGCCAAGTTTTGTCTTGAAGCTATTGGCAGTTCAACACGAAAGTCATCTTCTCTTGAGCCTTTGGAGGTGTCTGTGGTAGCTGACTGTGAAACTGGAACATACTCTTTCACCAGATTAAATGTAGATGTAAAACTATCAAGATCAAACAACCAATCAGGGCCGGTTCCAGGTTTATTGAGAGTATGTTCATTGAACTGAACATTTGCAGACTCTTCAATAACTCTGGATGCTTTGATGTATACTCTATACGCTTTAGCATTTGAAGAGTACCCAACAAAGTAGCCCTCTGCTGATTTCTCAGCAAACTTGGCTAAGTAATCTTTAGTATTCAAGATGGTGCATTGACATCCAAATGGTTTGAGAAATCCAATGAATGGCTTTCTCTTATGCCAAATTTCATAAGGAGTCATGCCATGTGACTTAACTACCAATATTCTATTTTGGACATAACAGGCAGTGTTGACTGCTTCTGCCCAAAAAGTTATTGGAAGTTTGGCATCAGACAACATGGTTCTTGCAGCCTCAATTAGTGTCCTATTCCTTCTCTCAGCGACACCATTTTGTTGTGGAGTTCTAGGAGCACTAAATTGTCTTGTGATACCTTTAGATTCACAAAAAGAATTTAAAACATGATTCTTGAATTCTGTTCCTTGATCTGATCTGATTATTTTTACATGATGGTCACTTTCATTCTCCACCCTGAGTATAAATGACTTTAGGATTTCGGCAGTTTCATCCTTGGTATTTAAGAAAAATACCCAGGTATACCGAGAGAAATCATCAGTAACCACCAAGCAGTATGATTTTCTACCAAGACTTTTAACACTTGTGGGACCAAACAAGTCCATATGTAGTAAATGAAGGACTGTGGTAATTGAATTTATCTCTTTGGCATAATGAGATGACTTGTGCTGCTTACCCTTTAAGCATGCAACACATTTATCAACACATATGAATTCTTTTGTTGGTAAACCAGTTACTAAATTATTTTTGACCAGTTTATTCATATTTTTGAGGTTTACATGACAAAGTCTTCTATGCCAAAGTGATGATTCATCAAGTGAAGCTTTTGAGACAAAGCAGCTTATATTACTAAGAGGTGCAGCTGTGCTCATATCTAGCATATACATGTTACTTCTTCTTGGAGCTCTGAGGAGAATTTGATCATTTGGTATCACAAATCCTGGTTTCAGAACAATGCATTCATGCTCAGTAAACAACATGTTATGCTTTTGATCACACACATGTGATACACTTAGTAAATTGTAGTTAAGTTCTTTTACAAAATGCACATTCTCAAAGCTTACCTTACCATTTGTGATTGTGCCTCTACCTGTTATGTAACCTCCTACTGGATCACTTCCAAAAGCAACAGACCCGCCAAAGAATGGTTCATATTTGTGCAAAAGGGTCTTGTTACCTGTCATGTGCCTGGAGCAGCCACTGTCAACTATCCACAAGTTGCCTTTTGATTCCTGCTGTCCCTGCACATGACCAAAAGTGAGTTAGTTTCTGATGGGAACCCAAGCCCATGTGGTCTTGGGTTTACCATTTGCATCATTGTAAGTAAATTTCTTTGACATCATCCTAGGTGGGACAGATGATGTGGCTGCTTCTGATGTGGGTGATGGCTTATCAGTTGATTCCTTCTTCATCCATGCTTGTTTTGTCTTTTGAGTTGTCGGAAGACTTTGTTTCTTTTGATAGCCATCGGAAGCTACTTTTCCTTTTCTATCGGAAGCTTCCCTTTTCTTTGCTTCCGATGCTCTTCTTCCGAAGAAAGATGATTTCTTTTGTTTGTTGAAAGCATTCCTTTGATGAGCTTCCGAGGTTCCTTTTCTTTCGGAAGCTTCCTTTTTCTTTGCTTCAAAAGCATTCTTTTCGGAAGCCTTTTTGTTTTGTTTCTTCCTGTTATTGGATGTACTTGCTTCCGATACCTTCTTGACTGGATTTCTTCTCTGTTCTTCCGAGGAAGTAGATGACTTACTCCAACTATTCTTTCTTCCTCTTCCCTGTGATTTTGAGGAAATTCTGCTTCTTGGATTATAGAAGCAGTCAGCAGCAAAATGATTCTTTTCACCGCACATCAGACACAGAGTTTGACTGTTGGGAGAGTGTTGCTGCTTATCCCTTTTAACGAAGTCTGAGCTTTGATCCTCAGAGAGTGATGATTCGGATGTTCTAGCATACTTGTTAGCCTTAGACTTTGCCTGTTTCCCTGGAGAATTGATCTTTCTTTCCATTGATCTACCTCGTTTTGACTTGTCAGATGGGCAAGTCACATACTCATCTGAGGAGATATTTTCTGTGGTTTTAGCTTTGATAAAAACTGTTGAATGTTTCTTAGTTTTCTTATTTTGTTTCTTAAATTTCAAAGCTTGTTTTCCTTTTACTGATTTAATAGGAACATCATCCTCATCTGAGCATGTTGAGGTACTTGAATTAGAGAGATTATCCTTTTGAACCACCTTGTGTATATCCAACTCCTCATTATACACAAGGTCAACTAGTGATTTACACCTAACATCTGTTATGGAAGTATAAGCAGATGGAGGTTCCACTTTGTTATATCCCAAACCAGCCCCATTTTTATTCACAAGTTCAGTTGTGCTGCTCATTCTAAAAAGTTTTTCATATTTTTCACCTTGGCTTAGAAATTTGTCTCTGTAAGACTCAGCCAATACAAGTTCAGTCTTGGCAGTGGTTAGTCTTTCTAAAAGATTTTTAATTTGACACTGTTTGTTAGTATCTTCATGTTTTAAACTTGAAATGGTCTTTTCCATTTCTTCAATCTTTTCTTTGTAATTTCTTTCAACCTCAAAGAAATTTGCCTTGACTACTTGTAGAGACTCAAGCTCATTACAGAGTTGAGAATTTATTTTCTTATAAATAGTTAATGTTTCTAAGCATTCAGGTGAGCACATGCTATCAGTTACCTTGCTTGAGGAAGATGAGTCATTTGCCATCAAAGCACTGTTGGAGATGGAGGCATCCTCAGCTTGAAAGCTCCAGTCTGCAAAATCTTGTTCAGCAATGTTTGCATTGTTTGATGAGCTTGATGGTCTTTGTTGTGGTTGCCCAGAAGTTGTCGACTGAGTTCCTGTGGACTTGCATTCTCTGGCAAAGTGGCCTAACTGTTGACAGTTAAAGCATTTGAGTTTAGATTTGTCAAGTCTAAACCCAGTCTTCATATTGTGCTTTTTGAACTGTCTGCCGGTTCTTTGGTAAAACTTCTTTGCCCTGTATGAAATCATAGCCATTTGATAGTTTATATCCATCTCCTCAAGATCATCTGCAGGAATACCATCCAAGTCTTCTTGACACAGATGAAAGTAATTTGTCTCCTCAGCCATAAAAGCTCCTTGCCCAGAGGTTAGTAGTGGGGTTGGGTTAGAGACAAGGTTTGATGAATTTGGAGTTTCAGGAAATGTGACAGTGGGTGTGGAGGTAGAATGGTAGATGGGTTGATAACTTTGGTATGGAGGATTATTGATGGGTGCATAAAGAGCAGCTGAACCAGATGGTAAGTGGGAGACTTTAGATTCTTGGGCATCTAATTCCATCTGATAGGCACTGAGAATACCAAACAACTCTCCTAAAGTTAGAGTTTTCAGGTTTTCTGTTCTTCTGATTGTTACCGAATAAATATTCCATGCCTTTGGAAGAGACCTCAGAAATTTTCTGAGCACATCTTGATTATCAAGAGTTACACCTGCAGTAGTTAATTCATCCACAAGTTGGACATACCTTAGGTACTGAGAAGACATATTTTCATTATTTTGTTGACAAAAGTTTTCAAACTTCTGTTTCAGCATATCCTTCTTGTTTTCTTTGACATCTTCAGAACCTTCATACATCTGCTTCAAGGAATTCCACAGTTCTTGAGCAGACTTGCATTTCTTGAATGCATGTATAATGGAGTTCGGTATTGACATCTGAATGAGCCAAAGAGCTTTAGAATCAACTTCCATCTTCTTGTAATCTTCGTCTGAGTACATAGATGGATCTTTTGGTACTGCAGCAACTCCAGCACCAGCAGCAGCAACAGTAGGAATGTAGGGACCTTCAAGAACAGACTTCCAAAGTTTGAAGTCTTGGTTCCTGATGAACCCTTCCATTCTGACTTTCCAGGTATCGAAGTCTTCAGGTGTGAACATTGGTGGCTTGTTGAGAGTGCCATTTTCTGTATCATGTTTGTTTAGAGCAGCCATCTTAGACAGACACAGAAAATATGAGTGTTAATACTATGAGATTTTATAAGAAATAGAACTGGTAACTTGATGATGATTAGTCAGTCAAGTTCAAGAGCCAATGGCTCTGATACCACTTGTAGGATCGGGTTGTTATGTCTAAACAACACTTCACAAGTATTTCTTACTTAACTCTAACAGATGCGGAATGTTCTGTTAGAATGATCTCACAATTACACTCAAAATGACACAGTAATAATCTTTGAACAATAATCAGAACACAAGAATAATTCAAGCTCAAGGATATATTTCTCTCAAAGTGGAAGTATACAAGCAAGCACACTTCAAGCAACCATACATTGGGAGGTTATATAGCCGAGGCTACAACCGTATACACTTAGGAATACAAGTTGGGTATACTAGACAAGTACATAAAGTAAAGCTTATTCTAGTATGTTGAGTGTCTTAACAGGCTAAGACACTCAGTCATGATCATTACATTAATAGACATTGACTTTACAAAGGACTATTAAATACAAAAGACATTTAATGTTGTTGATCTTCAAGGCTTCAGATTATCTTTTGCATTTAATGTAGCATGGGAGAGGTAAGGTGCTTTATCTGACTCATTACATGTTGTCTCTATCTTTATTCAGACCAACATGTCTTGTGTCAGTACCTTTTGTACCATAAGAGTAACCTGCTACAGTCTTTGTCAGAGGATAAACCTCGGAAGTCTTTGTCTTCAGTGCATAAGAGGATTCCTCGGAAGCAGTTGTCTTGTATAACCTTCGGCAGGAACCAGTTATCCTTCGGAAGCAATGGTGCTTCCGAAGAATCACTTCTTCCTTCCGAAGGTGTTTATTCAAAGAGGCTCCTATACTTGGACAAACAAGAAGTTTGGTGAGCATCAGCCTTTATTAGTCTTTACAGGGTGCATCTATGCTTTTTTGTCATGACTTTCACAGTTTATACAACCTTTCATAGTAGGATGGAAACGATTTTATTGGAATTAATGGCATTCATTAATTCAAATCTTCCTAAATGCTCAATTTTATGGTGGTTTCCTATCTTTTTTCTCTCATTAATGCAAAATTTGTTTTGCACATTTAAGGAATTGTCTTTAGTACGTCTAATAAGGTAGTGCGCATCATTCAAGAGCAAAAAACTCAATAATGTTCAATACTATCAGCATTGGAATGGATAGAATGGTAACCAAAGGAGCACATTTCTTTTCTTTCATCTTTGTTTCAACTTGTATATAAAATTGTTATATAAGTATATCAAGAAAGTACTAGAAGTAGAGCATGCATAAAGAATTTGTCTTGCATTAACCTGTTAATGCATCTTTGACAAGTTGTTGTGCATGTGCCTAAGAAGATTTAAAACGCCAGCCTATTTTACAAATTGTCACTGCAATCTTACATGTCTTTGAGAAAAGGCGGTTAATTGACTATGCTAGAATGGTTGGCATCAGAATATTTGGGCTTATGAGTGTCCTAAAATTGTTTCTATTTATTTTATGTACTTAAAAAACATGTCAATTATGAAACTTTTGATGAACCTTATCGCCATAAGTTTCTTTGTAAGCTCTGGAAGTGATCATCTGTTAGACATGTTTAACATAGCCATGAAACTACAAAAACTAAATGAGATGTTGCATATGGTCAATCATTTTTCACCACATAGTGGTTGCACTAATGACTTGTTAGTAGGATTTTCTAATATATGATTTGTTTTTATGGAATATCACACACACGTGTTTAAATACGATTGTAATATACGACTTGAATGTATGTCACTGCTTAAAATTAGTAGTTGTAACATAAAGCAACACGACAATAAATGACAATACACAATAACAATGAATTAGAGAACACATAATCTAACACAAACCATTAACAAGTTATACAAAACCAAAAACACTTGCTATGACAAAATAACTTAAAGTAATTCATTAACACATGTAATGAACCATTAAAGTACATCAACATAAATGAGTGGACCTATAGTTAAAACATTAAAATTCTTTTTAATTTAGTCAGGTAGTATATTATAACTCATTTAGCAATATCAGTAAATGTTATAAATTTTAATTTTATCCCCTTGAGTTTCTAAAATTTTAACGTATTTTCTTAAGTTTCTAAGCTTTCTAAAGCTTATTTATTTTCTTTCTTTCACATTTGATTTTAGTTACATCTTTTTATTATAATTTTTCACTATTTTAATATTTATAATTAATTTTATAATCTTTACATCATCTCATAACATACTTTTTTTTCTTTAGTTGTTGCATAAATTCATTTAGTCTACATTTAAATGTAAATTTTGTTAGGGAATAAGTTATGTACATATCAGTAAGACATTCATTTTCGGATATCTGGTAGTTCGGATACCAGAAAATTTCAATATTTGAAATGTTGTTTCCTGAACTCAAAAAAAATATTAAAATCAAAAAAATATTTTTTAATATCTGAATATTCGAAAGATATCCAAAATATCTTAAAATTATTCTAAATATCAGCAAAAATATCTAAAATATACGAAATATCTGAAAATTATAACAAAAATAATGTTTTAGATTGTTTGTTTGGATATACAAACTATACAAAAATTTTCAAAATAAGTACACGAATCCGAATTCTGGATATTCGAACCATCCAAAACCTTTCAAACACGAATCCGAATTTTTGGATGTTCGTCCTTCGGGATACCCATTCTATGAACTATTGACATGTATCTGATGGCTTTCTCAGGGCTGACCAGCGTACCCACTAATCGTTGTTTCCAGATACGATTGCCGGTTGACATCTCTTCTAATTCGTCGACACGAGGCTTTTCAGCCTTTGTCTTTACGACCCTGGCTCTTTCCGTTCTATGAGGTTCTTTCTATCTCGTAAGAGGTAAGGCTTTCCCATCTTGACTCCCTAGAAATCTAGACTTTCTTTTCTACTCATTTTAGAGAGCTAATCTGACTTCTATCTCTTCTCAGTTCTCTAGGGAAGGTGGGGATTACTTGAGCTTACCCATCACTTCATTCCCTGGGACAACTAGTATAAAAAACTAATACGACCCTTTCTCAAAGAGTCTGCCCTTAGGACTCTATTAAGTGAAGTCATTTAAAGTTGTAGGGGAACCTGTGGCTGGATTGAATCCTTCTCAGGAATAGCTAATGCTTGCTAGGGTTCCAGGCCGAAAGATTGTCGGAAATTTTCGAAGAGAAATATGGAGGGGAGCATATGGTCGTTATAGAGTATATAACTTCGGTCATAGGGATCAATTTCTGGTCGCATAGCTTCATAATAATTATGTAAAGCTTTCGCATAATTTCCTTCGGATTGAGCTGATATCTGCTTGGACATTTAGAGAGGTTGCTTTTCTTTGAGACCTTTAGGGCTTCTTGTAGCTGTTAATTGCCCTTGCCTTTGGCTACTGGGGTAGTAGCCCAAACGTTGGATTCAATAAGTTCTTGCCAATAACCACGTCCACTGAATAAAAATATTAAACTAAAAGCCCATAAAAAATGAGCACCTAGGAATAAAGGCCATATGCGGATAATAAAGAACCATAAGACTGAATTACCTGGGATGTGTGTGCCCATATGATGGAATCATCAAAGATTTGACCTTTTTTCATTATTCTAAGCGGTTATTCTATTTTGGGTAATAAAGAACTTGTTATTCTTAACTCTTAGGCTCACGAATTCCTATATAAGTTAAGTGACACAATAAAAGTTTTTTCTCTTCTTTTATTAACTGATTTATGTATCGGATTTCAGTTGCCCCATGGTTGGGAATTGATGATTGGCTTTGTCTACAAGGATTTTGGATTTGTTCATAATGATCAAATAATATCTGGCCTTGTTTCCACTTTTCCAATGATTCTAAATACAATTTTAAAATATTGGATTTTCCGTTATTTAAATCGCGTATCTCCGTCACTTGTAGTGATTTATCATTCAATGAATGACTGAAAAATGATCTACCTAATCCAATTATAATGTTTCTTACTTTGCAGTTGAACATAAGCAAAACATTGAAAATCGCTTTATATTTATACTCATCCCGGAGATTCATCCTATATTCCTATAAATTAATCGAGCCATATTATTCCAGTAAATAACCGAATCGTGGATAGGAAACTCCATTAGTGACCTACCCCAATTTATTGTAGAAATTTTCGGGATCAATGATTGGACCATGCAAACTAGAAAGACTTTTTCTTGGATAAGGGAACAGATTACTCGATCTATTTACGTATCGCTCATGATATATATAATAACTCGTACATCCATTTCAAATGCATATCCTATTTTTGCACAGCAGGGTTATGAAAATCCACGAGAAGCGATTGGGCGTATTGTATGCGCCAACTGCCATTTAGCTAATAAACCCGTGGATATTGAGGTTCCGCATCTTTTATTACAGTTAAAAGGACCAATCTCAAATAGACCAAGATCCAATTTTGGGTCATTTCCATATTCACTTGTTTTGCTTGCTGAGAGAAAGAGTGGGATTTGTGTTAAGTATACCGCGTTATGGCTTGATTAAATCCGATGTTAGAAGACTTGAAGGACTAGTGTCCAATCCCGGCCGATATAGACTAGTCCCTTTTGGCCTTTGCTTCTTTCTGGAACTTACTAAAGGAGGCCTTACCGGTCCATTGAGTTGAATGAGTTGAAGCGCCTTTACCATTAGTCTCAGATAAAAGAAGCAATTCCCGAATAAGAGAGATTGGTTGTTCTGCTAGCTCTTTAAAGAGGGGGCAGGTGCTCGTGCATGAAAGGAATGGACCTTCCATTTTGATTGAATTTAGAACCAACTAGCTTCCATTGAAGGAAACTTTTCTATCGGGTAAGGAGTTAGAACAGGCCAAGGCCGAGCCTTAACCAAGCCCTATTGATTAGAAGGAGGAAGCTTGTTAGCTATTGAGTTTTTCTTGCTCTTAATGAGCCGAAGAGAAGTGCAGAATAGCAAACAGGTTAAAATAAAAGCCCATGAAACTATGAATTGAAAGGATCCTCCATACTGCTCCAGCTGCTCGCTGTAATAGCTTGCTTCTCGGGTGGCTCGCACCCTGGAGTTTCGAGAGCATTCCGCCACTTTTTGGCGACTTTCACTTTCAACCCGATTCACCGGATCTGGAGGAGAAACATATGTATCCGTCTTCGACGTGAAGCCAAGAATGCTCACCCCTAGGATAGGAGGAATCTCCAAAGGAACCTCAAGTAGAATATGATGGAAGAATGGGGCTACGAAGCTAAGAAAGGGCTAGGGGTGGAGCAACAAGGCATGATGCAACTAATCATCGAGCTTCCTGACATTCAAATTTTCTAATATTCAAGTTGCTATGCATTTAAACGTAAATTTTAAATAAAATAATTTGCTTCTATGTAATTGTTGGAACACGTGGTCTTAATGTCTTAAAATTCTTTTTTTTGAGAGCTTTAAATATTTTTACTCAAAATATTTTTCCCAGTCGCTTCTTTTTTAAAATTCCTTTTTCGAGGATTTAAAGATTTTTTTTTTACTTTTTCATTGTTTAATGTCATCATACGTGACTAAGTTCATACATAGTGGACTATATGTACACATGTATTTTTGATAAATGTTTCAAACAGTTTTCGCATTTAACTCATCGCAATTAAAGGTGAAATTTCTAGTAATGATAATTTTGCAAGAGTGACTATATTTTCGAACAATTTTTATATGATTACCTAAGATGATGAGATGAAGAAGACGTCACATTTAATTAAATATTTTATCTTGGGTGGGACCTTGATGCCAAACCAAAGAAATCTTCTTTCTGGTTTCTATTATAATCACATCACAAATATATTGATAGAATCCCTTCGATTGAGGGGAAGTACATGAAAAATGAGTAGAGTGTTTGGAGTAAAAACTTTGCAAATAATTAAGTTCTTAGATTCAAATAATTAAGAACGTACGTGGGGACCAAGTAATCTTTCTTAACAAGCTTCTCTAAAAAGTTGGTTGGTTATCAATAACACCAAGAAAAAAAGACTTTTAATTAATGATTTTAACATTTAAAAATAAAATACAATGTCTTGTATATTATGTTTTATTTGTAAACAGTTGGTTGGTCTTATAATTATCAGTCCCTTGTCAAGAAGAAGGTGTCATTAATATTCTGTATATTACGTGAGTTAGTAACGTTTTATCTTATGTTAGATATTTTAGTGTAATTGAGATTAATTTTATCGATCAATACGAATTATGAAATTCATTAAATAAGTTGGGTGTGGGGTACACGCTTGTTTAATGATTTATAATTCAACGACGGGGTCCGGAGGCAGCGCCCCCGGTTAGCGGGGTCCAAGGGGCAGAGCCCCCTGCTATGTTGAAAAATCAATAGAAAAATTGATTTTACGAATTTTGTTATAAAATTCGTAATAAAAGTTTAGTGGCAATTTTGTAAAACTGAAAACTTGAAAACTGCTTGAAAGCAGTTTCGAAAACCTGCAAACAAAATATTGATCGATGATTTCATTATTTTTACTGGTTCATTCTCGAATTCACAACAAATTTTAATACTCGTTCTTGAATCGAAATTGAATTTTATCCGATCAAACATTTGAGTGAACCGCAAATAGTTTGATCTGAAAG
Source organism: Mikania micrantha (assembly GCA_009363875.1). Taxonomy (NCBI): domain Eukaryota; kingdom Viridiplantae; phylum Streptophyta; class Magnoliopsida; order Asterales; family Asteraceae; genus Mikania; species Mikania micrantha. The sequence goes on along the minus strand of CM018690.1, from coordinate 28,360,957 downwards.
TGCGATCCACGGCTTTCAATTTCATCCGAGTGTTCGTGTTCTAGAAATTCTCTACAAAGATCAAACTATCTGTTGAAGATGGCGAACAAGAATTCAATGAAGGAGACGACGAGTAAGTTTGACAAATTGGAAAAGTTTGAAGGCCATGATTTCAGGCGTTGGCAGAAGATGATGCACTTCCTTCTTACTACTTTGAAAGGGGTGTACGTGTTAAGCACTCCCATACCCGAAATACTTGAAGATGGAAATTTGGAACAAATCAGGAAACGATCAAAGTGGGAGAATGACGACTACATCTGCCTTGGTCATATTTTGAACGGTATGTGTGATGCTTTATTTGATATTTATCAAAACGTGGAGACTGCAAAAGTGTTATGGGATACCCTAGAAGCCAAATACATGGCAGAAGATTCTTCTAGTAAGAAGTTTCTTGTGATTAATTTTATAAATTATAAAATGGTTAACTCTCTATCTGTCATGGAACAATATAACGAATTGTTGAGGATTTTAGGACAATTTACTCAACATGATTTGAAAATGGATGAATCCATTCAGGTTTCAAGTATCATTGATAAGTTACCTCCTTCCTGGAAAGATTATAAACATAATCTAAAACATCAAAAAGGAGAATTAACTTTGGTTGAACTTGGAAGCCACTTCATAATTGAAGAATTTTGAGGGGATTTGAAAAAACGTGGGTAAATGATAATAAGAAACCTGTTGGACCTTCTTTTGTTAACTTAGTTGAAGAAGATGGATCATCCAAGAATAATCACAAGCTTAAAGGGAAACGAAAGTTTCAAGGTAAAGACAACAAGGATTCAAACAAGAAGCAAATAATAACCTGTTGGAAATGTGGCAAAGTTGGTCACTTTAAAAAGGATTGTCGTGTTGGTAAACACAACAAGGAAGCTGGTCCAAGTGGGTCTAAGGATCCAAACAAGCAACAAGGTCATAATTTAGCACAAAATTATAATTCTGTTGTGAATTATGTATCACTAATTTCTGAGGCATGTTATGTGCATGATGATGATATTGCTTGGTGGGTTGATTCAGGTGCAACAAGTCACGTGTGTAAAGATCTTCGTTGTTTTAAAGATTTTCAACCAATTGAAGATGGATCTGTTATAAAGATGGGGAACATTGCAACTGAACCAATCAAAGGACTAGGCATAGTAAAGCTTGTTTTTACTTCTGGGAAATGTTTATGTTTAGACAATGTCTTGTATGTTCCAAGGATTCGAAAGAATCTCTTGTCTAGTATTATGTTGAATAATTGTGGTTACAAACAAGTGTTGGAAAGTGACAAGTTTATCTTGTCTAGACATGGTACTTTTGTGGGTTTTGGTTATCTTTGTAGTGGTGTGTTTAAGTTGAATCTTGATGTTTCTTTTAGTAATGAATCTGTGTGCATGACTTCTACAAGTTCTAGAAGTAATTTGAATAAATCAGAATTATGACATGCTAGACTAGGACATGTACATTATAAAAGGCTAAAAGAAATGTCAGAAATGAGTATGATACATGCATTTGAAATGAATAATGAAAAATGTAAAACTTGCATGCTAACAAAGATAAGTAGACTGCCGTTCTCTAATGTTAAAAGAGAATCTAAGGTGCTAGAATTGATACATAGTGACTTATGTGATTTTCATGCAACTCCATCTATAAGAAATAGAAAATATATACTACAAAAATCACCCTAATGCAACCTTTATAGTCAAAATAAGGCTGCATTAGCTGAAGTTGCATTAGATCTAATGCAATTTTTTTGTTACATAATGCAACTTTCTTTTTCCTAATGCAACTTTTTTAAATGCAACTTTTAAAAAAAAGTTGCATTATGTAATAAAAAGGTTGCATTAGGCTAATGCAACTTCACCTAATGCAACCTATTTGCAACCTTTTGTGTCAAAAAAAGGTTGCATTAGGCTTATTTTGTAGTAGATTTATTGATGATGCTTCTAGATTTTGCTATATATATTCTTTAAACTCTAAAAATGAAGCATTAGATAAATTTAAAATATATAAAACTGAGGTAGAGTTGCAAATAAATGAATTAATAAAGTCATTACGCACTGATAGGGGAGGTGAGTGTTATGATCCAAGTTATTTTCAATTAGTGGGGATTATTCATCAAACCACTACTCCTTACACTCCATAGCAAAATGGAATTTCTGAGAGGAAAAATAGAGTTTTAAAAGAAATGGTTAATTCTATGTTATCTTATTCTGGTTTAAGTGAAGGATTCTGGGGTGAGGCTATGTTAACAGCCTGTTATTTATTGAATAAAGTTCCAAATAAAAGGAACAAGATAACCCCATATGAACTTTGGTATGGCAAGCCTTCAAATTTGAACTATTTAAGGATTTGGGGTTGTAGAGCTGTAGTAAGGCTTAATGAACCCAAAAGGAAAAATTTGGGAGAAAGAGGCATAGATTGCATCTTTATTGGATATGCAGAACATTTCAAGGCATATAGGTTCTATGTTATAGAACCTAATGATTATGTTTGAGTAAACACTGTTGTTGAGTCAAGGGATGCAATATTTGATGAGGAGAGATTTTCCTCAATATCTAGACCAAAGGATATGATTGTGAGGTCAAGTAACTCTGAAGAAATTAATCATAAAGAAAATATTTCTTCTACTTCATATGAACCAAGAAGAAGTAAAAGAGCAAGAATAACAAAAGATTTTGGTTCTGATTTTCAGCTATATTTAGTTGAAGGAATCTAGAGATCAGATTCAAGCTACATATGAATATTGTTTCAATATTGAGGAAGATCAAACAACTTATAATGAGGCTATGGCATCTCGAGATGTTGCTTTCTGGAAAGAGGCAATTAATGATGAGATGGACTCTATTATGCAAAATAATACATGGAAATTGACAGATTTACCTCCTGGTTGTAAACCATTAGGTTGTAAATGGATATTCAAGAAAAAGATGAAAGTGGATGGTACCATTAATAAGTTTAAAGCTCGATTGGTCATTCAAGGCTTTAGACAAAAAAGAAGGTATTGATTATTTTGATACATATGCTCCAGTAGCAAGAATATCCACTATTAGATTGTTGATTGCTTTAGGAGCTATACACAATCTAGTGATCCATCAAATGGACGTAAAAACTTCTTTCTTGAATGTTGATTTGGATGAGGAGATATATATGAAACAACCTGAAGGTTTTGTTTTGCCTGGTAATGAGCATAAGGTGTGTAAACTTGTTAAGTCATTGTATGGTTTAAAACAAGCACCTAAATAATGGCATCAAAAGTTTGATGATGTTGTGTTGTCAAGTGATTATGTGCTTAAACAATCTGATAAATGTGTATACAGTAAATTTGATTATTCTGGTAAAGGAGTTATAATTTGTTTGTATGTAGATGACATGTTGATATTTGGTACAAGCCAAGATCAGGTTGATAAAACAAAACAATTTTTGTCATCTAAATTTTCTATGAAAGACATGGGAGAAGCTGAGGTGATTCTGGTATCAATTCCTTCAGCTGATTAGTCCGCTGGTTGCTCAGTAAAGTTGCCAGTGCAATGGTAGCAGGATCCAGTATATGTGTCGTGCTCGAGCCTGGAGGTGGGTTAAGTGGAGGAGGAGGAAGTGGCGGTGGTGAATCAGCTGGTGATGGCGTCGACGAGTGTGGAGTTAAACTCTGTGGGGGTGGCACAATAGAAGGAGGTCTTCTCGGCAGCATTCTGATCATAACCAATAAAATTATCGGTTAGTGCAGTGATCGAATGCTGAAGAAACAATGCAAATAAAGTCTTAAGTCCTATGTTCTCTACATGCAGGGTCCCTAGGTTATAGTCTAGGCCAAACCGTTTAATTAAGTAACCTATATTTCTATATAACCATGGCTCTGATACCAATCTGTCACACCCCGAGCCGGCGGGTTGGATCGACTTCCCCGTCTGGCGGAAGGTTCCCGGGGCGCGATATCGTGAATGATAATCGGAATGATCAGATTGTTTATATTGCACATAATATATATAACTGAGAAACTGCTAAATGAAAATAGAATTACAAAGTTAAATTACATCAGTTTAGTTCATAATTTAAAAATGTAAATCTACTATCAACATCATAATACTTCTATCTTGTATCTGCACAAGATATACAAAATAAATCTGTAAATGATGCTTCCAAAAATATGCAGGTCCAAAAAGCTAGGTCCTCTAACTGGTATCCTAGTCCAAAAGAAATAACTCCTTAGTTGACATGTTCGTCACCTGAGAAGTCATGCAAAAAGATCAAGTCAACACATGGTTGGTGAGTTCATGTAATTTTATAAAAATGAATTTGAATAACCTTTGAATGACAACCTTAACCTCACCATTAACCACCTATACCATCCAGTTTAGTATGCTTATATATAGGGCATATGTAGGGTCGAATTTATCGCCCGCCCAGCCACCGTCCCACCACATGATATATTGTTCCTGGTGATAATTAAGCATTTCATCCCACTTCTTTGATTCCATAACCTTTGATTCTTAGCATTTGGTTACCCTGAAAATGTTTACCTTGATCCCCCGAAATGACAACCTTAACCTCATTAACGACCACCTATGCTATCCAATCAAATATGCTTATATATAGGGCATATGTAAGGGACAAGCCCCAGCCACCGTCCCACCACATACCGGACTACTTAGCATATTGTTGTTAATGATAATTAAGCGTTTCATTCCATTCACCTTCAATTTAGATTTTGATTTCCACAAATAGATTTACCTTTGATCTCTTGAGTTCACCATGTATTCATGATTACCTCCAAAGCACTTGTAGAAATATAATATTAAATATTTAATTAAATTAATAACTAAGCATTTAAATACAACTAAGACATGATGATTGGGTCTTATTTGACTCAATCAGTTAGACTTAGTTGTTGGTGGTTGTCCAAGTTGTACCCTCTCACACGTGGCGCATATCAGGCATGACCCACAAGGAGTCTACCTGTATGTGTCGGGACTTTCAGGATGCCCATATCAGCTTGACCCATTGGCCTACTGTACATGTCGGGACTTTAAGGATATCCTTTGATTCTTGATCGTCTTTGATTCTCTTGATTTCGTTTCATAGTTTAAGTTATGCCCATATAGCTTGACTACAAGTGTCTACTATTTATGCCGGGACTTTCCGTGTGTTACACGTGGTCTTGATTTATATACAATTGACATCCACCTTAATTAAAGCAATTAATGATTTCATTAGATCTTAATGATTTCATTATTTCAATGATTCACACACGGTTATGATTCCCTTGATTCCCTTGATTCTGATCTTTTGATTTCCATGATTCCACAATGATTCTAGATTATTGATTATAGATTCTTGATTAGGATCCTTAGTTTACTGATCACATAATAGATTAGATTCCATTGCATTTGATCTTTAGCTTTAGTTCTTGATTCCACTATGAGTTTAGATTCTTGAATTTGAACTCGATGGACTAAGGGTTTGTTTAGAGTTTTAGAATTAAGGTATTACTCATAAGAGTAATTAATTAACTTGTTAGATACTTCTGCATAAAAATTTCCTAAACAGGAGTCTAGGAGTATAATCAAGCATATATAAAGCAAATAATAAGTAAAAGCATTTACGTAAAACAATTTAAATAAAAAGGTTTACGCATGCTTCTCAGCCCCGCGTTTGAAAACAAAAACGTTTAGAAAAGGGGCAATGAACTCACATGTGTTGCTCTGTATTGAATTACCACAAAATGCGCGCTCGTTGTTGTAGACTATGTTTCTTCAGTTCCTGAGTTGTTTTATGAGAATTCGAACACGATAAGTACTTATAATAGACGCATCTAAGGTTGGGTCTCGGTGTGCAACTAAGTGTTCTAGATACTAATGCATTTCCAAAATTCTATCTATTAACTTAAATAATCACCCATTAGTAACCCTAATCCCATGATTTAACATTACAAGTTCTTAATTAACATGTTTTTAGATTAACTCATTTTAAGTTAAACATTAATTAAAAAAATCATTTAAATAAATTTTAACAAAGTTTACAATTTGATTTCTTTTATTACACATAATTAATTTAAGAAAGATAAAGTTTACTCATGATGGGTTTGGGTTAAGCCCATTGGGCCAATCTCGGGCCCATTACTAGAATTTGCTTAACAATGGATTTCTTGCTTGATTCTTCGTATAATCCATCCTAGATAGTTCATATATCTATCTAATGTAATTATATTGCGTATAAAAAAATTCTAAGTATTGGATGTTAATAACGAGCCAACATCCGTATACTTAGGCTAGGGTTTTTATTTCTCTACGAATTTACCCATTGTTTTGAACCCCAAAAGATGTTAGTATATTTAAAGAACCCTTTGTCTTTAGAAACTATAATCCATGCTTTCATGTTACTCAATGTTTGGTCCTTAGATAACACTCATGTGTGTGCATGCCATGAAACCCTACTAACTCCCCATGCACACACATATATACAGCCCCCATACTCAAGATCCCGAACCTATATCGACCTTCAACCGTAAAGGGAGCATGCTGGTCTGTCTAGATCAAGGTTCGTAGCCCACAAATCCTAGGTTCGCTGCTGTCCAAAGAGTTTAAGGGGTCCAGGGTTCGGCTAAGTGTTGGTTCGAAGCCATGCATGCAGGTTCGTGGAGCTCAATGGGTTCGGCAGAAACTCCAGGTTCGTAGTATAGAGGGGTCGTGGATAGTATAGGTTCGCGGCACCTGGTTTGTTCCATCCCTTGGTTCGGCTGTTTAAGGTTCGTGGATTCCAGATTAACCGCTGCAAGGTTCGGCCACACGCAAGGTTTGCATGGCAAAGGTTCGGCCATGATAGGTTCGTGGATAGCATGGTTCGAGGCACCTGGTTGGGTTCCCTCAGGTTCGCCCATGCATCAGCTTCGTTCGAAGGGTAGGGTTTGGCCAAAGGGTTCGGCTAACTGGAAAGGAGTCTGAGGTTCGCTTAAGGAGAAACCCTAGGTTCGGTCCCCTCCTTTCCAGCTCACCGAAGGTTCGGCTCTTCGAACCAGCAGCCATGGCCGTTCATCGTCTTCATCAGCAGGTTCTAAGTCTTGTAGGTTCTCCCATGGTTTCCCCAAGTTACTACCAACTCGATTTAATCGGAATGTACCCCTACACTTGGTTAAATGGTGGCATCTACGTGCACTTAAAGTTTTTCAACAAAAACTGAAAATAAACTCTAGATTTACCTCGAAATGTCGGCCAAACGTGGAATCTCTTTGTGGGTTCTTGTTCTCCTCGATCACACGGACGATTAGGCACCAAGATCTTGCGAAACCGATGAGAAACTATCAAGAAATCTTAGAGAGAAGTTTAGAGAGAGAATCTAGAGAGAGAGAGACGAAAATTGTGAATGAGGGCTGGTAGGTGGTGGTTGTTGGGGTGTTAAATGCCCCATTAAATGGTTCAAAAATACCCGGTCTCGTTCGGGTTCTTTCGCTTTTGCTCGGTTTCGCGTAAAACGTCATTTTTTTTTTGTAGTTTTCGTAACGAAACGACTCGGTTTTTAAATAAGATTTATAAATTATTTTAGGTGGATATTCCTAGTAAATTAACTAAATATCTTCCATTTATTTAAAATTTTTCAGAAATATTTGATTTACGGTTTAAAATCGAATCGTACAGTCGTCGCGCGTATTCGTTCGAATCGTCACCCGTACGAACACGACGATAACTATACTTTTCAATATTGTTTTCTAATTATCGGACATCATTCAGAACGTTAAACTTTCAGATATATTCGTACAGATCGTTATCTATACGAATAATCTGTCGATTTAGCATTCACGTAACGACATCCGTGTTGTTTTGTTCTGTAAAGCCTCACATACGATTATACGCAATAAAATCCTAACACATAATCACATGATGGTTCTGTAACGCCAAATAGTTATCTGACTGATGAATCATATTTCTGAGTTCTGTTCCCTGAAATGATTCTGAATTTACTGTTTGATAACACGATATGATAATGATACATGATATGAATATGACATGAAATGAAATATGTATAGTTTGTACCTGAATTCTGTTCATGTTACTGTTGAGATCACTGTTCTGGTGACGTTTCCGGCACTGATGTTACAATTTAACCAAAGGGTTGTGTAGAGATCTTGTGCATAAGTCAGTTAAAGGGATAAGATTAAAGTCCATTGGAAATCTTTAATGTTAAGATACCCAATTCGCATCTAACATACATTAGGTGTAGAATTCAATGTGGAAAGCTTAACATCTAGAGATTGGAACACATTAGCAGATTCATCCAAGGTATGTGTTCAGACATACAAGTTGAAGAGGTTGAATTTATAATTCTTAATAGTTCTTTTGAAAAATTGCATATGCAGGTGTGAGATAAAAAGAACTACCTATATGAACATGAAGTTTAGCTGCTTAAAGAAGCTGGGACTTGGCTTTGATATGTTTATAAAGGATATGGACATAAGCTAGTAAAAATAGTGTCATGTAAGAACTTATGAGTATGTAAACTTGTGTGTATATTATCTTCAGGTATTCAATTTGAATAGATTAGGTTCAATCCTCAGAGATATCTAATATATTCGAATATTTGAAATGTGTAATATACTAAGATGGAATTCAATCGTCACGATATTTCATTTATGCATAACTTTGAAATGGTTGTGATTTAGTTATAAATTAATCAAGGGTTACACTAAAACAGGGGACGATTGTTAGATATTTTAGTGTAATTGGGATTAATTTTATCGATCAATACGAATTTTGAAATTAATTAAATAGTTTGGGTGTAAGGTGCACGCTTGTTTAATGATTTATAATTCAAGGGGGTTCCAAGGCGGCAGCCCCTAGCGAGGTCCAAGGGGTAGAGTCCCCAGCTATGTTGAAAAATCAATAGAAAAATTGATTTTACGAATTTTGATATAAAATTCGTAATAAAAGTTTAGTGGCAATTTTGTGAAACTGAAAACTTGAAAACTGCTTGAAAGCAAATTCCAAAACCTGCAAACAAAATATTGATCGATGATTTCATTATTTTTACTGGTTCATTCTCGAATTCACAACAAATTTTCATACTCGTTCTTGAATCGAAATTGAATTTTATCCAATCAAACATTTGAGTGAACCGCAAATAGTTTGATCTGAAAGTGCGATCCACGACTTTCAATTTCATCCGGGTGTTCGTGTTCTGGAAATTCTCTACATCTTATAGACATCATATCATTTTTTCTAATTTTAAATCCTTTCGGATATCTCTTAAGGAAAATATCGAATTGAATCCTATATTAATGGGTTAGTGTGAGCTTATATCCATCCAGTTATGCACTCGTCGAATAGGAATCTATTTTCTGAAAAATTTTGGCTTCATACTTTGATAGGCTCTCAGATACTTTCGATGAATAATGTTGTGCTGAAGGGATATCTAATCATTCATTCAAGCCTCACTAGAATGTAGAAACATATCATTCCTTCTTATTGAACTAGATATTTGGATGCCCAACCCTTTTATTTTGGCATCCTAGCGAATCTATATTCCTCATATACGTATATACGAGACGTATAGCCTCTTGACACCCAATGATTTGACAATGATTGGTCATGTATACGCCGCCGTGTGGAACCTACATGACGCGTATAGACCTTTACAAGATGTATATGAGTCCAATCGTAGATATTTACAAATTTCAACAAAAAATAAGTGCCCATATACGCCTCGTATAAATTTACACGAGACGTATAGAAAGTGTGAAGGACGTGAGCTAGGTATGAAAATAACAGGACCTCTTCTAATTCATTAATTATACAACATGCAATCCACAAAGTACTACGTACCATCAAAATCAATTCATGTTAACGTTAATAAGCTAGGTCATTCAATTTTGTTGTCTTACTGCATGAACCAAGAGAGGGACAGTATCATGGCCTGCTCTAATTAAGATAAAATGAGCATAGCGCCTAGGACCCCCAAATCCTCAATGGTCCTCGATCTTATATGTTATTTGTTTTGTCGTTTTAATTATAAAAAACAAAGAACTCTTTCATATATTAAAAGAGAGTGTCTTTTGGGTTATGTCTTTTGTTTATGTTTCAACTTTGGTTTGTATTAAAATAAATACTAATGTTACGAGTGATAAATTTAGACAAGATTCTAGTGGTATAATAAGGTATTTAAGCTAATTAATAAAGAGAAACAAAGTTTTAAAATATCACAACTAACTAAGTATTATACTTTATAATATTTTTTGTGTAAATATATTAACCACAATTTTTTATTGTAAGCAGAAAAAATTATAAAAAAGGTAACAATTTTTGTATTTGCTTTGGATTTGTGTTTGCCTTGAGTCTTTAAAAACCTCGAGCCGGCCCTGTACGGTATTTGCATGAGTCATTGAAGGCCCGTGATCAACCCTTCACCTGATTTTTTTATCAACCAAAAGTTCCTGTGAAAAATTAGCAACTTTGAATGGGTGCTCAATGTGTATCCTGTGAAAACCCGAGATTAGAGAAAATAAATATGTGGTCTACGTTAAATTAAATAAAAAATTAGAATTTAAATAAAAAATATGGTTTAATTTGGAACACATATTTATTTTCAAGATTGCAAATGTAAGGCCAAGATGTGCTTTAAGGTTTTCTCTCTAAAAGGTTTGTTTTTTTTAATTTTTTACAGGTTTGTAACATTATTTGGCACATATTTATAAAAAAAATTAAAAAATGCCGAGAAGTTTTTAACAAAAATATTTTGTAAAACCATATAACACATAAGTAACATATGTTCTAAACGTGGCATATGTTTTACATGGTCTACAAAATATTTGTTTTAAAAAAATCCTCTAGGTGCTTTTGTAATATTTTTATATAGTAAAGAGTCAAATAATTTATAAACCTGTAAAAAAAAAATTTCACATGGTTTTTACCATGTTTCTCTAAACATTTCGTTTTAAAATTGTTTTTCAAAATTTTATATTTTATAAAAATTTGGTTTTTTAAAAAGTGTGATTTTTAATATTAATATATTTTCAAAGTTTTGAAAAATATTTTTATAATTTAAAATGTATAAAAAAATATGTTTATTATTTAATATGAGATTTATTTAATCAAAGAAAGAAAAACAAAATCAAAGTTAAAATCTTCAAGAAATATGACATATGTTTCTAAAAATTTTAATTTATTAGAATTGGTAGATTAAGGATTAGTTATTCTCATGCCCACTTTTTTAATTTAACACCTTCACCAACCCTATACGCATCGTATATGTCTATATGACGTATAGTCCCGTGTATAGGTTTATACTCCTCATATAGGAGTCCAATCATTGGTACTTACACCTAATGATTGGTCATGTATAAGGGGTGTGGAGTGGGTGTGTAAATAACACAACCCACACTACAATAGCGGTGACATCAATAGCGGCGATCGTCGCCGCTAAAGCTTAACAAAAGGCGCTTTTTTTCCCTTCTTCCCCATTTTACTCTCCCGCTCTAGCTCCCTTCTCTCGACGATCGGCAACCATCGTCGTCTCTCTCCTTCTCTTCTCCTTCTCTAGGCAGCCGTCGCCGACTCCGACCGTCACTGCGCACAAGCTGCGACCAAGCTGATTTGTTTTTTTTGAAGTCACGACAATCTGCAAACCCGAGCAAACTGCGACGAAGCTTGCTTCCGACCGTCGTCTCCTGCATTCCTTCCAATCAAAAAAGGTTTTTTTTTCTTCTTTTTAGGGTTTTTTTTTTGCTGATTCGTTTAGATCCACATCTGTTGTTGAAAGATTGAAAGAATGTGTTCCGTGCAAAGGTTCTTCATTTTGTGTGTTTAATTCTTGATTTTTCCTGATTTTGTGTTCCGTGCAAAGATTGAAGTATTTTTGTTCTTGATTTTTGCTGAAAGATTGAAAGAATGGACCGTGAATGTTTAATTTTGTGTGTTGTATATTTGTTTGATTGATTCAATGTGACACCTCGCAAATTGCAGGTCAGCATTTATTTTATTTTAATAATAATGTGTATTATTATTTCATACGTGGCACACTAGAATAATTGTATTTAGTGTGACACGTGTCACAACGGACCAAACACACCGATAATTAGAGGAATTATCGCACGAAACTCGCACGTGTCTTGAATGACGAACGTTGGTGAACGGATCGAACCACAGTACACTTTCACTGCACAATTAGGTTCCGGAGAACCTAAGTTAGTAGAACAATGCTCATGTGTCGAGAAACGATGATCGTATTCGAGAAATACGAGAAATTCGGCTCAAAACCATGAAATTGGGCTTATTGGGCTCAACCGAGACCCATCGCGGTACGCGATGGGCACCTAACTGGGCCTTCGCGGTACGCGAAGCCTGGGTGGAAAGATTTGAATTCTCCGAAAAAAAGTCGCGGTACGCGACGACCGATCATTTTCCACCATCGCGGTACGCGGCGTGTTTCGGGAACAGAATGATTATTTTAATCACAGCGGTACGCGGAGATGCTTTTTGGCCGGTGTCGCGGTACGCGACAGGCCTATAATCGCAGAAATCTTTATAAAACCCATGTTAATCATTCTGCTAAGCCTCTACTCGTTTTCTCTCGACTGAAATCTCTTATCTCGACGATTTACACTCTGCTACACCATCTTGGACATATTGGAAGCCATTGGAAGACCTTTGAAGGATTTGGGGCTAAAGTGAAGCACTTGGAGTTCCATCCATCATCTCCATTCTTCACACTTCGACTAGGAGGATTCGCTAGCAGGTCCTGGCGCTTCTAACCACCAATCTCAGATTACATTCCCCGGATTTGAAGGCCATTAAGGTAGTCCTAACACTATTGTGACCTAAAATAATTAGAAATCACGCATGCAAGCCGTTTTGGCCACATGCATCACTATCACCACCACTATCACGGGTTTTTGATGTTGTAAATCTGTTGTTAGATGTTATTACTACTGATTTGATGTATTGAGAATGATCTAAGATGATTTGTGATAACGATTTGTTGGTTATATCATGAAATAGGCACTTTTGAGTGCATGCATGGATGATCTAAGTATGTTGGCTTGATATTGAATGATGAGATGTTGTTAGAAATGATATTTAGGATGTTCTACATGATTAGAATGGTTGTTTATGGTCAAGAAATGTCAAATATGTGATTGTTACCATAAATAGTAACTTTAGTGTTACTAAGTATGTGTTCTTGAAGAAATGGCTACATTTGCATGTTTAGATCTATATGTTATGTTTAGGAATGATGTTTAGAAGTTAATGATGGTTATTTGATAAATAGGAATGATTAGAATCGTCAAAGTATGCTTCTTATGAATGTTACTATAAATAGTAACTTTTTAGCACAAGTTTGCACATGATTGATGAATATGATGATGTTATGAGTCTAACATGTTTATTTAGTGATTATATGATGGTATTGAAAGGATTATGTTGTTGAGAGACTTGATTTGGTTATTTTCATAAGTTACTAAATATAGTAACTTTATTTTGCTAAGTCTATGATTTATCGCATGTTAGTCGTAACGATCATGATTACAGGACTATTTAGGACTAAGATAATGATATTAGATGATATTGGTTGCCAAATTTGATGATATATGCTTAATTTAGAAATTTTTACGCGCAAAATATGCTAAACCGGAAATGTGTAACTACGTGCTATTTTATAACATGCTCATTTAGGATAAATACGCATGCTAGAATAATCGGAATATGATTTATCGCTTGACTTGCCTAAATTGGAAACTTTCCTAAAATACTCATGGGAATGATTTTTGGTATCCGTACACATCACACGACACTAAACCGCACGTTACACGAACACTTGATCCCAAAAACCGTCACCAACGGTTCGTTAGGTCAAACACGGTCAACACGACCCACTCAACAACTTGGTGTTGTTGAACACGAACATGGTCCTGTGAGACCCACATATGTGAACACGAAATCATAGTACCTATGTCATATAGGTGACTACTAGCCGGCGAGCTACACAATCTCTTTTGAGCAAACGCATTACACAAACTCAGGTGAGTTTACGGCCCCACTTTTACTCTTTAACTGATTTGCTAAACTATTGGGGTGAGAATACTATGCAACCATTTTAGATGTATGACTGGTATGTTGTGAAAACCATTTTCGAGTGTAACTTATATCGCTTAAAGTCCTCACTTATCCTTACCGTTAGTTGTGTATAAAACGAGTCGTAATTACGTAGTACTACTGGGTTTGACTAACCCCACTCGGCACCAATGTTGACTGGAGGTCATAACGAGTGTAATTTCGATGTGAATGCGGGTTCAGCGATGACCTGCGGAGGCAAACGGAAACAGTCTAGTTTCGGTAAGATGAACTGACACACCCCACGGATTGTAGTATCCAACAACTAAACTTAACATACCCAGTATATGTCTGTTTATTATTTCGGTCTGTCTAAACCTGTGAACTCACCAACTTTTTAGTTGACACTTTTCGCATGTATTCTCAGGTAACTGATGGAGCACACGCTAGGATGCGCACAAGGATGTATTAAGGAGTCTGACTGGCATATAGACTCAAGTCCTAGGCTTGTGTGTGCATTTGTTGATTTTAAAACAATTTGAACAATGTAGTGTCTGTTAAACAAATTATTTTTCCGCTGCAGCTTATTTACTTTTAATGTTAAACATTTCCGCTGTTTGTTTATGAAAACTGGTTTTATTTATAATTGTATGTGATTGTGAAACTCATATAGAGTCGTTCTATATGACCGTGAGCTGTGATCCTTGCCACGTCACACCCACGTGGACTGACGCCACGAGTGGGAATTTGGGGATGTGACAGACTGGTATCAGAGCCTTGGTTATAGGGAACTAGGTTTGCATTTAGTGAACTTAGACTATAGCCACTGCTCTACACTAGACACTACACTGCAACTTGCACACTGATGGTGTTAATACTTTTATTAAACTGTTACTTACTAACTCGAAACTTACAGGATGGCAGATAACAATCGAGATGCTAACAGGAACCCGGGCAAACGCCCAGCGAGTGACGACCCGACCGAGGACTGTCGACGTAGGATCGACGACATTGTAGCTCAAGTGGACGCCGAGATGGCGAAGCGAGCACAGAAGTTGGCTCGGGATCGGTACTGGGGATGGTTACCTAACATCATACAGGATTGGGTATTGGGGGAGCGAGTACCTCCATTGCGACATAAGGGCGATACCACTGAAGGTCCACGACTACCGGCACTCGGGGTGCCGATGGAGAGAGCTTTTGCGGCCCACGTTGCCGTTACGCGACGGGAGATTAGGAGGAATGCTGAAGTATCTGACGAGGTTCGCGTTCTTCGCGAGAAGAGCGATCGCCTGGAAAGGCGAAACGATCGCCTGGAAAGGCAAAACGATCGACTGGAGGAGCAGATGGAGACTCTACGTCTTCAGGTGTCCCAGCTAATGACACAGCATGGACAGATAGTGGATATCATGCAAGAGCATGACGGACGCATCACTGAGAATCGAACGGACATAGTTGAGACTCAGGCGATGGTTCAAGCTAGCGACGCTATGCTCAATGCATGGGCGGCTCAGTTCATCGAGGAACCGCCAGTCGAGGACGACAGACCACAGTTCGAGGCCGAGGACCTCGAAGAAGGGGATTTTGATGAGGATCCCAATGAGGATCCTGAGGAGGATGATGATGATGGAGGCGCTGTTAGTGATGTTTCACATGTCTCCATGGACTCGGATTAGTGGACTATTTTATTTTGTATTTTTCTTATTTTGGCCTAGACGAGCGGGATGTGCTCGAAGAACTTATATGGTACCTTCCTTTAAAATTACTGTACTTCCAAAATTTGGTATTAATGAGAATTATGCTTTATTATCATCTGTTGTATTATTATGACTGTCGCTAACACAACCTCTGATATGATATCTAACTTGACCTCTGACATGACGTCATATCTAACTTCTGACTAACACTCTGACATATGCTAACTAACATTCTAACCATTCCATATAGAATCATGTCGGGAAGGGGATCCAATGCACGAAATCTCAAGCGTAAGGCCGAGAAGGCAAGGATCAATATGATGGTTGAACGGAAGGTCAACAAAGTACTCGCGGAGTACGAAGCCAACCGATTTGCTAGCGAGACTAGCGGCACTAACAACGGTACTAACACCTGCCCAAACCGAATAGATTAGTGTAGACAACTTCAAGCGCTAACACGTTACATTGAACTCCGATGCACAGGTTCCCATGGGAGTGCAGCAAAAGGATGTTCGTTCAAAGCCTTCCTGAGCTGCCACCCTCACAACTTCCAGGGTACCGAAGGGGCAGTGGGACTGCTTCGCTGGATCGAGAAGCTGGAGTCAGTCTTCTCTATGTCGGAATGCTCGGAGGAAAACCGAGTGAAATATGCTACAGGAACACTGGAGGGACCAGCCCTCACATGGTGGAACACCCATGTACAGACTCTCGGATTGGAGACCGCCAACTCTATTCCTTGGGAGAACTTCACCAGGATGCTGCATGAGGAATATTGTCCTCGTGACGAGTTCAGGAAGCTTGAGGAGGAATTTTGGGTACACAAGATGGTGGGATCCGAGATCGAGAAATATTGTACTCGATTCCATGAACTGTGTAAACAGTGCCCGACAATGGTGACGCCGGAGTACAAGAAAATCGAGCAGTTCATAAGTGGACTGCCGGAGCAAATTCAGAGCATGGTAACTGCATCTGACCACTCCACCATCCAACCACTGATTCGCTTGGCACACAAGCTGACTGACCAGGCGGTAGCCCAGCGGAAGCTGCCTAAGAGGGGTGAACATCTGAAACCCCAAGAACCCAAGCGAAAGTGGGAACCCAACAACAATCGTACTTTCTCACCGCAGCAACCAGCTCAACACCGGCCTGCACCTGCAAAGGTTTTCACTGCTACCTAGCCAAACACCCAAGGCAAGGGAGGATATCAGGGCAACAACCCAAAATGCAACAGCTGTAACTACCATCATTTCGGCCCATGCAAGAAGGGCAAGTGTACAAATTGTGGCAGGAACGGGCACCTGACCAAGGAATGCCGATCAAACCCCAATCCCAACCTCAACAGGGATAATACATTGAAGGGGTGCTTCACCTGCGGGAAACCGGGGCACATGCGCCGAGACTGCCCGCAGAACAAGAACGCAGGTGGCAACCCTGCTAGGGGTCGGGCGTTTGTCATCGAATCAGGGGAAGCAAAGGATGATCCAAACGTCGTCACTGGTATGTTTCTGTTAAATAATGTCTATGCTAGTATATTATTTGATACCGGTGCCGATAGGAGTTTCATCTCTAGTAATTTTAGTAAACTGCTTAATATGACACCAACACCACTAGACTATAAGTACACCGTAGAGTTAGCAGACGGCAAGCTAATTGAAACGCAACATATCATCAAAGGGTGTGTTCTGACGTTAGCAAACCACCAACTGGTGATTGACCTGATGCCGGTAATTCTCGGGAGTTTCGACGTGGTGATTGGAATGGATTGGCTATCTGCAAACCACGCTGAGATCGTGTGCAACGAGAAGATTGTGCGAATTGCGTTGCCAAGTGGAGAGCAGATCTCAATCCAGGGGGAACGACGCAGAGTACCGTTAAACATTATGTCCTGCATGAAGGCAAACAAATATCTTAAGAAAGGATACACGGCTATCCTAGCTCTTATCACCGAACAACCAAAGAAGGAACGGAAGATCGAGAACATCGCAGTTGTTCGCGACTATCCGGAAGTCTTTCCTGAAGATCTACCGAGACTACCACCAGCACGGCAAGTGGAGTTTCAGATAGATCTGACACCAGGAGCAGCACCGATAGCCAAGGCACCATACCGATTGGCTCCTACTGAAATACAGGAACTATCTAATCAATTGCAAGAGTTGTTAGATAAGGGATTTATCCGACCAAGCTTCTCACCTTGGGGAGCACCGGTCTTATTTGTGAAGAAGAAAGACGGCTCATTCCGTATGTGCATAGACTACCGAGAACTGAACAAAGTAACGATCAAGAATCGATACCCTCTACCTCGAATAGACGACCTGTTTGACCAATTACAAGGGTCAAGTTACTATTCGAAGATCGATTTAAGATCCGGTTACCACCAACTTAGAATACAGGAAGGAGACATACCAAAGACATCTTTCAGAACACGGTACGGACATTACGAGTTTCTAGTCATGCCTTTTGGGTTGACTAACGCACCGGCAGTATTCATGGATCTCATGAATCGGGTGTGTAAGCCGTATCTGGACAAATTCGTAATCGTGTTCATAGACGATATCCTGATTTACTCCAAGACTCAAGAAGAACATGCCGACCACTTAAGGCGTGTCTTGGAATTGCTGAAGAAGGAACAACTATACGCGAAGTTTTCCAAATGCGATTTTTGGATTCGCGAAGTTCAGTTTCTTGGACACGTGGTAAACGCAAAAGGGATACACGTAGACCCAGCCAAGATTGAGGCAATCAAGAACTGGACTGCACCTAAAACTCCGACTGAGGTGCGACAGTTTCTGGGATTGGCCGGGTACTACAGGCGATTTATCGAAGGATTCTTGAAGATCGCACACTCATTGACTTCCCTTACGCACAAAGACAAGAAATTCGAATGGGGAGAGAAACAAGAAGCTGCCTTCGACTTGCTGAAGCAGAAATTGTGCAGTGCACATATCCTATCGCTACCGGACGGGTGCGAAGACTTTGTAGTTTATTGCGACGCATCGAAGCAAGGACTCGGTTGTGTGCTGATGCAACGCGAGAAGGTTATAGCTTATGCGTCACGACAATTGAAAGTGCACGAAAAGAACTACACGACTCATGACTTGGAATTGGGAGCCGTAGTGTTCGCATTGAAGATCTGGCGACACTATCTGTACGGCACCAAGTGCACTATATTCACTGATCATAAGAGCCTACAGCACATTTTCGACCAAAAGGAGCTAAACATGAGACAACGCAGATGGGTCGAGCTGATAGGTGATTATGACTGTGCAATCAAGTATCACCCTGGGAAGGCTAACGTAGTAGCCGACGCACTGAGTCGGAAGGAAACAACTAAACGCGTACGTGCACTACAGCTTACTATTCACTCTGAACTACCCAATCAAATCCGTACTGCACAACAGGAAGCTCTGAAAAAGGAAAAGCTTACCCTCGAAACTATGCGGGGTATGGACAAGCAGATGAAACAAAAGGATGACAGAGCTTACTATCTGATGGATCGGATTTGGATTCCACGCTACGGGGGATTGAGAGGAGTAGTGATGGATGAAGCTCACAAGAGTCGATACTCAGTACATCCAGGTTCCGACAAAATGTACCACGATTTGAAGGCAACTTACTGGTGGCCTAACATGAAATCAGAAATTGCAACCTATGTGAGTAAGTGCCTGACTTGCTCCAAGGTTAAGGTCGAATATCAGAAACCGTCAGGGTTACTCCAACAACCGGAAATTCCAGTATGGAAATGGGAACAGATTTCCATGGATTTTATTACCAAGCTGCCGAAGACAGCAAGTGGTTGCGATACCATCTGGGTTATCGTAGACCGACTCACGAAATCGGCACACTTCGTACCGATTAAGGAAACTGACAAACTGGAGAAGTTAACCCGAGTCTACTTGAAGGAAATAGTATCCAGACACAGAGTCCCAATCTCTATTATATCTGACCGAGACAGCCGTTTCACGGCACATTTTTGGAAGTCCTTACACAAGGCACTTGGGACTAGATTGGATATGAGCACTGCCTATCACCCACAAACGGATGGTCAGAGTGAACGAACCATCCAGACCTTGGAAGACATGCTTCGAGCATGTGTAATCGACTTCAGTAACAGCTGGGAGACTCACCTACCTTTGGTAGAGTTCTCATATAATAACAGCTATCACACCAGTATTGGAGCTGCACCGTTTGAAGCACTTTACGGACGTAAGTGCAGATCCCCACTCTGTTGGGCAGAAGTTGGTGAAAGCCAACTGATTGGGCCCGAACTAGTGCACGAAACAACTGAAAAGATCGTGCAAATACGTAACAGAATGGCAGCAGCTCGAGACCGACAAAAGAGCTATGCTGACAAGAGGCGCAAACCTTTGGAATTCCAAGTGGGAGACCGAGTACTCCTTAAAGTCTCACCTTGGAAGGGAGTGATTCGAATCGGGAAGTGGGGAAAGTTAAATCCTCGTTATATCGGACCGTTTGAGATCACTAAATGGATAGGCCCCGTGGCCTACGAGCTACGGCTACCACAGGAATTGAGTAGCGTACACAATGTATTCCACGTATCGAACCTCAAGAAATGTTTATCAGATGAAACGCTTGCAATTCCTTTGGAGGAAATCCAGATTGATGAACAACTTCACTTTGTTGAGGAACCGGTGGAAATCATGGACCGGGAACTCAAGAAGTTGAAGCTTAGTAAGATACCAATCGTGAAGGTACGATGGAATTCGCGACGAGGACCGGAATACACCTGGGAACGAGAGGACCAGATGAAAAAGAAATACCCTCACTTATTTTCCGACCAAACTGGCACGATCAACACGAACTGAATTTCGGGACGAAATTCCTAATAACTGGGGGATGATGTGACACCTCGCAAATTCCAGGTCAGCATTTATTTTATTTTAATAATAATGTGTATTATTATTTCATACGTGGCACTAGAATAATGGTATTTAGTGTGACACGTGGCACAACGGACCAAACACACCGATAATTCTAGGAATTATCGCACGAAACTCGCACGTGTCTTGAATGACGAACGTTGGTGAACGGATCGAACCACAGTACACTTTCACTGCACAATTAGGTTCCGGAGAACCTAAGTTAGTAGAACAATGCTCATGTGTCGATAAACGATGATCGTATTCGAGAAATACGAGAAATTCGGCTCAAAACCATGAAATTGGGCTTATTGGGCTCAACCGAGACCCATCGCGGTACGCGATGGGCACCTAACTGGGCCTTCGCGGTACGCGAAGCCTGGGCGGGAAGATTTGAATTCTCCAAAAAAAAGTCGCGGTACGCGACGACCGATCATCTTCCACCATCGCGGTACGCGGCGTGTTTCGGGAACATAATGATTATTTTAATCACCGCGGTACGCGGAGATGCTTTTTGGCCGGTGTCGCGATACGCGACAGGCCTATAATCGCATAAATCTTTATAAAACCCATGTTAATCATTCTGCTAAGCCTCTACTCGTTTTCTCTCGACTGAAATCTCTTATCTCGACGATTTACACTCTGCTACACCATCTTGGACATATTGGAAGCCATTGGAAGACCTTTGAAGGATTTGGGGCTAAAGTGAAGCACTTGGAGTTCCATCCATCATCTCCATTGTTCACACTTCGACTAGGAGGATTCGCTAGCAGGTCCTGGCGCTTCTAACCACCAATCTCAGATTACATTCCACGGATTTGAAGGCCATTGAGGTAGTCCTAACACTATTGTGACCTAAAATCATTAGAAATCACGCATGCAAGCCGTTTTGGCCACATGCATCACTATCACCACCACTATCACGGGTTTTTGATGTTGTAAATCTGTTGTTAGATGTTATTACTACTGATTTGATGTATTGAGAATGATCTAAGATGATTTGTGTTGAATATGATAACGATTTGTTGGTTATATCATGAAATAGGCACTTTTGAGTGCATGCATGGATGATCTAAGTATGTTGGCTTGATATTGAATGATGAGATGTTGTTAGAAATGATATTTAGGATGTTCTACATGATTAGAATGGTTGTTTATGGTCAAGAAATGTCAAATATGTGATTGTTACCATAAATAGTAACTTTAGTGTTACTAAGTATGTGTTCTTGATGAAATGGCTACATTTGCATGTTTAGATCTATATGTTATGTTTAGGAATGATGTTTAGAAGTTAATGATGGTTATTTGATAAATAGGAATGATTAGAATCGTCAAAGTATGCTTCTTATGAATGTTACTATAAATAGTAACTTTTTAGCACAAGTTTGTAAATGATTGATGAATATGATAATGTTATAAGTCTAACATGTTTATTTAGTGATTATATGATGGTATTGAAAGGATTATGTTGTTGAGAGACTTGATTTGGTTATTTTCATAAGTTACTAAATATAGTAACTTTATTTTGCTAAGTCTATGATTTATCGCATGTTAGTCGTAACGATCATGATTAGAGGACTATTTAGGACTAAGATAATGATATTAGATGATATTGGTTGCCAAACTTGATGATATATGCTTAATTTAGAAACTTTTACGCGCAAACTATGCTAAACCGGCAATGTGTAACTACGTGCTATTTGATAACATGCTCATTTAGGATAAATACGCATGCTAGAATAATCGGAATATGATTTATCGCTTGACTTGCCTAAATTGGAAACTTTCCTAAAATAGAAACTTACTATAAATAGTAAGTTTCCTCATGGGAATGATTTTTGGTATCCGTACACATCACACGACACTAAACCGCACGTTACACGAACACTTGATCCCAAAAACCGTCACCAACGGTTCGTTAGGTCAAACACGGTCAAACACGGTCAAACACGGTCAACACGACCCACTCAACAACTTGGTGTTGTTGAACACGAACACGGTCCTGTGAGACCCACATATGTGAACACGAACTCATAGTACCTATGTGATATAGGTGACTACTAGCCGGCGAGCTACACGATCTCTTTTGAGCAAACGCATTACACAAACTTAGGTGAGTTTACGGCCCCACTTTTACTCTTTAACTGATTTGCTAAACTATTGGGGTGAGAATACTATGCAACCATTTTAGATGTATGACTGGTATGTTGTGAAAACCATTTTCGAGTGTAACTTATATCGCTTAAAGTCCTCACTTATCCTTACCGTTAGTTGTGTATAAAACGAGTCGTAATTACGTAGTACTACTGGGTTTGACTAACCCCACTCGGCACCAATGTTGACTGGAGGTCATAACGAGTGTAATTTCGATGTGAATGCGGGTTCAGCGATGACCTGCGGAGGCAAACGGAAACAGTCTAGTTTCGCTAAGATGAACTGACACACCCCGCGGATCGTAGTATCCAACAACTAAATTTAACATACCCAGTATATGTCTGTTTTTTATTTCGGTCTGTCTAAACCTGTGAACTCACCAACTTTTTAGTTGACACTTTTCGCATGTATTCTCAGGTAACTGATGGAGCACACGTTAGGATGCGCACAAGGATGTATTAAGGAGTCTGACTGGCATATAGACTCAAGTCCTAGGCTTGTGTGTGCATTTGTTGATTTTAAAACGATTTGAACAATGTAGTGTCTGTTAAACAAATTATTTTTCCGTTGCAGCTTATTTACTTTTAATGTTAAACATTTCCGCTGTTTGTTTATGAAAACTGGTTTTATTTATAATTGTATGTGATTGTGAAACTCATATAGAGTCGTTCTATATGACCGTGAGCTGTGATCATGGCCACGTCACACCCACGTGGACTGACGCCACGAGTGGGAATTTGGGGGTGTGACATTCAATTAGGATTGCAGTGAATTAATTTTGTTGTATTTTTTGACTCTTAGTGGTTTAAATAGTCAATGATCGACAAATGTATCTTTTATTATTATTATTATCTTGGAATATCAGGAAGTGTTTTTGTGTTTTGTGTTTTGTTATGTTTTGACCCATTTAGAAAATTTGATATGTTTTGACCGTTTGGTAATTGTTAGATAACTTTGTTATGTTTTGACCCGTTTAGACAAGTTTTAGATAAATTTGGTATGTTTTGACCGTTTGGTAATTGTTAGATAACTTTGTTATGTTTTGACCCGTTTAAACAAGTTTTAGATAAATTTGGTATGTTTTGACATTTTGGTAATTATTAGATAACTTTGTTATATTTTGATCCGTTTAACAAGTTTTAGATAAATTTGGTATGTTTTTACCGTTTGGTAAATTGTTAAATAACTTTGTTATGTTTTGACCCGTTTAGACAAGTTTTAGATAAATTTGGTATGTTTTGACCGTTTGGTAATTGTTAGATAACTTTGTTATGTTTTGACCCGTTTAACAAGTTTTAGATAAATTTGGTATGTTTTTACCGTTTGGTAAATTGTTAAATAACTTTGTTATGTTTTGACTTATTTAGACAAAGTTTAGATAACTTTGTTATGTGTTGATCCATTTATACAAGTTTTAGAAACTTTGGTATGTTTTGACCACTTGAAAAGTGTTAGATAATTAGTTATGGTTTAGCAAAGTTTCTTGTTGACTCATTTAAATCGACTTTGGTTTAACTTAAGTTATAATTTCTTTTATAGGCTCAAATTACAGGTTTGTTTAAAGATCCAAGCTTTATGGAACAACTCTCACACTTCATTGATTTAAAAAACAAGAAAGCGAACACAAATGATGAAGATGATTCGGATGAAGCTGACGAATGATCTTAGTTGATGTACTTGATCCTTCGTGTTTTAAACTAGAAACAAAACTATGAATTATTTGTTTTATGCGTATTGTAAACATGATTTAAATTTTTAAGTAGTTATTTGAATGGTTTGAATGCTACTTCTGGATTCTGTATATTTAGGTGGTGCATAACCAGGAAACGCAAATATTAAAGCAGCACCTTTTAAAAGGTTTCTGGACCTTTAGCGGCGACAGTTAGCTTTAGCGGCTATTTTTGTCGCCCCTAATGATTGCATCAGATGTTCAAAATTGAGCATTAGTGGCGACAGAGGTCATTAGCGGCGACAGGTATTAGTGGCGACTAGGTCAATAGCAGCGATTTTGGACCAATACCGATGTTTTAATAGTGGCGACCCTTTAGCGGCGATTTTATGGACCATTAGCGGCGATTTTTGTCTCCGCTATTGCTACTTTTTCTTGCAGTGCCATACTCCGGCCCGTAGATTAACCTTAAATAGATTTTGTTTGTTATAACACTTTTCGAAGGACGTACCAATTAAATGACGACATAAGGTTCATACATTGATGATGTATTTTTATTTATAATAGAATTATCAAGTCAAA
Source organism: Mikania micrantha (assembly GCA_009363875.1). Lineage (NCBI taxonomy): Eukaryota > Viridiplantae > Streptophyta > Magnoliopsida > Asterales > Asteraceae > Mikania > Mikania micrantha. The sequence continues at coordinate 28,335,924 of CM018690.1, read as the reverse complement.
CTTCTCTCGTACGAAATTTGAATTACAACTAAATTGTGAAATGGAAGTAAGATTATATTAACCAATGATGATCCTTGATTTCACTCAGTTTTGCCGGCCTTTCACCGTCGTGTCTTTAGGCGGGTGTTTAGCTCGGTTTTCCCCGGAAATTGGTGGCTGGTTGACTAGAGGCTCCATCCGTCTGAACTAGTGGCCAGCTTGAACATCATTTAGCTATTAGGGGCCTCGTATGAAGTACTCGGCAGTAAATTAGTTGGTCGTTAAAAAAAGTAAGATTATATGACTTTGCTTATAGTAAAAATTATTTTATATAACTTACAAGATGATTTTATTAATAAAAGAATATTTAATGTAAAAAATGTATTAATATTCTTAAATTATTAGATATATAGTTAATGGTTAAAATCAAGTTTTATATAAAAAAAATTGTGAAAAATATTTTGGTAACATTTATTACGCTTGTTGATTTTGTGTCATGTTCACTCACCTATTTTAAATGATCATGTCTTTTATATATACTTTTTTGAACGGTGAAGGTCTCAATCGTGTGAACCCACTGTTTCCAGGCCATGTCACCAAGGTCTAGTTACCTGGACCTCCCATGAGCCGCCACAACCACCCCAGGAGGAAACACCACAAGGAAAACCCCCTGACCCCCTCCGACCCCTATTTCGCTGCGGGATGTCATTTATATATGAAGTTATGTAAAGATACATTATAAAAACAAATGTTTTTTATCTTAAAAACTTGTATTCTTGTCTACCTATCATTTTAAAATAATTAGTTTTGAATACATAATGATAAAAACTCATAATTATGTGCTTATAATATGTAAAATATAATAATAAATTGACAAAAAAAATTTATCTAATGAATAATAAGATATCATCAATTGATCCATAATATAAAATATAATAATAAATACGTATAGCATGATAATTTAAAATATGTGTTTTCTAAAATTACGATTTTGGAAAAGCAAATTGGTAAACTTAAATAATTGTTACTTTAATATGCAAAATATAAATATTAAATAACAATAAATTCTATTTAATATATTAAAATATGATAAAGTGCACGAAATTAATTATAATGTAAGACACATTGACGTATACATATTACATTCATTTACATGTAAAACATAATAATTAATAGATATTTCACATTAACTAATTTAATATAAAACACAATAATCAAAATGCACTATTATCAAAATAATTAAGATTCATACAACACAAATAACTTGAAATGTGTGTTTTCTAATACGTAAAACATATTTTTAAAAATAACAAAATTATTTAATTTACAAAAATAATGACAAAATAACATAAAGCAAGTTTAAACATAAAATACAATGTTAAAGATATATTACATAATGACTTGAAATGTTTAACTGAATTTAAAGACATTGTGAATGAAAGTAACCCCACTTAATTGAATTGTGTCCAAAAATCTAAAAATATTGAGAATTCTTGATCTATATATTAATATCTTTCGATTCTAAATAAAGCACTTGAAATCATTTCCATTTATTTATTATAACTAAAAGAATTATATTTAAGCATTTCATGGATTTAGTTGAAATATTCCATTTGAATTGGAACCTCACTATGATTTTCCTAGCATCCATGACTGAATGTTTAAAGCACCCAACAAATAATTGGCGAATTTGTTGGTTCAATTCTTTAGTTTTTTTAGCACACTTTGAATGATACAAAAAAAAATTTAGTCTTACCATCAACTAGTATCTTCACATGAAAGGATTTGCAACTATAACTCTTTAATGAATAATACATTCCTCAAAAAACCAGAGATAATAGAACTATAGTTTAGGACTTTCCAACAATAACAACGATAACTCTTAACCAAACGATTAAAGAGGATCAGGCAGTTGTGGCGAACATTTTCATATCATGACATTCCCAAGTAGAAATTGATTACCGCTTTTTGTGAGGGTTATCATCTGATGATTTTCAAGATGCAAAATTCACTACTGATGGAACATTCTTGTCAAAACCAGTTAATGTTGATTGTGAGTATATGGGAAATATGCTTATTAACTCAAAAGGTAAACACAATCCATTAAGGAGTGGTGGTATGAGTGATAGATATACAAGTTGGAATATGCAAAACAATTGTTGTATAAGTAATTGGAGAGTTTAAAATGTACCAAAGGAAAGGAATCTTCATGTGATGTGCATGTATTTTGGTTGCAAAGGATGGGGTGAATAGGTCATGTGTTTTGCATTACTTGATTCAATTAAGAAGAGTTGAAGAGGTCAATGAGATCTATGTAGACCTCGTTTAAGGAATCATCCTAATTTTAGATATGGTAATGCTTACAGTTAATCTAATCATATTTTTCAGGGATCGAACCAAGGAGGGAAACATTTCTAGATCTGGCAATCCAATTGTAAGAACCAATGAGGAAATAATAAAGGATTTTAAAGAAACTGCTAGCAACATGATGACCAATGAGAATCATTTGGTTATTCTAAAACATTAAATAAGAAAATCATGGATTTTATCATTGAGATGAGAAATGATAATGAGGATAAAGATAAAACGATTGATGCATTCCAAGCAAGTTGGACAATTGGCTAGAAATATAACCACATTTAGAAAAGGCTTGGGTAAGCTCCCAAGTGATACAATATTAAATTGTTACATCAGAGTTCCAATTCAAAGAATAGAAGTAATGTGCACGTTAGTGCAATGAGCACCCATCAAGACAATAGGAGAGTGAGTCATAATAAGAAAATGATTTTAAGAATATCACTTATTGTAGCCTAAATTAGGGAAGTAAAAATTAACAAGAAGCATCTTGATTATAGAGCTAGTGTTGCTCTTTTATTAGTGAGCGTACACAAATGTTGCAGGATTCAACACATAACCAAACCTATGGGAAATTCTATTGTTAGGCTATGCACAAACTACAACATAAGATACTTTTGGCAACAATTAATGCATAAATCTATTGTTAGAACAATACGATTAGTGACCTTGATAACCTTATCTAAAATATATTGTTTAATTTATTTACTTAAATTTTGAAACATAAATGAGATAAAACAAGTATTACTAACAATTCCCTCCTTGTTACAATTAATGTTAATAAGATTTACAACTAAATGAATGTTTTTATGTTAGACAGGCCCCATGTGATAGATGTTAACGATGTGGTGAATGAAGAGGAGAAAGTGTGGAAATAGTTAGTTTAGAAGAAAACACCCTAGCCATGTGATGAAAAAACTCAAAAGATCACATCAAAGTGCTAGAAGCCATTAGATTAATTAGACGTTGTAGAGACTAATAAAGGCTGATGCTTACCAAACTTCAATTTTGTCTAAGTATAGAGACTACAGCCTTCGGAAGGAAGGAGTTCCTCTTAGGAAGCAACATTGCTTCCGAAGAGTAACTCACTCCTACTGAAGGCTGTACAAGACAAACTTTTCGGAAGATTGGTACTTAGAAGATAAATCTTCATGACTTCCGAAGACATAAAGCTTCCGAGGAATCTCCTTTACACCAGAGATAAAGACAAAGACTTCTGAGGTTTATCCTCTGAGAAAGACTGTAGCTGATTACTTTCATAGTACAAAAAGGGACTGACACAAGACATGCTGGTCTGATTAAATACAAAAAGAACATACCGAAAGTCAGACAGCACCTTACTTCCCTTCCTCAGCATTAAATGCAAAAGATTATCTGAAGCCTTGAAGATCAACAACATTAAATGTCTTTTGTATTTAGCTAGTCTGTGTAAAGTCAATGTCTATATTTGTAATGATTGTAAGTAAGTGTCTTAGCCTGTTAAGACACTTAATATACTAGAATAATCTTTACTTTATGTACTGTCTAGTATACCCAACTTGTATACCTACGAGTATACGGTTGTAGCCTTAGCTATATAACCTCTCATTGCAAACTTGTTAAGTGTGCTTGATAGGAGAAAACACTTGTAAAACTTTGAGAGAAATATATCTTTGAGCTTGAATTTACTCTTGTGCTCTTACTGCTTATTCAAAGATTATTTGTTCATTAAGTGTTTGTGAGATCCTTCTAATAGATATTCCGCATCTATTAGATTGATTGTGAGGAGATCTTGTATAAGTGTTGTTTGAGTTAAACAACCCGATCCAACAAGTGGTATCAGAGACTTGGCTCTTAAATTTAAGTGACTAACCATCCTTAAGTTACCAGTTTTATATCTTCTTACATCTCACTACTACAAATCTCATAATCTGTTTGTTTGTTCAAATGGCTGCATTAAACAAGCATGATACAGAAAACGGGACACTCAACAAGCCACCGATGTTCACCCCTGATGACTTTGATACTTGGAAAGTCAGAATGGAAGGGTTTATCAGGAATCAAGACTTCAAACTCTGGAGGTCTGTTCTTGAAGGTCCCTACATTCCTACAATTGCTGCTGCTGGAGCCGGTGGAGCTGCTGTACGAAAGGATCCATCCATGTATTCGGATGAGGATTATAAGAAGATGGAAGCGGATTCAAAGGCACTGTGGCTCATCCAGATGTCGATCCCCAACTCTATTATACATGCATTCAAGAAATGCAAATCAGCTAAGGAGTTGTGGAACTCTCTAAAGCAGATGTATGAGGGTTCGGATGATGTCAAGGAAAACAAGAAGGATATGCTAAAACAGAAGTTTGAAAACTTCTGCCATGAAAACAATGAGAACATGTCTTCTCAGTACCTAAGGTATGTCCAACTTGTAGATGAGCTAACCACTGCAGGGGTAATGCTGGATAATCAAGATGTGCTCAGAAAATTTCTGAGATCTCTTCCAAAGGCCTGGAACATCTATTCAGTCACCATCAGAAGAACTGAAAACTTGAAGACACTGACTCTTGGAGAGTTATTTGGTATCTTAAGTGCATATCAAATGGAGATTGACTCTCAGGAATCAAAACCATCAACTGCATTTCCTTCAGGATCAGCTGCATTGTATGCTCCTGCTCAAAATTCATCCTTTCAGAGTTATCAGCTTGTGTTTCACTCAACTGCACAACCAAGCCAACCCAACACCACATATCCTGAAACACCCACACCATCAAGTTCAAATACCAATCTCTTTGCACAACCTGTTCCGTTGGTTACCTCTGGTCCAGGAGCTTTACTAGCTGAAGAAACAAACTATTTTCAGTTATGTCAAGAAGATCTGGAAGGAATTCCTGCTGATGATTTAGAAGAAATGGACATCAATTATCAGATGGCCATGATTTCTTTCAGGGCAAAGAAATTCTATCAGAGAACAGGGAGGCAATTTAAGAAACATAACATGAAGACCGGTTTTGGACTGGATAAATAAAAAATTAGATGCTACAACTGTCAGCAGCCTGGGCATTTTGCGAGAGAATGCAAAGCACCAAGAAATCAGCCAACAACAGGAGAACGGCAAATCAACCAGCAAGCAACAAATCAAGCCATCAATGCAAATGTCGCTGAGCATCATGATTTTTCAGACTGGAGCTTTCAAGCGGAAAATGCATCAACCTCAAACAATGCCTTCATGGCAAACGATGCCAGCTCATCATTCAAGGTAACAGATATTATGTGTACACCAGAATGCTTAGAAAAATTAAATGCTTATAAAAGAGTCAATGCACAAGTATGTAATGAACTTGAGTCAATACAAGTTGTCAAAGCAGAATTTTACAAAGCTGAAAAAGACTATAAAGAAAAGATTGAAACATTGGAAAAAGCAGTTTCCAGTCTCAAACATGAAGAGACTAACTACATTTTTCAAATAAATGATCTTTTAAAAAGATTAACAACTGCCAAGACCGAACTTGTATTGGCTGAATCATACAGGGATAAATTTCTCAGTCAGGGTGAGAAGTTTGAAAAAATGTGGAAAATAAATAGCATTTCTGATCTAGCTAAAGGGAAAACCACTGGGTTGGGATATAATAGTGTGAAACCACCAGTTGTATACACTCCACAGGTAGAAGTTAAGTGCAAACCTGAAATCAAACTTGTGTTTAATGAGGAACTTGGAGTCCATCAGGTGGATAGTGAATCAGAAGTGTCTGACAACACTTCTGTTGAGGATACCACAGAGGAAGAGGTGGTGGTGCCAGAAATGAAAACCAAAACAGTTTCTAAAAGAAAAAACCAGAAATCAAAACAAATCAATTCAACTGTTTTTGTAAAACCAAAACAATCCACTGAACATGATAACAACACCATCTCTTCTGAGGAAAATACAACTGATTCTCAAAATTCAAAACAAAATAAGTATTTGGGCAATCCTACAGTTCACAATAGAAAGAAGGGTAATGGACCATCAAAATCAAACCTTAAATCTGGTCCCAAAGACAAGGTTCCTCAGGTAGAAAGGCAACAACTCATAAATTGTCTAATGTGTGGAGATCCTGATCACTTTGCTGCTGACTGTCTCTATAATCCAAGTAGACGCAGCCAACCCATCAGGCAATCAAAACCTTCATACAGACACTTTAGACAGTCATTCTCTTCATCAGAAGATAACCAAGGTGTCTCAGAGAAAAGAAAAATAAAGAGTCAGAAGAAACCATCGGAAGCTGCACCTGCTTCCGATGAGAAAAGAAAAGGAAAGCATTCTAAGTCTTCGGAAGCTCTACCCAGATCATCACTACATAATCGGAAGACAAGACCATCTCCTAGAAGGTCATCGGAAGCATACCACAAAAGTACTTCTGATGAGAAAATGAAGAAACCAACCTCCTTTATGTCTACCAGAAAGGGTAGCATGACATGGACAAGAAAAGAATCTGAACCACCTTTGACCTCATCAACCAGTGCATCATCTATTCTACCTAACATGCATTTAAAACGTTTTACTTACTATGATGCAGAAGGCAAACCCAAGACCACTATGGCTTGGGTTCCCAAAAGACACTAACCGAATTTGTTATGTGCAGGAGCAGCAGGATGCAAGAAGTAATCTTTGGATAGTGGATAGTGGCTGCTCCAGGCACATGACAGGCAACAAGACTCACCTTCATAACTATGAACCATTCTTTGGAGGGTCTGTTGCATTTGGTGGAAATCCAGCAGGAGGGTATATCACAGGCAGAGGGTCTATTTCAAATGGGCGTGTAAGTTTTGAGAATGTGAACTTTGTTAAATAACTTAACTACAATGTGCTAAGTGTATCACAGGTGTGTGATCAAAAGCACAACATGTTGTTCACTGAGCATGAATGTATAGTGTTAAAACCTGGATTTGTTGTTCCAAATGAACAAATCTTGCTCAGAGCACCAAGAAAGAACAACATGTATATGCTAGATATGAGCACAGCTTCTCCACTTAGCAATATACGTTGTTTTCTCTCTAAAGCTTCACTGGATGAATCATCTCTGTGGCATAGGAGGCTTTGTCATGTAAATTTCAAAAACATGAATAAACTTGTTAAAAATCACCTTGTAATAGGTTTACCATCAAAAGAATTTATATGTGAAGATAAATGTGTTGCTTGTCTTAAGGGCAAGCAGCATAAATCATCTCACCATGCCAAGGAGATGAATTCTATCACAACAGTCCTACACTTACTTCATATGGACTTGTTTGGCCCAACAAATGTAATAAGCTTAGGAAGAAAGTCCTACTGTCTGGTGGTCATAGATGACTTTTCAAGATATACCTGGGTATTCTTTTTAAATACCAAGGATGAAACAGCTGATATCTTGAAGTCATTCATTCTTAGAGTTGAAAATGAATGTGACCACAAAGTGAAAATCATTAGATCTGACCAGGGAACAGAATTTAAGAATCATACTTTAAACTCCTTTTGTGAATCCAAAGGTATTACAAGACAATTCAGTGCTCCTAGGACTCCACAACAAAACGGTGTTGCTGAGAGAAGGAATAGGACACTGATTGAAGCTGCTAGAACCATGCTGTCTGATGCCAAGCTACCAATAACTTTTTGGGCAGAAGCAGTCAACACTGCTTGCTATGTCCAAAATAGGATCTTAGTTGTTAAGACACATGGTATGACTCCTTATGAGATTTGGCATAAAACAAAACCATTTATTGGATTTCTTAAACCATTTGGATGTCCATGCACTATGTTGAATACTAAAGATCATCTAGCCAAGTTTGCTGAGAAATCAGCAGAGGGCTACTTTGTTGGGTACTCTTCATATGCAAAAGCATATAGAGTATACATCAAAGACTCCAGGATTATTGAAGAGTCTGCAAATGTTCAGTTCAATGAACATACTCTTAATAAACCTGGAATTGGCCCTGATTGGCTGTTTGATCTTGATGGATTCACATCTGCATTTAATCTTTCCAAGGAGTATGTTTCAGGAAATCAGTCAGAGGATTCAATCTCAACTCAACTCAGAAGGGAAGATGACTTTCGTGTTGAACTGCCAATAGCTTCAAGACAAATCTTGGCAGAATCCACTTCAACACAAAATGGTGTGTCACAGTCTGAGACAATCTACACTTCTCAGGCAGGTCCCTTAAGTAATTCTACTTCTGATCCACAACATCAAGAAGAAGTAGGAAGTCCTTCAGCAGAAGCAAATACTCAGGAAACTTCTTCTCCCAGAGCTGTAGATGTGATTCCCAGAACTTGTATTGAAGAAGCCTCCTAAGAAAGTCAAGCATGCTTATGAAAATGAGGAATTCTTGAAGACTGGAGAGAAAGATGAGTTTGCTAATACGGAAAAGATAAGAGAGACAAGTGCGAGTTGGGCTGATAACAATCGAGTTACTATGGATATGTTAGGAAGTGAATTTACTTATCGACCATCATAAACACTAAATTAGGTATGGTCTGATTGAAGACCTAAAACTTAGCCTTCGTTATTGTGACACCCCGTAAAATCCAGGTCAACATTTTATTTTACTAAATGTTTATTTAATTAATAATTGTACACGTGGCACTAGAATTAGTGTGACACGTGGCACGACAGTACAAACACTGACACACAACAGGATAATTCGAGGAATTATCGAGAAACCACGCACACGTGTCAAAACTCACGAACGTTGGTGAACGTAACAATTATTAGTCACACAGACACTTCACAAGTCAATTATGATTAATTATTGACGATTAGAATTCCAACGAATTCAAAACGACGCGTTACAGTCGAGAAACGAGCAAAAACGAGCCCGAAGCATGAAACTAGGCCAATTGGGCTCATTCGGTGGGCTAGGCGGTACGCCTAGGCCCAGACCTTAACCCTAGGCAGTACGCGTGAGAAGGGAGAGGCGCCCCTTAGCCGGTCGCCCCACGTGGTACGCCTAGGTACAAGGCCGCTCGTCAGGTGGTACGCATGGCATGAATATCGCTGAAAAATCTTCTTGGATGCCACAAACATCATTTCAACCCTATAACACTCATTTTCTTCCATCTTGCATGCCACAACTTGGCCATTTCACTTTCCCAACACCTGCTACAGCCATCTTTTGCCTCTTGGAAGCCGTTGAAGTCCCTTTGAAGCTCAAGACTTGAAGAATTGAAGCCTCTTATCCATCAAGAAGTTTGAACACCACCACTACCCCATTGTTTCTGTCAAAACCAGCAATCCAGGAGGCTTAGGAACTGATTGAGCCATCATCTTAGTGTTATTGAAGCATTGGAAGGTAGTCATATGATCCTTGTAGCATAAAAACACTACTACACACACATGCATGCATTAAATCACACATGCAAGCACATATGCTACACATTCTCGAATTTCTTGATGTTTGAATCTGGGTTTGATGATATTTCTATGATTATTGATGATCTATGATGATTTGGTAACGTATTATGATGTTTCATAATGATCCATAACGATATGAATATGTATGGTACTTGGTTTGTACATTAATGGGTGAAATACCTACATGCATGCATGATCTAAGGTTGTTAGATGAAAGTTTGATGATTATTGATGATGATAGTAGTGTGTTACATGATTTGATAATGTTAAAATGGTTAAAATGGGTTATTTGATGTTCTTACTATTTTTAGTAACTTTTTAGTTACAAAATGATGCTATGAAAGATATTATGAACATGCATGTATGTAGATTTGTTATTTTGATGATTACATGAAGTTAAAATGCTAAGAAATGTGATTTGGAACTTGATTGTAGTCATATTTGGCCTAGTTACTATTTATAATAACTTTTAGGGCCTAAATATTGATAAATGATGAATGATGTTGGTTATAGTTACTGTTTTTAGTAACTTTATTTTGGGAAATATCGATCTAGGAATGCTTTGTATGTTTTTGAGCATGCTAAATAACTTAATATGCTTTGATATGATGATTGTATGCTAAGTTAGATGATTTCCGATGATAAACATGCTAGATTTAGAAACTTTCCATTTAAGGAAACTTTAATGTGTAAACACGACCTATGTGCTTATGTGAATACGTATGACAATGTACTATGTGTTAACATGATCACGTAGGACTTAACGAGCATGCTGGAACTTTAAAAACGATATGTGTTATGGAACTGTTATAAATGGAAACTTACTATAAATAGTAAGTTGTTCATGAACGCGAATTGCGCGTTTTGCACACAACGAGCACAATCACGAATGTTACACGAATCACAACTGACACACGGTTCCCCAACGGGTCGTTGACTTGACACGGTCAAACACAGTCAGACACGGACAAACATGGTCAATGTGGACCGACATGGACTAACATAACAACCAAGGGTTGTTGAGCACAAACACGAGCACGAACACAAAACACGGTCACGTACACAAACTCACATACGCTACACGATATAGGAAGCTGGTGACCAACACAAATACGAAGCAGGAGCTTACGCATTACTCGATTATCACTAAGGTGAGTTTACAGCCCCACTTTTACTCTTTAACTGATTTGTTAAACTTTTGGGGTGAGAATACTATGCAACTGTTTTTAGATGTATAACTGGTATGGTGTAAAACAACTTTTGAGTGTAACTGTATCGCTAACAAAAGTCCTCACACACTTACCGTTAATTGTGTAACAAACGAGTTGTTATTACGTAGTACTACCGAGCCTGACAAACCCCACTCGGCGCCAATGTTGACTGGAGGTCATAACGAGTGTAATATCGAGCTTTTGCCGGGTACCATGATAACCCAGGGAGGCAAACAACAAGTCTAAGTTTCGGTAAGATGAACATACACACTCGGGATCGTGGATCCAACAAAACAAGCAACTTAACATACTCAGTATATATCTGTTACTGTTTTCAACTATTAAACCTGTGAACTCACCAACTTTATGTTGACACATTTTCGCATGTATTCTCAGGTATCAAAACGCACAATGCTAGGATGCACATGGAGTAGGACTAACGAGGAGTCTTGCATGCATTCTAGCAACTATTATAAACTTTAGCAGAATTATGTATTTTAAAACAATGTAGTGTCTGACAGTTGTTTCCGCTGTATTCTAAACTTATTACTTTTCCGCTGCGCAGACCTTTAATTTCCACTGCAAACTATTATGATTAACTTTTATGACAAACGGTGTATTTTGAAACGCATATAGAGTCGTTCTATATGACCATGAGCTGTGATTCTGGCCACGTCAACCCATGTGGACTGACACCACACGTGGGAATTTGGGGGTGTAACAGTTATCTAGGAGGTTAAACCTTAATGTGAGTACTGAGAAAACAAGTTAAATTTTAATTGTTTTGCTTTCGTTTCATGTTTATTTTTTGTATGTTATATAGGTTTATCAATCCCGTACCAAAATCTATAGTACTATACACTTTATATATCATATTAGTTAGAGAGCTCCCTAGCTTTGCATCCAAACTAATTGTCGATGTCTTAAAGTTAACCAAAAGAGGTTGTTTATTTCTAGACTAAAATTAGATTTTCGCTAACCGGTGAGGCGGGTCAATTTGGAAATTAGTTAAATTAGATGTTGTGTGATGTCGTCATGCTGAATCACGATAACAGCCCTAATGTTGATGGTACAACGTCATGACACATGCATGGTATGTATATTGGATAAGTAAAAAGGAACCCTAAAAGAGTTTCAGCATATATATATGAATCTGCAGTCCTGATAATGATGATGAGTGATTTAGTAGTAGTAGCCTTTGCATTATGGCACGCTTTTCTTTTTCTTCAGGTTTATGATATCTCTCAAAAACAGTAGGGAAGAAAAAGAATGTGATCTGCATGTGAGCCAACACACTCTGTGTCCCCTTGCTTTAAGTATTTAGTTAACTTTTTATTTTATTAACAAAATTTATATGGTTCACTACATGCAGTACTACATCTACTTTATATGGTTTACGTACAAAATGAACATTTTGGTAGATGAGGCTCATGCACCGTGTTAACATATGACACGTATAAAACTACTTTTATGTGTCCTAGACGAATTAAATTCTATTTTAGAACATTATTGTTGTAATAGGCTTTTCACAAATCAAATCATTAGAACCAAAGAACATCAATTCTAACCTAGTGGTAGCCATTTAATTTTTTTTAAATTACTTGAGTTGGAATCTCACCTATAGCACAATATTGTTCTAGATTGAGTCAGGAGTTTTTTTACTTGTAGGTTCCATCCTGGGCGGGTGAGTCAGATCATCACGCTCTATTCTTTGAACGGAAGGATGATCTATTTGTCAGGATGATTACGAGGGACCGGACATTTACTGTTAAAAAAACTAATGACATTTTAAATATATTAATTAGTTTTGATTAGATAAATAATATTAGATAAAATTTGTTACGTATATAATAATTATTGTAATTATCTGTAGGATCGGGTTGTTATCTCTAAACAACACTTCACAAGTATTTCTTACTTAACTCTAACAGATGCGGAATGTTCTGTTAGAATGATCTCACAATTTCACTCAAAATGACACAGTAATAATCTTTGAACAATAATAAGAACACAGGAATAATTCAAGCTCAAGGATATATTTCTCTCAAAGTGGAAGTATACAAGCAAGCACCACTTAAGCAACCATACATTGGGAGGTTATATAGCCGAGGCTACAACCGTATACACTTAGGAATACAAGTTGGGTATACTAGACAAGTACATAAAGTAAAGCTTATTCTAGTATGTTGAGTGTCTTAACAGGCTAAGACACTCTTTCATAATCATTACATTAATAGACATTGACTTTACAAAAGACTACTAAATACAAAAGACATTTAATGTTATTGATCTTCAAGGCTTCAGATGATCTTTTGCATTTAATGTAGCATGGGAGAGGTAAGGTGCTTTATCTGACTCATTACATGTTGTCTCTATCTTTATTCAGACCAACATGTCTTGTGTCAGTACCTTTTGTACCATAAGTGTAATCTGCTACAGTCTTTGTCAGAGGATAAACCTCGGAAGTCTTTGTCTTTAGTGCATAAGAAGATTCCTCGGAAGCAGTTGTCTTGTACAACCTTCGGCAGGAACCAGTTATCCTTCGGAAGCAATGCTGCTTCCGAAGAATCACTTCTTCCTTCCGAAGGTGTTTATTCAAAGAGACTCTTATACTTGGACAAAACAAGAAGTTTGGTGAGCATCAGCCTTTATTAGTCTTTACAGTCTCCCCCTAGGCTGATGCTACCAAAACTTCTAAGGAATAAACCTTGGCTTCCATGTACCCCTCAGTACCTGTGCCCTTTTTCTAATCAATCTGATTGCTGACCTCCCATCTGCTCCATTGTCAGGTTTATTGAGAGGGAGCATATCTAGATCAAATATATAGGGTTTTGCCAACATCATCAGATGCAAAAGATCCACCAGTTTTATTTCTCCATTGTAGTCGGTAAGGATGAATATCCTTTCTTGTGCATTGAAGCTCCAATTTACCAAGGGGATGTATGAATGCTCATGCATTAGTCTGCTGATATCCCTCATGTCTTCTCGGGTTTGTGTAGTTTCGGGAGTTGCTTCAGATGTGGCTTCAAGTACTGAGAGTGTTGTATCAGGCTCAGAGTCGAAGGGGATAGTTTCTGTTTTCTTTTTCCTTTTAGCCATGCTCTTTCTTCTTGTGAATCTTGGTTTGTCTTGAGCAGTGGCCTGACTTCTCAGAACTCTGGCCTGTTGGGCTTCCACAGTTGATTGTTTCCTTGTAGTCTTCTTACCCTTTTTGTAGACTGAGGAGATTGGCATGTTATCCATACTTGGACTTGAAGGAGGAGATATTGGTTCTTCTTTAGGATTTAGGGGGAACATGTTGGGGAACATTGCTTTTGTTACTTCCCCACACATGACTTCTTCTCCTTCTCTGATCCCTGCACCAGAGAGGGGAAATTCTATTGTAGCTCCTCCCCCTAAACCTAAGCCTCTCATTAGGCTTTCCTTTCTTGCCCTTATTTGTTCAATTGAAGGTAACTCACCTCTGGCAACTTTGGCTTTTATATCTCTGATATGCATATCCATGGTTGAGTTCTTCATTGGGCCTAGCTGCCGAGCATGGAAGCCATATTCCAAGAGAAAGGCCTTGTTCTTGTCTCTGTAGGCCTTTTCTTTTTGCTTCTTTATAAGTACACTCAGAGCCTTTGATGCAGCAACAGCTTGTTCTTGCTGCTGCACCTTGTCCAGCTCGGCAGCCATTCTAGGTACCGACCAGTTGATGACTTCATCAAAGTCATAACCTCTTTCTTCGAGCAAAGCAGAGAGTCTAGCTCGCTCTTCATCTAGAGAGGTATTTGGTCGGCCCTTTGTTTTCTTTGGTCTCATCTCCTCCTGTTCTGCTTCCTCCTCTGGGGTTAGCTTTCTTTTTCCTTTGTCATCAGCAGTTATTTTTGCCCCAGAGGAGATTTCTTCTGTTGCCTCACCAGCTGGTTCATTGGCATGTAGCTCCTCTGTGGAGGAAACATCCAGGATGACTGGGCCTTCGGAGGCAGCTGCAGCTTCGGAGTTAACCTCAGCATTCACTGTCTCCTCCAGTTGACCAATCCCCTTAGATGATTCCTTATTAGATTCCACAAAGGGCTCAGGAGAGGAAGAGAGAGCTTCAGCAGCTTCTGTCCCAGAAGGGGACACAGATTTCATGGAAATTGGTTCTTCTTGTGTGGTGTCTTCCATGACAACCTGGGCTGCAGTCTCAGAAGGAGACTTAGTCCCAAGAGGGGACTGAGGTTCCAAAGAGACATTTGATGTTTGCTGTTCAGTCTCTTTGGCAACCTCCCTTGTATCCTCAGAAGCAGAAGAAGAAGAAGTAGAAGAAGAATCTTGAAAATAAGTACCCAAGAAGTCATCCCATTCAGCAGTCAAAGTGACTAAGGATGGATTAACTTCCTGTGCACCCTCCTCTTCTCTTGCTTCTGATCCTGACCCTGCAGTTGGTATATTCTCCCCCTTTTTGGTAGCATCAGGGGAGGTAAAAGTGGTAGTAGCAGGATCAGGATGAAACGGATGCACAAGAACAGGTGGACGCCTCCTGAGATCCAGAATGGTTGCTTCTTTGGTCTGGATCTCAAACCGCAGGGTAGCCACCTCAGCTTCCAACTGAGCTACCCTGGCTTGGAGGGAAGTGATTGTAGCCGTCAATTCCTGTGTGGATATGCCCTCCTCTACCGGAGTAGAATCATGGGGCGATGGAGTCTTGAGCCTAGCTCCTGCACCTCCACCACCAGATGTGGGTTCTTGGCACCCTGGATTCCCTTCATTGAGAAGAACCTCAAAGAAGTCCTCCCCAACATAGGTTGCCGCAGGTGAGGTCCTATTGCCTGTACCACTGTCCTGTGGATCTTTATTAAGATCAACAGTAGTGGCAGCCTCACCTGCATTGACCCCTTCAGAACTACTGGGACCAACCTCTGATTGAATAGGCTCTGGGTCAGGGAACCGAGCTTGTAACTGTGTCACCACTCTCATTAAAGTTTGGGAAGTGGGAGAGAGTGGTTCCTCCATAGTTAGTGCAGAGGTTCCTTGAGCCTGGGTGATGGGATGGGAGGGGGGCATTTCTGGATGATACGAACCTGGAGACTTGGGAGACAGTCTCTTATCTAATGAAGTTGCTTCATGAGAAGCAAACTCAATGATGGGTGCATCCCTTTGAATATTCTCAGTTATGTTTTGTGACATAAGCTGAGGGCTTTCAGGCTGGTTAAGGGCAACCACAGGTTTCAAAGGAAGAACCTGTGGAGAAACAAGGGGTGTGGCTTTCACCTTAGGTAGAACTGTGCCCTGAGCAGTTCTTTTAACCTTTTTCTGTTTGGGTTCAGTAGAAGGAGCCTGAACAACTGTAGAAAGTTGCACAGGGTTTCGTTTGCGTTTGTAAGTGATTTTTATGGGGTGAGGAACAGAAGTGGAAGGTGTGGGTTCAGCATCTGTGGGGTAAACAGAGCTGTCACCTTCTGGAGCAGGGGACTCCATAGAGGAAAGAAGAGGAGTGAATGTCCCAGAGAACTGAGCACTCTTCTTCTTGAGTTGCACAAAAATCTTGGAAGAGACCAAGGGCATTTTGTAAGTATTCCCAGTTAGAGAAAGGGAAGCTCCCAACTCTTCATTAAAAAGGTGTTGCAAAAACCTGGGATACATACAAAACTTCTTTGGTGACGTGATGTTGTCAACCAAATTATTAAAAATAAAAGCAGAAAAATTAAACAGTTGATTAGAAACCAAGCCATGAATAGCCGAAGCTAAATCAGATGGAACTTGGTCCCAACCACCAGATTTATTTGAAAGACAATGTAAAAACACATGTATGAGGTACTTGTAATTATAGGACACTCTACCCTTCAAATAGGTTGTTGAAGGGAGAGGACCTTCGTACCCCATCGACTTAAATGTCGATGCTACCTCATCCTTAGTGAAAGAGACCCTTCCACCGGCATCATTGAATTTAAGATGCCGACAGATGGTTTCCACAGTGATAGCAATGGGATGAGCATCAATGGTGGCTTCAAGAGACCGACCATTGGGAGACGAAGAAACAGAACAAGATGCCCAAAACTGTTGGTGATGAGATTCATACACCAAGGGCTGAACGGTTAGTGCAAAGAAATACCTGCTCCTTTGAAGAAAGGAGATTATTGGGGCGAAGTCAGCATCATGTTCTGCTAATAACTCCGCTGGTACGTTGTGAGCAGGTTTGAAAGCAAGAAGAGCCATGACAGTTGGTGATTTTAGGGCACAATTTGAGAGATCAAAGAAAAGAAGAGTTCAAAGTGAAACAGTTTGTGAGAATTTGAATGAGCGGGAGACCTTTATATACCTTCGGATTTCAGCATTTAATATATAGACACATTAAATTTGAGATCCGGATGTCAGAAAAAGGTCTTCCGATGACAGCTGGTTTCACAATTAATTTTCTCTGACTGAGGTGCTTCCGAAGAAGTGACTTTCGGAAGCAGGGAATTTATTAGACCAAAAGTGTTCAGAAGGGATGTGCTTCCGAAGTATAACATTTATACTGTCGGAAGCACTGCTTCTGAAGTGTTAGAAAATTCATTAGGCAAAATGTTCTTCGGAAGACACTTTCTTCTGAAGAGTACCTTGAGAAGCCTATGCTTCCGAAAATAATGTATCGGAAGAGTATTACTTCAGAAGGTAAGTTAGCTTCTGAAGTGTGAGATCTTCCGACTAAGGAAGAAATAATGCTTCCGAAGACTTAACCTATCTTCTGCTGAGTAGTTACTCATCGGAGGATAAGTTAAGTTTATCTTCCGAAGAATTATTTATTCCTTGTCAGTACATTTATTCAAAGTTGATCATCCCAATGGATGTTATTAAGTACCTGAATCTTCCTTCATCAAACGCCTTTGTGAAGAGATCTGCCAAATTGTTTTCTGAATCAACTTTGACCAAATGAATCAACTTCTTTTCTGCACAATCTCTGATGAAATGGTATCTGATGTCAATGTGCTTGGTCTTGGAATGCTTGACAGGATTATTGGTGATGGAGATTGCACTGGAATTGTCTATCTGAATAGGAGTATTGAACAGATCTACTCCATAATCCTTCATCTGATTCTGGATCCAGATGACTTGTGCACAGCAGCTAGAAGCAGCTATATATTCAGCCTCTGCAGTGGAAGTAGAAACACATGACTGTTTCTTGCATTGCCAAGACACAATCCTGGATCCAAGAAATTGACATCCCCCTGATGTGGATTTCTTGCTGATGTTGCAACCCCCATAATCACTGTCTGTATAAGCCATGAACTGGAAGTCTTCATTTCTAGGATACCACAATCCTAGACTTGGTGCTCCTTTGAGGTATCTAAAGATTCTTTTTACAGACAGCATATGAGAGACTTTGGGATTAGCCTGAAATCTTGCACACACACAAGTTGCAAACATGATATCTGGCCTGCTTGCTGTGAGATACATCAAAGAACCTATCATTGCTCTGTACTGGTGCTGATCAACATCCTCCCCCTCAAGATCAGGGCTAAGTGATGTTGTTTTGGACATAGGAGTTCCCAGAGCTTTGCAATCAGAAAGCTTGAATCTTTCAAGAATGTCCTTGACATATTTTGATTGACTAATGAAAATCCCTGTAGGAGTTTGTTTCACTTGTAATCCAAGAAAGAAGGTGAGTTCTCCCATTGAACTCATCTCAAATTTGGATTTCATTAGTGATTCAAACTCCTTGCAGAGAGATTCATTAGTAGAACCAAAGATAATGTCATCAACATAGATTTGAACTAGCATGATATGTTGATTAGACTTCTTGAAAAAGAGAGTTTTATCAATTGTTCCTCTCTTGAATTTGTTTGCCAACAGAAAAGAAGATAAAGTTTCATACCATTTTCTGGGAGCTTGATGCAACCCATAAAGAGCCTTATCAAGCTTACAGACATGATCAGGAAACTTTGGATCTTCAAATCCTGGAGGTTGGCACACATATACTTCTTCATCAATTTTTCCATAAAGAAAGGCACTTTTAACATCCATCTGAAACACTTTGAAATCTTTTGCAGCTGCAAATGCTAAAAATATTCTAATAGCTTCAATTCTGGCAACAGGTGCAAAGACTTCATCATAGTCAATGCCTTCCTCTTGAGTGTATCCCTGAACAACCAATCTTGCTTTGTTTTTGATGACAACACCTTTGTCATCTTTCTTGTTTCTGAACACCCATTTGGTTCCAATGGCATACTTTCCTTTAGGCAAAGGGCAAGTTTTCCAAACTCCTTGTCTTTGAAACTGAAGAAGCTCTTCTTGCATAGCTTCTACCCAACTGTTATCTTTTAAAGCCTCTGCAACCTTCTTAGGCTCTATTTGGGATAGAAAGCAAGAAAACAAGCAGACATTTGCTTCATGCATGGAGCTTCTAGTTCTGACACCTTCTTCTACATTGCCAATGATGTTTTCAACTGGATGAGTGCTGTGAATTCGAGTCCTTGGAATCACATCCAGTTGAGAAGATTCATCCACGTTGAGTGACTCAAGGTTAGGAAGAACTACCTCAAGCTGGATTTCTGGCAGATCATGTGGATTCAACGTTTGAACTGTTGTGGGTTGGTTTTCTCTAGGAGTAGTGGTTTCCAGAGAATTTTCCTCTGCTGAAGGACTACCTACTTCTTCTTGATGTTGTGAATTAGAAGCAGCTTCAATTGAGGGACCTGCCTGAGATGTGTTGATTGTCTCAGACTGTGACACATCATTTTGTGTTGAAGTGGATTCTGCCAAGTTTTGTCTTGAAGCTATTGGCAGTTCAACACGAAAGTCATCTTCTCTTGAGCCTTTGGAGGTGTCTGTGGTAGCTGACTGTGAAACTGGAACATACTCTTTCACCAGATTAAATGCAGATGTAAAACTATCAAGATCAAACAACCAATCAGGGCCGGTTCCAGGTTTATTGAGAGTATGTTCATTGAACTGAACATTTGCAGACTCTTCAATAACTCTGGATGCTTTGATGTATACTCTATACGCTTTAGCATTTGAAGAGTACCCAACAAAGTAGCCCTCTGCTGATTTCTCAGCAAACTTGGCTAAGTAATCTTTAGTATTCAAGATGGTGCAATGACATCCAAATGGTTTGAGAAATCCAATGAATGGCTTTCTCTTATGCCAAATTTCATAAGGAGTCATGCCATGTGACTTAACTACCAATATTCTATTTTGGACATAACAGGCAGTGTTGACTGCTTCTGCCCAAAAAGTTATTGGAAGTTTGGCATCAGACAACATGGTTCTTGCAGCCTCAATTAGTGTCCTATTCCTTCTCTCAGCGACACCATTTTGTTGTGGAGTTCTAGGAGCACTAAATTGTCTTGTGATACCTTTAGATTCACAAAAAGAATTTAAACATGATTCTTGAATTCTGTTCCTTGATCTGATCTGATTATTTTTACATGATGGTCACTTTCATTCTCCACCCTGAGTATAAATGACTTTAGGATTTCGGCAGTTTCATCCTTGGTATTTAAGAAAAACACCCAGGTATACCGAGAGAAATCATCAGTAACCACCAAGCAGTATGATTTTCTACCAAGACTTTTAACACTTGTGGGACCAAACAAGTCCATATGTAGTAAATGAAGGACTGTGGTAATTGAATTTATCTCTTTGGCATAATGAGATGACTTGTGTTGCTTACCTTTTAAGCATGCAACACATTTATCCACACATATGAATTCTTTTGTTGGTAAACCAGTTACTAACTTATTTTTGACCAGTTTATTCATATTTTTGAGGTTTACATGACAAAGTCTTCTATGCCAAAGTGATGATTCATCAAGTGAAGCTTTTGAAACAAAGAAGCTTATATTACTAAGAGGTGCAGCTGTGCTCATATCTAGCATATACATGTTACTTCTTCTTGGAGCTCTGAGTAGAATTTGATCATTTGGTATCACAAATCCTGGTTTCAGAACACTGCATTCATGCTCAGTAAACAACATGTTATGCCTTTGATCACACACCTGTGATACACTTAGTAAATTGTAGTTAAGTTCTTTTACAAAATGTACATTCTCAAAGCTTACCTTACCATTTGTGATTGTGCCTCTACCTGTTATGTAACCTCCTACTGGATCACTTCCAAAAGCAACAGACCCGCCAAAGAATGGTTCATATTTGTGCAAGAGGGTCTTGTTGCCTGTCATGTGCCTGGAGCAGCCACTGTCAACTATCCACAAGTTCCCTTTTGATTCCTGCTGTCCCTGCACATGACCAGAAGTGAGTTAGTTTCTGATGGGAACCCAAGCCCATGTGGTCTTGGGTTTACCATTTGCATCATTGTAAGTAAATTTCTTTGACATCATTCTAGGTGGGACAGATGATGTGGCTGCTTCTGATGTGAGTGATGGCTTATCAGTTGATTCCTTCTTCTTCCATAGTTGTTGTGCCTTTTGAGTTGTCGGAAGACTTGGTTTCTTTTGATGGTCATCGGAAGCTGTTTTTCTTTTTCCTTCCGATGATCTTCTTCCGAAGACAGATGATCTCTTTTGTTTGTTGAAAGCATTCCTTTGATAAGCTTCCGAGGTTCCTTTTCTTTCGGAAGCTTCCTTTTTCTTTGCTTCCGATGCTTTCTTTTCAGAAGCATTTTTATTTTGTTTCTTCCTATTATTGGAGGTACTTGCTTCCGATGCCCTCTTGACCAAATTTCTTCTCTGTTCTTCAGAAGAAGTAGATGACTGACTCCAACTATTCTTTCTTCCTCTTCCCTTGCTTGAGGAAATTCTGCTTCTTGGATTATAGAAGCAATCAGCAGCAAAATGATTCTTTTCACCGCACATCAGACATAGAGTTTGACTGTTGGGAGAGTGTTGCTGCTTATCCCTTTTAACGAAGTCTGATCTTTGATCCTCAGAGAGTGATGATTCGGATGTTCCAGCATACTTGTTAGTCTTAGACTTTGCCTGTTTTCCTGGAGAATTGACTTTTCTCTCCATTGATCTACCTCGTTTTGACTTGTCAGATGGGCAAGTCACATACTCATCTGAGGAGATATTTTCTGATGTTTTAGCTTTGATAAAAACTGTTGAATGTTTCTTAGTTTTCTTATTTTGTTTCTTAAATTTCAAAGCTTGTTTTCCTTTTACTGATTTAATAGGAACATCATCCTCATCTGAGCATGTTGAGGTACTTGGATTAGAGAGATTATCCTTTTGAACCACCTTGTGTATATCCAACTCCTCATTATACACAAGGTCAACTAGTGATTTACACCTAACATCTGTTATGGAAGTATAAGCAGATGGAGGTTCCACTTTGTTATATCCCAAACCAGCTCCCCTTTTATTCACAAGTTCAGTTGTGCTGCTCATTCTAAAAAGTTTTTCATATTTTTCACCTTGGCTTAGAAATTTGTCTCTGTAAGACTCAGCCAATACAAGTTCAGTCTTGGCAGTGGTTAGTCTTTCTAAAAGATTTTTAATCTGACACTGTTTGTTAGTATCTTCATGTTTTAAACTTGAAATGGTCTTTTCCATTTCTTCAATCTTTTCTTTGTAATTTCTTTCAACCTCAAAGAAATTTGCCTTGACTACTTGTAGAGACTCAAGCTCATTACAGAGTTGAGAATTTATTTTCTTATAAATAGTTAATGTTTCTAAGCATTCAGGTGAGCACATGCTATCAGTTACCTTGCTTGAGGAAGATGAGTCATTTGCCATCAAAGCACTGTTGGAGATGGAGGCGTCCTCAGCTTGAAAGCTCCAGTCTGCAAAATCTTGTTCAGCAATGTTTGCATTGTTAGATGAGCTTGATGGTCTTTGTTGTGGTTGCCCAGAAGTTGTCGGCTGAGTTCCTGTGGACTTGCATTCTCTGGCAAAGTGGCCTAACTGTTGACAGTTAAAGCATTTGAGTTTAGATTTGTCAAGTCCAAACCCAGTCTTCATATTGTGCTTTTTGAACTGTCTGCCGGTTCTTTGGTAAAACTTCTTTGCCCTGTATGAAATCATAGCCATTTGATAGTTTATATCCATCTCCTCAAGATCATCTGCAGGAATACCATCCAAGTCTTCTTGACACAGATGAAAGTAATTGGTCTCCTCAGCCATAAAAGCTCCTTGCCCAGAGGTTAGTAGTGGGGTTGGGTTAGAGACAAGGTTTGATGAATTTGGAGTTTCAGGAAATGTGACAGTGGGTGTGGAGGTAGAATGGTAGAGGGGTTGATAGCTTTGGTATGGAGGATTATTGATGGGTGCATAAAGAGCAGCTGAACCAGATGGTGAGTGGGAGACTTTAGATTCTTGGGCATCTAATTCCATCTGATATGCACTGAGAATACCAAACAATTCTCCTAAAGTTAGAGTTTTCAGGTTTTCTGTTCTTCTGATTGTTACAGAATAAATATTCCATGCCTTTGGAAGAGACCTCAGAAATTTTCTGAGCACATCTTGATTATCAAGAGTTACACCTGCAGTAGTTAATTCATCCACAAGTTGGACATACCTTAGGTACTGAGAAGACATATTCTCATTGTTTTGTTGACAAAAGTTTTCAAACTTCTGTTTCAGCATATCCTTCTTGTTTTCTTTGACATCTTCTGACCTTTCATACATCTGCTTCAAGGAATTCCACAGTTCTTGAGCAGACTTGCATTTCTTGAATGCATGTATAATGGAGTTCGGTATTGACATCTGAATGAGCCAAAGAGCTTTAGAATCAACTTCCATCTTCTTGTAATCTTCGTCTGAGTACATAGATGGATCTTTTGGTACTGCAGCAACTCCAGCACCAGCAGCAGCAACTGTAGGAATGTAGGGACCTTCAAGAACAGACTTCCAAAGTTTGAAGTCTTGGTTCCTGATGAACCCTTCCATTCTGACTTTCCAGGTATCGAAGTCTTCAGGTGTGAACATTGGTGGCTTGTTGAGAGTGCCATTTTCTGTATCATGTTTGTTTAGAGCAGCCATCTTAGACAGACACAGAAAATATGAGTGTTAATACTATGAGATTTTATAAGAAATAGAACTGGTAACTTGATGATGATTAGTCAGTCAAGTTCAAGAGCCAATGGCTCTGATACCACTTGTAGGATCGGGTTGTTATCTCTAAACAACACTTCACAAGTATTTCTTACTTAACTCTAACAGATGCGGAATGTTCTGTTAGAATGATCTCACAATTTCACTCAAAATGACACAGTAATAATCTTTGAACAATAATAAGAACACAGGAATAATTCAAGCTCAAGGATATATTTCTCTCAAAGTGGAAGTATACAAGCAAGCACCACTTAAGCAACCATACATTGGGAGGTTATATAGCCGATGCTACAACCGTATACACTTAGGAATACAAGTTGGGTATACTAGACAAGTACATAAAGTAAAGCTTATTCTAGTATGTTGAGTGTCTTAACAGGCTAAGACACTCTTTCATAATCATTACATTAATAGACATTGACTTTACAAAAGACTACTAAATACAAAAGACATTTAATGTTATTGATCTTCAAGGCTTCAGATGATCTTTTGCATTTAATGTAGCATGGGAGAGGTAAGGTGCTTTATCTGACTCATTACATGTTGTCTCTATCTTTATTCAGACCAACATGTCTTGTGTCAGTACCTTTTGTACCATAAGTGTAATCTGCTACAGTCTTTGTCAGAGGATAAACCTCGGAAGTCTTTGTCTTTAGTGCATAAGAAGATTCCTCGGAAGCAGTTGTCTTGTACAACCTTCGGCAGGAACCAGTTATCCTTCGGAAGCAATGCTGCTTCCGAAGAATCACTTCTTCCTTCCGAAGGTGTTTATTCAAAGAGACTCCTATACTTGGACAAAACAAGAAGTTTGGTGAGCATCAGCCTTTATTAGTCTTTACATTATCTTTATCATAATTAGAGGTTGTAATTAGATTAGATTTACTTTGTAATTATTCTCATTCTATTCTAATAATTTCTAATAAATAGCTAATCGATAATCATGCATTAACCCTAACTTTTAAAAATCGTTTTTTATATCATCTATAATTTCAAACAAGATATATACTTCAAACCTTGATTTCTAAATTAGAGACTGAAATTAACATGAATATTGGATGCTTTCCTTGGTAGCCTATATATAAATGCAATAAACTACGTACGAATCAGTGAATCAACCGGCCATTCCTCTTTATATATAAAGCATCTTATATATTATAATAATTAGAATCTCATGAACCTTAATACATTGATGTAGAAGTGTGGGTTTACTTTTGGAAAAGAAAAGGACAAAAGAAGTGAGAGGATAAGTCAATAATTAAGAAAGGGAAAAGACACAAGTGTTGTTCACTTCTTTTAATGTGCTTTTCTTTCATTCTAATTAATTAAGGTGCCATAAAATGGGGTTTCTTTTGGTCGACAGAAAACAACTTTGCCATGCAAAGTCTAAGCTTTATCCATTCATTTCTTTAATTATGCAACCTAAACTTCTTTTCAATGTATATGTCACTATGCTTCTATGTTCATGGCCGGAAAGGATTTGCGTGTTTTCATTTTCCCATTTAATAGATTTTCATATACATATTCCATCTACGTCATGATCTTTCAATTTTTTTTATGATTGTGACTTTTCATTTCGCCTGTATTTAGGCCTTGTTTTAGATTTTATCTAAAATGATTTATTAACTTATTAAGTTTTTGAAAAAACGAATAAGTTAATAAGTTGTTTGGCAAGCATAAAAATGGCTTTTAAAATTGACTTTTTTCTAAAAAGTAATAAATTGTTTTTCATAAGTTAAAAATTTTAGCTTTTCAAAATAACTTATGCCTTATTTACATAAAATTACAAATCTACCCCCGTTTTTTACTACCCTTTACCCAATCTACCATCGACACCGTCACCGCCACAATCAATCGCCACCCGCCACTGCCAACCACCACCACTCACCACCAAAGCTACCACTCATCGCAAATGACGCCATCCCTCAGCGAACATCGCCACCCACCGCCACCAACCACAATCACCCACCACTCCCCATTGATCGTGTCAAAGTACCAACCAAAAATAAGAGTTTAAAAGTTCAATCCTACTACCCAAATTAGCTAGGAAAGTCGGGTATCGATCTACGAATAGTCAAATAGAAACTATTTTCTCAAACAAATTAATTAACTAATTGCAATTGAAAAGTAAACATGAAAAGGTTGAGTTTAGCTTTTAAATGGAAAACAATTAACTTGAACTAAAACAAACGAATTAAAACAAAGAGTTTTAAACAATTAATAGAAAAGGTGATCAATCCGGGTTTCAAATTAGTGAGACAACTAGGTTTGCATTAACTTGTTATTTGGGAATCACATAGACATTATTCACGCTTAAATTGATAAACATACATGATTTTGAAAACAAAGCAATGATTTTGTTGACAACCCATAACTAGACCGATGTTGTTGACTTGATTAATTACTCGTTATACAAAAACAATGATTTCTAAAAGACTTCAAAACCCACTTCCGTTAATTACCCATTCTCCACACAGAGATGATCCTTTCTTGCTAGAAATTAACAAACTTGAACTTGGAATTCGTCCAAAAAGTGCCCCGGCCCCAACGAAACCCTAGGATAAGGGTTTAAATATGGTCAAGATAAGGCAAAAATCCCACTTTTCCGGTTGTCGGCGTATGATACGCCGGACTTGGGCGTATCATACGCCCAAAAACATACACTATGGTCAAAATTTTTTGCTAATGCTGGCATTTGGGCATATCATACGCTAGCCAAACGATACACCAAGCTGGCCATATCATAAGCCCACCCAAACTCCACCAAAAGCTTTGTCTCGTCGAGAAACGCGATTTTCATATATTATGGGCTCCATAACTCATCTCCTAGCCCATGATATGCCTCCGCGAAGTTTTGCCTTTCCAAGCTTCCTTTAATTGCATTTTCAACCCCTCGACTTCTCTTCATCTCACCCAACCAGCCCTTGAACGCATTCTTAGTCTCTTAACACATGAAAATCATAATCATAATCACACTCAAAGTAAACGTGTTTCGGATCAAGAACCTATTAAATCACACAGTTAACACTCAAACAACACAAACAATCACTACGTGATCACCCATCGTCATCGTCGCCACGCACCACATCATCACCCACCACCACTGCAAATGACTTATTTTTTGTTAGGTAGTTTGATCTTAACTATTAAATTATAGATCTAGTAATCCACAATCCTTTTCACACTTCTTACAAATTTATTCCTTTTTAATACAATTTAAACCTATATTATATATATATATATATGTATGTATGTATGTGTGCGTGTGTGTATACATATACATATATATATATACATATATATATATATATATATATATATATATAGATGAGGGTTCCTAAAAAAACCTTCATTTTGAAGAAAATCAAAAAACATTACCACAATCATTACCACAATCATTACCAATTAAACTTTTTTTCATTTTTATTTCCTTTTATTATAAAATAAGAAATGTAAAAAAAGAAAAAAAATTAAAAATATGTATTTTAGGCTATTGCATATATGTATCTATTTGTTACACATACTAATTTCATATTTGTAACTTTATAAGTTACATACGAAACTTTTTGAGTTACATATACGTAACTTCGTAATCTATATATCTTTTTTAAAAAATTCTTTTTTTATTATAACATTCCTAACCTTATAATAAAAAATTATGAATTTTTTTAAAAAAATTATTGATTAGTATGAGTTTTCTTGGGTTTCTCCAAAATGAAGAGTTTTCTTATGAACTTTCCCCTCTCTCTCTCTCTCTATATATATATATATATAGAGAGAGAGAGAGAAGCCCACGCTATGCGACCAGAAATAAAACACTTATATCGATGATTTTGGCTCGTAAAAAAATCAAGTTAGCTCATGACTTATCAAGACTTATTTTAATTTAATTTTAATATTTAACTAATAGTGACTATTATGTTATAAAATTCTAATCTAAAAAGCTGAATATGTCAAATGTGACAAAAGTGTCAAAAAGTGGTTCATTTGAAATGATAATTTTCCTTTATGACTCTTCTATGTTAGCTAATTCTTAAAGATACCAATGCCAAACAAATTAAAAAGTTAAAAAAAATGTAATTTATGGTTTTCAAACCTTTATAAGATGTATTTTATGTTATAAGGGTTGTAAAACTCTTAATTTTACGAGATTTGATCAAATGACCATTATATTCTTCCAATATGTAGTATAATATAGTATAGATAGTAAGAGAGGCAAACAAACAAACAAACTTACCCAGTATATTCCTACTATTCAGTTGGGTCTGGTGGAAAGGATGTACACAAACCTTACCTCTATCCCAGTTGGGATAGAGAGGCTGATCCGAAGGAGTAGTCGGCTTAAAATTATCGTTTGAAGTTTAAAATCCCAATGCTTTTTACGTTATTTTCATAAAATAAGTAAAATAACGTTAAAATTAGTCTCATTTTACTTTCGTCCCTTAAGAGCTCACACATACGTACATTATATGTGTGCATCGCAAATGAGGTGAGATACTAAGACATAGTTGACTATAAATGAATGTTTTTGGTTCTGAAGAATATTTGTCACATAAATAATAACTAACAAATTGTTATGTTTTAGTTTATTACGTAATATATTGCTTAGAATTTTTGTAAAAGATATTTTGATTCTAAAACAGGTAAAAAGAATTTTATGATTGATGTGACATTTTCTTAAGTTTTATAAATCATTGTTTTACGTTTTAGAGCATTATATAATATTTCTTTATAATTATGTTTTAGTTTTATTTTGCTTTTTTCACTGTTTTTAAATTTAACGACTTACTTGTTATTTAATTGTATATTTTACTATTAAAATATCATTTTGAAAAACAATATATCATGTTATTAGGTTATATGTATTCATTGTTTTTCTTTTTATTTTTAGATCATTGCATGTTATTTTGTTAATGTTTCTTATGTATTAAATAAATTTGTTATTATTTTATCATTGTGTATTAAAAGGTAAACAATGATATTATTTTACCATTATGTTTTTCAAACTCGACAATTAAAAAATATAGTAAAACATAATAACGAGTAAAATGACACAATGATGAACAGAAAGCCAATATAAAACGTTAGAAAATAACGAACTTAAAAATGTATTTTTTACTTTTTATATAAAAATGCTTTATTGATAAAAAATCTTTGTTTTTATTGATATACATATATATATATATATATATATATATATATATATGTTAAATTAATGTTGTATGTGAGTATGAAGGTTTTTAAAGTAAAAAGGTAAAAAAAAATTGACTAAAATACTTTTCAACGAAATTTCTTTTTATAATTTTATTTAAACCATTGACTATAAATTTGATAATGTTGGATCGGGTTTTTTAACCTAAACAACACTTCACAAGTATTTCTCTAATACAATCTAACAGATGCGGAAGGTCTGTTAGAAAGATCTCACAAATACTCAAATGATACACAAATAATCTTTGAATAGCAATAAGAACACAAGAATAAATTCAAATTCAAAGATATATTTCTCTCAAAGTATTACAAGTGTAAACGGACAAGCACCCCTTTACAGACTTTACAATGAGAGGTTATATAGCCAAGGCTACAACCGTATACTCGTAGGAATACAAGTTGGGTATACTAGACAAGTACATAAAGTAAAGCTTATTCTAGTATGTAGAGTGTCTTAACATGCTAAGACACTCAATTACAATTATTACAAATATAGACATTGACTTAACCAAAGACTAGCTAAATACAAAAGACATTTAATGTTGTTGATCTTCAAGGCTTAAGATAATCTTTTGCATTTAATGCTGAGGAAGGGAAGTAAGGTGCTGTCTGACTTTCGGTATGTTCTTTTTGTATTTACTCAGACCAGCACGTCGGTTGTCAGTACCTTTTGTACCATAAAAGTGCTCAGCTACAGTCTTTGTCAGAGGGTAAACCTCGGAAGTCTTTGTATTTGTCTTTGGTGCATAAGAGAATCTTCGGAAGCTTTATGTCTTCGGAAGTCATGAAGCTTTATCTTCTAAGTATCAATCTTTTGAAGGGTTTGTCTTGTACAGCCTTCAGTAGGAGTGAGTTATTCTTTGGAAGCAATTCTGCTTCCGAATAGGAACTCTTTCCTTCCGAAGGCTGTTTGTCTTTGTAGACCTTTATAAAGGGCTGAGCCAGCACCATCAATTTTGTCAAATCCAAAACCTTTATTCCTCCATTCATCTGAAAAAGAGTGATCTCCTTGCGAAGTGCATTGAAGCTCCAATTTATTATAGGAATGTAGGTATGATGATGCATGAGATCATAGAGGTTTCTTGATTGATCTTTAAGCAGTGGATTATCTGGTGTGGCTTTTGGTCCTGAGGGTGGTGAATCTGGCTCAGAGTCAGAGGAAATGACAGTTGTTCTCTTTTTCCTTCTAGCTATGCTTTTTCTTCTTCTGAATCTTGGTCTCTCTTGAGCAGTAGCTTGACTCCTCTGATCTCTGGCATGCTGTTCTTCCACATTTGAGCCCATTGCTGCACCTGTTGTTGCAGTGGTCTGTGGATTAACATCCTCAGTTATTGAGGGTTCTGTTCTCCTCTCATCAGCCTATGTTTGTCTCTCAGGATCAAGGTCTTTTGATTGTTGTTTCCTTGTAGTCCTTTTACCCTTATTGATCTTGATCACTGAAGAGATTGGCATATGGTCCATAGAAGGACTTGATAGAGGAGACGTTTGTTCTTCTTTAGGGTTTGGGGGAAACATGTTGGGGAACATGGACTTAGTTTCTTCCCCACACATGACTTCTTCTCCCTCTCTGATCCCTGTACCAGAGAGGGGAAACTCTATTCTTGCTCCTCCCCCTAAACCTAAGCCTCTAATTAGGCTTGCCCTTTGAGCCCTTATTTGCTCAATTGGAAGCAACTCACCTCTGGCTACTTTAGCCTTTATATCTCTGACATGCATGTCCATGGTTGAGTTCTTCATAGGGGCTAGCTGCCGAGCATGGAAGCCATATTCTAGTAGGAAGGCTTTCAGATTGTCTCTATAAGCCTTATCCTTCTGTGTCTTTGTTAGCTTCTTTTGGGCTTTGGATGCAGCAGCTGCCTGTTCTTGCTGCTACACCTTGTCCAGCTCGGCAACCATCTGAGGTTCCGACCAGCTCAGTACTTCATCAATATCATACCCCTTTTCCTGAAGAAGAGCAGATAATCTGATGAGTTCATCATCCATTGAAGTGTCTGGTCGGCCCTTCATCTTCTTTGGTACACTCTCCTCTTGTTCTGCTTCCTCCTTCGGGGTTAACTTTCTTTTTCCTTTGTCATCGGCAGTTAATTTTGCCCCGGATGAGATAGATCCTGTAGCCTCACCAGCTGGTTCATCGGCAAGTAGCTCCTCTGTGGAGGAAACATCCAATATGACTGGGCCTTCAGAAGCAGCTGCAGCTTCGGAGTTAACCTTAGCATTCACTGCCTCCTCCAGTTGACCAACCATCTTGGGTGATTCCTTAGCAGTATCCACAGAGTGCTCAGGAGTGGATGAGAGGTCTTCAACAGCCTTTGTCCCAGAAGGGGACACATGTTCCATGGAGATTGGTTCTTCTTGAGTAGTTTCTTCCATGGCAACCTGGGCTGTAGTCTCAGCAGGAGACTGAGTCCCGGATGGGGACTATTGAGTCCCAACAGGGGACTGAGGTTCCTCAGAGACAGTTGTTGTATGTTGCTCAGTCTCTTTGGCAACCTCAACGGGGGACTGAGGTTCCTCAGAGACAATTGTTGTATATTGCTCAGTCTCTTTGGCAACCTCCATGGTATCCTCAGAAGAAGAAGAAGAGGACATAATACTGGAGTCATGGAAGTATGTGCTCAAGAAGTCATCCCATTCAGTAGTCAAGGTGACTATGGATGGGTTAACCTCCTGTGCACCTTCCTCTTCTCTTACTTCTAGTCCTGACCCTGCAGTAGATACATTCTCCCCCTTTTTGGTAGCATCAGGGGAGAGGAAAGAAGTTGTAGTAGGATCAGGTTGGAAGGGTTGAAGAATTACTGGGGGACGCCTCCTTAGGTCCAGAATAGTGGCATCTTTAACCTGGACCTCAAGCCGCAGGGCAGCAACCTCAGCTTCAAGGTGAGCTACCCTGGCTTGGAGAGATGAAATGGTATCCGTCAATTCCTTTGTTGTGGTGCCCTCATCTACCGGAGTAGAATCATGGGGCGATGGAGTCCTGAGCCTAGCTCCTGCACCTCCATCACCAGATATGGTTTCTTGGCACCCTGGATTCCCCTCATTGAGAAGGGCTTCAAAGAAGTCCTCCCCAGTGTGGGTTGCCACAGGTGAGGTCCTAGTTCCTGTACCACTGACCTGAGGATCCTTATTAAGATCAACAGTAGTGGCAGCCTCATCTGCATTGATCTCTTCTAAACTCCTGAGATCAACCTCTGATGGGGTAGGCTCTGGGTCAGGAAATCTTGCCTGCAGCTGTGTCACCACTCTCATAAGTGTTTGGGTAGTGGGAGAGAGTGGTTCCTCCACAGCAACAGTAGAGGGTTCTTGAGCCTGGGTGATAGTATGGATGGTGGGCATTTCTGGGTGATAAGAACCTGGAGACTTGGGAGACAGTCTCTGATCTTATGGAGTTGCTTCATCAGAAGCAGACTCAATAGTGGGTGTATCCCTTTGGATATTTTCAGGTATGTTTTGTGACATACTCTGAGGGCTATCAGGCTGGTTCAGGGCAGCCACAGATTCCAGAGGAAGAACCTGTGGAGTAACAATAGGTGTGGCTTTCACCTTAGGTGGAACTGTGCCCTTGACAGTTCTTTTCACCTTTTTCTTGATGGGTTCAGAAGAAGGGACCTGAACAGCTGTAGATAGTTGTTCAGGGGTTCGGCGGCGTTTATAGGTGATCTTGATGGGATGTGGAACAGAAATGGAAGGTGTGGGTTCAGCATCTGTGGGTGCAACAGAGCTGTCACCTTCTAGAACTGGTAGCTCCATGGAAGGAAGAAGAGGAGTGAAGTTTCCAGAAAACTTAGCACTCTTCTTTTTCAATTGTACAAAAACCTTGGAAGAGACCAAGTGAATTTTGTATGTATTCCCAACTCACAGTAAAATATATGCTGCAAAAATCTGGGGTACATACAAAACCTTTTTGGTGACGAAACATTGTCAACCAGATTATTGAAAATAAAAGCAGAAAAGTTAAACATTTGGTTTGAGATCAAGCCATGAATAGCCGAAGCTAAGTCAGAGGGAACTTGATCCCAACCACCTGTCTTATTAGAAAGACAGTGCAAAAACAAATGTATGAGGTACTTATAATTATAGGACACTCCACCCTTCAAATAAGTAGTTGAAGGGAGAGGACCTTCGTACCCCATTGACCTAAAAGTCAATGCTACCTCATCCTTAGTGAATGAGACCCTTCCCCCGGCATCACAAAGTTGAAGATGCTGACATATGGTCTCCACTGTGATAGATATGGGATGAGCATCAATGGTGGCATGAAGAATCCGACCATTGGGAGATGAAGAGACTGAACAGGAAGCCCAAAATTGTTGGTGATGAGATTCATACACCATGGGCTGAACAGTTAAAGCAAAATTATACCTGCTCCTTTGAAGGAAAGAGATGATCGGTGCGAAGTCAGCATCATGTTCTGCTGATAACTCCGCCGGTAGGTTGTGAGCAGGTTTGAAGGGAAGAAGAGCCATGATGATTGACGGTTTTTAGGTTAGAGATCGACGGTTTTTAGGTTTAGATATGAAGGAAGAGGAGAAACGCAATACGAAATGAAACGGTGAGAGAGAATGATGAGCGGGAGACCTTTTTATACCTTCGAATGTCAACATTTAATATAGAAGCACATTTAATTTTGAGATCCGGATGTCAGAAAAAGGTCTTCCGAATACAGTTCATTTATTATTCAAAATTTTCAAGTACAAAGTTCTTCCGAGAGGTTATGTATCGGAAGAGGTTTATGAGACCAAGAATGTTCTTCGAAAAGTACTTAATTCTGAAGCATATACAAGTATATTATCGGAAGTATATCTTCTGAAGACTTAGATAAATTCACCAGAGTAATTGTTCTTTGGAAGAAACCTTGTTCTGAATATAAGATTGAGAAGATGTTGCTTCTGAAGTTATAATGTATCGGAAGTATAAAACTTCAGAAGGAGAGTTATCTTCTGAAGTGTGACGTCTTCCGACTTAAGAAAGGAATAATGCTTCCGAAGACTTAAAATATCTTCTGAAGAGTAATCACTCATCAGAAAATAATTTAAGTTTATCTTCTGAAGAATTATTGATTTCTTATTAATTCATTTACTCAAAGTTAATCATGCCAATGACTGTTATTAAGTACCTGAATCTTCCTTCATCAAATGCCTTGGTGAATAGATCAGCCAAATTGTGTTCTGTATCAACTTTGACTAGATGAATCAACTTCTTTTCTGCACAATCTCTGATGAAGTGATACCTGATATCAATGTGCTTGGTCTTGTAGTGCTTGACAGGATTATTAGTGATGGAGATTGCACTAGAATTGTCTATCTGAATGGGAGTGTTGAAGAGCTCTACTTCATAATCCTTCAACTGATTTTGAATCCAAATAACTTGTGCACAACAACTTGAAGCAGCTATATATTCTGCCTCTGCAGTAGAGGTAGAAACACATGATTGTTTCTTGCATTGCCAAGACACAATTCTGGATCCAAGAAATTGACATCCTCCTGATGTGGATTTCTTGCTGATGTTACAACCTCCATAATCACTGTCAGTATAAGCCATGAACTGAAAGTCTTCATTTCTAGGATACCATAATCCTAGACCTGGTGCTTCTTTGAGGTATCTAAAAATTCTTTTCACAGCAAGCATGTGTGAAGTCTTGGGATTGGCCTGAAATCTTGCACACAAGCAAGTTGCAAACATTATATCAGGCCTGCTTGCTGTCAGGTACATCAAAGAGCCAATCATAGCTCTATATTGATGTTGATCAACATCCTCCCCCTCAAGGTCAGGGCTAAGAGATGTAGTCTTAGACATTCGAGTACCTAGAGCCTTGCAATCAGTGAGTTTGAATCTTTCAAGAATCTCCTTGACATATTTTGATTGACTAATGAATATCCCTGTAGGAGTTTGCTTCACCTGGAGTCCAAGAAAGAAGGTAAGTTCACCCATTGAACTCATTTCAAACTTAGACTTCATGAGTGATTCAAATTCCTTGCAGAGAGATTCATCAGTTGAACCAAAGATAATGTCATCAACATAGATTTGTACTAACATCATATGTTGATTGGACTTCTTGAAGAAGAGAGTGTTATCAATTGTTCCTCTCTTGAAGTGATTAGCCAATAGAAACGAAGACAAAGTTTCATACCATTTTCTGGGAGCTTGATGCAGCCCATATAGAGCTTTATCAAGTTTACATACATGGTCAGGAAACTTTGGATCTTCAAAACCAGGAGGCTGACACACATACACTTCCTCTTCAATTCTTACATATAGGAAGGCACTTTTTACATCCATTTGAAAGACCTTGATGTTTTTAGCAACTGCAAAGGCTAAAAATATTCTTATTGCCTCAATTCTTGCAACTGGAGCAAAAACTTCATCATAATCAATTCCTTCTTCCTGTGTATACCCTTGAACAACCAACCTTGCTTTATTCTTGATGACCACTCCCTTGTCATCCTTCTTATTTCTGAAAACCCATTTTGTTCCAATTGGATACATGCTGTGACACCTCGCAAATTCCAGGTCAGCATTTATACTATTTTAAAAATAATGTGTATTATTATTTCATATGTGGCACTAGAATAATTGTATTTAGTGTGACACGTCGCACAACAGTTCGAACACACCGATAATTCGAGGAATTATCGCACAATACTCGCACGTGTCTTGAATGACGAACGTTGGTGAACGGATTGAACCACAGTACACTTACACTGCACCTTAGATTCCGGGGAACCTAAGTTAGTAAAACAATGCCCATATGTCGAGAAACGATGATCGTAATCGAGAAGTACGCGAAGAACGGACCAAAACAAGCTTATTGGGCCTGACAAATGGGCCGGGCGGTACGCCTGATCCGAGACCACTACCTGGGGCATTGCGCGCGGAGGGTCCAAGGAGGCGCCTCATCCGGCTGCCTCGCGCGGTACGCCTGGCCTCGGAGGTCCTCGTGGCGCGATGCGCCTGGGGCGTCTGACAGCTAAAAATCTTGTAAATCTCATGATTACCCTACTATACTAATTTTATACTATCCCATACGTAAACTCTTCCATTTAAACCCCCAAAAACGGCTGATTTCAGTCCTACAACACCATAATTACCCTTAAAGAACCCTTGGAAGCCATTGTTGCATCTTGGAAAGCTTGTTCTTGAAGATCTTGAAGGTTGAGGCAGAAAGGAGCTCCAAGAACACCACACTCCATTCTTTCTCGTGATCGAAGCTATCTTAGCCACATTTGGAGCTATTTCAAATATGCTCAAGCTTCCTCTTGACGATCTAAAGCTCCAAGAAGGTAGATCCATGTTCATTTTGGCTTAAAAACACTTCTAGACCCACATGCATTGTGAATCACTCACATGCAATCACTCACACACCACATGCACGAATTTTTGGTGATTCGAATCTGGGTTTGATGATGTTTCTATGTTTATTGATGATCCATGACGATAGATTGAGTTTTTATGACGATCCATGATAATGTCAATGTGCATGTTGATGATTGGGTCACGAATGGGTGTTCTAGCAACATGCATGTATGATCTAGGTTGATTTACATAAAGTTTGATATTGAAATGTTATTGGGTATGATATTGGATTTGATTTATGAGATCTAGAAATGTTATGGATAGCAAGATATCTCAAAATGTGATTATTACTAATTGTGGTAACTTTAATATCATGAAATGTTGATTTATGATGAAATGGCTTAATGGATGTGTTTAGATCTATGAGTTATGATGTTTAGAAACTAAAAGGATGGTTATTGATGCATTAGAACTGTAAAATCACCAAATGTAGGATTTTTATGAATATTACTATAAATAGTAACTTTTTGTTATAAAGTTGTTATGGATGATGAACTTGATAAATGTAGGATGATTATCACGCATAGTTAAACTAGTTATGATGATAATAAGTGATTTTATGTTCTAAAATGATTAAAATATGAGTTTTGTCATAGGTTACTATAAATAGTAACTTTATTTCACAAAGTCTATGAATAGCAATATGTTTCTTGTAACGAATAGGATTTTATGATAAGTTAGGACTAGGGTAATGATCTTTAGAAAAGGCTTGTTACTAATCTTGGTTAAACATGCTTATTTTAGTAACTTTCCATAAATAGTAACTTTTATGCGCAAACCATGCTAAACCGGTTACGTGTAACTATGTGCAATGTGATAACATGCTCACTTAGGATAAATACGCATTCTAGAATAAACGGAATATGATTTCTTACATGAGTTGCCTCATGTGGAAACTTTCCTGAATTAGAAACTTCCTCACGAAAGTGACGTTGGTATCCGCACACATCACACGACACTAAACCGCACGTTACACGGACACTTGATTCAAAACCGTCACCAACGGGTCGTTAGGTCAAACACGATCAACACGGTCAAACACGGTCAACTAGACCCACATAACAGCTTGAAGTTGTTGAACACCAACACGGTCCTGTGAGACCCACGTGTATGTAAACACAAACTTATGGTACCTATGTGATATTGGTAACCACTAGCCGGCGAGCTATACCGTTCTCGTGAAGAACGCACACTACTTAACTCAAGTGACTTTACAGCCCCACTTTTACTCTTTAATTGTTTTGTTAAACTATTGGGGTGAGATTACTATGCAACTGTTTTAGATATATGACTGGTATGTTGTGAAACTAATTTTCGATTGTAACTTTTATCGCATAAAGTCCTTACTTATCCTTACCGTCAATTGTATGACAAACGACTCGTTATTACGTATTACTACTGGGTTTGACTAGCCCCACTCGGCAACAACGTTGACTGGAGGTCATAACGAGTGTAATATTGATGTAGATGTCGGGTTCAGCGATGACCCGCAAAGGCAAACGGAAACAGTCGAGTTTCGGTAAGATGACATGACACACTCCACGGATCGTAGTATCGAACAACAAAAGTTAACATACCTAGTATATGTCTGTTTACTATTTCTGTCTATCTAAACCTGTGAACTCACCAACTTTTTAGTTGACACTTTTCGCATGTATTCTCAGGTAACTAATGGAGCACACGCTAGGACGCACTCAAGGAAGCCTTAAGGAGTCTGAATGGCATATAGACTCATGTCCTAGGCTTTGTGTGCATTTGTCTGTTTTAAACACAGTTTAACTATGTAGTGTCTTGAACAATTTACTTTCTGCTGCAACTTTATTTACTTATGATATTAAAACATTTCCGCTGCTTTTGTTATAAACATTCCGCTGCTTTATTTGAAAACTTGTTTGCTTTATAAAACTGCGTGATTGTATAACTCATATAGAGTCGTTCTATATGACCATGAGCTGTGATCCTGGCCACGTCACACCCACGTGGACTGACACCACGAGTGGGAATTTGGGGGTGTGACACATGCCCATAGGTAAAGGGCAAAGTTTCAAACACCTTGTCTTTCAAATTGAAGAAGTTCCACCTGCATGGCTTCTACCCAACTGTTGTCTTTCAATGACTCAGCAACTTTCTTTGGTTCTAATTGGGATAGAAAGCAAGAAAACAAACAAATGTTTGCTTCATGCATAGAGCTTATTGTTCTTACTCCTTCTTCAACATTACCAATAATGTTCTCAACTGGATGAGTGTTATGAATGCGAGTTCTAGGAATTACATCCAGCTGAGCAGCTAAATCTGGATTCACCAACTCAAGGTTAGGAAGTACCACCTCAATTTGAATTTCTGGCAGGTCTTGTAGATTCTGAGATTGGACTGTGGTAGAGGGATTCTCTTTGGAACATGTAGTTTCCTGAGTGTTTGTGTCAGCTGAGGGATTCACATCTTCTCCTTGACTCAATGGAACTGAAGTAGAGTCACTCAAGGGAACTGCATGAGATGTGTTTACTGTTTCAGACTGTGAAATATCAGTGTATGTTGAAGTGGATTCTTCCAAGATTTGTCTTGAAGCTATTGGCAGTTCAACACGTAAGTCTTCTTCTCTTGTGAACTGGGATGAGTCTGTGGTAGTTGACTGTGACTCTGGAACAAACTCTTTCACAAGATTAAATGCAGATGTAAAGCTATCAAGATCAAATAGCCAATCAGGACCAGTTCCAGGCTTATTGATGGTATGTTCATAGAACTGAACATTTGCAGACTCTTCAATAATTCTGTGAGTCTTGTTGCCTGTCATGTGCCTGGAACAACCACTGTCAACTATCCACAAGTTGCTCTTTGATTCCTGCTGTCCCTGCCCATGACCAGAAGTGAGTTAGTTCCTGATAGGAACCCAAGCCCATGTGGTCTTGGGTTTTCCATTAGCATCATTGTAAGTACATTTCTTTGACATCATCTTAGATGGAACAGATGATGTGCTTGTTGTTAGTGGGACTGGTGGTTGAACAAATGGCTCAGCTGTTTCCTTTTTCTTCCATATCTGTTTGGTTTTTGAGATTTTCGGAAGAGTTTGCTTCTTTTAACCGTTATCAGAAGCACCTTTTGCTTTTCCTTCCGATGACTTGGTTTTTGCTGACCATTTGGGCTTTACTTCCGAAGTTATTCTTCTTCCGAAAGGCAAAGATTTCTTTGGTTTATAAGAAGTTTTCTTGTTCTTAGCTTCCGATGTTCTTTTACCTTTGGAAGCCTTTCTTTCCTGATCTTCTGAAACATTCTTTTCAGGAGCCTTTTTATTCTGATTATCAGAAGTGCTTACTTCCGAAATTTTCTTTCCAAAACCTTTCTTGTTTTGTTTCTTCCAACTATCAAAAGTGCTAGCTTCTGATACCTTCTTGACTAGGCTTCTTCCCTGTTCTTCCGAAGAAGAAGATGACATTCTCCAACTTTCCTTTCTTCCTCTTCCTCGTTTATCAGAAAACACTCTGCTTCTTGGATTGTAGAAGCAATCAGCATCAAAGTGATTTTTATCACCACACATCAGACATGTAAGCTGGTTGTTTAGAAAGGGTTGATGCTGATTTTGGTTGATGGAAGATGTGCTTTGATTCATAGCAGTTGATGGTTTGAATGTTCCAACAGACTTGTTACCTTTATGATTTACCTATTTTCCTGAAAAACTGGCCTTTCTTTCTTTTGACCTACCCCTTTTGGACTTATCTGATGGACAAGTAACATAATCATCTGATGAGGTATCCCTATTTCGAATGTTTTTAGCCTTGACAAAAACTGATTAATGATTCTTAGTTTTCTTAGTTCTTTTATTACGTTTCAAAACTGATTTTTTCTTTTCTGGTTTAATAGGAATATCCTCCTCATCTGAGCATGTTGAGGTACTTGAGTTTAGATCAGAGAGAGTATCAGTTTGAGTCACCTTGTGTATGTCCAATTCCTCATCATACACAAGGTTAACTACTGGTTTACACCTAACATCCATAATGGAAGTATATACAGATGGAGGTTCCACTTTATTATATCCCAAACCAGCCCCTTTTTTATTCACCAACTCAGTTGTGCTACTCATTCTGAAAAGCTTCTCATACTTTTCTCCTTGGCTTAAAAACTTGTCTCTATAAGACTCAGCCATTACAAGTTCAGTCTTGGCAGTAGTTAATCTTTCTAAAAGATTGTTAATTTGACCCTGTTTGTTAGTATCTTCATGTTTTAAGCTAGAAATAGTCTTTTCCATTTCTTCAATCTTTTGTTTGTAATTTCTTTCACATTCAAAAAAATTTGCCTTGACTACTTGTAATGACTCAAGTTCATTACTGAGTTGAGAGTTTATTCTTTTAAAAACATTTAACTTATCTAAACATTCAGCTGTGCACATGTCATCAGTTACCTTGAATGAAGAAGTTGAATCATTTGCCATCAATGCGCTATTTGAAATGGAAGCATCCTCAGCTTGAAAGCTCCAGTCTGCAAAATCTTGTTTTGCAATATTTGCATTGTTTGTTGAACTCGATGGTCTTTGTTGTGATTGCCCAGAGTTTGATGGTTGAGTTCCTGTGGACTTGTACTCTCTGGCAAAGTGACCTAACTGTTGGCAGTTGAAGCATTTCAGTTTGGACTTGTCAAGACCAAACCCAGTTTTCATATTGTGCTTTTTGAATTGTCTGCCAGTTCTTTGGTAGAACTTCTTCGCTCTATAGGATATCATGGCCATCTGATAGTTGATGTCCATTTCCTCAAGATCATCCGCAGGAATACCAAATAAGTCTTCTTGACAAAGATGAAAGTAGTTTGTTTCCTCAACCATGAAAGCTCCTTGCCCAGATGTTAAGATGGGAGTTGGGTTGGAGAAAGGGTTTGTGTGTGTGGTAGATGGAGTTGGTGTTGATGTTTCAGGAAAGCTAACAATAGGTGTGGGGTAGGATGGTAACTGGGTTGATAACTCTGATAAGAAGAGTTACTGATGGGTGCATAGAGTGCTGCTGAACCAAGATTTGCATGAGTGGGTTTAGGTTCCTGAGCATCTATTTGCATCTGGTATGCACTGAGTATACCAAATAGTTCATTCAGCTTTAGAGTTCTTAGATTTTCTGTCCTGCACATGGCTACAAAGTATATGTTCCAAGCTTGAGGAAGTGATCTAAGAAACTTTCTGATCACATCCTGTTTTTCCATTTTGACACCAGCTGCTACCAACTCATCAACAAGTTGAACGTACCTGAGGTATTGAGAAGTCATCTTTCAATGAGAGGTTATATAGCTAAGGCTACAACCGTATACACATAGGAATACAAGTTGGGTATACTAGACAATGCATAAAGTAAAGCTTATTCTAGTATATGGAGTGTCTTAACAGGATAAGACACTTACTTACAATCATTACAAGTATAGACATTGACTTTAAAAAGACTAGCTAAATACAAAAGGCATTTAATGTTGTTGATCTTCAAGGCTTCAGATAATCTTTTGCATTTAATGCAGCTGCGAAGAAGTAAGGTCTTGTATCTGACTTTAGGTATGTTTATCCTTGTTGTTCTTAGACCAGCACGTCTGTTGTCAGTACCTTTTGTACTATAAAAGTGCTCAGCTACAGTCTTTGTCAGAGTATAAACCTCGGAAGTCTTTGTCTTTGTCTTTGGGTGCAGAAGAGAATCTTCAGAAGTTGTTAGTCTTCGGAAGCCTTTAGTTCTTCGGAAGCTTTATGTCTTCAGAAGCTTTGAAGCTTTAACTCTAAGCGTTGGCCTTCCGAAGTGTTTGTCTTGTACAAACTTCAGCAGCAGTGAGTTACCCTACGGAAGCAATGTTGCTTCCGAAGAGAAACTCCTTCCTTCCGAAGGCTGTTTGTCTGTGTAGTCTTTTATACTTAGACAAAATTGAAGTTTGGTGAGCATAAGCCTTTATTAGTCTTTAAACCTTTTGTATTTAGCTAGTCTTTTGTAAAGTCAATGTCTATAATTGTAATAATTGTAATCAAGTGTCTTAGCCTGTTAAGACACTTTACATACTAGAATAAGCTTTACTTTATATATTGTCTAGTATACCCAACTTGTATTCCTACGTGTATACGGTTGTAGCCTTAGCTATATAACCTCTCATTGTAAACCTGTTTAGGTGTGTGCTTGTCTGCTTACAACACTTGTAATACTTTGAGAGAAATATATCTTTGAGCTTGAATTTGTTCTTGTGTTCTTACTGTTATTCAAAGATTATTAACTGACCATTGAGTGTTTGAGATAACCTTCTAACAGACATTCCGCATCTGTTAGATTGTAAGAGAGAAATACTTGTGAAGTGTTGTCTAGATTAAACAACCCGATCCAACAGTGTTGAACTAGTTAAGACTGTTTAGTTGAGCCGATAACGAATATGCGAAATGACTATTTTACCCTTCTGAAATGTTTTATTTTCAGTAATAATATAAGAAGCCTAATCCAATATATCAAAAGATCAAATCAAACAGAACATGTAAACT
This sequence comes from Mikania micrantha, assembly GCA_009363875.1. Lineage (NCBI taxonomy): Eukaryota > Viridiplantae > Streptophyta > Magnoliopsida > Asterales > Asteraceae > Mikania > Mikania micrantha. Next base: position 28,293,048 of record CM018690.1, on the reverse strand, counting down.
TAACTACATGTAAACATAAATACATATATGATACATCAAGAGCTCAAATCAAACATGACTTGTAAATATAACTACAAATTTGATAACTCCTACACGAATATGATATACAAGAGCTCAAATGAAACATCCTTCAAAATGTTTATTAGAATTCGTTATGACATTAGGCTTTTAAAGCATTATGTTACATAAAAGTTCGATCCTATGACATTAGGCTTTTAAAGCATTATATATATATATATATATATATATTGAACAACATTAAAGCATTATATGACATTAGGCTTTTAAACATTAAGACCCTACTAAACAGCCACTAATTCATTAATTAGGATTAGTTACGTTGATTAGTTAAAAAAATCTTATATATAGTGGGTTTATAAAAAAAGCATAAATGTTCGCCTTTGAATCTTGGATTATTACTTCATCAATAGATATTCATATAGTGTTGTGTTATAAAAAGGGATTTAAATCTAAAAACTGTAAAAAAGATTTAAGGTTATCTGTAAAAACGGTTGCGGAATAGGACCTACCCGATTTGTGAAGATTAACCATTTCTGAACAGAGAAAAGTCTTGAAGATGGGTGAAGAACATAAACAAGAGTTTGAGATGTAATGTAAACTGATGAACAAACAGATGATTTATAACAATAATAGTTCAATCATTTAACAAGATTACATTACCTACCCCTCTCATGCTCTCAAACTCCATGGATAAAGAATCCATGGAGTTCATGGGAGAGAGCTCTCTCAGGATTACATTGAAGCACACCCTCACACACTCTCTTGTCTGTGTTGTCAAACTACAAATGAGAATAATTTCTATTTATAGTGTCACATGACCTAAAACCCTAAATACAACAAATAAAACAAAATGATAATAAATAATAAATATTAAATGAAGCTCTATCATTTGTTGTGGTCTTCGGGTCTTTTGGTCATCAAGTGTCTTCGTAAACTTGAGTCTTTAGTGGCTCGTGCGGTGACTCGTTGCTCCGTAATCAACAAGTACATGATACTTCTTGTTTACATTCCATCTTTCCAAATTAACCGTTGGTCTTGACTTTTCTAGACCCAACATATACCCCGAGGGTGTTCGGGTTCGTTTTTGTTGCTCGGTGCTCGTTTTCATCGCGTATCCGGCACGTCACGCGCGTATCCTACACATTTAGAATAAATAGTTTTCTTGAAATATTTTGATGAGTTTCAAAATTGTAAAACATAAATATTATGTTTCACTTATCTTTACTGTTTCGTTCGCGGTCGGACCGTTAATCCTTGTTATTTCGTTACGAATTGTAAAATACGATTTGTTTCACTAGGTTGTTGTTTCCAGTTAGGGTTTTGATGTTAATTACTAATATTTATTATTTTCATTTTATTTTTTATTTCTTTAACGATCGAGATCGTTAGTTTTCACCGTTTCATCAGAAAACGTCACTTACGCGCGTTTTCGTACAGAGCGCTAACTGTACGAACACGATCGTACGTTTCACTTTCTGATTTGGTTTCTACTTTTCAGTTATCTTTTCAGAACACTAAACCCACATATATGTTTGTGTGAATCGTCACCCACGCAAACACACCGTCGGTTTATTATTCGTCTACAATACTGAATTATTGTTTTACATTGAACATTCTCACAGACGGACTCAACTAAACTGCCTGTTTTCACATTGTTATTATGGAATTCACCTTGCTTTCGTACTGTGTTGTCGGCCATCTGATTCCTATTATCAATGGATATCAGATCGCAACCGATAGGTTATTGTCATTCGTTTGTACAAGTGCTAATTTATGATGTCCAAGTGCTAATGCATCTATAAATTAGTACTTATGAAGTTAACCAAATTTTTCTTAAGTAACATCATCTCTTGATATGTAATGTCTTCTTTCTAAGTGTAAATTTGGATGATGTCCAGGTGCTAATGCATCTTCAAATTAACACTTTAGAATTTGACAACATATGATTTTACTTCTGAAACACATTTGACTTTGGTTCCCTCATTTGGTATGACAAGTTGTTAACTTTCTAAGTGCTCATTTGCATGTGATGTCCAAGTTCTAATGCATCTACAAATTCGCACTTGAAATTAACAAAATGTTTCATAAGTGATATCTTTTCTTGATATGCAATGTCCACTTCTTAAGTGTTTATTTCTGTGATGTCCAAGTGCTAATGCATCCTCAAATCAACACTTTAGAAATTGATAACATATGACATCACTTTTGAAACACATCAGCCTTTGGTTCACTCGTTAGGTCACATTGTTGGAAGTACTTTACTCTTTGGCATGATAGAGCTGAAACTCACATATGATCAGAAAGTTACAATGAGTTGATGATGTCTATTCTATAAGTCTAATTGGTGTTCCAAATCTGCTGCATGGAACATATTAACGGTTTGCAATGATTGATTCCGAAGAACACTACTTGTTTTTGAAGACTAGATGGATCTTCACACGTCAGTTATCTATATCATCAGTTTAGGGGGAGATTGATGGATTAAACTGATGGCAAGTGTGTTATATCACACCCCAACCGACGGCGGAATAACGTCGGGGCGCGAAGGCGACTGTTCAAAAGCTCATAATCAACTATTAAAGTTATAAAATTTATTACATTCCAAATTAAGTGTCATACAAGTAGTTCAAATACATAACATAACTAAACAAGTTCATAGTTCAAAGTTTATTCTAAGCCCAAGAGTCCTACATGATTCTCATAGCTTCACTAGTTTGTACCTGAAACATGTTTAGATTCAAAGGTCAACTATAGATAGTTGGTGAGAACATAGGTTTTGACACCAAAAGTTAACAGTTCAAAAAGATAAGATTTGCAATTCATATGTAACATAGTGATATAAGGCAATATGTGGAAACATACACATATAAATAGCAGATCAAACCTTAGTTAACCTAGTTAGGCATAGTACTCCATACTACCCTCAAAATAGTTAAGTACCGTGTGATCACCGGCTGGGTGGAGTGGTCAGTTCAATAGATCTATCATCACAACAGTTTGGCTATCACAAGTTAATGATCAATGTACAAGTTAAGTATAGTTAAGATGGTAGTTTGGGACATATAGCTCAAATCCACATAGATACAAGTTTGAATTGCTAGAAAATAGTTCAAAGATAAACATGTTCCAGCCCCGATGATTTTGTAAGCAAAAGTAAAAGAAAAGGGGCTATGTAACTCACATCGTATGATTGATGATTGACTTCTTGATTGTCGTTTATACGGAGACTTATAACTTGGTTCCTATAACATAATGAGTTTCCATTGAGTTTGTGGACCTACTATAGTTTTTGTGATGGTGCTTGTGTTCAATAATGTCCTAACTTATACATGAAATATAATTTTATAATGCCTTGAAATTACTAAGTGTTGGATTTTATAAAAATTCCGTCATTATAACGACGCATTTTGGAAAATTACCATTTTGCTTAACAACTTCAAAACCCATAAATTAAATCTACTTATATAAATATATACAAGTATATATATTATATCACATCATTAAAGTGTGTGTATAAAATATATACACATTTATATATGTGAAAATGAATAATATTTATGTAAAAATGTCTAAGTTTATAAAACTGCTTTTGGACATATTCTGTCCGGCTTGTTCGGATGACTTTTAAAAATAGACTTCGTTTGAATAAAATTATGAAACTTCACAGTCTACTATTTTAAGGTGTTTTGAACAACTTTCATTTAGAAAACTTTTCGTGTTTGTGCTTGTAAAAGGGTCAAAACAGTCACACAAGTATATGTCCTTAAAGTTTCTGTTTTGACAGATTTACTGCAGTGAGTTCGGGTTTATTTTTAACATAGTAAAACTTTGAGTTAAATTATGAAACTCTTCAGTCTACCATTTTAACATATTATTAACAACTTTCATTTAGAAAAGTTTTCATGATTCGGACCTTAAGTAGGTCAAAACAGTAGCACAAGTCAGGGGGTACAAATCCGCGCACTGATCTTGTGAAGGCTGTTTGGGGTATTATTTGGTCGAGTTAAAAGCTGAATAAGTAGTGCATGGAAAGCTAACACAATGAACTTAGTTTTAGAATCTGAGTTTGTTCCATTTGGAGTTATTATGACTGTTTTATGACTCTTTAAAATCGTGACAACTTTCTGCCAGGATTTTGGAATGCAAGAGTATTACTTAATAAGAGTTTTACCAAGCTTTAAATCACCAAACGTCCATGTAATGGGACTAAGAATGTGAAATCATTCCTTGTCTTTGGCTTGGGTTTTTAAATTATTTCAAACTTGGATTCATATGTGTATATGCATATATATGGATATGTATATTGATCATACTCACACATACATACATATGTGTATATATACGTACACATGCATGCATGTATACCTAATATCCTTACACACACATAATCGTATATGTATATGCATGCATACACTCATCCAAGATTAAATCTAACATAAATGGATGGTATACCTTTAAGAGATGGAAACTAGAAGAAGATGAAGCTTGCTCTTGCACTAAGCCTTACAAAGGTCTTTCAAAATCACCAAATGGGTAAAGGAATGGTGAATTTTGTAGAGAAATATGTATGTATTTATAGATGGAGGAGTGAGAGGAGAGAGGAGTTTGAGTGTTGGAGTGGTGAAAATGATTATGCATGGCCTTGGTAAGAACATCATGACCATGTGGAGATTTGTAGAGATTTTTTTTAAATATTGTGATTTGATATGGCTCTTACAAGATCACATGCACTTGTCATAAATTTGCCCTATTATGTGTAGTTTAAAATTGGTAAGAATTGGGCATTATGGTGGTTAAATCTTGTATCGGGTATAAATTTTGGTATTATTTATACGCGATTATTTTACGATAATTAGTAAAATAATAAAACTTACTAAAATAATTACATTTTAGTAACTAACAAGATTATTAAAATGATGTGTCGCGTATTATGTATGCCTTATCCGGCTAAACACAATTATCTTTCGTTGTCTTGAATTTTAACGCGTCAAATTGCGAGAATTACTAATTGCAATACTATATATATATATATATAGAAGAATATTGCTAAACTTTAAATAAGAATAAATATTTAATTATCACATTTCTGAATAATTCCGTCATAGTCAACGTTAAATACATTAACGGTTTTAATAAGTCAAATTTGAAAATTGACGGATGTTACAGTCTCCCCCAGTTAGAAGAATTTCGTCCCGAAATTCAACTAGCGTTATGGTTGACAGCTGCATCCGCAAAGAGTTGTGGGTATTTTTGTTTCATCTGATCCTCCCGTTCACAGGTGAATTCAGGTCCACGTTTAGATTCCCAACGAACCTTGACTATTGGTATTCGACTACGCTTGAGTTGTTTCATTCCACGATCCATTATCTCCACTGGTTTCTCGACAAAGTGCATCGACTCATCAATGCGCACGTCGTCGAGAGGGATATGGAGATTCTCATCAGCTAAACATTTCTTGAGGTTGGACACGTGAAATGTAGGGTGTATGTTGCTAAGTTCTTCTGGTAGTTCTAGCTTGTAGGCTACTTTCCCGATCCTTTCAAGAATCTTGAATGGTCCTACGTAGCGAGGTGCTAGTTTCCCTTTCTTCCCAAATCGGAAAACTCCCTTCCAAGGTGATACCTTGAGAAGCACGAGATCGCCGATATTGAATTCTAGGGGATTTCGTCGTTTGTCAGCATAACTCTTTTGACGACTTCTAGCAGCGAGTAGGTTCTTACGAATTTTCATTATTTTGTCGGTAGTTTCTTGAATTAACTCCGGGCCAGTGATTTGGACTTCACCGATCTCACTCCAACAAATGGGTGAGCGGCATTTACGCCCATAGAGTGCTTCGAAAGGTGCCATATCAATGCTTGTATGGTAGCTATTGTTATATGAGAATTCGATCAAAGGTAAGTTAGTATCCCAATTGCCACCGAAATCGATGACACAAGACCTTAGCATATCCTCGAGTGTTTGAATTGTTCGTTCCGATTGGCCATCTGTTTGAGGGTGATATGCAGTGCTAAGGTCTAATTGAGTACCAAAAATTGATTGAAGTGATTTCCAAAAATGTGAGATGAAACGACAATCACGATCGGAGATAATGCTCAAAGGCACGCCATGTCGACTTACTATTTCGTTGATGTAGATTCGAGCTAACTTCTCAACTCGATAGTCTTCGCGAATAGGTATGAAGTGTGCCGATTTTGTAAGACGATCAATGATTACCCATATACTGTCATGACCACTAGAAGTGCGAGGGAGCTTTGTAATGAAATCCATAGCTATGTTTTCCCACTTCCAAACAGGAATCTCTGGTTGTTCTAGCAAACCAGAAGGTCGCTGATGCTCGGCTTTGACTTTTGAGCAGGTGAGGTATTTAGCCACAAAAAGGGCAATGTCCTTTTTCATGCCTGGCCACCAATAGTGGTAGCGTAGATCTTTGTACATCTTATCCGCACCAGAGTGAATGGAATAACGAGACTTGTGGGCCTCGTTCATGATGAAAGCGCGTAGATTGTTGCGATTCGGAACCCAAATACGGTTCAAGAAATATAGTAAGCCATTTGATTTAGTTTCCAAAAGAAGTTCAACACCACATGACATTTCTTCATACATGTTACCCTCGGTGACTGAAATGTGTTGTGCTTCCGAGATACGTGACTGGATATCGGTTTGAGTTTGGATACTTCGAAGATGAATAGACTTAGAGTGGTCCTTACGACTAAGAGCATCGGCTACGACATTCGCCTTACCAGGATGGTAGCGAATCTCGCAGTCGTAGTCGCTGAGTAGTTCGGCCCAACGTCTTTGTCTCATGTTAAGTTCTTTTTGATCGAAAATGTGTTGGAGGCTCTTGTGATCGGTGAAAACCACACACTTTGTACCATATAGATAATGCCTCCAAATTTTCAACACAAAAACCACCGCACCAAGCTCAAGATCGTGCGTCGTATAGTTTTTCTCATGGATTTTGAGTTGTCTTGATGCATAAGCAATAACCTTGCCTCGTTGCATGAGAACGCAACCAAGACCTTGGTTTGATGCATCACAGTAGACCACGAAATCGTTGTTACCATCGGGAAGTGTTAGGATAGGAGCATTGCATAACATGTGCTTTAGAGTTTGAAATGCATTCTCTTGCTTAGGACCCCACTCGTATGGCTTCCCTTTATGCGTTAGAGCAGTGAGGGGTACCGCAATCTTGGAGAAATTGGATATGAAACGCCGATAGTAGCCGGCTAAACCAAGAAATGAACGAATTTCTGTAGGGGTAGTTGGTGTCTTCCAATTCTTAACAGCCTAAATTTTTGCAGGATCTACATGAACACCCTTGTCATCGACAATGTGACCCAAGAATTGAACTTCCTTAAGCCAAAATTCACATTTAGAGAATTTGGCGTACAGTTGTTCTTTTCTTAAAAGATCCAAAATCAGACGCAAATGTTGTTCATGGTCAGATTTAGTCTTAGAGTAGATTAAGATGTCATCGATGAAAACAATTACGAATTTGTCCAAATAGGGATTGCAAACACGGTTCATAAGATCCATGAAGACCGCAGGTGCATTAGTTAATCCAAATGGCATAACCAAGAATTCGTAATGACCATATCTTGTGCGGAAAGCTGTTTTTGGAATATCATCATCATGAACGCGAAGTTGATGATATCCAGATCGAAGATCGATTTTAGAGAACCAAGTAGCACCTTGAAGTTGATCGAAAAGATCATCAATTCTAGGTATTGGGTAGCGATTTTTAATTGTAAGCTTGTTTAGTTCACGGTAATCAATGCACATCCGAAACGTTCCATCTTTCTTCTTCACAAACAATACAGGTGCTCCCCAAGGTGACGAACTAGGACGAATAAAGCCTTTTTCAGAAAGCTCTTGAAGTTGACTAGCTAGCTCTTGAAGTTCCGACGGTGCAAGACGATAAGGAGACTTAGCCACAGGAGTTGCGCCATGTACAAGTTCAATACGAAATTCGACTTGTCGAACTGGAGGAAGGCCAGGTAAGTCTTTCGGAAAAACTTCAGGAAAATCTTTGATAATAGGAATATCCTCGATTTTCGTTTCCTTGTCTTTCTTGTTCACAATATGAGCCAAGAAAGCCACGTAATTCTTACGCAAGTACTTTTGTGCGGTTGTACAAGACATAAGCTTAAGCGCACGGGTTGGTTTTTCTCCAAAAACGTTCAAAGTATCGCCGGATGAAAGAGGAATACGAATGTACTTTTCAGCACATAAAATTTCAGCACGGTTAGTGGTTAACCAATCCATGCCTACTATGACGTCAAAACTTCCCAGAGGCATAGGTATAAGATCAATCAAGAATGTATGGTCATTTAAGTTTAAGGGAACGTCAAGAATGATGGAATCAATAGTAATAGGGCTTCCATTTGCTACTTCTACTGTGAATGTGTTTTCTAGTCTAGTGCGGTTCTTTGCAAGTAAATGTTCAAATTCAAGAGATACAAAACTTTTATCAGCACCCGTATCAAATAGAATAGAAGCATATTGGTTATCAACCAAGAACGTACCGTTCACCACATCGTTGTTGTTTTGAGCTTCATTAGCATTGATGTTGAAAGCACGGCCGCGATTCACAGGAACTATCGGGTTAAGCCTTGGGCATTGGTTGCGAAAATGCCCCTGGTCACCACAGTTATAACATGCTCGACCTTGGATTGCAAGTGGTGGTGCTTGGTTGTTTTGACCCATGGCTTGGTTGGCTTGGTTAAGTTGGTTGTTGAACTGAGGCCTGGTGGTTCTGCAAGTGGTTACTAAGTGTCCATATCGCCCACAGTTGGTACAGATGCGACACGGCACGTTGGCTGGATGATGGAGTCTACATGTGTTGCAAAGAGGCTGATTACCGACGTATTGTTTCTTGGGAAGATTGGTAACCTGAGCAGGCATTTGATTTACTGGTGTAGCAGGGGTTACTACAGCATAGTTTTTGGCTTTACGCTTCTTGATCTTGGATGAGGATTCAGTTGGGTTGGTTTTAGATGATTCACCTATATTAGGTTTAGTGGTAGTTTTATTGCTTCCTTTCCTGGTTAGGGTACCATCCTTGACATGATTATCGGTTAACGTTGCAGCAAGTCTGATAGCATCCTCAAGAGTTGTAGGATTTCTGCCCAGCACAGTATCTTGAATTATCATTGGTAGTCCACCAATGTACTTCTCTATGGCCCTTGATAAAGGAGTGACCATATGGGGTACAAGCAGACTAAGCTTATGAAATCGGTTCGTGTATGCAAGATTTTCACCACTGTCTTGGGTAAGATTCCAAAACTCTTCTTCGAGCTTCTTCATTTCGTTTCTTGGGCAAAATTCTTCGGTCATAAGTTGTTTGACATCGGCCCAAGGTAGTGCCATAGCAACATCCACACCGCGGTTACGTTTTTCACCGTTCCACCAAGTTAGTGCCCTCTTTTGAAAAACACTTGTACCATATTGTACCCGAAGATTCTCAGGGCAACCACTATTGAGGAAGGTGTTCTCGATACTTTCGAACCATTGTAAAAGACCAGTGGCTCCTTCTGTACCATTGAATGTAGTGGGGTTGCAAGAGTTGAAGTGTTTAAAGGTGCAAGTGTGATTACCACCAAGAGTTGAAGTGTTTAAAGGTGCAAGCATTGAGTTGAGTTACAAGATTCGGTAAAGCAGCAGCCATTTGTTGGGCTATGAGTTGGGCAAGTCTTTGACCTCTCGGACGACGAGGAATCTGACGACGAGGAATCTGGAGACGGGGAGGCATTCTATAGAATATAAAACCATGGAAAGGATGAATATGAAATATTCATAAGAGTATTTCATAATATAAGGGAAAATTTTAAAACATATAGGGTGTAACCAACAGATGATCACATGGACTAATCAAAGTTGCTTCAAGTTTTTCTAACAATTGTAAGAGACATGCTTTAGCCTATAAGTGACTACTCACCCCAAGAGTTCCCAGGAAAGTGTAACAGGTCCAACGGTTGATTAGGATTTATACGAAACACTTTCCTAGACAGAACCCCCAAGATACAGGTAATCACCCTTCCAGATTGCATGTGTCTGTAATTATTATTTAAAACTCGAAGACTTTGACGAGATTTTCACACAGAATAGACGTATAGTCTAAAAACAATTGATTTTTTGAGGGTTTAAGGATTTCCTAAGAGTAGTTAATGATGAGGATGAAAAATAGGGATGCAGATAGAAATAAGGTGTAGATAAGTCGCACGTAAGATCCTAAGCTAACTTAGGTTATAGTCTAGGTCTTGTCTAATAACCTAAATCCCTATAACCATGGCTCTGATACCAATCAATCACACCCCAACCGACGGCGGAATAACGTCGGGGCGCGACGGCGACTGTTCAAAAGCTCATGATCAACTATTAAAGTTATAAAATTTATTACATTCCAAATTAAGTGTCATACAAGTAGTTCAAATACATAACATAACTAAACAAGTTCATAGTTCAAAGTTTATTCTAAGCCCAAGAGTCCTACATGATTCTCATAGCTTCACTAGTTTGTACCTGAAACATGTTTAGATTCAAAGGTCAACTATAAATAGTTGGAGAGAACATAGGTTTTGACACCAAAAGTTAACAGTTCAAAAAGATAAGATTTGCAATTCATATGTAACATAGTGATATAAGGCAATATGTGGAAACATACACATGTAACTATTGCAGATCAAACCTTAGTTAACCTAGTTAGGCATAGTACTCCATACTACCCTCAAAATAGTTAAGTACCGTGTGATCACCGGCTGGGTGGAGTGGTCAGTTCAATAGATCTATCATCACAACAGTTTGGCTATCACAAGTTAATGATCAATGTACAAGTTAAGTATAGTTAAGATGGTAGTTTGGGACATATAGCTCAAATCCACATAGATACAAGTTTGAATTGCTAGAAAATAGTTCAAAGATAAACATATTCCAGCCCCGATGATTTTGTAAGCAAAAGTAAAAGAAAAGGGGCTATGTAACTCACATCGTATGATTGATGATTGACTTCTTGATTGTCGTTTATACGGAGACTTATAACTTGGTTCCTATAACATAATGAGTTTCCATTGAGTTTGTGGACCTACTATAGTTTTTGTGATGGTGCTTGTGTTCAATAATGTCCTAACTTATACATGAAATATAATTTTATAATGCCTTGAAATTACTAAGTGTTGGATTTTATAAAAATTCCGTCATTATAACGACGCATTTTGGAAAATTACCATTTTGCTTAACAACTTCAAAACCCATAAATTAAATCTACTTATATAAATATATACAAGTATATATATTATATCACATCATTAAAGTGTGTATATAAAATATATACACATTTATATATGTGAAAATGAATAATATTTATGTAAAAATGTCTAAGTTTATAAAACTGCTTTTAGACATATTATGTCCGGCTTGTTCGGATGACTTTTAAAAATAGACTTCGTTTGAATAAAATTATGAAACTTCACAGTCTACTATTTTAAGGTGTTTTGAACAACTTTCATTTTGAAAACTTTTCGTGGTTGTGCTTGTAAAAGGGTCAAAACAGTCACACAAATATATGTCCTTAAAGTTTCTGTTTTGACAGATTTACTCCAGTGAGTTCGGGTTTATTTTTGACATAGTAAAACTTTGAGTTAAATTATGAAACTCTCCAGTATACCATTTTAACATATTATGAACAACTTTCATTTAGAAAAGTTTTCATGATTCGGACCTTAAGTAGGTCAAAAGAGTAGCACAAGTCAGGGGGTACAAATCCGCGCACTGATCTTGTGAAGGCTGTTTGGGGTATTATTTGGTCGAGTTAAAAGCTGAATAAGTAGTGCATGGAAAGCTAACACAATGAACTTAGTTTTAGAATCTGAGTTTGTTCCATTTGGAGTTATTATGACTGTTTTATGACTCTTTATAATCGTGACAACTTTCTGCCAGGATTTTGGAATGCAAGAGTATTACTTAATAAGAGTTTTACCAAGCTTTAAATCACCAAACGTCCATGTAATGGGACTAAGAATGTGAAATCATTCCTTGGCTTTGGCTTGGGTTTTTAAATTATTTCAAACTTGGATTCATATGTGTATATGCATATATATGGATATGTATATTGATCATACTCACACATACATACATATGTGTATATATACGTACACATGCATGCATGTATACCTAATATCCTTACACACACATAATCGTATATGTATATGCATGCATACACTCATCCAAGATTAAATCTAACATAAATGGATGGTATACCTTTAAGAGATGGAAACTAGAAGAAGATGAAGCTTGCTCTTGCACTAAGCCTTACAAAGGTCTTTCAAAATCACCAAATGGGTAAAGGAATGGTGAATTTTGTAGAGAAATATGTATGTATTTATAGATGGAGGAGGGAAAGGAGAGAGGAGTTTGAGTGTTGGAGTGGTGAAAATGATTATGCATGGCCTTGGTAAGAACATCATGACCATGTGGAGATTTGTAGAGATTTTTTATAAATATTGTGATTTGATATGGCTCTTACAAGATCACATGCACTTGTCATAAATTTGCCCTATTATGTGTAGTTTAAAATTGGTAAGAATTGGGCATTATGGTGGTTAAATCTTGTATCGGGTATAAATTTTGGTATTATTTATACGCGATTATTTTACGATAATTAGTAAAATAATAAAACTTACTAAAATAATTACATTTTAGTAACTAACAAGATTATTAAAATGATGTGTCGCGTATTATGTATGCCTTATCCGGCTAAACACAATTATCTTTCGTTGCCTTGAATTTTAACGCGTCAAATTGCGAGAATTACTAATTGCAATACTATATATATATATATATATATATATATATAGATGAATATTGCTAAACTTTAAATAAGAATAAACATTTAATTATTACATTTATGAATAATTCCGTCATAGTCAACGTTAAATACATTAACGGTTTTAATAAGTCAAATTTGAAAATTGACGGATGTTACATGTTACCGGTGGTTTATCAGTGAAAACTTGTGTTTCATTGATGTGAAGATTTCTTGTTTCTACTTTGAAGATTCTCAAGAATCAAATTGTTGGGATATGGTTTACATTCACCTTTGAACCTTTATTTGTCACATGTTCATTACAAGGAAGGCTGGGTTTCCTATACTTGGACTGACACCCTATATTCGGATATCTTTTGGGTTGGGATTGAAGATTAAGATTGTTTAATCGTAGGGGGAACTTTATTAGAGGGGGGGGGGGAAGATAAATGGAAGCCATGGAACTTCAAGAAGTTTCTTTTGGGTTTGAGAAATGAAATAAAGAAAGCTTCAAAATTGTTGCGGTGAAAGAAACATGAATTGAATCTACACAAGTTCAATCTTATTATTCATGTCTGTTTCATCATACTTCTGCATTGGCTTACATTCATCTAACCAAATAGGGGGAGACTGTTGGGTCTAGAAAAGTCAAGACCAATGGTTAATTTGGATAGATGGAATGTAAACAAGAAGTATCATGTACTTGTTGATTAGGGAGCAACGAGTCACCGCACGAGCCACTAAAGACTCAAGTTTACGAAGACACTTGATGACCAAAAGACCCGAAGACCACAACAAATGATAGAGCTTCATTTAATATTTATTATTTATTATCATTTTGTTGTATTTGTTGTATTTAGGGTTTTAGGTCATGTGACACTATAAATAGAGATTATTCTCATTTGTAGTTTGACAACACAGACAAGAGAGTGTGTGAGGGTGTGCTTCAATGTAATCCTGAGAGAGCTCTCCCCCATGAACTCCATGGATTCTTTATCCATGGAGTTTGAGAGCATGAGAGGGGTAGGTAATGTAATCTTGTTAAATGATTGAACTACTATTGTTATAAATCATCTGTTTGTTCATCAGTTTACATTACATCTCAAACTCTTGTTTATGTTCTTCACCCATCTTCAAGACTTTTCTCTGTTCAGAAATGGTTAATCTTCACAAAACGGGTAGGTCCTATTCCGCAACCGTTTTTACAGATAACCTTAAATCTTTTTTACAGTTTTTAGATTTAAATCCCTTTTTATAACACAACACTATATGAATATCTATTGATGAAGTAATAATTCAAGATTCAAAGGCGAACATTTATGCTATTTTTATAAACCCACTATATATAAGATTTTTTTAACTAATCGACGTAACTAATCCTAATTAATGAATTAGTGGCTGTTTAGTAGGGTCTTAATGTTTAAAATCCTAATGTCATATAATGCTTTAAGGTTGTTCTATATATATATATATATATAATGCTTTAAAAGCCTAATGTCATAGGATCGAACTTTTATGTAACATAATGCTTTAAAAGCCTAATGTCATAACGAATTCTAGTAAACATTTTGAAGGATGTTTCATTTGAGCTCTTATATATCATATTCGTGTAGGAGTTGTTATCAAATTTGTAGTTATATTTACAAGTCATGTTTGATTTGAGCTCTTGATGTATCATATATGTATTTATGTTTACATGTAGTTAAGTTTACATGTTCTGTTTGATTTGATCTTTTGATACATTGGATTAGGCTTCTTATATTATTACTGAAAATAAAACATTTCAAAAGGGTAAAATAGTCATTCCGCATATTCGTTAGAGGCTCAACTAAACAGTCTTAACTAGTTCAACACTGTTGGATCGGGTTGTTTAATCTAGACAACACTTCACAAGTATTTCTCTCTTACAATCTAACAGATGCGAAATTTCTGTTAGAAGGTTATCTCAAACATTCAATGGTAAGTTATTTATCTTTGAATAACAGTAAGAAGACAAGAACAAATTCAAGCTCAAAGATATATTTCTCTCAAAGTATTACAAGTGTTGTAAGCAGACAAGCACACACCTAAACAGGTTTACAATGAGAGGTTATATAGCTAAGGCTACAACCGTATACACGTAGGAATACAAGTTGGGTATACTAGACAATATATAAAGTAAAGCTTATTCTAGTATGTAAAGTGTCTTAACAGGCTAAGACACTTGATTACAATTATAGACATTGACTTTACAAAAGACTAGCTAAATACAAAAGGTTTAAAGACTAATAAAGGCTTATGCTCACCAAACTTCAATTTTGTCTAAGTATAAAAGACTACACAGACAAACAGCCTTCGGAAGGAAGGAGTTTCTCTTCGGAAGCAACATTGCTTCCGAAGGGTAACTCACTCCTGCTGACGGTTGTACAAGACAAACACTTCGGAAGGCCAACACTTAGAGTTAAAGCTTCAAAGCTTCTGAAGACATAAAGCTTCCGAAGAACTAAAGGCTTCCGAAGACTACAGCTTCCGAAGATTCTCTTCTGCACCCAAAGACAAAGACAAAGACTTCCGAGGTTTATACTCTGACAAAGACTGTAGCTGAGCACTTTTATAGAACAAAAGGTACTGACAACAGACGTGCTGGTCTAAGAACAACAATGATAAACATACCTAAAGTCAGATACAACACCTTACTTCTTCGCAGCTGCATTAAATGCAAAAGATTATCTGAAGCCTTGAAGATCAACAACATTAAATGCCTTTTGTATTTAGCTAGTCTTTGTAAAGTCAATGTCTATACTTGTAATGATTGTAAGTAAGTGTCTTAGCCTGTTAAGACACTCCATATACTAGAATAAGCTTTACTTTATGTATTGTCTAGTATACCCAACTTGTATTCCTACGTGTATACGGTTGTAGCCTTAGCTATATAACCTCTCATTGTAAACCTGTTTAGGTGTGCTTGTATGTGCTTGTGTTTCTGCTTGTAACACTTGTAATACTTTGAGAGAAATATATCTTTGAGCTTGAATATGTTCTTGTGTTCTTATTGTTATTCTAAGATTATTTGTTCACCATTGAGTGTTTGAGAGATCCTTGTAACAGATATTCCGTATCTGTTAGATTGAAAGAGAGAAATACTTGTGAAGTGTTGTTTAGAGTAAACAACCCGATCCAATAAGTGGTATCAGAGCAATGGCTCTTGAACCTAAGTGATTAACCATCCTTAGGTTACCGGTTCTATTTCTTCTAAAATCTCAATACTTCAAAACTCATATTCTGTTTCTTTGATCAAATGGCTGCACTTAACAAACATGATACAGAAAATGGTACTCTCAACAAGCCACCAATGTTCACTCCAGAAGACTATGACACTTGGAAAGT
This sequence comes from Mikania micrantha, assembly GCA_009363875.1. NCBI lineage: Eukaryota > Viridiplantae > Streptophyta > Magnoliopsida > Asterales > Asteraceae > Mikania > Mikania micrantha. The sequence goes on along the minus strand of CM018690.1, from coordinate 28,276,862 downwards.
TAGGATGGAGGGATTCATCGGGAACCAAGACTTCAAACTCTGGAAGTCAGTTTGAAGGGCCTTTCATCCCTACTGTTCCTTCTGCTGGTGCGGGTGGAGCTCCTGTGCCAAAGGATCCAGCTCTCTATTATGATGAAGACTACAAGAGAATGGAAGTGGACTCGAAGGCTTTGTGGCTCATCCAGATGGCCATCCCTAACTCAATCATACATGCATTCAAGAAATGCAAATCTTCTTAAGAGCTGTGGAATTCTCTACAGCAGATGTATGAGGGTTCTGAAGATATCAAAGACAACAAGAAAGATATGCTGAAACAGAAGTTTGAGAACTTCTGTCAACAGAACAATTAGAAGATGACTTCTCAATATCTCAGGTATGTTCAACTAGTTGATGAGTTACTAGCTGCAGGTGTCAAAATGGAGAACCAGAATGTGATCAGAAAGTTTCTTAGATCACTTCCTCATGCTTGGAACATATACTCTGTGGCCATCCGGAGGACAGAAAATCTAAGAACTCTAAAGCTTAGTGAACTGTTTGGTATACTCAGTGCTTACCAGATGGAAATAGATGCTCAGGAACCCAAGTCCTCTCATATAACTTCTGGTTCAGCAACACTCTATGCACCCATCAACAACCCTTCTTACCAGAGTTATCAACCCATCTACCATCCTACCTCCACACCCATTGTCAGCTTTCCTGAAACACCAACTCCAACAACCACTCACGCAAACCCTTTTTCCAACCCAACTCCACTTTTAACATCTGGGCAAGGAGCATTTATGGCTGACGAAACCAATTACTTTCACTTATGCCAGGAAGACTTAGATGGCATTCCTGCAGATGATCTTGAGGAGATGGACATCAACTACCAGATGGCCATGATCTCCTATAGAGCAAAGAAGTTCTACCAAAGAACTGGCAGGCAGTTCAAAAAACACAATATGAAGACTGGGTTTGGTCTTGACAAGTCCAAGCTCAAATGCTTCAACTGCCAACAGTTAGGGCACTTTGCTAGGGAATGCAAGTCCACAGGCACTCAGCCATCAACTTTTGGGCAACCACCTCAAAGACCATCAAGCTCAAACAGTGCAAACATTGCAGAGCAAGACTTTGCAGATTGGAGCTTCCAAGCTGAAGATCCTTTTATCTCCAACAGTGCTCTGATGTCAAATGAGTCAACTTCTTCATTCAAGGTAACTGAGGATATGTGCACACCTGAATGTTTAGAGAAGTTAAATGTTTTTAAAAGAATAAATTCTCAACTCTGTAATGAACTTGAGTCATTACAAGTAGTCAAGGCAAATTTTTTTGAATGTGAAAGAAATTACAAAGAAAAGATTGAAGAAATGGAAAAGACCATTTCTAGCTTAAAACATGAAGACACTAACAAACAGTGTCAAATTAACAATATTTTAGAAAGATTAACCACTGCCAAGACTGAACTTGTATTGGCTGAGTCTTATAGAGACAACTTTTTAAGCCAAGGTGAAAAGTATGAAAAGCTTTTCAAAATGAGTAGCACAACTGAACTGGTGAATAAAAAGGGGGATGGCCTGGGTTATAACAAAGTAGAGCCTCTATCTGCCTACACTCCCATGGTGGAGATTAGGTGTAGACCAGTAGTTGACCTTGTGTATGATGATGAATTGGACATACACAAGGTGGCCCAAACTAATAATCTCTCTGATCTAAACCCAAGTAACTCATCATGCTCAGATAAGGATGTTTCTCCCAGTACTTTAGAAACTGAAAAACCAGCTTTGAAAATAAAGAAAATAAATAAGAAAACCAAGAAACAGTCATCAATTTTTGTCAAAGCTAAGAACATACAAACTGGGAGTACCTCCTCAGATGACTATGTCACTTGTCCATCTAACAAGTCCAAAAGGAGTAGGTCAAAGGAGAGAAAGGTCAGTTTTTCAGGGAAACAGGTAAATCTTCCAACCAACAAGTCTCTTGGAACATCTAAACCATCATCTTCTATGAATCAAAGCTCAACTTCCTTCAACAACCACCAGCATCAACAATTTCTAAACAATCAGACTGTATGATTGATGTGTGGTGATAAAAATCACTTTGCTGCGGATTGTTCGTATAATCCAAGAAGCAGAATGTTTTCTGAAAAACAAGGAAGAAGAATAAAGGAAAGTAGGAGCAAGTCATATGTTTCTTCGAAAGAATCAGGAAGAAACTCAAGAAGGAAAGTATCGGAAGCAAGCACTTCTGATAGTTGGAAGAAACAAGACAAGAAAGGTTTCGGAAAACAAGTATCGGAAGCAAGCACTTCTGATAATCAGAATAGAAAGGCTTCCGAAAAGAATGTTTCAGAAGATCAGAAAGAAAGGCTTCCGAAGGAAAAAGAACATCGGAAGTACATGCAAAGAAAGCTTCCTACAAACCAAAGAAATCTTTTCCCTTCGGAAGAAGAAGAACTTCGGAAGTAAAACTCAACTGGTCAGCAAAAACCAAGTCATCGGAAAGGAAGACAAAAAGTGCTTCCGATGACTGTCAAAAGAAGCAAACTCTTCCGACAACCTCAAAAGTCAAACAGATATGGAAGAAAAAGAAAATAGCTGAACCATCTGTTCAACCACCAGTCCAACCAACAACAAACTCATCATTTGTCACACCTAAGATGATGTTAAAGAAATATACTTACAATGATGTTAATGGAAAACCCAAGACCACATGGGCTTGGGTTCCGATCAGGAACTAATTAACTTCTGGTCATGTGCAGGGACAGCAGGAATCAAAGAGCAACTTGTGGATAGTTGACAGTGGCTGTTCCAGGCACATGATAGGCAACAAGACTCACCTACACAAATATGAACCATTCTTTGGTGAGTCTGTTGCATTTGGAAGTGATCCAGTAGGAGGATACATCACAAGTAGGGGCACAATTACAAATGCAAGGTAGGCTTTGAGAATGTGCATTTTGTAAAGGAACTAAATTACAATTTACTGAGTGTATCACAGGTGTGTGATCAAAAGCACAACATGTTGTTCACTGAGCATGAATGCATTGTTCTGAAGCCAGGATTTGTAGTCCCAAATGATCAGATCCTGCTCAGAGCTCCTAGAAGGAACAACATGTATATGCTAGACATGAGCACAGCTGCACCTCTCAGTAATATAAGTTGCTTTGTCTCAAAAGCTTCACTTGATGAGTCATCTCTTTGGCATAGGAGACTTTGTCATGTAAACCATAAAATTATGAATAAACTTGTCAAAAATAACTTAGTGATTGGTTTACCAACAAAGGAATTCATCTGTGTTGATAAATGTGTTGCTTGCTTAAAAGGTAAGCAGCACAAATCATCACATCATGCCAAAGAGATAAATTCAATCACAACAGTCCTGCATTTACTCCACATGGACTTGTTTGGCCCCACAAGTGTTAAAATTCTTGGTAGAAAGTCATATTGCGTGCTGGTCACTGATGATTTCTCTCGGTATACCTGGGTATTTTTCTTAAGTACCAAAGATGAAACTACTGAGGCACTAAAGTCATTCATACTTAGGGTGGAGAATGAAAGTGATCACCGTGTAAAAATAATCAGATCAGATCAAGGAACAGAATTCAAGAATCATGTTTTAAATTCTTTTTGTGAATCTAAAGGTATCACAAGACAATTTAGTGCTCCTAGGACTCCACAACAAAATGGTGTTGCTGAGAGAAGGAATATGACACTAATTGAGGCTGCAAGAACCATGTTGTCTGATGCCAAACTTCCAATAACTTTTTGGGCAGAAGCAGTCAACACTGCATGTTATGTCCAAAATAGAATATTGGTGGTTAAGACACATGGTATGACTCCTTATGAAATTTGGCATAAGAGAAAACTATTTATTGGATTTCTCAAACCATTTGGATGTCAATGCACCATCTTGAATACCAAAGATCACTTAGCCAAGTTTGCTGAGAAATCAGCAGAGGGCTACTTTGTTGGGTACTCTTCACATGCAAAAGCATATAGAGTATACATCAAAGCTTTCAGAATTATTGAAGAGTCTGCAAATGTTCAGTTCAATGAACATACTATCAATAAGCCTGGAACTGGTCCTGATTGGCTATTTGATCTTGATAGCTTTACATCTGCATTTAATCTTGTGAAAGAGTATGTTCCAGAGTTACAGTCAACTACCACAGACTCCTCCCAGTCCACAAGAGAAGAAGACTTTCGTGTTGAACTGCCAATAGCTTCAAGACAAATCTTGGCAGAATCCACTTCAGCACATAATGATGTCTCTCAGTCTGAGACAGAGAACACATCTCATGCTGTCCCTTTAAGCGACTCTACTTCAGTTCCATTGAGTCAAGAAGAAGATGTGAGCCCCTCAACAGTCCAATCAGTTCCAGACACTCTGGAAACTTCTTCTCCCAGAGAAGGTGATCCCACAATAGTCCAATATCAAAGACCACAAGATATGCCAGAAATCCAGCTTGAAGTGGTACTTCCTAACCTTGAGTCAAGAGATCTGGATCTAGCTTCCCAGTTGGATGTGATTCCTAGAACTCGCATCCATAACACCCATCCAGTTGAAAACATTATTGGTAATGTTGAAGAAGGAGTCAGAACAATGTCCAAGACAACATCCCTTAGCTTCCGAAGAACTAACAGCTTCCGAAGATTCTCTTCTGCACCCAAAGACAAAGACAAAGACTTCCGAGGTTTATACTTTGACAAAGACTGTAGCTGAGCACTTTTATAGTACAAAAGGTACTGAAAATAGACGTGCTGGTCTGAGAACAACAAGGATAAACATACCTAAAGTCAGATACAACACCTTACTTCTTCGTAGCTGCATTAAATGCAAAAGATTATCTGAAGCCTTGAAGATCAACAACATTAAATGCCTTTTGTATTTAGCTAGTCTTTGTAAAGTCAATGTCTATATTTGTAATGATTGTAAGTAAGTGTCTTAGCCTGTTAAGACACTCCATATACTAGAATAAGCTTTACTTTATGTATTGTCTAGTATACCCAACTTGTATTCCTACGTGTATACGGTTGTAGCCTTTGCTATATAACCTCTCATTGTAAACCTGTTTAGGTGTGCTTGTATGTGCTTGCGTGTTCTGCTTGTAACACTTGTAATACTTTGAGAGAAATATATCTTTGAGCTTGAATCTGTTCTTGTGTTCTCATTGTTATTCAAAGATTATTTGTTCACCATTGAGTATTTGAGAGATCCTTCTAACAGATATTCCGCATCTGTTAGATTGAAAGAGAGAAATACTTGTGAAGTGTTGTTTAGAGTAAACAAACCGATCCAATAAAAGGCATTTAATGTTGTTGATCTCCAAGGCTTCAGATGATCTTTTGCATTTAATGTTGAGGAAGGGAAGTAAGGTGATGTGTCTGACTATCGGTATGTTATCTTTGTTATTACTCAGACCAGCATGTCTTGTGTCAGTCCCTTTTGTACTATGAAAGTAATCAGCTACAGTCTTTGTCAGAAGATTATCCTCGGAAGTCTTTGTCTTTGGGTGCAGAAGAGAAACTTCGGAAGCTGTTAGTCTTCGAAAGCCTTTAGTTCTTCAGAAGCTTTATGTCTTCAGAAGCTTTGAAGCTTTAACTCTAAGTGTTGGCCTTCCGAAGTGTTTGTCTTGTACAGCCTTCAGCAGGAGTGAGTTACCCTTCGGAAGCAATGATGCTTCCGAAGAGTAACTCCTTCCTTCCGAAGGCTGTTTGTCTTTGTAGCGTCTGGTACTTAGACAAAATTGAAGTTTGGTGAGTATCAGCCTTTATTAGCCTCTACAAACACTTACTAGTTAAGTGTCTCTTAACCATTCAGACATTTTAATGATTGAGCACTTAATGGTTTAGAGGTTACCAAGTGACACTTTAGTTTTGGTTTGTTAAGTTATAAATTAAGCCTTAAAGTATCTTTTAATTAGTTTTATTTAACTTTGATAGGTTAATTAGGTTTCTTATTGAACAATATTAGTAAGTTTGGAATTAGGTACTAATTAACAATTTTATTCATTCCTTTTACATTACAAGTTTCTTTGATTTGATTGAATATTACATACGAAAGTTACTACTTTTATAATAAGTGAACGTGAAAATAATAAACTTATAACAATGTTTTATTTAAACAAGTAGTTTTTATCATTATATTTTCTCGTACATTCGTTGTAGCATTTTTAGCACATTAAGACCAATTTACCATAACTAATTTTGCTTAAAACCATTAGAAAATAAGCGTAAGGATTAAAGTTAACTTGAGTATATATAATTAAATTTGCTTAAAACTTATAAAAAAATAAGCATAGAAAAGAAGTTAAGTGGTGTTAAGTAAATATTTCTTACCAAATGGGCATTTGTCACAATAGTACCAAGATGTGTTAAAATGTTTCTCTCTAATATAGGTTAAGAGTTATAGTCCTAAAATAGATAAAAAAAGATGGAAAGAATTGTTGTTAAAAAAAAAGTACATATTTCTTTATGGCTATTGTTTATGCATGTAACGACATATATCTTGGATCTCAGTGATCCGGCCATTAAGAACAACAATAAAGTATCAAATTTCAGTCATTTTAATTAATGCTTTGGAGGGTTTATATTTGGTAAAATGACAAAAGAAGGGGTGCATTTGTACTCTTCCATTAATAACATATGGTCACTTCCTCGTGGGTTTCATATTCGTATCATATGATACTCCATTTCAGTCTCCCCTCGTGACCCATCCTCTTACTCATACTCCCCGTCTGTTTTTATAATAATTTTGGAAACATATCATAAATATATAGTATTTCAGAAATATATTTAATTGAGCTGGGTGATATTAAATTAATATTATCAAAATATATGTGTCATTATACATGAACAAGCATTTTTGTTTTCCTAATGGCATCAAATATAGTAGTATTCACTTTTCTGCAAGCAAGTGAAAACCGTTTTTTGATGTCCTAAAATGTAATCATTTTAAATTTTATAATCATAAATTTATATCTTTTGACACCTGCTTTACAATTTTCATTAATTTTGTTTACAAATAAAATGATATATGGTAAGCTAGCCATTTTTGTTACCACGTACAAATATAAGATCTTGCATTGCATCTTATTAAATAAAAATTATACAAAATAAAGAATTAGATGTATACCAATTTTTTTATTAGGAAAAAGGAAAATAAATTTCATATTAATTTTCAGTTAGGATTTACTGATGAAAGAAATTCGTAAAATAAGTATTTTATCAATCAAAGAGAGAAAAAAAATTGCATTTTGACTTTTTTTTTTCCTTAAAAGGTCCACTCGTATTTTTACATTAAAGAAAGGTAGCATGTAATAAAGTACAGGCATATATATATTTCCTTTAAAGTCGCAAGAGCATAACAATGTTGATGTGAAAGTTGTAAAAATTGTTGACTCCAAGTAACTTTGATTAAAAAAAATTCTAAAAATCAATTAACAGTTTATTTGCATCATAGTTTAATGAAAAATTCAAAAAAGAGTGAACATTTTAAAAAGAAAAAAGGTTTAATGATCTTTTTTCTTTTCTTTTGACCGGTAAATGGCTAATTATTTAAAAATTTCTTATTATGTAATGATCTATCTATTGATCAAATAACTAGTAAAAAAAATTATTTTGTCATTTGTTTAATTATATGTAGGATGTGAATTAAATAAATTATATTTTTTATAGAGAAAAACAATTATATGGATGGTGCTACTTTAATTTAAAATGGAAAGGGTATAGAAAGGAGATCAGTGAAAGCCAGAGAATAGGACAAAAGAGACACATGAAAGAACCTTTGTGAATTGTCGTATTTACTGCGCATTTGATTCTTCCAGCGCTCCGTTTTTTGACTTTCCATCTTACCCTACTCTTCTCTTTAACCTTTTTTTCTCTCTAAAAAATCAACAATAGACTAAATAAGAACTCCTCGTTATATATATACATCTACACTACCTTTTATCATTTAAGATTTGGTTTAACTAAATAGTTTTTTTATTTTAAAACGACTAACAAATATCATTAACCATTATATTATGAGATCAAATTTAAGACAAAAAATTTGAAATTTTAGAGAGAAAAGTTAGAAGGTAATTTAATCATAACCACTTTTCCCCACATTTTTTAAACGTTCATAAAATAACTAAATTTGCTATAAAAAATGAAATTTTTCAGCTTATTGTTTCTAATTATATTCATTGTGTCTTTTTTAAACGTTTGTGTATAATTATATTTTTCTATTTTTCTTACAGATAATTGTCTTTTTTACAGATAATTAATTGTGTCTTTTTTAAAAATTATTGTGTTATTCACACTCATCATTATGTCATTATTACTTAACATTATGTATTCTGTAACATCATTGTGTCTTAAATTGTTTAAGAAAAAAACAACATTAAACAGAAACACAAAAGACACAATAACCTGTACAAAATACACAATGACCTAATGCATTATGCGATATAATTGTATCTTAAATTGTTCAGAAAACACAACCTTAACCAGAAACACAAAATACACAATAACCTAAACGAAAGACACAATTATATGTACAAATTGTTCATACTCATCATTGTGTCTTTATTACAAGTAATTAGGACTGTAAACGAACCGAACGTTCAGCGAACAGTTCGTGAACCGTTCGGCGAGAAGTTCGTTTATATTCGTTCGCTTAATAAACAAACGAACATGAACAAGAAAGTCCGTTCGTTTAGTTAAAGGAACGAACATGAACAGAGTTCATGTTTGTTCATTTGTGTTCATGAACGTTCGGGAACATGTTCGTTTACATTCATTTATGTTCGGTTAAGTTCATTTATTATATTTATTCATTAAATGTGTTGTCTATTTTTAATTTTTAGTTTAATACCATAATACTTAAGTTATTTTTAGTTTAATACTTTAATATCTTAATTTATATATTTATAAATGGTCATCTCCATTGCTTGAGATTAAAAATGTTGATTTTTATTGTTTAAATAATATGTGTTCGTGAACCGTTCGTGAACAAGCTAAATTCCTTAATGAACGAACACGAACACGAATTTTCGTTTGGTAAGCGTTCGTGAACAAGTTAAAAGTTAAACAAACGAACACGACCAAGGGCTCGTTTCGTGTTCGTTCGGTTCGTTTACAGCCCTACAGGTAATTGTGCATTTTTAAAAATCATTGTGTCATCTATATTCGTTATTGTGTCATCTTTGCTTGACATAATGTATTATGCGATCTCATTGTGCCTTAAAATGTTTAGGAAAACACAACATTGAGCATAAACGTACAAAAGACAAAATGACAAGTGCAAAAGACATAATTAACTAAAAAACAATTTTTTTCTATGGCAATACAATACTAATTTTGAAGATAAAAAAATGCTCGTTTTTATGGTATATTGTTTTCTCAAAAAATAATTTAATATGTAAAAATTTATAAACGTTTAAAAATTGTAGAGAAACTTGATAAAAAGTTAACAAAAGTAGTCCATACTAAAATACCTTTCAACAACTTGACTTAATCATAGTCGTTAATTAATGATCTAATGGCTCAAGGTTCTTCTTATGCTTTCTAGGTTAAGAAGCTTATTTAGTTTGAACTAACTCTTATCAATCCCATTATGTTAGCATAATATTTACTTATTAGTAATTTTAAGCATTTTTAACATTAAAGAGTATAAAAAAGTAATGCTATTGATACGGCTATATTTATACATTTTTTAAAGTGAAATAAATAGTAATATTACTTTTTTATTCAATTATTTTTGTTATTAAAGATATTATAAAATGCATATACTTCACTAATGTGGCGAGTTCGAGCAAATATATTTGGCCCCTGTTCGAGTCTTCCATCTGTCATTTTTGTTTATAATTTGTAAAAGACTAATAAAGGCTGATGCTCACCAAACTTCTTATTTTGTCTAAGTATTGATGTTACAGAGACTAACAGCCTTCGGAAGGAAGAAGTTACACTTTGGAAGCAATACCGCTTCCGAAGGATAACTCACTCCTGCCGAAGGTTGTACAAGACAATTGCTTCGGAAGGCTCAGCACTTAGAAGATTCAGACCTTCAGAGCTTCCGAAGAGATAAAACTTCTGAAGAATTAATGACTTCCGAAGACTCTCCTTTTGTATCAAAGATAAAGACAATGACTTCCGAGGTTTATCCTCTGACAAAGACTGTAGCTGATTACTTTCATAGTACAAAAGGGACTGACACAAGACATGTTGGTCTGATTAAATACAAAAAGAACATACCGAAAGTCAGACAGCACCTTACTTCCCTTTCTCAGCATTAAATGCAAAAGATTATCTGAAGCCTTGAAGATCAACAACATTAAATGTCTTTTGTATTTAGCTAGTCTTTGAAAAGTCAATGTCTATATTTGTAATGATTGTAAGTAAGTGTCTTAGCCTGTTAAGACACTTAATATACTAGAATAAGCTTTACTTTATGTACTGTCTGGTATACCCAACTTGTATACCTACGTGTATACGATTGTAGCCTTGGCTATATAACCTCTCATTGTAAAGTCTGTAAAGTGTGCTTGTCTGGTTTTACACTTGTAATACTTTGAGAGAAATATATATCTTTGAGCTTGAATTTATTCTTGTGTTCTTACTGTTATTCAAAGATTATTTGTTCATCATTTGAGTGTTTGTGAGATTCTTCTAACAGACCTTCCGCATCTGTTAGAGTGTATTAGAGAAATACTTGTGAAGTGTTGTTTAGGTTAAAAACAACCCGATCCAACAAGTGGTATCAGAGCTTTGGCTCTTGAACTTAAGTGACTAACCATCATTAAGTTACCAGTTCTTCTAGAAATCTCACTACTTCAAAACTCATATTCTGTCTGTTTGTTCAAATGGTTGCACTCAACAAACATGATACAGAAAATGGTACTCTCAACAAGCCACCAATGTTCACTCCGGAAGATTATGACACATGGAAAGTCAGGATGGAGGGATTCATCAGGAATCAAGACTTCAAACTCTGGAAGTCGGTTCTTGAAGGGCCTTTCATCCCAACTGTTCCTGCTAATGGTGCTGGTGGAGCTCCTGTGCCAAAGGATCCAGCTCTCTATTCTGATGAAGACTACAAGAAAATGGAAGTGGATTCGAAAGCTTTGTGGCTCATACAGATGGCAATTCCTAACTCGATCATCCATGTATTCAAGAAATGCAAATCTGCTCAAGAGCTGTGGAACTCTCTACAGCAGATGTATGAAGGCTCTAAAGATGTGAAAGAAAACAAGAAGGATATGCTGAAACATAAGTTTGAAAACTTTTGTCAACAGAACAATGAGAAGATGACTTCTCAATACCTCAGGTATGTTCAACTTGTTGATGAGTTGGTAGCAGCTGGTGTCAAAATGGAAAACCAGGTTGTGATCAGAAAGTTTCTTAGATCACTTCCTCATGCTTGGAACATATACTCTGTAGCCATCCAGAGAACAGAAAATCTAAGAACTCTAAAGCTGAATGAACTGTTTGGTATACTCAGTGCATATCAGATGGAAATAGATGCTCAGGAACCTAAATCCACTCATGCAAATCTTGGTTCAGCAGCACTCTATGCACCCATCAGTAACTCTTCTTACGAGAGTTATCAACCCAGTTATCATCCTAACCCCACACCAATTGTTAGCTTTCCTGAAACATCAACACCAACTCCATATACCACACACACAAACCCTTTTTCCAACCCAACTTCCCTCTTAACATCTGGGCAAGGAGCTTTCATGGCTGATGAAACAAACTACTTTCATCTTTGCCAAGAAGACTTAGATGGTATTTCTGCGGATGATCTTGAGGAAATGGACATCAACTATCAGATGGCCATGATCTCTTATAGAGCAAAGAAGTTCTACCAAAGAACTGGCAGACAATTCAAGAAGCACAATATGAAAACTGGGTTTGGTCTTGACAAGTCCAAGCTGAAATGCTTTAACTGCCAACAGTTAGGTCACTTTGCCAGAGAGTACAAGTCCACAGGATCTCAACCATCAAATTCTGGGCAATCAGAACAAAGACCATCAAGTTCAACAAACAATGCAAATATTGCAGAACAAGATTTTGCAGATTGGAGCTTTCAAGCTGAGGATGCTTCCATTTCCAATAGTGCATTAATGGCAAATGATTCAACTTCTTCATTCAAGGTAACTGATGTCATGTGCACACCTGAATGTTTAGAGAAGTTAAATGTTTTTAAAAGAATAAACTCTCAACTCAGTAATGAACTTGAGTCATTACAAGTAGTCAAGGCAAATTTTTTTGAATGTGAAAGAAATTACAAACAAAAGATTGAAGAAATGGAAAAGACTATTTCTAGCTTAAAACATGAAGACACTAACAAACAGTGTCAAATTAACAATCTTTTGGAAAGATTAACTACTGCCAAGACTGAACTTGTAATGGCTGAGTCTTATAGAGATAAGTTTTTAAGCCAAGGAGAAAAGTATGAGAAGCTTTTCAGAATGAGTAGCACAACTGAACTGGTGAATAAAAATGGGGCTGGTTTGGGTTATAACAAAGTGGAGCCTCCATCTGCATACACTTCCATTATGGATGTTAGATGCAAACCAGTAGTTAATCTTGTGTATGATGAAGAATTGGACATACACAAGGTGACTCAAATTGAAAATCTTTCTGATCTAAACCCAAGTACCTCAACATGCTCAGATGAGGATGATATTCCAACTAAAACAGAAAAAGAAAAATTAGTCATGAGAAGTAATAAAAGAATTAAGAAAACTAAGAAACATCAATCAGTTTTTGTCAAGGCTGAAAACACTCAAAATGGGGATATCTCTTCAGATGATTATGTTACTTGTCCATCAGACAAGTCCAAAAGGGGTAGGTCAAAAGAAAGAAAGGCTAGTTTTTCAGGAAAACAGGTAAATTATTAAGGTAATAAGTTTGTTGGAGCATCCAAACCATCAACTGCTGTGAATCAAAGTTCATCTTCCATCAACCAAAATCAGTATCAACCCTTTCTAAACAACCAGCCTACATGTCTGATGTGTGGTGATAAAAATCACTTTGCTGCTGATTGCTTCTACAATCCAAGAAGCAGAGTATTTTCTGATAAACAAGAAAGAGGAAGAAAGAAAAGTTGGAGAATGTCATCTTCTTCTTCGGAAGAACAAGGAAGAAGCCCAGTCAAGAAGGTATCAGAAGCTAGCACTTCTGATAGTCGGAAGAAACAAAATAAGAAGGCTTCAGAAAAGATGTTACGGAAGATCAGGAAAGAAAGGCTTCCGAAGGAAAAAGATCATCGGAAGCACATATCAAGAAGACGTTCTATAAATCAAAGAAATCTTTTCCCTTCAGAAGAAGAGGAACTTCGGAAGCAAAGCCCAACTGCTCAGCAAAAGCTAAGTCATCGGAAAGAAAGGCAAAAAGTGCTTCCGATGACTATCAAAAGAAGCCAACTCTTCCGAAAATCCTAAAAACCAAACAGATATGGAAGAGAAAGGAAATAGCTGGACCATCTGTTCAATCACCAATTCCACCAACAACAAGCACATCATCTGTTCCACTTAATATGATGTCAAAGAAATTTACTTACAATGATGCTAATGGAAAACCCAAGACCACATGGGCTTGGGTTCCCATCAGGAACTAATTCACTTCTGGTCATGTGTAGGGACAGCAGGAATCAAAATGCAACTTGTGGATAGTTGATAGTGGTTGTTCCAGGCACATGACAGGCAATAAGACTCACCTACACAAATATGAACCATTCTTTGGAGGGTCTGTTGCTTTTGGAAGTGATCCAGTGGGAGGATACATCACAGGTAGGGGCACAATCACAAATGGAAAGGTAAGCTTTGAGAATGTGCATTTTGTAAAAGAACTAAACTATAATTTACTAAGTGTATCACAAGTGTGTGATCTAAAGCACAACATGTTGTTTAGTGAGCATGAATGCATTGTCCTGAAACTAGGATTTGTGGTACCCAATGATCAAATTCTGCTCAGAGCTCCAAGAAGAAACAACATGTATATGCTAGATATGAGCACAGCTGCACCTCTTAGTAATATAAGCTGCTTTGTCTCAAAAGCTTCACTTGATGAATCATCTCTTTGGCATAGAAGACTTTGTCATGTAAACCTCAAAAATATGAATAAACTTGCCAAAAATAACTTACTAACTGGTTTACCCACAAAGGAATTTATATGTGTTGATAAATGTGTTGCATGCTTAAAAGGCAAGCAGCACAAGTCATCTCATCATGCCAAAGAGATAAATTCTATAACTACAGTCCTGCATTTGCTTCATATGGACTTGTTTGGTCCCACAAGTGTAAAAAGTCTTGGTAGAAAGTCATATTGCTTGGTAATCACTGATGATTTCTCTCGTTACACCTGGGTATTTTTCTTAAATACCAAGGATGAAACCGCTGAGTTCCTGAAGTCATTCATACTTAGGGTAGAGAATGAAAGTGATCACTATGTAAAAATAATCAGATCAGATCAAGGAACATAATTCAAAAACCATGTTTTAAATTCTTTTTGTGAATTAAAGGTATCACAAGGCAATTTAGTGCTCCTAGGACTCCACAACAAAATGGTGTTGCTGAGAGAAGGAATAGGACACTAATTGAGGCTGCAAGGACCATGTTATCTGATGCCAAACTTCCAATAACTTTTTGGGCAGAAGCAGTCAATACTGCCAGTTATGTCCAAAATAGAGTATTGGTAGTTAAGACACATGGAATGACACCTTATGAAATTTGGCATAAGAGAAAGCCATTCATTGGATTTCTCAAACCATTTGGTTGTCAATGCACCATTTTGAATACCAAAGATCATCTAGCCAAGTTTGCTGAGAAGTCAGCTGAGGGATACTTTGTTGGGTACTCTTCTTATGCAAAAGCATATAGAGTATACATCAAAGACTCCAGGATTATTGAAGAGTCTGCAAATGTTCAGTTCAATGAACATACTATCAATAAGCCTGGAATTGGTCCCGATTGGTTATTTGATCTTGATAGCTTTACATCTGCATTTAATCTTGTGAAAGAGTTTGTTTCAGAGTCACAGGCAACTACCACAGACTCCTCCGAGTCCACTAGAGAAGAAGACTTTCGTGTTGAACTGCCAATAGCTTCAAGACAAATCTTGGCAGAATCTACTTTAACACACAATGATGTATCACAGTCTGAGACAATAAACACATCTCATGCAGTTCCCTTGAGTGACTCTACTTCAGTTCCATTGAGTCAAGGAGAAGAGGCAACTCCCTCAGCTAAAACGAACACTCTGGAAACTTCATGTTTCAGAGAAAACTCTTCCACCACAGTCCAAACTCAAAATCCACAAGATCTACCAGAAATTCAACTGGAGGTGGTACTTCCTAACCTTGAGTTGGTGAATAAGGATTTAGCTGCTCAGCTGGATGAAATTCCTAGAACTCGCATTCATAACACTCATCCAGTTGAGAACATTATTGGTAATGTTAAAGAAGGAGTAAGAACAAGAAGCTCTACGCATGAAGCAAACATTTGTTTGTTTTCTTGTTTTCTATCCCAATAAGAACCAAAGAAAGTTGCTAAGGCATTGAAAGACAACAGTTGGGTAGAAGCCATGCAGGAGGAGCTTCTTCAATTTGAAAGACAAAGTGTTTGGAAACTTTGCCCTTTACCTAAGGGTAAGTATCCAATTGGAACAAAATGGGTTTTCAGAAATAAGAAGGATGACAAGGGAGTGGTCATCAAGAATAAAGCAAGGTTGGTTGTTCAAGTATACACCCAGGAAGAAGGCATAGATTATGATGAAGTCTTTGCTCCAGTTGCAAGAATTGAAGCAATCAGAATATTTTTAGCTTTTGCAGCTGTCAAGAACTTCAAAGTCTTTCAAATGGATGTGAAAAGTGCCTTTTTATATGGAAGTATTGATGAGGAGGTATATGTGTGTCAGCCTCCTGGATTTGAGAATCCAAGGTTTCCTGACTATGTCTGTAAGCTTGACAAGGCTTTATATGGGTTGCATCAAGCTCCCAGAAAATGGTATGAAACCTTGTCTTCTTTTCTATTAGCTAACCACTTCAAGAGAGGGACAATTGATAATACTCTCTTTTTCTAGAAGTCCAATCAACATATCAAGCTGGTACAGATCTATGTTGATGACATTATCTTTGGTTCAACTGATGAATCTCTCTGCAAGGAATTTGAATCACTAATGAAGTCCAAGTTTGAAATGAGTTCAATGGGTGAACTTACCTTCTTTCTTGGACTCCAGGTGAAGCAAACTCCTACAGGGATATTCATTAGACAATCAAAATATGTCAAGGATATTCTTGAAAGATTCAAACTCACTGATTGCAAGGCTCTAGGTACTCCAATGTCCAAAACAACATCTCTTAGCCCTGATCTTGAGGGGGAGGATGTTGATCAGCATCAATACAGAGCAATGATAGGTTCTTTGATGTACCTCACAGCAAGCAGGCCTGATATAATGTTTGCAACCTGCTTGTGTGCAAGATTTCAGGCCAATCCCAAAGTTTCACACATGCTGGCTGTGAAGAGAATCTTCAGATACCTCAAAGGAGCACCAAGTCTAGGATTATGGTATCCTAGGAACGAAGACTTTCAGTTCATGGCTTATACTGACAGTGATTATGGAGGTTGTAACATCAGCAAGAAATCCACATCAGGAGGATGTCAATTTCTTGGATCCAGAATTGTGTCTTGGCAATGCAAGAAACAATCCTATGTTTCTACCTCTACTGCAGAGGCAGAATATATAGCTGCTTCAAGTTGTTGTGCACAAGTTATTTGGATTCAAAATCAGTTGAAGGATTATGGAGTAGAGCTCTTCAACACTCCCATTCAGATAGACAATTCCAGTGCAATCTCCATCACTAATAATCCTGTCAAGCACTCCAAGACCAAGCACATTGATATCAGGCATCACTTCATCAGAGATTGTGCAGAAAAGAAGTTAATTCATCTAGTCAAAGTTGATACAGAACACAATTTGGCTTATCTATTCACCAAGGCATTTGATGAAGGAAGATTCAGGTACTTAATAACAGCCATTGTCATGATTAACTTTGAATAAATGAATTAATAAGAAATCAATAATTCTTCGGAAGATAAACTTAAATTATCTTCTGATGAGTGATTACTCTTCAGAAGATAGTTTAAGTCTTCGGAAGCATTATTCCTTCCTTATGTCGGAATACGTTACACTTCAGAAGATAACTCTCCTTCTGAAGTTTTATACTTCCGATACATTATAACTTCGGAAGGAATATCTTCTGAATCTCATATTCAGAACAAGGTTTCTTCCGAAGAACAATTACTCTGGTGAATTTATCTAAGTCTTCAGAAGACATACTTCCGATAATATACTTGTATATGTTTCGGAAGTAAGTATCTTCCGACGAAAACTCTTGGTCTCATGAACCTCTTCCGATACATAATCTCTCGGAAGAACTTTGTACTTAGCAACTTTTGAATAATCAATAAGCTATATTCGGAAGACCTTTTTCTGACATCCGGATCTCAAAATTTAATGTGCTTCTAAAAACCGTCAATCATCATGGCTCTTCTTCCCTTCAAACCTGCTCACAACCTACCTGCGAAGTTATCAGCAGAACATGACGCTGACTTTGCACCGTTTATCTCTTTTCTTCAAAGAAACAGGTATAATTTTGCTCTAATTGTTCAGCCAATGGTGTATGAATCTCATCACCAACAATTTTGGGCTTCCTGTTCAGTCTCTTCATCTGCCAATGGTCGGATTCTGCATGCCACCATTGATGCTCATCCTATATCTATCACAGTGGAGACCATCTGTCGGCATCTTCAACTTGGTGATGCCAGGGGAAGGGTTTCATTCACTAAGGATGAGGTAGCATTGACTTTTAGGTCAATGGGGTATGAAGGTCCTCTCCCTTCAACTACTTATTTGAAGGGTGGAGTGTCCTATAATTATAAGTACCTCATACATTTGTTTTTGCACTGTCTTTCTAATAAGATAGGTGGTTGGGATCAAGTTCCATCTGACTTAGCTTCGGCTATTCATGGCTTGATCTCAAACCAAATGTTTAACTTTTCTGCTTTTATTTTCAATAATCTGGTTGACAATGTTTCGTCACCAAAAAGGTTTTGTATGTACCCCAGATTTTTGCAACATATATTTTACTGTGAGTTGGGTTATGTCCTCTCACTGACTGGGAATACATACAAAATTCCCTTGGTTTCCTCCAAGGTTTTTGTACAATTGAAGAAGAAGAGTGCTAAGTTTTCTGGAAACTTCACTCCTTTTCCTCCTTCTATGGAGCTCCAACCTCCTGAAGGTGACAGCTCTGTTGCACCCACAGATGCTGAACCCACACCTTCCACCTCTGTTCCACATCCCATAAAGATAACCTACAAACGCAAACGAACCCCTGTTCAGCTCTCTAAAGCTGTTCAGGCCCCTTCTTCTGAACCCATGAAGAAAAAGGTGAAAAGAACTGCTAAGGGCACAGTTCCACCTAAAGTGAAAACCACACTTGTTCTTGATCCATAGGCTCTTCCTCTGGAACCTGTGGCTGCCCCTAACCAGCCTGAAAACCCTTAGAGTATGTCACAAAACATACCTGAGAATATCCAAAGGGAAGCCCCTATAATTGAGTCTGCTTCTAATGAAGCAACTCCATTAGATCAGAGACTGCATCCCAAGTCTCCAGGCTCTTACCATCCAGAAATGCCCCCCACGCATACTATTACCCAGGCTCAAGGAACACTAGCTGCAACTGTGGAGGAACCACTCTCTCCTACTTCCCAAACACTTATGAGAGTGGTGACACAGTTGCAAGCCAGGTTCCCTGACCCAGAGCCTATTATGTCAGAGGTTGGCCCCAGTAGTTCTGAAGGGGTCAATGCAGGTGAGGCTGCCACTACTGTTCATCTTAATCAAGGTTTACAGGACAGTGGTACATGCACTAGGACCTCACCTGCGGCAACCCACACTGGGGAGGACTTCTTTGAATCCCTTCTCAATGAGGGGAATCCAGGGTGCCAAGAAACCACATCTGGTGGTGGAGGTGCAAGAGCTGGGCTTAGGACTCCATCGCCCAGTGATTCCACTCATATGGATGAGGGCACCAAAGCACAGGAATTGACGGCCATCATCACAACTCTTCAAGCAAGGGTAGCTAACCTGGAAGCTGAGGTTGCTACCCTGCGGCTTGAGATCCAGACCAAAGATGCTACTATTCTGGATCTCAAGAGGCGTTCCCCAGTGATTTTCACACCCTTCCATCCAGATCCTGCTACAACTACCTATATTTCCCCTGATGCTACCAAAAAGGGGGAGAATGTATCTACTGCAGGGTCAGGACCAGAAGTAAGAGAAGAGGAAGGTGCACAGGAGGTTAACCCATCCATAGTCACTTTGACTACTGAATGGGATGACTTCTTGAGCACATACTTCCATCACTCCAGTACTACTTCCTCTTCTTCTTCTTCTGAGGATACCTTGGAGTGTGCCAAAGAGACTGAGCAACATACAACAACTGTCTCTTTGGAACCTGAGTCCCCTTCTGGGATAAAGGCTGCTGAAGCTGTTGAAGCCCAGATTACCATGGAAGAAGCCATCCAAGAAGAACAACCCATTCCCATGGAACCTGAGTCCCCTTCTGGGATAAAGGCTGCTGAAGCTGTTGAAGCCCAGGTTACCATGGAAGAAGCCATCCAAGAAGAACAACCCATTCCCATGGAACCTGTGTCCCCTTCTCGGACAATGGCTGTTGAAGATCTCTCCTCCACTCCTGAGCACTCTGTGGATACTAATAAGGAATCACCCAAGATGGTTGGTCAACTGGAGAAGGTAGTGAATGCTGAGGTTAACTCCGAAGCTGCAGCTGCTTCTGAAGGCCCAGTCATTATTGATGATTCCTCCACAGAGGAACTATTGGCCAATGAACCAGTTGGGGAGGCCATAGGATCTGTCTCCTCTGGGGTAAAACTGACAGCAAATGACAAAGGAAAAAGAAAGCTCACCCCAGAGGAGGAAGCTGAACAAGAGGAGAGGATCCCGAAGAAAAAGAAGGGCCGACCAGACACTTCAATGGATGATGAACTCATCAGATTGTCCGCCCTTCTTCAGGAAAATGGGTATGATATTGATGAAGTACTGAGCTGGTCGGTACCTCAGATGGTTGCCGAGCTGGACAATGTGCAGCAGCAAGAACAGGCAGCTGCTGCATCCAAAGCCCAAAAGAAGCTAACAAAGACACAGAAGGATAAGGCTTACAGAGACAGTCTGAAAGCCTTCCTACCAGAATATGGCTTCCATGCTCGGCAGCTAAGCCCAATGAAGAACTCTACCATGGATATGTACATCCGAGATATAAAGGCTAAAATAGCCAGAGGTGAGTTGCTTCCAATTGAGCAGATAAGGGCTCAAAGGGCAAGCCTAATGAGAGGCTTAGGTTTAGGGGGAGGAGCAAGAATAGAGTTTCCCCTCTCTGGTACAGGAATCAGAGAGGGAGAAGAAGTCATGTGTGGGGAAGTAACAAAGGCAATGTTTCCCAACATGTTTCCCTTAAACCCTAAAGAAGAATAAACATCTCCTCCATCAAGTCCTTCTATGGACAACATGCCAATCTCTTCAGTGATTAAGATCAATAAAGATAAAAAGACTACAAGGAAACAACCATCACTAAACCCTGATCCTGAGAGACAAACACAGGCTGATGAGAGGAGAACAGAACCCTCAATAATTGAGGATGTTGATCCACAGCCCACTGCAACAACAGGTGCGGCAGTGCGCTCAAATGTGGAAGATCAGCAGGCTAGAGATCAGAGGAGTCAAACTACTGCTCAAGACAGACCAAGATTTAGAAGAAGAAAGAGCATGGCCAGAAGGAAAAAGAGAACATCTGCCATCTCCTCTGACTCTGAGCCAGAGTCACCTCCCCTAGGACCAAAAGCCAAACCAGCAGCTTCAATGCCCAAAGATAATCCAAAAGATCTATATGACCTAACTCATCATCTTACCTATGTTCCTATTGTAAAGTGGAGCTTCAATAAAGTTCACAAAGAGTTTACTCTCTTTCTGCTCAATGGAGGAATAAAGAGTTTGGATTTGGCACAACTGCTTGTGATTGATGCACCCTTTGTTTTTGATTTGGAAAACCTCCCTCTTGAAAATCCTGACAATGGAGAAGAAGGGAGGCAAGTTATCAGATGGGTAAAAGCAAGGGCTCAAGTCCTGAGGAGAGAAAAGATTGTAAGGAGAATTCCATAGGAAGTTTGGGTAGCATCAGCCTAGGGGGAGACTGTAAAAGACTAATAAAGGCTGATGCTCACCAAACTTCTTATTTTGTCTAAGTATTGATGTTACAGAGACTAACAGCCTTCGGAAGGAAGAAGTTACACTTCGGAAGCAATACCGCTTCCGAAGGATAACTCACTCCTGCCGAAGGTTGTACAAGACAATTGCTTCGGAAGGCTCACCACTTAGAAGATTCAGACCTTCAGAGCTTCCGAAGAGATAAAACTTCTGAAGAATTAATGACTTCCGAAGACTCTCCTTTTGTATCAAAGATAAAGACAATGACTTCCGAGGTTTATCCTCTGACAAAGACTATAGCTGATTACTTTCATAGTACAAAAGGGACTGACACAAGACATGCTGGTCTGATTAAATACAAAAAGAACATACCGAAAGTCAGACAGCACCTTACTTCCCTTTCTCAGCATTAAATGCAAAAGATTATCTGAAGCCTTGAAGATCAACAACATTAAATGTCTTTTGTATTTAGCTAGTCTTTGAAAAGTCAATGTCTATATTTGTAATGATTGTAAGTAAGTGTCTTAGCCTGTTAAGACACTTAATATACTAGAATAAGCTTTACTTTATGTACTGTCTAGTATACCCAACTTGTATACCTACGTGTATACGGTTGTAGCCTTGGCTATATAACCTCTCATTGTAAAGTCTGTAAAGTGTGCTTGTCTGGTTTTACACTTGTAATACTTTGAGAGAAATATATCTTTGAGCTTGAATTTATTCTTGTGTTATTACTGTTATTCAAAGATTATTTGTTCATCATTTGAGTGTTTGTGAGATTCTTCTAACAGACCTTCCGCATCTGTTAGAGTGTATTAGAGAAATACTTGTAAAGTGTTGTTTAGGTTAAAAACAACCCGATCCAACATAATTCCAGGCACACACAAATAATAAATTAAGACTAATAAAATAAGAATAATTAAAAAATAATTGAGACAAATAATTAAATAATGTTTTTCGTCTTTTATTTGATTTCTTAATGATCTACTTTTTATGCTAAATTTACGAATGCGAAAATTATTTTTGTCTAAACAGTTACTGTGCTATAAGTCAAAACCTACAATGATATTATCGCTAAAGCGGTGATGATTTTACAAAAAAAAATCAAACTTTTAGCTTCATCTTGACAGAGTTATACGAGTTATTGTCATAAAGGCTCACAAGTCTTAACGAGCTATTTTGTCTAAAGGAGTCGTGCTCCAGCCTTGACGAGCTCGAATTGTATCGGCTCATTTACAGCCTAATGTAACCCATATTTAATTTACGACAACGTAAAGCAAAATTCGTTACAACTCGTTACAAATAATGTGTTATGTTTATACTTGTTACATTAATGCAAATACAAAAATCCAAAAAAATAATAATAATAAAAACCTAGTCAAGACTATAACAGAATTAAAGAGAAAAATAAGACGAGTAAAATGGTGAAATTTTTATACAAGAAATTTTATAGTATAAAAAAGTTATGAATGTATAAAACAAGAGGGCGTAAACTTTAAATAAAAAATTAACTTTATTAAAATATATTATAATATGATACATGATCACACCATAATAATCCTAGCTTTTTGATGTGGTACAAATGATCAAAATACTATTTTATATTTAAAAAATAAATATGGACACATGATACAATCTTATACAATGAACTTTTAAAATAAGTATTAGATTTGACTTTATGGATTATTACTTAATCTGGCCATGGGTTTTTAATTATATGATCCTATATATATGTATGTGTGTGTATGTGTATAAAGACTAATAAAGGCTGATGCTCACCAAACTTCAATTTTGTCTAAGTATAAGAGACTACACAGACAAACAGCCTTCGGAAGGAAGGAGTTCCTCTTCGGAAGCAACATTGCTTCCGAAGGGTAACTCACTCCTGCTGAAGGCTGTACAAGACAAACACTTCGGAAGGCCAACATTGCTTCCGAAGGGTAACTCACAGCCCACTGCAACAACAGATGCAACAGTGGGCTCAAATGTGGAAGATCAGCAGGCCAGAGATCAGAGGAGTCAAGCTATTGCTCAGGATAAACCAAGATTCAGAAGAAGAAAGAGCATAACTAGAAGGAAAAAGAGAAGTGCTCCCATCTCCTCTGATTCTGAGCCAGAATCTGATCCCTCAGGATCAAAAGCCACACCAGCTGCTTCAATGCCGAAAGATCATCCAAGAGACCTCTATGGATTGATGCATCATCATACTTACATCCCTATGGTGAAGTGGAGCTTCAACGCACTTCACAAGGAGTTCACCCTTACTCAAATCAATGGAGGAATAAAGGTTTTGGATTTGACACAACTGATGGTGCTGGCTGAGCCATTTATCTTTGACCTGGAAAGACTACCTCTTGAAAATCCAGACAATGGATCAGATGGGAGAGTCGGCATCAAATGGGTAAAGTCAAGGGCTCAGGTCTTGAGGGGAGAAAAGATAGTAAGGAGAATCCCATAGGAAGTTTTGGTAACATCAGCCTAGGGGGAGACTGTAAAGACTAATAAAGGTTGATGCTCACAAAACATCAATTTTGTCTAAGTATAAGAGACTACACAGACAAACAGCCTTCGGAAGGAAGGAGTTCCTCTTCGGAAGCAACATTGCTTCCGAAGGGTAACTCACTCCTGCTGAAGGCTGTACAAGACAAACACTTCGGAAGGCCAACACTTAGAGTTAAAGCTTCAAAGCTTCTGAAGACATAAAGCTTCTGAAGAACTAAAGGCTTCCGAAGACTAACAGCTTCTGAAGATTCTCTTCTGCACCCAAAGACAAAGACAAAGACTTCCGAGGTTTATACTCTTACAAAGACTGTAATTGAGTACTTTTATAGTACAAAAGGTGCTGACAACAGACATGCTAGTCTGAGAACAACAAGGATACACATACCGAGAATCAGATACAACACCTTACTTCTCCGCAGCTGCATTAAATGCAAAAGATTATCTAAAGCCTTGAAGATCAACAACATTAAATGCCTTTTGTATTTTTGTAGTCTTTGGTTAAGTCAATGTCTATATTTGTAATAATTGTAATTGAGTGTCTTAGCCTATTAAGACACTCTACATACTAGAATAAGCTTTACGTTATGTATTGTCTAGTATACCCAACTTGTATTCCTACGAGTATACGGTTGTAGCCTTGGCTATATAACTTCTTATTGTAAACCTATTTAGGAGCTTGCTGATCTGCTTGTAACTTACATACTTTGAGAGAAATATATCTTTGAGCTTGAATTTGTTCTTGTGTTCTTACTGTCATTCAAAGATTATTAACTTACCATTGAGTGTTTGAGATAACCTTCTAACATACATTCCACATCTGTTAGATTGTAAGAGAGAAATACTTGTGAAGTGTTGTTTAGATTAAACAACCCGATCCAACAATGTGTGTATAATCAATTGTTAACCTTCCTTATTATGATAAGCAAATAAATACATTTTATTACTTTGGGACCTACATTAAAATAATCTAAAAATGTAGGTTTTTCTTCTTTCTTAATTAATGTAATTAATGTGAGCCCACATTATTAATGTCTACTTATTGCGATAACTAAATAGCTAAATATTATTACTTTGTGGTCCACATTAAAGTAGATATAAATGTGTATGTTTTTTCTTCTTTTTAATTAATGTGAGCTTGAAAGTAATAAGATATATTTATTCGGTTATCGAAATAAGAAAGGGTTAAAAATTGAACCCTTCCATATATATATCTATTATACTTAATAAATCAAAATAATTTGAGGACACATGTCACAAATATAAAGTATCGTCACACTAATTTTTCCGCTTCTCTATCCTAATAAATACACAACTTTAAAAAATACTAATTATATAATTATATATTTTTATACCTTTTTTAATTAAAAAAAGATCTTAATATTAAAAAATATATATTACATAATAGTATTAATTTAATACTAATTATAATATATATATCTTTTATAATTAAAAACGATTTCTTAATATAATAAAAAATATTTTAATACTAAAAAGCACACTTTAAAAAATTAAATTATTATAAAATATGAAAATTTTCCAATAATTTATAACTCATAATTTTTTTTATAATTTATAAGTCATTATTATTAACTATTTACTTTTTTCTTTATCAACTTGTGTAATAATATAGAACATCCTATAATTTTGTAAAAATGACATTTTTTAAAAACAACTTTTTTTAAAAAAAAATGAAGTGTTTAAAAACCAATCTTTGAAAAATGATTTTTTTTAAAATACAATATTATTATTTTATTTTCTATGTAATGTTGATTATATTTTAATTAAAAAAATCATTTACAATTTTTAAATTTATATTATTGAATACTTATTATTTTTTATTCAACCCATGTAATATACGGGCTACTAACCTAGTGTGTATATATATATATATCTATATATAGGGGATGGAATTTTTTATAACCCTTATCTTTTGTTACAACCCATTAACTATCATCCAATGGTTACTTTAAAAAGGTAAGTGTATAGGATCGTGCCACGTGTCAATTTCCTTTTTTTAATAAGAATGATATTTAAGACATTTGTTATTTAAGTAAAGTTTACCCCCTTTTTTTTAAACATTCATAACTTTTTTATATTATATTATTTTTTAAAAAAAATTGCATCATTATACTCGTCTCATTTTTCTCTTTAATTTCGTTATAGTCTTGACTAGTTTTTTTTGATATTATGTATTTACATTATTGTAACGAGCTTAAAAATAGCAAATTAATTAGAAATTTTTTCTAACAACGTTAAATTACAGTAATGTAACATAAAATGAAGTAGTGTAACACAAAATGAAGTAATTTACAATGACATAATTAACGGTGACGTAACACATTATTTACAGTGATGTAAAATTTTCTTTATTTCCCGTTATAATGTTGACTAGTTTTTTAATTATTTTTCTCATTGTCCATTATTTATATCGATATAACGAGCATAAATATAGCACATTATTTTGAATTTTTTCTAACAATGATAAATTACAGTGATGTTAAATAATTCATTATTTTTTTTTTTCTATAACAATGATAATTATAATGATAAATTACAGTGATGTAATATAACACATTATTTTGATTTTTTTCTCTAACAATGATAATTATAGTGATGTAATTTATCATTGATCGAAAAAATTCAAATTAATTTGTTGTATTTAGGCTCGTTACAAATAAGGAATGAGCAAAAAGCCAAAAAAAACCGAACCGAAACCGAATTAACCGGAAAAACCGAACCGGAACCAAATTAATCGAAAAAACCGAACCGGAACCGAATTAACCGAAAAAAACCGAAACCGAATTTTGCGTCAATGTAAATTACATCACGGTAAATTACGTTAATGTAAATTACATCACTGTAATTTATCATTGTTAGAAAAAATTTCAAATAAATTTGTTATATTTAAGGTCGTTACAATGATGTAAATATATGGCATCTAAAAAAAGTAAAAAAAATTAGTCGAGACTATAACGGAATTAAAGAGAAAAATGAGACGAATATAATGGTGCAATTTTTTTAAAAAAATAATATATTATAAAAAAGTTATTAATGTTTAAAGAAGATGGGGGAAAAACTTATAAAAGGTAAAATGACTATGATGTCCTTTCTAATATTTTAATTAAAAGCTTATGTTGTTATTGGTTGAAATGGATTATGTAGTTGTAGCAAAAGATAAGGGTTATAAAAAATTTCATCCTCTATATATATATATATTTATATATATATATATATATATATATATATATATATATATATATATATATATATATATATATATTGAAAAACCATGTTTGTGAATAGCAATTTTTGACTAATGTGTATAGAGAATCGCAAATCTTTAACAAATTAATATTTAACAACTTAGCTTATTAAATAATTATATGTTTTAAAAATAATTCTTCTTTTGTGTCTTTTTCTTTGCTTTTCTTAAATTTAATTTTAACTTTAACTTTAACTTTATTATTATTATTGTTATGTTATCATCGTTTGATTTTTTAAGGTTCACTTCATGATGAGTATGTTTATCGAGCCTTTTTGAAAGAGTGGCGCTCACTTTTATGATGGATACACTATCAGTTTTTATGCCAAAATGACATCGACTTTTATGACGGGCATGCTATCGGGTTTTACGACGAAATGATGTTTGCTTTTAACATTGGGGTACGCTTTAGGTTTCGCAACGAAAGAGATGATCGGGACTTTTGTTTCAAAAAAATGCTTGGATAACCCCATGGTTTGCTTAGTTATTTAAAATATATTATTATATTACAATACTTTGGTTTTGTTAAGTTTATTTAACAAATATATTCATATTATTAACTTTTTATATATAAATTACAAAGTTAATTTTTTTATGAGGGGCCCATTTTTTTCGCCTCTGGCCTTGGATTTTTTTTGGTTCTCAAGGCCGGCCCTGGTCTCTGCCACAGCAACTAGTTTTATGTATACACCCATGTTATAGTTTTATGTATACACCCACATATAACATGGATCTTTTAACAAGAAACAAGTCATTCTAATTAGAACGGTAATAAACCAAAGGTTCGACAAATAATTTGCAAGCATCCATCGGAAGGTTCGTCTATATATGTATGTTTAATAAATGAAAGGCATGTTCATTTATTTGTGTTTATATAATAAATGAACAATAATGTGTTTGTTTAGGTTTATTCATTATGTTTTTATTAAATGTGTTTATATTCTTATCTTTCACTTTTCGTTTAATATAAAACATCTAAAGTACATGCTTGTTATTTATAATTTGTATTTTGTTAAAAGCATAGTAGTTTAAACTAAGATTTTTGAAACATTAGTTTAAAGTGTTTAACTTTATTTTGTTATAAGCATAGTATTTTCTAACTTTTGTTTTTCTTTAAGATAATTATTTTTTTTATTTTAAGTGTTTAACTTTATATTTATGTAATATAATTATGCCTAATGTTTGAAATTTGATAATGTTGTAGGATCGTGTTGTTTACTTCAAACAACACTTCACAAGTATTTCTCTCTTACAATCTAATAGATGCGGAATATCTGTTAGAAGGATCTCTCAAACACTCAATGGTGAACAAATAATCTTTGAATAACAATAAGAACACAAGAATAAATTTCAAACTCAAAGATATATTTCTCTCAAAGTTGTTCAAGTGTTACAAGCAAGCACACAAGCACCACCTAGACAGGTTTACACTGAGAGGTTATATAGCCAAGGCTACAACCGTATACTCGTAGGAATACAAGTTGGGTATACTAGACAATACATAAAGTAAAGCTTATTGTAGTATCTAAAGTGTCTTAACAGGCTAAGACACTCAATTACAATCATTACAAATATAGACATTGACTTTACAAAAGACTAGCTAAATACAAAAGACATTTAATGTTGTTGATCTTCAAGGCTTCAGATGATCTTTTGCATTTAGTGAAGCTGAGGAGAAGTAAGGTGTTGTGTCTGACTCTCGGTATGTTATCTTTGTTGTTCTTAGACCAGCATGTCTGTTGTCAGCACCTTTATGTACTATAAAAGGTAATCAGCTACAGTCTTTTGTCAGAGTGTACTCTTCGAAAGTCTTTGTCTTTTGGAAAGATGCTAAGGAGAATCTTCGGAAGCCTTTGTTCTTCAGAAGCTTTAATGTCTTCGGAAGCTCTGAAGCTTTAAACCTGTTTAGTGTTGGCCTTTCGAAGTAGTTTGTCTTGTACAGCCTTCAGTAGGAGTGAGTTACCCTTCGGAAGCAATACTGCTTTCGAAGAGTAACTCCTTCCTTCCGAAGGCTGTTTATCTCTGTAGAGTTTGGTACTTAGACAAAGTTGAAGTTTGGTGAGCATCAGCCTTTATTAGTCTTTACAGTCTCCCCTAGGCTGATGCTACCAAAACTTCTTATGGGATTCTCCTTGTTGGCCTTTCTCCCCTCAGAACCTGAGCTCTAGCCTTCACCCATTTGATTGCTATTCTCCCATCTGATCCATTATCTGGATTTTCAAGAGGGAGTTTCTCCTAATCAAATACAAAGGGCTCAGCCAACATCATCAGTTGCATAATATCCAAAACCTTTATCCCTCCATTGATCTGTGTGATTGTGAACATCTTATGAAGTGCATCAAAGCTCCATTTCACTATAGGGATGTAGGTATGAGTATGCATCAGGCCACGGATGTCTCTTGGATGTTCCTCAGGCTGTGATGGTTTTGGTGTGACTATTGGTTCTGAGGGTTCAGAATCTGGCCCAGAGTCAGAGGAGATGGCAGTAGTTCTCTTTTTCCTTCTAGCTATGCTCTTTCTTCTTCTCATTCTTGGTTTATCTTGGGCAATAGCTTGACTCCTCTGTTCTCTGGTCTGCTGATCTTCCATATTGGAGCCCACTGCTTCATCTGTTCTTGCAGTGGGCTTTGGGCCTGCATCCTTAGAACTAGGATGTTTTTTTCTCCTCTCATCAGCCTTTGATTGTCTCTCAGGATCAGGGTCTGTTGATTGTTGTTTCCTTGCAGCCTTTTTACCCTTGTTGATCTTAATCACTAAAGAGATTGGCATGTTGTCCAAAGAAGGACTTGATGGAGGAGCTGCTGGTTCTTCCTTAGGGTCTAGGGGAACATGTTGGGGAACATGGCCTTTGTTGCTTCCCCACACATGACTTCTTCACCCTCTCTGATCCCAGATCCAGAGAGGGGAATTTCAATTCTGGCTCCTCCTCCTAAACCTAAGCCTAAGTTTAGGCTTGCCCTTTGAGCTTGTATCTGCTCCATAGAAGGTAACTCACCTCTGGCTATCTTGGCCTTGATGTCCCTGACATGCATGTCCATGGTTGAGTTCTTCATAGGGCCTAGCTGCCGAGCATGGAAGCCATACTGTAGGAGGATAGCCTTCATTTTGTTTCTGTAGGCTGTATCCTTTTGTTTCTTTGTAAGTGCAACCATGGCTTTGGATGCAGCAGTCTCCTGTTCCTGCTGCTGCACCCTGTCCAGCTCAGCAGCCATTTCAGGTACCGACTAGAGTAAGACTTCATCTATATCATACCCCTTCTCCTGGAGAAGAGCAGAAAGTATGATTAGCTCATTATCCAGGGAAGTGTCTGGTCTACCCTTCTTCTTCTTGGGCATCCTCTCCTCTAGTTCTGCTTCCTCCTCTGGGTTAGTTTCCTTTTTCATTTGTCCATTAGTTTTGCCCCAGAAATCGGCAACTAGCTCCTCTGTGGAGAAATCATCAATAATGACTGGGCCTTCGGAAGCAGCTGCAGCTTCGGAGTTAACCTTAGCATTCACTGCCTCCTCCAGTTGACCAACCACTTTGGGTGATTCCTTATCAGCATCCACAGAGTGCTCAGGAGTAGAGGAGAGGTCTTCATCAGCCTTTGTCCCGGAAGGGGACATAGGTTCCATGGAGATAGGTTGTTCTTCTTGAGTGGGTTCCTCCATGGAAACCTGGGTTTCAGTCTCAGGAGGAGACTTAGTCCTAGAAGGGGACACAGGTTCCATGGAGATAGGTTGTTCTTCTTGAGTGGGTTCCTCCATGGCAACCTGGGCTTCAGTCTCAGGAGGAGACTTAGTCCTAGAAGGGGACACAGGTTCCATGGAGATAGGTTGTTCTTCTTGAGTGGTATCCTCAATGGCAACCTGGGCTGTAGTCTCAAGAGGAGACTTAGTCCCAGAAGGGGACTGTTGAGTCCCAACAGGGGACTGAGGCTCCATAGAGAGATCTGTTGTGAGCTCTTGCTCATTCTCTATGGCAGCCTCACTGTTACCAGAGGAAGAAGAAGAGGAAGTAGTAGAATGATGAAAGCAAGTGCCCAAGAATTCATCCCATTCATTAGTCAAGGTGACTATGGATGGGTTGACATCTTGTGCAACTTCCTCTTCTCTTGCTTCTGATCCTGACCCTACAGATGGTACCTTCTCCCCCTTTTTGGTAGCACCAGGTGAGACAAAGGTAGTAGTAGCAGGATCAGGACAAAGTGGAGCACAAACAATTGGTGGTCTGCTCCTGAGGTCCAGGATAGTAGCCTCTTTGGCCTGGACCTCAAGCCGCAGGGTAGCAACCTTTCCAGGTGAGCTACCCTGGCTTGGAGAGATGAGATGGTGGCCGTCAATTCCTGTGTTTTGGTGCCCTCATCCACTTGAGTGGAATCACTGGGCGATGGAGTCCTGAGCCTAGCTCCTGCACCTCCACCACCAGATGTGGTTTCTTGGCACCCTGGGTTCCCCTCATTAAGAAGGGCTTCAAAGAAGTCCTCCCCAGTGTGGGTTGCTGCAGATGAGGTCCTATTGCCTGTACCACTGTCCTGAAGAACCTGAGAAGGTTCAGTAGTAGTGGCAGCCTCATCTACATTGACCCCTTTTGAACTCTTGGGGTCAACCTCTGAAATAGTAGGCTCTGGTTCAGGAAACCTTGCTTGTAGCTGTGTCACCACTCTCATTAGTGTTTGGGTAGTGGGAGAGAGTGGTTCCTCCACAGCCATAGCAGAAGTTCCTTGAGCCTGGGTAAGAGAATGGGTGGGGGGCATTTCTGGGTGATATGAACCTGGAGACCTGGGAGACAATCTCTGATCTAATGGAGTTGCTTCATCAGAAGCAAACTCAGTGATGGGGGCATCCTTTTGGATATTCTCAAGTATGTATGGTGACATACTCTGAGGGCTTTCAGGCAGTTTAAGGGCATCCACAGGTTCTAGAGGAAGAACCTGTGGAGTAACAACAGGTGTGGTCTTCACCATAGGTGGAATTGTGCCCTTGGCAGTTCTTTTCACCTTTTTCTTGACTGGTTCAGAAGAAGGGGCCTAAACAGCTGTAGAGAGCTGTTCAGGGGTTCGACAGCGTTTGTAAGTGATTTTGATGGGATGGAGAACGGATGTGGAAGGTGTGGGTTCAGCATCTGTGGGTGCAACAGAGCTGTCACCTTCTGGAGTAGGTAACTCCATACAGGAAAGAAGAGGAGTGAAATTCCCAGAGAATTGGTTACTCTTCTTCTTTAACTGAAAAAAAACCTTGGAAGAGACCAAGGGAACTTTGTATGTATTCCCAGTGAGTGAGAGGACAGAACCTAACTCACTATCAAAGATGTGCTGCAAAAATCTGGGATACATACAAAATTTCTTTGGAGACGAAATATTGTCTACCAAATTATTGAAAATGAAAGCAGAAAAGTTAAAAAGTTGGTTTGAGACCAAGCCATGAATAGCTGAAGCTAAGTCAGATGGAACTTAATCCCAACCTCCTGTCTTATTAGATAGACAGTGCAAAAAGACATGTATGATATTCTTGTAATTATAGCACACTCTACCCTTCAAATAAGTTGTTGTAGGGATAGGACCTTCATATCCCATTGACCTAATGGTCGATGCTACCTCATCCTTTGTGAATGAGACCCTTCCCCCGGCATCATTAAGTTGAAGATGCCAATAGATGGTCTCCACAGTGATGGAGATAGGATGAGCATCAATGGTGGCATGCAAGATCCTACCATTAGGATATGTAGAAACGGAACATGAACCCCAAAATTGCTGGTGATGCGACTCATACACCAGGGGTTGAACTGTGAGAGCGAATAAATACCTGCTCCTTCGAAGGAAGGAGATAATCGGAGCAAAATCAGCATCATTGCCTGCTGATAAGTCCGCAGGAAGATTGTGAGAGGGTCTGAAGGCAAGGAATTCCATGGCGATTGAGAAATTTTAGGTTTAGATTTGAGAGAACAAGGAAAATCGATTTGAATAGAAACGGTGAGAGAAGATGGACGAGCGTGAGATCCTTTTATACCTTCGGATGTCAGCATTTAATATATAGGCACATTAAATTTTGAGATCCGGATGTCAGAAAAAGGTCTTCCGAGAACAGCTGTTTTAAAGTTCAAAATTTGCTAAGTACAAAGTTTCTTCCGAGGGGATTATTCATCGGAAGTAGTTCATAGGACCAAAAATGTTCTTCGAAAGATGCTTACTTCCGAAGCATATGAATATATCATCAGAAGTGTATCTTCTGAAGGTTTAGATAAATTCATCAGAAGGATTGTTCTTCGAAAGACATCTACTTCTGAAGAGTAAGTTCAGAGGATTGAGCTTCTGAAGGTATAATGTATCGGAAGAATAACACTTCAGAAGGGAATTTTTATCTTCTGAAATGTGACTTCTTCTGACATAAGGAATGAAGAATGCTTCCGAAGACTTAAACTTTCTTCTCATGAGTAATTACTCATCAGAAGATAAATTAAGTTTATCTTCTGAAGAATTTTTCATTCCTTATTAATTCATTTATTCAAAGTTAATCATGCCAATGGCTGTTATTAAATACCTGAATCTTCCTTCATCAAATGCATTGGTGAAAAGATCAGCTAGATTATGTTCTGTATCAACTTTGACTAGATGAATTAACTTTTTCTCTACACAATCTTTGATAAATGATACCTGATATCAATGTGCTTGGTCTTTGAGTGCTTGACAGGATTGTTGGTGATGGAGATTGCACTTGAATTATCAATTTGTATAGGACTGTTGAACAGCTCTACTCCATAATCCTTCATCTGATTTTGAATCCATATGACTTGTGCACAACAACTAGAGGCAGCAATGTATTCTGCCTCTGCAGTAGAGGTAGAAATGTCACACCCCGAGCCGGCGGGATAGGATCGGTTGTCCCGGCGGGCGGAAGGTTCCCGGGGCGCGATATCATGAGTGATAATCGTGATGATCAGATTGTTTACATTGCACATGATATAAATGAGAAATGCTAAATGTAATAGAATTACAAAGTTAAATTACATCAGTATTGTTTATAATTTAACAATGTAAATCTACCATCAACATCATAAATTTCTATCTTGTATTTACACAAGATATACAAAATAAATTTGTATAATGATGTTTTCAAAATTATGCAGGTCCAAAATGCTAAGCCTCCTATCTGAAGTCCTAGTCCAAAAGGAATAACTCCTTAGTTGACCTGTTCGTCACCTGAGAAGTCATGCAAAAATCAAGTCAACACATGGTTGGTGAGTTCATATAGTTAATAAATGAAAATGATTTGAAAACCTCTTCCGGTAAAGACCCTAACCTCATTAACATCACCTGTATCATCCAGATCGGTAAGCTTATATATAGGGCATACCCCTGGGTCAAGGCTACAACCCCGCCCAGACGCCATCCCACCACATACTAATCCGCATAGGACATTGATGTTAATAATGATTACGCATTTTTACCTAACACACCTCTGATTTAGATTATGATTTCCCAAAACTTGATTTACCTTTGACTCTCTTGATTTTGAACATAGATACATGATTTTCCAAAATCAGTGATATTAGTAAATTGTCAACTATTTAATCAAATAATTAAATAAAACATTTAAATACAACTAAGACATGATGATTGGGAATGGTTTTTACTCAATCAATTAGACTTAGTTATTGGTGGTTGTCCAAGTTGTAACCTCTCACACGTGACCCATACCAGGCATAACTCACAAGGAGTATACCTGGGCGTGACGGGATTTTAATGATGCCCATACAGTCTGACCCAAAGGTCTTCTGTACATGCGGGGACTTTAATGTTTTGCCCTTACAGCTTGACCCAAAGGTCTTCTGTACATGCGGGGACTTTAAGGATATCCTTTGATTCTTGATCTCTTGATTCTCTTAGACTTTGATATTGATTTCAATGATTGTTCACGTTGTTGCCCGTATAGCCTGACTACAAGAGTCTTCTATACCTGAAGGGACTTTATATGTGTGTTACACGTGGTCTTGATTCCATATACAACTGACATCCACCTTGACTTGAGTATTAATGATTTCATTAGATTATAATGATTTCATTATTACAATGATTCACACACATTTATGATTTCTGATTCCTTGAGTCTCTTGATCTTGATCTATGGAATTTCCATGATTTACAATGGTAATTGATTTGATTATGATTCTTGAATCTCAGATCACACACTGAGTTATGCTTCCTTGGAATATGATCTATTGATTTTGTTCATTTGATTTCACTTTGACTTTAGATTCTTGAATTTGAAATTGATGGGCTAAGGGTTTATTTAGAGTTTAAATTTAAGGTATTACTCATAAGAGTACTTAAATTAACTTGATAATTTGATCTGTTTAATAATTTCCTAGACAGGAGTCTAGAAGTATCAACAAACATATATTAAATAAAAGCATTTAAATAAACAGTTTAAATAAAACAGTTTACGCATGCTTCTCAGCCCCGCGTTTTAAAACAAAAATGTTAGAAAAGGGGCAATGAACTCACCTGTGTTGCTTTGTATAGAATTACCACAAAATGCGCACTCGTTGTTGTAGCTTATGTATCTTCGGTTCCTGAGTTGTTTTAAGAGATGCGAATACGATAAGTATATATAATAACGTTGGGTCTAGGATTTGGTCTCGGTGTGCAACTAAGTGTCCTAGATTACTACCGTGCTTCTAAGACTTCATCTAAATTAGTCTAATTCGTTACCCACTATTAGCCCTTATTCCACAACAGCCTTTAAAGTCTTTAATCGATTATTTTAAGTTAGTTCATTATTTGATAAACACTTATTTAGGAAAATCATTTAATTTGTTTTAACAAGATTTACAATTTAATTTCTTTTACTAAGACATAATTGCTTTTAAGAAAGTGAGTTCCTTAACATGATGGGCTTATATTAAACCCATTGGACCACCCTTGGCCCATTATTAGACTTTGATCGTCCCATAGTTCTTTAAATAACTCATCCTAGATAATTCAACGAATCATCTTGGTTAGTTATATGTTCTTATGAAATTCCTAAGGATTAGAGGTTAATAGTTATATCAACACCCTTATCCTTAGCTTATTGTTTTAATCCTCGTGATTTCTCGATTATGTTTAGCCCAAACCTATGTTCAAATTCATATTATGATGGTACTAAGGTTAAGAAAACTCTCGTTATTGAAAACCCCACTGGTTTCTTTGTTAACCTTTACAACCTTAGATTAATAATGTTTCATGTTTAACTCCACGCTCCTTCATGATTGATCGCATGAAACAGAAAATCCTAATATGGTTCCCATTCCCATTCACCCACTCTCATTACTAACCCATGCATGCACATACATTCCATATACATGCAAAGGTGACCGGGTTCAAAGATTAGCCGAATGTACTCGAACGAAAGGAAGTGGCGAAAGTGGGTTGTCCCGAAAGGGGTCTGTCGAATGGGATCAGTCGAATGAGGGAGCCCGAAACTGCATGACCGATCGAATGAATAAGGCCGAATAGGGTTGGTCGAATGAGAATGACCGAATGGTTGACTCACGAATGAGGTCCGGTCGAATGTGATTGGGCGACTGGTCCTTCTCCGAATGAGTGTTTGGCCGAATGAAGGGCTAGGTCGAAAGTGAGCAGCCGATCGAATGAGTCTAGGCTGAAGGTGCTTGGGCGAATGAGGCTTCATACTCCACTAGAGCCATTCGGCGAATAGAGGAGGTCATTCGACCTGTGTAGCCATTCGGCGAGCTGGGTGAAGCCCATTCGGCCGGTCGAAGGTCTTAGGTGCAGCCCCCTTTCATTTCGACAAATCCACATAGGTATGAAACAAGGTGTGTTCCTACATGGTCCTAGGATGTAGTGATGTAGTTCTTATGGTCCGAAATATGTTAGAATCGGTTTAAACGAAAGGGTGTGAGACTAGGGTTTTCAAAACCCAAAACCGAACAAAAACATGCTCTTTACCTCGAATCAGTTGGATCCAAGCTCAGATCCGTTGTACTTTCACGATCTACAAGTTAGGATGGTGATTTTGACACCAAGAACTCACAAAATGGTGGAGATTTGAGTGCAAGATCTTAGAGAGAAGGTGGGGAAAATTTCTAGAGAGAGAGAGTGAACGAGTTTGAGAGTTTGAGCTGGTTGGTGGGGAAAAATTATGGCATTGAATGCCATAATTAATGTCTTGATTTACCCGGGTATGTCCGGGTTCGTTCGGTTTCGCGTGGTTTCGCGTATAAATGTCGGTTTCTCGTCGTTTTCGGAACAAAACGACTCGGTTTTAAAATTGAAGTTATAAAATTATTTTAGGTTGTGATTCCTAATAGATTAACTAAATATCTTTTATTTATTTAAATTACAAAATATTTATTTAACGTTTAAATCGAATCGCGTGGTCATCGCGCGTATTTGTTTGAATCGTCACCCGATCAAACACGACGATAACTACACTTTTCAATATTGTTTTCTAATTATTGAATATCATTCAGAACGTTAAACTTTCAGAATTATTCGTACAGATCGTCACCTATACAAATAATCCGTCGGTTTAGCATTCACGTAACGACATTCGTGCTGTTTTGTTCTGTAAAGCCTCACATACGTTTATACATAATAAAATCCTAACAAATAAATCACATGATGGTTCTGTGTTGCCAGATAATTATCTGACTCAAGAACCATTGTTCTGGACTGAGTTTTCTGAATTGATTATGAATTCTCTGTTTTGATAGCATAAAATGATACTGAAACTTGATATGAATATGAAATACACTGAATTACATAAGACTTGTACCTGATTACTGTTCACGTACTGTTTACGATCACTGTTCCGGTGACGTTTCCGGCACTGATGTTACAGTCTCCCCTTGTTAAAGAAATTTCGTCCCGAAATTTAAGAATTGTTATCGGGTACCGCTTCTTCTTCAAACAGTTGGGGATACTTTAACTTCATGTGATCTTCACGTTCCCAAGTAAATTCGGGTCCGCGTCTTGAGTTCCAACGAACCTTTACTATCGGAATACGGCTTCGCCTCAGTTGCTTGACCTTGCGATCCATAATCTCTAAAGGTTCTTCGATAAAGTGCAACTGTTCATCAACTTGAATCTCTTAGAGTGGAATGACGAGTGATTCATCAGCAAGGCATTTCTTTAAATTCGAGACATGAAACACGTCATGCACACCACTGAGTTCATCTGGTAATCTCAGTCGATAAGCTACAGGACCGATACGTTCGATGATTTCAAACGGTCCCACATATCGTGGTGCTAACTTGCCTTTTGTTCCAAAGCGTACTACACCTTTCCAAGGAGAAACCTTCAACATGACACGGTCTCCCACTTGGAATTCCAACGGCTTACGCCGTTTGTCAGCGTAGCTTTTCTGTCTGCTTCTTGTAGTTTGCAATCTTCTCTGAATCTGAGCAATCTTGTCAGTGGTCTCCTGAATAAGTTCTGGCCCAGTTACACGATTATCTCCCACTTCGGCCCAGCAGATCGGTGATCGACATTTTCGGCCATAGAGAGCCTCGAATGGTGCACATCCGATACTGCTGTGATAACTGTTGTTGTAGGAGAACTCAATCAGTGGCAAATGAGAATCCCAATTCCCACCGAAATCCAAAATACAGGTTCTTAACATATCCTCTAGGGTTTGAATAGTACGTTCGCTTTGACCATCCGTTTGAGGGTGGTAAGCTGTACTCAGGTTTAACTGTGTCCCTAGAGATTTCTGCAGTGATTGCCAGAACCTTGATGTGAATCTGCTGTCTCTATCAGAAATAATAGACAATGGCACACCATGGCGTACCACTATCTCATTGATGTACAATCTCGCCAGTTTATCCATCGTGAAAGTCTCACGCATCGGCAAGAAGTGAGCAGATTTCATCAAACGATCAATGATAACCTAGATAGTATCATGACCACTGGAAGTGCGGGGTAGCTTGGTAATGAAATCCATAGCTATTTGTTCCCACTTCCAGAGCGGAATCTCAGGCTGTTCCAGTAAACCAGACGGTCTCTGGTGTTCCGCCTTTACCTTCGCACACGTTAGGCATCGGCCGACGTACTCGGCTATGTCTTTCTTCATTCCCGGCCACCAATAAAATCCACGTAAGTCTTGGTACATTTTATCAGCGCCTGGATGAACAGAATATCTAGTCTTGT
Organism: Mikania micrantha; assembly: GCA_009363875.1. Classification (NCBI taxonomy): domain Eukaryota; kingdom Viridiplantae; phylum Streptophyta; class Magnoliopsida; order Asterales; family Asteraceae; genus Mikania; species Mikania micrantha. Next base: position 28,237,717 of record CM018690.1, on the reverse strand, counting down.
GGGCTTCATCTAATATAAGCTTTCTCAGTTCATCTACCGCAGGAATCCATATACGATCCTGGTAGTAGATCATTTCATCGAGTTTAGTCTCTAAATGTTTCTCTGCTCCGCAGTCAAGTTCTTTCTTCAAGTTTCCCTTATCAACTGATTCCTGTTGGGCTTGAATGATTTTGTCTTGTAAGCTTGTCTGCACAGTCATCCCCATAGCCCTAACGCGTAGGGGTTTGACCCGTTCTTTCCGGCTCAAGGCATCAGCTACAACGTTTGCCTTTCCCGGATGGTACTTGATCACACAATCGTAATCATTCAGAAGTTCAACCCAACGGCGTTGTCGTATATTGAGTTCCTTCTGATCAAAGATATGCTGCAGACTCTTGTGATCAGTAAATATGGTACACTTGGTGCCATATAAGTAATGTCTCCAAATCTTCAATGCAAAGATTACTGCTCCCAGTTCAAGATCATGAGTAGTGTAGTTCTTCTCATGAACCTTTAACTGTCTTGATGCAAAGGCTATGACTTTGTCCCGTTGCATTAAAACACAACCAAGTCCCTGATGGGAAGCATCACAGTATACAACAAAATCATCACAACCTTCTGGGAGAGATAGGATTGGAGCATCACACAATTTCTGGAAAGCATCTTCTTGTTTCTGTTCCTAGATGAACGGTTCACTCTTCTGGGTTAACTTAGTGAGAGGCAAAGCTATCTTAGAAAAGTTCGAGATGAATCTCCTATAATAGCCTGCCAATCCCAGAAAAGACCGAATCTCCGTTGGTGTCTTCGGAGTGTCCCAGTTCTTTATTGCTTCAATCTTGGCGGGATCTACGTGTATTCCCTCACTGTTGACTACGTGACCAAGAAACTGAACTTCCCTTAACCAAAATTCACATTTAGAGAACTTGGCATAGAGCTTCTGTTCTGTCAACAGTTCCAAATCTTTCTGAGATGTTGCTCGTGTTCTGCTTTGCTCTTGGAATAAATCAGTATGTCATCAACGAAGACAATGACAAACTGATCTAAATATGGCTTGCACACTCGGTTCATGAGATCCATGAAAACCGCTGGTGCATTTGTCAATCTGAAAGGCATCACTAGGAATTCGTAATGCCCGTATCTGGTTCGGAAAGCCGTCTTCGGTATGTCTTCATCTTGAACTCTAAGCTGATGATAACCAGACCGTAGATCGATCTTCGAGAAATACTGAGCTCCTTGCAACTGATCAAACAAGTCATCAATCCTCGGCAATGGATACCGATTCTTGATAGTCAACTTGTTCAGTTCCCGATAGTCGATGCACATTCGAAACGATCCGTCTTTCTTCTTCACGAACAAAACCGGAGCTCCCCAAGGTGAGTAGCTCGGTCTGATGAATCCTTTATCCAGTAACTCCTGCAACTGGTTCGAAAATTCCTGCATCTCCGAAGGTGCTAGCCTATAAGGAGATTTAGCAACAGGAGTTGCTCCAGGAACTAAGTCAATTCGGAACTCTACTGGTCGCGCTGGTGGCAAACCAGGTAGGTCTTCAGGAAATACTTCTGGATACTCTTTCACTACTGGTACATCTTGAATCTCTTTCTGGGCTTTCTCCTTTTTCACTACATGAGCAAGGAAAGCTACACATTGCTTCTGTAAACACTTACGCGCCTTTATGCATGAAATGATTTTAACACTTCGTTTTGCCTGATCCCCTCTAACTTCCAACACACGATCCTCTGGTAATGGAACTCGAAGCAGCTTCTCAGAACAGATGACTTCCACTCGGTTAAAGGAAAGCCAATCCATTCCAACAATGACGTCGAAACTACCCAACTCCATCGGTATCAAATCGATGGAAAATGTATGACCATTAAGTGTCAACGGGCAATTCCTGTATACTGTACTAACTGTAATCTGTTTCCCATTAGCTACTTCTATGACATAAGGGGAGTCTAACTGTTCCTCTATGGAATCTAGTTGGCATGCAAAATCGGCAGAGATAGAACTCTGATCCGCACCAGTGTCAAATAGAACAGACGCACAAAAGTCATGTAAGAGAAACGTACCAGTGACCACATTTGGGTCCTGGCGTGCAGCTGGTGCTCCAATAACAAAAGCTCTTCCACGAGGAGCTTGAACTGCTTGTTGTGCCTTCTTCGGGCAGTTCTTTGCAAAGTGGCCTTGTTCATCACAGTTGAAGCATCCACCATTGTTCTGATTAGCTGGTGGAGGAAGTGCTAGAGCAGCATTGTTGACTGCTGGATTTGGTGTCAGTCTGCACTGCTGAACCCAGTGCCCTTTTCTTCCACAACCCGTGCATTGACGGCACTGGTTGTTTGCAGCATGATGATACTGGCATTTAGTGCACAAAGGATGTGGGCCATTATACTGTCTCTTGGGCACATTTTGTTGTGTCGTTGCTACTTGATTTAGGGGAGTAGCCATAGTGTAGTTCTTGATTAATTTCTGTTTCTTTTTTGAGTGTTGCTGGTGTTGTGGCTTCTTTGAAGACTCTTCCTTTCTCTTGCCAGTGTCTGCCTCTTTCTTCAGAACTCCTGAGGCAACCATCAGATCAGTGAGTTTTTCGGACAGTCTCACTGCAGACTCAACAGTAGTAGGGTTGGCTGAAACAACCATGCCCTGAATGCAGGCGGGAAGTCCACCTACATATCTGTCTATCCTTTTCTCCAGGGTTGGTACCATATCCGGTACCAAAGCAACTAACTCGTGGTATCGAGTAGTGTAACCTATGTGATCTGCCCCCTTCATTACATGGTTGGATAGTTCAACTTCCAACTTCTGCAGTTCATTCTTGGGGCAGAATTCGGTCCTTAACAGAGTCTTGAAATCTTCCCATGGCATGGCCATCGCTTCTTCTCTTCCCCAGGCATTGATTTGACTATTCCACCAAGTCAAAGCTCGCTTGTTGAATGTTCCAGCTGAGTAGCGAACCTTGTGGTGTTCTGGACAGCTGCAAAGGTCCAGAGTTGTCTCAATCTTTTCAATCCATTGGATTAATCCAACGGCTCCTTCAAATCCGCTAAAACTAGGCGGTTTACATCCTACGAATGACTTGTAGGAGTAGTGTGAGGTACCACCAGTATTCCCACTGACTTCTCCTGATGAATTGCCAGTGTTGTTGATCTCATTACGGAGAAGGTTGAACATCTCCGGTATCGCCTCTTTCATCTGATTGGTCATCTGGCTGCTCAGTAGAGTCACCAAAGCGATGGTGGTAGGATCCAGTATGGGAGTCGTGCCTGAACCTGATGCCTCTATGATCAGTGGGGGAGGAGGTGGAGGCGGTGGAGGAGGTGGCGGTGGTGAGTCATTTGGTGATGGCGTTGAGGAATGTGGAGCTTGGTCTCGTGATGATTGCAACAGGGGAGGTTGTCTTCGTGGCGGCATTCTGATCATAACCAAATGAGTATTGGTTAGTGCAATGATCGAATGCAGAAGACACAATGCAATAGGTCTTAAATCCTAAGTTCTCTACATGCAGGGTCCCTAGGTTATAGTCTAGGCCAAACCGTTTAGTTAAGTGACCTATATTTCTCTATAACCATGGCTCTGATACCAATCTGTCACACCCCGAGCCGGCGGGATAGGATCGGTTGTCCCGGCGGGCGGAAGGTTCCCGGGGCGCGATATCATGAGTGATAATCGTGATGATCAGATTGTTTACATTGCACATGATATAAATGAGAAATGCTAAATGTAATAGAATTTCAAAGTTAAATTACATCAGTATTGTTTATAATTTAACAATGTAAATCTACCATCAACATCATAAATTTCTATCTTTTATTTACACAAGATATACAAAATAAATTTGTATAATGATGTCTTCAAAAGTATGCAGGTCCAAAATGCTAAGCCTCCTATCTGAAGTCCTAGTCCAAAAGGAATAACTCCTTAGTTGACCTGTTCGTCACCTGAGAAGTCACGCAAAAATCAAGTCAACACATCGTTGGTGAGTTCATATAGTTAATAAATGAAAATGATTTGAAAACCTCTTTCGGTAAAGACCCTAACCTCATTAACATCACCTGTATCATCCAGATCGGTATGCTTATATATAGGGCATACCCCTGGGTCAAGGCTACAACCCCGCCCAGACGCCATCCCACCACATACTAATCCGCATAGGACATTGATGTTAATGATGATTAAGCATTTTCACCTAACACAACTCTGATTTAGATTATGATTTCCCAAAACTTGATTTACCTTTGACTCTCTTGATTTTGAACATAGATACATGATTTCCCAAAATCAGTGATATTAGTAAATTGTCAACTATTTAATCAAATAATTAAATAAAACATTTAAATACAACTAAGACATGATGATTGGGTATGGTTTTTACTCAATCAATTAGACTTAGTTATTGGTGGTTGTCCAAGTTGTAACCTCTCACACGTGACCCATACCAGGCATAACTCACAAGGAGTATACCTGGGCGTGACAGGATTTTAATGATGCCCATACAGTCTGACCCAAAGGTCTTCTGTACATGCGGGGACTTTAATGTTTTGCCCTTACAGCTTGACCCAAAGGTCTTCTGTACATGCGGGGACTTTAAGGATATCCTTTGATTCTTGATCTCCTGATTCTCTTAGACTTTGATATTGATTTCAATGATTGTTCACGTTGTTGCCCGTATAGCCTGACTACAAGAGTCTTCTATACCTGAAGGGACTTTATATGTGTGTTACACGTGGTCTTGATTCCATATACAACTGACATCCACCTTGACTTGAGTATTAATGATTTCATTAGATTATAATGATTTCATTATTACAATGATTCACACACATTTATGATTTCTGATTCCTTGAGTCTCTTGATCTTGATCTTTGGAATTTCCATGATTTACAATGGTAATTGATTTGATTATGATTCTTGAATCTCAGATCACACACTGAGTTATGATTCCTTGGAATATGATCTATTGATTTTGTTCATTTGATTTCACTTTGACTTTAGATTCTTGAATTTGAAATTGATGGACTAAGGGTTTATTTAGAGTTTAAATTTAACGTATTACTCATAAGAGTACTTAAATTAACTTGATAATTTGATCTGTTTAATAATTTCCTAGACAGGAGTCTAGAAGTATCAACAAACATATATTAAATAAAAGCATTTAAATAAACAGTTTAAATAAAACAGTTTACGCATGCTTCTCAGCCCCGCGTTTTAAAACAAAAATGTTAGAAAAGGGGCAATGAACTCACCTGTGTTGCTTTGTATAGAATTACCACAAAATGCGCACTCGTTGTTGTAGCTTATGTATCTTCGGTTCCTGAGTTGTTTTAAGAGATACGAATACGATAAGTATATATAATAACGTTGGGTCTAGGGTTTGGTCTCGGTGTGCAACTAAGTGTCCTAGATTACTACCGTGCTTCTAAGACTTCATCTAAATTAGTCTAATTTGTTACCCACTATTAGCCCTTATTCCACAACAGCCTTTAAAGTCTTTAATCGATTATTTTAAGTTAGTTCATTATTTGATAAACACTTATTTAGGAAAATCATTTAATTTGTTTTAACAAGATTTACAATTTAATTTCTTTTACTAAGACATAATTGCTTTTAAGAAAGTGAGTTCCTTAACATGATGGGCTTATATTAAACCCATTGGACCACCCTTGGCCCATTATTAGACTTTGATCGTCCCATAGTTCTTTAAATAACTCATCCTAGATAATTCAACGAATCATCTTGGTTAGTTATATGTTCTTATGAAATTCCTAAGGATTAGAGGTTAATAGTTATATCAACACCCTTATCCTTAGCTTATTGTTTTAATCCTCGTGATTTCTCGATTATGTTTAGCCCAAACCTATGTTCAAATTCATATTATGATGGTACTAAGGTTAAGAAAACTCTCGTTATTGAAAATCCCACTGGTTTCTTTGTTAACCTTTACAACCTTAGATAAATAATGTTTCATGTTTAACTCCACGCTCCTTCATGATTGATCGCATGAAACAGAAAACCCTAATATGGTTCCCATTCCCATTCACCCACTCTCATTACTAACCCATGCATGCACATACATTCCATATACATGCAAAGGTGACCGGGTTCAAAGATTAGCCGAATGTACTCGAACGAAAAGGGGTCTGTCGAATGGGATCAGTCGAATGAGGGAGCCCGAAACTGCATGACCGATCGAATGAATAAGGCCGAATAGGGTTGGTCGAATGAGAATGACCGAATGGTTGACTCACGAATGAGGTCCGGTCGAATGTGATTGGGCGACTGGTCCTTCTCCGAATGAGTGTTTGGCCGAATGAAGGGCTAGGTCGAAAGTGAGCAGCCGATCGAATGAGTCTAGGCTGAAGGTGCTTGGGCGAATGAGGCTTCATACTCCACTAGAGCCATTCGGCGAATAGAGGAGGTCATTCGACCTGTGTAGCCATTCGGCGAGCTGGGTGAAGCCCATTCGGCCGGTCGAAGGTCTTAGGTGCAGCCCCCTTTCATTTCGACAAATCCACATAGGTATGAAACAAGGTGTGTTCTTACATGGTCCTAGGATGTAGTGATGTAGTTCTTATGGTCCGAAATAGGTTAGAATCGGTTTAAACGAAAGGGTGTGAGAGTAGGGTTTTCAAAACCCAAAACCGAACAAAAACATGCTCTTTACCTCGAATCAGTTGGATCCAAGCTCAGATCCGTTGTACTTTCACGATCTACAAGTTAGGATGGTGATTTTGACACCAAGAACTCACAAAATGGTGGAGATTTGAGTGCAAGATCTTAGAGAGAAGGTGGGGAAAATTTCTAGAGAGAGAGAGTGAACGAGTTTGAGAGTTTGAGCTGGTTGGTGGGGAAAAATTATGGCATTGAATGCCATAATTAATGTCTTGATTTACCCGGGTATGTCCGGGTTCGTTCGGTTTCGCGTGGTTTCGCGTATAAATGTCGGTTTCTCGTCGTTTTCGGAACAAAACGACTCGGTTTTAAAATAGAAGTTATAAAATTATTATAGGTTGTGATTCCTAATAGATTAACTAAATATCTTTTATTTATTTAAATTACAAAATATTTATTTAACGTTTAAATCGAATCGCGCGGTCATCGCGCGTATTTGTTCGAATCGTCACCCGATCAAACACGACGATAACTACACTTTTCAATATTGTTTTCTAATTATTGAATATCATTCAGAACGTTAAACTTTCAGAATTATTCGTACAGATCGTCACCTATACAAATAATCCGTCGGTTTAGCATTCACGTAACGACATTCGTGCTGTTTTGTTCTGTAAAGCCTCACATACGTTTATACATAATAAAATCCTAATAAATAAATCACATGATGGTTCTGTGTTGCCAGATAATTATCTGACTCAAGAACCATTGGTCTGGACTGAGTTTTCTGAATTGATTGTGAATTCTCTGTTTTGATAGCATAAAATGATACTGAAACTTGATATGAATATGAAATACACTGAATTACATAAAACTTGTACCTGATTACTGTTCACGTACTGTTTACGATCACTGTTTCGGTGACGTTTCCGGCACTGATGTTACAAGAAACACAAGACTGTTTCTTGCATTGCCAAGACACAATTCTGGATCCAAGAAATTGACATCCACCTGATGTGGATTTCTTGCTAATGTTGCAACCTCCATAATCACTGTCAGTATAAGCCATGAACTGAAAGTCCTCATTTCTAGGATACCACAATCCTAGACCAGGTGCCCCTTTGAGGCATCTAAAGATTCTCTTCACGGCAAGCATGTGTGAGACTTTGGGATTGGCCTGAAATCTTGCACACAAGCAGGTTGCAAACATTATATCAGGCTTGCTTGCTGTGAGATACATCAAGGAACCTATCATTGCTCTGTATTGATGTTGATCAACATCCTCCCCCTCAAGGTCAGGGCTTAGAGATGCTGTCTTGGACATTGGAGTTCCTAGAGCTTTGCAATCAGTGAGTTTGAATCTTTCAAGAATGTCCTTGAAATATTTTGATTGACTAATGAAAATTCCTATAGGAGTTTGTTTCACCTGTAGTCCAAGAAAGAAGGTGAGTTCACCCATTGAACTCATCTCAAACTTAGACTTCATTAGAGGTTCAAAGTCCTTGCAGAGAGATTCATTAGTAGAACCAAAGATAATATCATCAACATAGATTTGTACTAGCATGATATGTTGATTGGACTTCTTGAAGAAGAGGGTTTTGTCTATTGTTCCTCTCTTGAAATTGTTAGCCAACAGAAAAGAAGATAAAGTTTCATACCACTTTCTGGGAGCTTGATACAGCCCATAAAGAGCTTTATCAAGCTTACAGACATGATCAGGAAACTTTGGATCTTCAAAACCAGGAGCCTGACACACATACACCTCCCCATCAATCCTTCCATACAGAAAGGCACTTTTCGCATCCATTTGAAAAACCTTCAAGTTTTTGGCAGCTGCAAAGGCTAAAAATATTCTGATTGCTTCAATTCTTGCAACTGGAGCAAAAACTTCATCATATTCAATTCCTTCTTCCTGAGTGTATCATTGAAAAACCAACCTTGCCTTGTTCTTGATGACTACACCTTTGTCATCCTTCTTGTTCCTGAACACCCATTTTGTTCCAATAGCATACTTACCCTTAGGTAAAGGGCAAATCTTCCATACTCCCTGCCTTTCAAACTGAAGAAGCTCCTCCTGCATGGCTTCTACCCAACTGTTGTCTTTCAGTGCTTCAGCAACTTTCTTTGGTTCTATTTGGGATATAAAGTAAGAGAACAAACAGATGTTTGCTTCATGCATAGAGCTTCTTGTTCTTACTCCTTCTTCAACATTACCAATAATATTCTCAACTGGATGGGTGTTATGGATGCGAGTTCTAGGAATCACATCCAACTGAGAAGCTAAATCCAGATTTCTTGACTCAAGGTTAGGAAGTACCACCTCAAGCTGGATTTCTGGCATATCTTGTGGTCTTTGGAATTGGACTGTTGTAGGATCACTTTCTCTAGAAGAAGAGGTTTCCAGAGTGTTTGGTGCAGCTGATGGACTCACATCTTCTTCTTGACTCATTGGAACTGAAGTAGAGTCACTTAAAGGGACAGCATGAGATGTATTCACTGTCTCAGATTGTGACACATCATTTTGTTGTGAAGTGGATTCTGCCAAGATTTGTCTTGAAGCTATTGGCAGTTCAACACGAAAATCTTCTTCTCTTGTAGACTGGGAGGAGTCTATGGTAGTTGACTGTAAATCTGGAACAAACTCTTTCACAAGATTAAATGCAGATGTAAAGCTATCGAGATCAAATAGCCAATCAGGACCAGTTCCAGGCTTATTGATAGTATGTTCATTGAACTGAATATTTGCAGACTCTTCAATAATTCTGGAAGCTTTGATGTATACTCTATATGCTTTTGCATGAGAAGAGTACCCAACAAAGTAGCCTCTGCTGATTTCTCTGCAAACTTGGCTATAAGTGATCTTTAGTATTCATGATAATGCATTGACATCCAAATGGTTTGAGAAATCCAATGAATGGTTTTCTCTTATGCCAAATTTCATAAGGAGTCATACCATGTGTCTTAATTACCAATACTCTATTTTGGACATAACAGGCAGTGTTGACTGCTTCTGCCCAAAAAGTTATTGGAAGTTTGGCATCAGACAACATGGTTCTTGCAGCCTCAATTAGTGTCCTATTCCTTCTCTCAGCAACACCATTTTGGTGTGGAGTCCTAGGAGCACTAAAGTCTCTTGTGATACCTTTAGATTCACAAAAAGAATTTAAAAGATGATTCTTGAACTCTGTTCCTTGATCTGATCTGATTATTTTTACATGGTGATCACTTTCATTCTCCACCCTAAATATGAATGACTTTAGGGTCTCAGCAGTTTCATCCTTGGTATTTAAGAAAAATACCCAGGTGTACCGAGAGAAATCATCAGTGACTACCAAGCAATATGATTTTCTACCAAGACTTTTAACACTTGTGGGGCCATACAAGTCCATATGGAGTAAATGCAGGACTGTTGTGATTGAATTTATCTCTTTGGCATGATGAGATGTTTTGTGTTGCTTACCCTTTAAGCATGCAACACATTTATCAACACAGATGAATTCCTTTGTAGGTAAACCAGTTACTAAGTTATTTTTGACCAGTTTATTCATATTTTTAAGATTTACATGACACAGTATCCTATGACAAAGAGATGATTCATCAAGTGAAGCCTTTAAGACAAAGCAACTTATATTACTAAGTGGTGCAGCTGTGCTCATGTCTAGCATATACATGTTGTTTCTTCTTGGAGCCCTGAGCAGGATCTGATCATTTGGGACTACAAATCCTGGCTTCAGAACAATGCATTCATACTCAGTAAACAACATGTTGTGCTTTTGATCACACACCTGTGATACACTCAGTAAATTGTAATTTAGTTCCTTTACAAAATGCACATTCTCAAAGCTTACCTTGCCATTTGTGATTGTGCCCCTACCTGTAATGTAACCTCCCACTGGGTCACTTCCAAATGCAACATACCCTCCAAAGAATGGTTCATATTTGTGAAGGTGAGTCTTGTTGCCTGTCATGTGCCTGGAACAGCCACTGTCAGCAATCCATAAGTTGCTCTTTGATTCCTGCTGTCCCTGCACATGACCATAAGTGAATTAGTTTCTGATGGGAACCCAAGCCCATGTGGTCTTGGGTTTTCCATTAGCATCATTGTAAGTAAATTTCTTTGACATCATCTTAGGTGAAATAGATGATGATGTTGGTGGGACATGTGGTTGAACAGATGGTTCAGCTATTTCCTTCTTCTTCCATATTTGCTTGACCTTTGAAGTTGTCGGAAGAGCTTGCTTCTTTTGACAGTCATCGGAAGTAACTTTAGTCTTTCCTTCCAATGACTTGGCTTTTGATTGTAGGTAGGATCTTTCTTCTGATGCTTTTCTTCTGAAGGAATAGGCTTTCTTGGCTTTGTAGGAAGACTTTCTTGCATTTGCTTCAGATGTTCTTTTTCCTTCGAAAACCTTCTTTTCCTTTGCTTCCGATGCTTTCTTTCCAGAAGCCTTCTTGTCTTGTTTCTTCCGACTATCAGAAGTACTTACTTCCGCTACTTTCTTGACTGAGTTTCTTTCTTGTTCTTCCGAAGAAACAGATGACTTGCTCCAACTCTTCTTTCTTCTTCTTCCTTGTGTTTCAGAAAACATTCCGCTTTTTGGATTATAGAAGCAATCAGCAGCAAAGTGATTCTTTTCACCACACATCAGACACACAGTTTGATTGTGTATGAATTGTTGATGCTGATCTTTGTTGAAGAAGGTTGAGCTTTGGTTCACAGAAGACAATTGTTTGGATGCTTCAACAGACTTGTTGGATGGTTTATTTACCTGCTTTCCTGAAAAACTGGCTCTTCTCTCCTTTGATCTTCCCATTTTGGATTTATCAGATGGACAAGTAACATAGTCATCTGAGGAAGTACTCCCAGTTTGTATATTCTTAGCTTTGACAAAAACTGATGAATGTTTCTAAGTTTTCTTATTTCTTTTCTTAATTTTCAAAGCTGGTTTTTCTGTTTCTAGATTAATGGGAGTATCATTCTCATCTGAGCATGTTGAGTTACTTGGGTTCAGATCAGAGGAATCATCACTTTGAGCCACTTTGTGTATGTCCAACTCATCATCATACACAAGTTTAGTTACTGGTTTACACCTAATCTCCACCATAGGAGTATAGGCAGATGGAGGCTCCACCTTGTTATAACCCAAACCAGCCCCCTTCTTATTTACCAGTTCAGCTGTGCTGCTCATTTTGGAAAGTTTTTCATACTTTTCACCTTGGCTTAAAAATTTGTCTTTGTAAGACTCAGCCAATACAAGTTCAGTCTTGGCAGTGGTTAGTCTTTCTAAAAGATTGTTAATTTGACACTGTTTGTTAGTGTCTTCATGTTTTAAGCTAGAAATGGTCTTTTCCATTTCTTCAATCTTTTCTTTGTAATTTCTTTCAGATTCAAAGAAATTTGCCTTGACTACTTGTAATGACTCAAGTTCATTACAGAGTTGAGAATTTATTCTTTTAATAACATTTAACTTCTCTAAACATTCTGGTGTGCACACATCATCAGTTACCTTGAATGAAGAAGTTGAGTCATTTGCCATCAAACACTGTTGGAGATGGAAGGATCTTCAGCTTGGAAGCTCCAATCTGTAAAGTATTGCTCTGCAATGTTAGCACTGTTTGATGAATTTGATGGTCTTTGAGGTGGTTGCCCAGAAGTTGATGGCTGAGTGCCTGTGGACTTGCATTCCCTGGCAAAATGCCCTAGCTGTTGGTAGTTGAAGCATTTGAGCTTAGACTTGTCAAGCCCAAACCCAGTCTTCATGTTGTGCTTTTTGAACTGTCTGCCAGTTCTTTGGTAGAACTTCTTTGCTCTATAGGAGATCATGGCCATCTGGTAATTGATGTTCATCTCCTCAAGATCATCTGCAGGAATGCCATCTAAGTCTTCCTGGCACAAGTGAAAGTAATTGGTTTCCTCAGCCATGAAATCTACTTGTCCAGAGGTTAAAAGTGGAGTTGGGTCGGAAAAAGGATTTGTGTGTGTGGTTGATGGAGTTGGTGTTTCAGGAAAGGTGACATTGGGTGTGGAGGTAGGGTGGTAAATAGGTTGATAGCTCTGGTAAGGAGAGTTGTTGATGGGTGCATAGAGTGCTGCTGAACCAGGAGTTAAATGGGTGGGTTTAGGTTCCTGGGCATCTATCTCCATCTGGTATGCACTGAGTATACCAAACAGTTCACTGAGTTTCAAGGTTCTTAGATTTTCTGTTCTTCGAATGGCAACAGAATATATGTTCCACGCTTGTGGAAGTGATCTAAGAAACCTTCTGATCACATCTTGATTCTCCATCTTGACACCTGCAGCCATTAACTCATCAACCAATTGGACATACCTGAGATATTGAGAAGTCATCTTCTCATTGTTTTCTTGACAGAAGTTCTCAAACTTCTGTTTCAGCATATCCTTCTTGTTTTCTTTCACATCATCAGATCCTTCATACATTTGTTGTAGAGAGTTCCACAACTCTTGAGCAGATTTGCATTTCTTGAATGCATGTATGATTGAGTTAGGGATGGCCATCTGGATGAGCCACAAAGCCTTTGAGTCCACCTCCATTCTCTTGTAGTCTTCATCTGAATAGAGAGCAGGATCTTTTGGCACAGGTACTCCACCAGCGCCAGCAGCAGGAACAGTTGGGATGAAAGGTCCTTCAAGAACCGACTTCCAAAGCTTGAAGTCTTGATTCCTAATGAAACCCTCCATCCTGACTTTCCATGTGTCATAGTCATCTGGAGTGAACATTGGTGGCTTGTTGAGAGTACCATTCTCTGTATCATGTTTGTTTAGAGCAGCCATTTGAACAAACACTTAGAATATGAGTTTTGAAGTTTTGAGATTTTAGAAGATATAAAACTGGTAACTTAAGGATGATTAGTTGCTTAAGTTCAAGAGCCAATGCTCTGATACCACTTGTAGGATCAGGTTGTTTACTTCAAACAACACTTCACAAGTATTTCTCTCTTACAATCTAACAGATGCGGAATATCTGTTAGAAGGATCTCTCAAACACTCAATGGTGAACAAATAATCTTTGAATAACAATAAGAACACAAGAATAAATTTCAAACTCAAAGATATATTTCTCTCAAAGTTGTTCAAGTGTTACAAGCAAGCACACAAGCACCACCTAGACAGGTTTACACTAAGAGGTTATATAGCCAAGGCTACAACCGTATACTCGTAGGAATACAAGTTGGGTATACTAGACAATACATAAAGTAAAGCTTATTCTAGTATCTAAAGTGTCTTCACAGGCTAAGACACTCAATTACAATCATTACAAATATAGACATTGACTTTACAAAAGACCAGCTAAATACAAAAGACATTTAATGTTGTTGATCTTCAAGGCTTCAGATGATCTTTTGCATTTAATGAAGCTGAGGAGAAGTAAGGTGTTGTGTCTAACTCTCGGTATGTTATCTTTGTTGTTCTTAGACAAGCATGTCTGTTGTCAGCACCTTTATGTACTATAAAGGTAATCAGCTACAGTCTTTTGTCAGAGTGTACTCTTCGGAAGTCTTTGTCTTTTGGAAAGATGCTAAGGAGAATCTTCGGAAGCCTTTGTTCTTCAGAAGCTTTAATGTCTTCGGAAGTTCTGAAGCTTTAAACCTGTTAAGTGTTGGCCTTCCGAAGTAGTTTGTCTTGTACAACATTCAGTATGAGTGAGTTACCCTTCGGAAGCAATGCTGCTTCCGAAGAGTAACTCCTTCCTTCTGAAGGCTGTTTATCTCTGTAGAGTCTGGTGCTTAGACAAAATTGAAGTTTGGTGAACATCAGCCTTTGTTAGTCTTTACAAATGTTGATTTTTATTTTTTTAAATAACACACGTTAGTTTGCATTCATGAACAAGTTTATTTTTTGAATAATAAACATGAACAAAATACTTTGTTCAATTAATGTTAGTGAACTCGTTCGTGTTTGCTTGATTCGATTACATCCTTAATTTTGATAGTATGTACCTATTAATTCTTTTTAACCAATCACAAGTCAGACACATCATCTTCCTTCTTTTTTACTTTTGAAAGTATTATTTTCTTTTTACTTGTTACTCTCATTTATTTATTTAATGTTAATCAAATCTTTGTAAAGCATCCACTTTTCTTTCTTTCATACGAAATCATCATTTGCTTCTTGTATACCACTTTAGTTTTCTACAATCTTGTTCTTAACTTTCCTTCTTTTAGGTTTATACAATTTGAAGCATGGATGGTGATGATTAAGATGCAATGATGGTTGATTTCGATAATTACCTAGCGATCAAGTTGTGAAAGTCTATTTGGATGAAATATATGGCGATCCTTTCTTTTTAGTGGGTTATTTGTTTGTTTATTTATTTATTTTATTTGTTTGTTTTAGTGTATAAGAATTTTTAATCAAAACAAGCTAGTCTGATGCTATTTATATATGAGAGTTTCCTCATGTTATCTTTTTAAAGATGTGTTTTTTGTAGTAAACTTCAAGCTTTTTAGTGTACTTTTTTATTATTTATTCTTTTTTCTGACTTTCGTTTTTGTAAATTTAATATGATATTGTTAGTTACCCCTTCACTAATGTTATGTGGTATATTTTAAAAACACATTACTTTCTCTCACTACACCTAAATAAAACAATATTATATTTAATTACATAAAATATCTATTCTTTTATGCTAAATTAGTCTTTTTTTTACACGATTTATCTTTTTATGCTGCATTTTATTTTCTAGTACTGTATTTAAAATTGTTGTACAAAAAGATAAAATTCAAGTACAAAAATAAATGTTTTAATGTTTTTAAGCGTATAGCATAAGATTTTGTATTAATTTTTTTTACTAAATTTTTATTTTTTGTACTACATGTTATTTTCGACATTGTATTTAAAAATGTAGTAAAAAAATACAAATATAAGATAAGAAGTATGTGTTTTTATGTATTTAAACTAGAACATTGTTTTCACTTGATTAAAGACCTCTCTATATACACCAATGATGTCTTGTCCTACTAATAAGATAGATGTATGGAAAAAGTGATAGGAGACACAGGTCCTAGGTTCGATTTTTAATCTCGTCCGGTTTTACTGGCCTTCCACCATCATGTATTTGAGTGGGTGCTTGGGTCGGGTTTTCCCCGTAAATTGGTGGCTGATAGGCTAGTGGCTCCGTCTGTCTGGACTAGTGGCCAACTTGAGCATCCTTTAGCCATTAAAGGCCGCATACGAAATATCCTGCAGTTGATTAGTTGGTCCTTTAAAAAAAAAGACCTATGTATACGTGTGTGTTAAAAACAGGGATGAGTAACAACGGGTTTTGTCAATTTATTAATTTTTTGTCTTTAGTTTATTTTTTTTGTTTTTGTCTTTATTTGTGTTTCTTAACGTTAGTTTTATTATGATTAAGGTTTTATGTTGAAACTAGATTTTACAACGAAGTACAGTAGATTGACAGGCATGTCAACCTTAATCTTTTATCCTTCTTTAATTCTTTAAGATATTCAAGATTGTATTGGGTTTTAGGAGACTGCGATACTTATTTTTATAAAGGAATGCATCTTACGGTTTTGCAACAGAGCAACAATCATTTAGAGTTTTTTTTTATAGTTGTTCATACATATAAGATTGTGTTGTTTGTCACCAAGACGTGTGTCTATCTTAATAATGTCCAATAATTTAGGGTCTGTATGTATGTATGAATGAATTGAATGGAGGGGGAATGGAATGAATGAGAGAATGGACTGGACGTGGGAACGAAATGGATCATTACCATTTCATTTTCATGTTTGCTTACATCTGGTAATGAAAAGATTTATTACTTCTTGTTGTGTGGTAGACACGAAAAAATGGAGGAATGAAATACAAATTATAAGTGGAGTCGTGGTTTTAATCATTGTTAGAATCATGGGTCGAGCAATGGTTCGGATCATCGGTCAGTTCATTGGTCGGTTATTGTTAGCTCATGGTTCGATCATGAGGCATTTCATGGATTGGGTCATAGTTTGGTTTGAGGATCGGGTCGTGGTTTGGGTCATGCGTCGGGTCACGGTTTGGTTCATGGGTTGAGTCATTGTCTGAGCCAAGCGTCATGTAATTGTTTGTGTCATGGATCGGATCATGATTCAGGTCATGGTTTCGGTCATGGTTTCACGTCATGGTTTAGGTTATGGGTCGAGTCATAGTTCGAATCATGGTTCGTGTAATGATTTAGGTCATGTTTTGAATCATGGTTCGGGTCATGAGTCAGGTCAAGGTCAGGTCATGATTTTGGTCATGGGTCAGGTAATGGTTTTGGATATGGGTCAGGTAATGGTTTTGGATATGGGTCGGGTGATTGGTCGGATTATTTTTTCAAGGAATGAAAAAAAACACCCCTACTCGAAAGAATGAAAAAATCATCAAAAGTGAAGAATCACGTTTATTGTGGAATGGTGCATTCCATTCCTATATGGTAACCAAACACGTTTCTTTTCATTACAACGTAATGACTCATTCCATTCCACCATTCATTCATGCATACCAAACGCTACCTTAGATTAGGAAAAATAACTAATTTGAGTTGGACTTTTGATCACTTGCAAATTTTTTATTGAATCTTTTACGAGTAAAATCGAATATTTTACAGTCTCATTTGTTTTTTTTTTAATTTCTTTACTTATCATCTCATCTCAAGTTCTCCTCCTTTCACGGTATTCATTCTATCAATTAAATCGATCTCTAAGGCTAAAACTTTAAATTAAAGATATTAATAATCCCATCTTGAATTTCCTTTTACAACATGATTTCGTGCCAGTTTTTCCTCACTATGTTTTTTCTTTGGATCTAATAATGCTATTATTTTAACATATTATGACATGTGAGAAACATGTAATTTAAGAAATGGTCCAAAAAAAAGAACGTTACATGATGAAGTATTAATCAAATGATTTGTTATATTTTATTTTAAAAATCCTTTGAACTTATTATTTTTACACATTTTATTATGACAACAATATTCGGGGTTTATTAATAATGGAAAACTAGCTATACGCTAATTTGATTATATTTTTACTTAGAAATCACTACTCTATATATTAATTAGTAGGCTTTTTTAATTTTTTTTAAAATCTTACTGAGGTTTATTATGAATCATCTTTATCTTTTGAAAAACATTTTTCCTAGAAGTTAAAACTGATATTCGTCCATTTGAAGGTTAGAATAAATTTTCAAAATCGAGTGGATATTCCATCTCTTAATTAATTAAGTAATGATGATTGTAAAATTGAAGGTGGGATATAATCATATAATATAAAATACATGCATTCACGTAATTTAAAGTAACCTTGGCAGATAAAGCTTATATATATAGTTTTTAAATGGGGAATATATTATAATTAAGATATAGTAACATGGATGCGTACGTTAGTGTCTTGGTGATTGATGCATTAAAAATTAAATACGAGTTTTCATTATTATTCGCTTTAAAATACGAGTATTCATCCTTATTCGCTCTGTGTTCTAAGGTGTCTCTCCTTGGAACCTTCAATCAGTTCATTTATTTATGTCATTTTGGGTTCTCAATAAAAGGGTTAAATGTTCCACAAATAAGCGTATATATAGGATTACCAAAGCAATTCTAACGCGGTATTCTAATGAAAGAGAGAAGTTACACCTTAATGAAGTTAGTAGTTCAAACCTAAGTAGAAAAAAAATTGAGGATTTATCAGGTTTTCGCTTATCTGGTGGGTTTGATCTCACAACAATCAGGGTAAAAAGTCCTTGCGGCTGGTGTGGTCGATCTAATAACCGGTTGTTTACATGGTGAGATACTCTGTTGAAAAAAAATGGGTACATTTTTTTTAACAAAATATTTTTTATAAAAATCTATCTTCAACAATATTGTCTTCGAACCCATAACCTCAAGTGCAACAATATGTTAATTATAATGATTTTGTTACTTGAACCCAAATAAGGGCGTACCTATTAAGGAGCCATGGGGTTCGATCGACCCTCATAAACTTTTGATTTTCAATGTTATATATATGATCCGATCTCAACCGACCCTCAAGAAATTTTGTTCCAGATCTCCATGGAAATTTGACAAACCAGATAATGCTTAATTTAAAATAATATAAAAGGCAAAAATAAAAAAAATAATACTCAAATAACGCAATGTGCATTATCTGTGATGAAACTAAATTAACAATTAATAATTTAATTAAATATCTAATTAGTCATACCCATAAAAAAATTTGTAGTTCCGCCAATGAACACAACATTCACCCTATAAGCTTAATTTTACTATTTATTCAATTTTTACCGCAAAGTGTAAAACAAAAGAAAAATCATATGATAGACAATCTTAGAGAATGTCATTTAAGATATGCATAATTAATGTATATAGACCGATCATGCTATAGAATTTTTATACTTGAAATCATTCCGACTATCGAAATCATTCTTACGATCAGAAAGTGATGTGAATGTCCGTATGTCACATTTCAAAAAATTCAAAAAAAAAAAAGAAACAAAGATTTGTGAAGGTGACACACATTCATCATGAGGAATAATATTAGCTCTGATAACGGATTGTGTGGATTACTATTAGCTTCTATCACTGTTTTCAAAACCGGCCGGTCGGACCAGGAACCGGTGGGTGAACCGGTCCGGTTCGGGGTTCTGGGCCGTTTTAGGCGAACCGGCCGGTTGAACCGGCAAACCGGCGGTCGGACCAAAAAACCGGTGGTTGAACTGTTTTTTTTTTGTTTTTTTCTAATTGTTTTTGATTATATATATATATATATGTATGTATATGTAAACTGTTTATAAAACATCCAGTTTTTAAATCCGGTCCGACCGGTCGAACCTCTGACCGGTAAGGAGACCGGTTCGACGTCCGGTCCGGTTATGAAAACATTGGCTCTGATAACGGATTGTACGTACAATATAGGCTCGACCCTATTATTTACAGACGATCATTGATTCTGTAGAGTTTCTTATGCAACTAATTGTCTACTCTTCTAACTTTGTATATATATTATTACCAAATGATTTTTAGTCTAGTGATACTTTTGATTTTTCTTATTAAAGGTCTTGAGATGTAGGTGATGTATGTGATGTATAAGTTTCCATTCGAGAATATGTCAGCTAATCGACTGTTATCATTAAAAAAAACATAATTCTTATTACTTAATCTCCGGGAAGATGATCATTTGTTCCGGCTAAATCCTTTCAAGCAAAGAAAAGTGGTCAATAGTGCACTCCACTAGCATGCGTTATGGACGCTTTATTTGAAGTGACGTTGGGGACATGATCAATATATTGTCTCATCATAAGCATTGTTACCATTACAATGTTGATTTAGTTTTTATATCCATTCTATATATGTCATGACCTCCTTTAATATTGTTTCTTACGAGCCAATGATATAACGCTCAATGTGTCACGTCCTCCTAAAAGCATAATAAAACATACATATTATCAATCATACATATATACTATACTTAAAGTCATAATTTTGTGAAAGATTTCAATTTCTACTTTGTTAAGTAGAACATGCAAAGGGAAGTAATGTTTTGCCATCAATTAGCTAGTCGTGTTTTTTAAATTCATTTAAACAAAAGTAAATAAATCAATAATAAATAAATAAATAAACTAATTAGTACCCCACCTAAACTTCACAAAACTAGATTTTTTAGACACGTTATTGACTTTTAATGTAATCTTTTGAAAATTTTATCCCGACAAATTACCTTACAAAAAAGAGGCACTTTTATTTTTTTAAGTATTTTCACGTAACAATATGCTAATCAATAGTTTAAAGCGTGTAAAAGATATGCATATTATTAAAAAAATCTTATAATAACATAATAACTTCAAAATTATTAGTCATCATTCTCGAATTCTAATGCTTCACTTTGTGGGCCTTGATCATGATATCTATATAGGTCCCTACAAATCTTGCTACCGTCTACTTGTATGTTACAAGCTATCGAACCATCTCTTTTTAACACCTCCATTAACGCCACTCATTGTTTTATACGGTTTAAGTGAGATGATCTCTTATAAAAACAATTATATAGTTCTTCCTGTTTATACAAACTTTATAGTGAGTACGTCAACCGACATATCCATGACCGCGGGTCGTATAAAGTTATTTTTTAGCTTTAAAAAATCAACATCATAGTTATCTAGTTTTTTATAGATATGTTTGTTTGTTGTTGTGTTTTATAAATCTTATATAACAACTCGTAATTATCATTTGTTTATTTATAAAAATGAGTACTATAAGTATTTATTTTACAAATAGTTGAATATATATTGTAATCATTTTTATGAATACATTTATATATTGTAGTTCTTAAATTTTTTATAAAGAGCTTCATAAATTCATTTGTTAAGTTATAAAAACAATTTTCTAATTAATTTTAAATAATTGAATATTATAATTACTTATTCTAAAACACATTTGTTTATTGTCATGCTTTGGAAATTTTTGAACCAAGTTGTTATAATCATGTTATAAAAAAACGTAGAAATGTAATTAACTTTATAAACGAAAGAAATGATATCCTATCAGCGATAGAGATTAAACATTTTGAAATGGGGCGAAAATTTACGACAACAACAATACATGTTAATTTTTTAAAGCGAGAGCAGACGAAACTAGTAATTAAAATAAAAAATAATCTTTTTGTCGAAAAATTAACATTACGGACGGAAAGGAGAAAGTTAAGTAATTTGGAAAGAATTTATTGGAGTCTTATAGTTTATAAGGTGTTTGATGTGACAAGCTTTGGACTAAAGTTAAGATACTTTCATCACGATTTCCCAGTAAAGCTAGATTTGTCTCACAGTATATACGAATCTTTTTCCTAGACATGAGTCGCAACTAAACGTATCCACCCTTAATATATCTCCGTTTTAATTGCAAACCTAACTCTAACAAGATTATGAAATCAAAAATACATACACACACATATATATGTGTGTGTATTGAGTTATATTAAGCAATATAACTAAGCATTTTAGTTTAATAATTTGATTTATATCATTTAAAGATTGTTCGTATGTTTGAGAGATAGCCTAGTGGTAAGGGTGTTTAGTTATCAACCTTGAGGTCATGGGATCTAGTCACAGGGTTGACATTTTCTCCGCAAAGCCACCGACCCGGGTGCTTGCGCCCACGGTTTACCCGTTCCCTCCGGTTAGTCGGGTATGGGGGGTGTTGGATCGGGTTGTTTACTCTAAACAACATTTCACAAGTATTTCTCTCTTTCAATCTAACAGATGCGGAATGTCTGTTAGAAGGATCTCTCAAACACTCAATGGTGAACAAATAATCTTTGAATAACAATAAGAACACAAGAACAATTTCAAGCTCAAAGATATATTTCTCTCAAAGTATTACAAGTGTTGTGAACAGACAAGCACAAAACACATACAAGCGCACCTAAACAGGTTTACAATGAGAGGTTATATAGCTAAGGTTACAACCGTATACACGTAGGAATACAAGTTGGGTATACTAGACAATACATAAAGTAAAGCTTATTTTAGTATATGGAGTGTCTTAACAGGCTAAGACACTTACTTACAATCATTACAAATATAGACATTGACTTTACAAAGACTAGCTAAATACAAAAGGCATTTAATGTTGTTGATCTTCAAGGCTTCAGATAATCTTTTGCATTTAATGCAGCTGCGGAGAAGTAAGGTGTTGTATCTGACTTTAGGTATGTTTATCCTTGTTGTTCTCAGACCAGCACGTCTGTTGTCAGTACCTTTTGTTCTATAAAAGTGCTCAGCTACAGTCTTTGTTAAAGTATAAACCTCGGAAGTCTTTGTCTTTGTCTTTGGGTGCAGAAGAGAATCTTCGGAAGCTGTTAGTCTTCGGAAGCTGTTAGTCTTCGGAAGCCTTTATTTCGTCAGAAGCTTTGAAGCTTTAACTCTAAATGTTGTCCTTCCGAAGTGTTTGTCTTGTACAGCCTTCAACAGGAGTGAGTTACTCTTCGGAAGCAATGTTGCTTCCGAAAAGGAACTCCTTCCTTCCAAAGGTTGTTTGTCTTTGTAGTCCTTTATACTTAGACAAAATTTAAGTTTGGTGAGCATCGGCCTTTATTAGTCTTTACAGTCTCCCCCTAGGCTGATGCTACCAAAACTTCCTAATCAGATTCTCATTGTCACCCTCTCTCCCCTTAGAACTTGTGCCCTAGTCTGTACCCATTTAACTCCTACTCTCCCATCTGATCCATTATCTGGATTATCAAGAGGGACTTTATCCAAATCAAAGATAAAGGGCTCAGCTAGCACCATCAGTTGTGTCAACTCCAAGACTTTTACACCTCCATTGACCTGAAAGAGTGTGAATACTTTGTGCAGTGCATCAAAGCTCCACTTCACTATTGGTATGTAGGTATGATGATGCTTTAGTCCATAGAGGTCTCTTGGATGATCTTCAGGCATTGGAGGTTTTGGTGTGTCTTTTGGTTCTGAGTGTTGTGTATCAGGCTCAGAGTCAGAGGATATGGCAGTAGTTCTCTTTTTCCTTCTAGCTATGCTCTTTCTTCTTCTGAATCTGGGTTTTTCCTGAGCAGTAGCTTGACTCCTCTGATCTCTGGCATGCTGTTCTTCCACATTTGAGCCCACTGTTGCATCTGTTGTGGCAGTGGGCTGTGGACCAGCATCCTCAGTTGTTGAGGGCTCTTTTCTCCTCTCATCAGCCTTTGATTGTCTCTCAGGATCAGGGTTTGTTGATTGTTGCTTCCTTGCAGTCTCTTTACCCTTTTTGATCTTGATCACTAAAGAGATTGGCATGTTGTCCATAGAAGGACTTGATGGAGGAGAGGCTGGTTCTTCCTTAGGGTTTAGGGGGAACATGTTGGGGAACATGGCCTTTGTTACTTCCCCACACATGACTTCTTCCCCTTCTCTGATCCCAAATCCAGAGATGGGAAATTCAATGGTAGCTCCTCCCCCTAAACCTAAGCCTAAGTTTAGGCTTGCCCTTTGAGCATGTATCTGCTCAATAGAAGGTAACTCACCTCTGCAAATTTGGCCTTGATGTCCCTGACATGCATGTACATGGTTGAGTTCTTCATAGGGCCTAGCTGCCGAGCATGGAAGCCATACTGGAGGAGGATTGCCTTCATTTTATCTCTGTAGGCTTGATCCTTCTGTTTCTTTGTTAGCTTCACCTTGGCTTTGGATGCAGCAGCTGCCTGTTCCTGCTACTGCACCTTGTCCAGCTCGGCATCCATCTTAGGCACCGACCAGAGCAAAACTTCATCTATGTCATATCCCTTCTACTAGAGAAGATCAGAAAGTCTGATAAGCTCATCATCCAGGGAAGTGTCTGGTCGGCCCTTATTCTTCTTTGGTCTCCTCTCTTCTAGCCCTGCTTCCTCCTCTGGGGGTTAGTTTTCTTTTTTCCTTTGTCCATTGCTTTTGCCCCAGAGGAGATGGATCCTATAGCCTCTCCAGCTAGTTCATTGGCAAGTAGCTCCTTTGTGGAGGAATCATTAATAATGACTGGGCATTCGGAAGCAGCTGCAGCTTCGGAGTTAACCTTAGCATTCACTGCCCCCTCCGGTTGACCAACAACCTTGGGTGATTCCTTAGCAGTATCCACAGAGTGCTCAGGAATGGAGGAGAGGTCTTCAGCAGCGTCTGTCCCAGAAGGGGACACAGGTTCCATGGAGATTGGTTGTTCTTCTTGGGTAGTTTCCTCCATGGAAACCTGGGCTGTAGTCTCAGGAGGAGACTTAGTCCCAGAGGGGGACTGTTGAGTCCCAGCATGGGACTGAGGCTCCATAGAGACATTTGTTGTTGCTGCTTCTTGCTTTGTCTCTTTGGCAGCCTCTGTTGCCTCAGACGAAGAGGAAGAGGAAGTAGTGGAATCATGGAAGTAAGTGCCCAAGAAGTCATCCCATTCATTAGTCAGAGTAACTATTGATGTGTTGGCATCTTGTACACCTTCCTCTTCTCTTGCTTCTGGTCCTGACCCTGCAGATTGTACCTTCTCCCTCTTTTTGGTAGCATCAGGCGAGACAAAGGTAGTAGTAGCAGTATCAGGATGGAAAGGTTGAAGGATCACTAGGCGGTGCCTCCTGAGGTCCAAGATGGTGGCTTCTTTGTCTTGGACCTCCTGCCGTAGGGTAGCAACCTCAGCTTCCAGGTGAGCTACCCTGGCCTGGAGGGTTATTATGAGAGCCGTCAATTTCTGTGTTTTGGTGCCCTCATTCACATGAGTGGAGTCATTGGGCGATGGAGTCCTGAGCCTAGCTCCTGCACCTCCACCACCAGATGAGGTTTCTTGGCACCTTGGGTTCCCCTCATTGAGAAGGGCTTCAAAGAAGTCCTCCCCAGTGTGGGTTGCCGCATGTGAGGTCCTAGTGCATGTACCACTGGCCTGAAGATCCAGAGTAGGATCAGCAGTAGTGGCAGCCTCATCTGCATTGGCCCCTTCAGTACTCCTGGGGACAACCTCTGAAGTTTGAGGCTCTGGGTCAGGAAACCTAGCTTGTAGCTGTGTCACCACTCTCATAAGTGTTTGGGTAGTAGGAGAGAGTGGTTCCTCAACAGCTATAGCAGAGGTTCCTTGAGCCTGGGTGATAGTATGGGTGGGGGGCATTTCTGGGTGATAAGAACCTGGAGACTTGGGAGACAGTCTCTGAACTAGTGGAGTTGCTTCATCAGAAGCAGGCTCAATAATAGGGGCATGCCTTTGGATATTCTCAGGTATGTTTTGTGACATACACCGAGGGCTATCAGGCTGGTTAAAGGCTGCCACAGGTTCCAGAGGAAGAACCTATGGAATAACAACAGGTGTGGTTGTCACCTTAGGTGGAACTGTGCCCTTGACAGTTCTTTTCACCTTTTTCTTGATGGGTTCAGAAAAAGGGGCCTGAACAGCTGTAGAGAGCTGTTCAGGGGTTCGACGGCGTTTGTAGGTTATTTTGATGGGGTGGGGAACTGAAATGGAAGGTGTGGGTTCAGCATCTGTGGGTGCAACAGAGCTGTCACCTTCTGGAGTTGGTAACTCCATGGAAGGAAGAAGAGGAGTAAAGTTCCCAGAAAACTGGTTACTCTTCTTCTTCAATTGAACAAAAACCTTGGAAGTTACCAAGGGGATTTTGTATATATTCCCAGTTAGTGAGAGGACAGAACCTAACTCACCATAAAATATATGCAGCAAAAACCTGGGATACATACAAAATTTCTTTGGTGACAAAATATTATCAACCAAATTATTGAAAATAAAAGCAGAAAAGTTAAAAAGTTGGTTAGAGAACAAGCCATGAAAAGCCGAAGCTAAATCAGAAGGAACTTGATCCCAACCACCTGTCTTATTAGAAAGACAGTGCAAAAATAAATGTATGAGGTACTTATAATTATAGGACACTCTACCCTTCAAATAAGTTGTTGAAGGAAGAGGACCTTCGTACCCCATTGACCGAAAGGTCAATGCTACCTCATCCTTAGTGAATGAGACTCTTCCCTCGACATCACAAAGTTGAAGATGTCGAGAGATGGTCTCCACTGTGATAGAAATGGGATGAGCATCAATGGTGGCATTAAGAATCCGACCATTGGGAGATGACGACACTGAACAAGATGCCCAAAATTGTTGGTGATGAGATTCATACACCACAGGCTGAACAGTAAGGGCGTAAAGGTACCTGCTCCTTCGAAGGAAGGAGACGATCGGAGCAAAATCCGCGTCATTGTCTGCTGATAACTCCGCAGGAAGGTTGTGAGTGGGTCTGAAGGCAAGAAGTTCCATGGCGATTGATGGATTTAGGTTAAAAGTTGAGAGAAAAGCGAATAGAAATGAAATGGTGAGAGAAGTTGAATGAGCGGGAGACCTTTTTATACCTTCGGATGTCAGCATTTAATATAGAAACACGTTAAATTTTGAGATCCGAAAGTCAGAAAAAGTACTTATGGAGACAGCTCATTTATTATTCAAAATTTGCTAAGGACAGATTTGGTTCCGAGAGAATTAGTCATCGGAAGTAGTTCATGAGACCAAAGAAGTTCTTCGGAAGATACTGACTTCCGAAGCATATAAATTTATCATCGGAAGTGTATCTTCTGAAGGCTTAGATATATTCATCAGAAGAAATGTTCTTCGGAAGACATCTTCTTCTGAAAAGTAAGTTCAGAAGATTGAGCTTCCGAAGTAAGAATGTATCGAAAGAATAATAATTCAAAAGAGAATTTATCTTCTGAAGTGTGACATCCTCCGACATAAAGAAAGAATAATGCTTCCGAAGACTTAAACTATCTTCTGAGTAATAATTACTCATCAGAAGATACTTTAAGTTTATCTTCCGAAGAATTATTCATTCCTTTATTTATTCATTTACTCGATCAAAGTTAATCATGCCAATGGCTGTTATTAAATACCTGAATCTTCCTTCATCAAATGCTTTGGTGAAAAGGTCAGCCAGATTGTGTTCTGTATCAATTTTAACTAGACGAATCAACTTCTTTTCTGCACAATCTCTGATGAAATGATATCTGATATCAATGTGCTTGGTCTTGGAGTGCTTGACAGGATTGTTGGTGATAGAGATTGCACTGGAATTGTCTATCTGTATAGGAGTGTTCAACAGCTCTACTTCATAATCCTTTATCTGATTTTGAATCCAAATAACTTGTGCACAGCAGCTAGAAGCAGCTATGTATTCTGCCTCTGCAGTAGAAGTAGAAACACAAGACTGTTTCTTGCATTGCCAAGACACAATCCTGGATCCAGGAAATTGACATCCTCCTGATGAGGATTTCTTGCTAATGTTACAACCTCCATAATCACTGTCAGTATAAGCCATGAATTAAAAATCTTCATTTCTAGGATACCACAATCCTAGACCAAGTGCCCCTTTGAGGTATCTAAAGATTCTTTTCACAGCATGCATGTGTGAGACTTTGGGATTGGCCTGAAATCTTGCACACAAGCACGTTGCAAACATTATATCAGGCATGCTTGTTGTGAGATACATCAAAGAGCCAATCATTGCTCTGTATTGGTGTTGATCAACATCATCCCCCTCAAGATCAGGACTAATGGATGTTGTCTTAGACATTGGAGTTCCCAGAGCTTTGCAATCAGTTAGCTTTAATCTTTCAAGAATGTCCTTGACATACTTTGATTGACTAATAAAAATCATGTAGGAAATTGTTTTACTTGTAATCCAAGAAAGAAAGTGAGTTCTCCCATGGAACTCATTTCGAACTTGGACTTCATTAGTGATTCAAAGTTCTTGCAGAGAGATTCATTTGTAGAACCAAAGATAATGTCATCAACATAAATCTGTACTAGCATAATATGTTGATTGGACTTCTTGAAGAAGAGATTTTTATCAATTGTCCTCTCTTAAAGTTGTTAGCCAATAGAAAAGAAGATATAGTTTCATACCACTTTCTGGGAGCTTGATGCAGCCCATAAAGAGCTTTATCAAGCTTACAGACATGGTCAGGAAACTTTGGATCTTCAAAACCAGGAGGCTGACACAAATACACCTCCTCATCAATCCTTCCATACAAAATGCACTTTTCACATCCATTTGAAAAACCTTGAAATTCTTGGCAGCTGCAAAGGCTAAAAATATTCTGATTGCTTCAATTCTTGCAACTGGAGAAAAAACTTCATCATAATCAATGCCTTCTTCCTGTGTATACCCCTGAACAACCATTCTTGCCTTGTTCTTGATGACCACTCCCTTGTCATCCTTCTTGTTCCTGGACACCCATTTTGTTCCAATGGGATACTTACCTTTAGGTAAAGGGCAAATCTTCCACACACCTTGCCTTTCAAATTGAAGAAGCTTCTCCTGCATTGCTTCTACCCAACTGTTGTCTTTCAATGCCTCAGAAACTTTCTTTGGTTCTACTTGGGATAGAAAGCAAGAAAACAAACAGATGTTTGCGTCATGCATAGAGCTTCTTGTTCTGACTCCTTCTTCAACATTACCAATAATGTTTTCAACTGGATGGGTTTTATGGATGCAAGTTCTAGGAATCACATCCAACTGAGACGCCAGATCCAGATCTCTTGACTCAAGGTTAGGAAGTACTACCTTAAGCTGGATTTCTGGCATATCTTGTGGTCTTTGAGATTGGACTGTTGTGGGATCACTTTCTCTGGGAGAAGAAGTTTCCAGAATGTCTGGAACTGATTGGACTTTTGAGGGATTCACATCTTCTTCTTGACTCATTGGAACTGAAGTAGAGTCGCTTAAAGGGACATCATGAGATGTGTTCACTGTCTCAGACTGAGAGACATCTTTATGTGTTGAAGTGGATTATGCCAAGATTTGTCTTGAAGCTATTGGCAGTTCAACACGAAAGTCTTCTTCTCTTGTGGACTGGGAGGAGTCTGTGGTACTTGACTGTAACTCTGGAACATACTCTTTCATAAGATTAAATGCAGATGTAAAGCTATCAAGATCAAATAGCCAATCAAGACCAGTTTCAGGATTATTGATAGTATGTTCATTGAACTAAACATTTGCAGACTCTTCAATAATTCTGGAATCTTTGATGTATACTCTATATGCTTTTGCATGTGAAGAGTACCCAACAAAGTAGCCCTCTGCTGATTTCTCATCAAATTTGGCTAAGTGATCTTTAGTATTCAAGATGGTGCATTGACATCCAAATGGTTTGAGAAATCCAATAAATGGTTTTCACTTATGCCAAATTTCATAAGGAGTCATCCCATGTGTCTTAACTACCAATATTCTATTTTGGACATAACAGGTAGTGTTGACTGCTTCTGCCCAAAAAGTTATTGGAAGTTTGGCATCAGACAACATGGTTCTTGCAGCCTCAATTAGTGTCCTATTCCTTATCTCAGCAACACCATTTTGTTGTGGAGTCCTAGGAGCACTAAATTGTCTTGTGATACCTTTAGATTCACAAAAAGAATTTAAAACATGATTCTTGAATTCTGTTCCTTGATCTGATCTGATTATTTTTACATGGTGATCACTTTCATTCTCCACCCTAAGTATCAATGACTTTAGGGTCTCAGCAGTTTCATCCTTGGTACTTAAGAAAAATACCCAGGTATACCGAGAGAAATCATCAGTGATCACCAAGCAATATGACTTTCTACCAAGACTTTTAACACTTGTGGGGCCAAACAAGTCCATGTGGAGTAAATGCATGACTGTTGTGATTGAATTTATCTCTTTGGCATGCTGTGATGATTTGTGTTGCTTACCTTTTAAGCAAGCAACACATTTATCAACATAGATGAATTCCTTTGTTGGTAAACCAGTCACTAAGTTATTTTTGACAAGTTTATTCATATTTTTAAGGTTTACATGACAGAGTCTCCTATGCCAAAGAGATGACTCATCAAGTGAAGCTTTTGAGACAAAGCAACTTATATTACTGAGAGGTGCAGCTGTGCTCATGTCTAGCATATACATGTTGTTCCTTCTAGGAGCTCTGAGCAGGATCTGATCATTTGGGACTACAAATCCTGGCTTCAGAACAATGCATTCATGCTCAGTGAACAACATGTTGTGCTTTTGATCACACACCTGTGATACACTCAGTAAACTGTAATTTAGTTCCTTTACAAAATGTACATTCTCAAAGCTTACCTTGCCATTTGTAATTGTGCCCCTACCTGTGATGTATCCTCCCACCGGATCACTTCCAAATGCAACAGACCCACCATAGAATGGTTCATATTTTTGCAGGTGAGTCTTATTGCCTGTCATGTGCCTAGAGTAGCCACTGTCAATAATCCACAAGTTGCTCTTTGATTCCTATTGCCCCTGCACATGACCAGAAGTGAATTAGTTCCTGATGGGAACCCAAGCCCATGTGGTCTTGGGTTTTCCATTAGCATCATTATAAGTAAATTTCTTTAACATCATCTTAAGTGGGACAGATGATGAGTTTGTTGTTGGTTGGACCGGTGGTTGAACAGATGGTTCAGCTATTTCCTTTTTCTTCCATATCCGTTTGACTTTCAAGGTTGTCGGAAGAGTTTTCTTCTTTTGACAGTCATCGGAAGCACCTTTTGTCTTCCCTTCCGATGACTTGGTTTTTGCTGACAAGTTGGGCCTTACTTTCGAAGTTCTTCTTCTTTCGAAGGGAAAAGATTTCTTTGGTTTGTAGGAAGCTTTCTTTGCATGTGCTTCCGATGTTCTTTTTCCTTCAGAAGCCTTTCTTTCCTGATCTTCCGAAACATTCTTTTCGGAAACCTTTCTATTCTGATTATCAGAAGTGCTTGCTTCCGATCCTTTCTTTCCGAAACCCTTCTTGTCTTATTTCTTCCGACTATCAGAAGTACTTGCTTCCAATTCTTTCTTTCTTGAGTTTCTTCCTGGTTCTTCAGAAGAACCAGATGACTTGCTCCAACTCTCCTTTCTTCCTTGTTTCTCAGAAAACATTTTGCTTCTTGGATTATAGAAGCAAGCAGCAGCAAAGTGATTTTTATCACCACACATCAAACATAATGTTTGATTGTTTGAGAATTGTTGATTCTGATATTTGTTGAAGGAAGTTGAGCTTTGATTCACAGGAGGTGATGGTTTGGATATTCCAACAGACTTATTGGCTGGAAGATTTACCTGTTTCTTTTTAACACTGGTCTTTCTCTCCTTTGACCTACGCCTTTTGGACTTGTCAGATGGACAAGTAACATAGTCATCTAAGGAGGTACTCCCAGTTTGTATGTTCTTAGCTTTGGCAAAAACTGATGACTGTTTCTTGGTTTTCTTATTTACTTTATTTATTTTCTAAGTTGGTTTTTCAGTTTCTAAAGTACTGGGAGAAACATCCTCATCTGAGCATGATGAGTTACTTGGGTTTAGATCAGAGAGATTATCAGTTTGGGCCACCTTGTGTATGTCCAATTCATCATCATACACAAGGTCAACTACTGGTTTACACCAAATTTCCACTATGGGAGTGTAGGCAGATGGAGGCTCCACTTTGTTGTAACCCAAACCAGCCCCCTTCTTATTTACCAGTTCAGTTGTGCTGCTCATTCAGAAAAGCTTTTCATACTTTTCACCTTGACTCAAAAATTTGTTTCTATAAGACTCAGCCAATACAAGTTCAGTCTTGGCAGTGGTTAGTCTTTCTAAAAGATTGTTAATTTGACACTGTTTGTTAGTGTCTTCATTTTTTAAGCTAGAAATGGTCTTTTCCATTTCTTCAATCTTTTATTTGTAATTTCTTTCACATTAAAAAAAATTGCCTTGACTACTTGTAATGACTCAAGTTCATTACAGAGTTGAGAATATATTCTTTTAAAAACATTTAACTTCTCTAAACGTTCAGGTGTTTACATATCCTCAGTTACCTTGAATGAAGAAGTTGAATAATTTGCCATCAGAGCACTGTTGGAGATAGAAGGATCTTCAGCTTGGAAGCTCCAATCTGCAAAGTCTTGCTCTGCAATGTTTGCACTGTTTGAGCTTGATGGTATTTGAGGTGGTTGCCCAGAAGTTGATGGTTGAGTGCCTGTGGACTTGCATTCCCTAGCAAAGTGCCCTAACTATTGGCAATTGAAACATTTGAGCTTGGACTTATCAAGACCAAACCCAGTCTTCATACTGTGCTTTTTGAACTGCCTTCCAGTTCTTTGGTAGAACTTCTTTGTTGTATAGGAGATCATGGCCATCTGGTAGTTGATGTCCATCTCCTCAAGATCATCTGTAGGATTGCCATCTAAGTCTTTCTGGTACAAGTGAAAGTAATTGGTTTCCTCAGCCATGAATGCTCCTTGCCCAGATGTTAAAAGTGGAGTTGGGTTGGAAAACAGGTTTGTGTGTGTGGGTGTTGGAGTCGGAGTTTCAGGAAAGCTGACAATGGGTGTGGAGGTAGAGTGCTAGATGGGTTGATAACTCTGGGCATCTATTTCCATCTGGTAAGCACTGAGAATACCAAACAGTTCTTTCAGCTTTAGAGTCCTTAGATTTTCTGTCCTCCGGATGGCCACGGAGTATATGTTCCAAGCATGAGGAAATGATCTAAGAAACTTTCTGATCACATCCTGGTTCTCCATTTTGACACCTGCAGCTACTAACTCATCAACCAGTTGAACGTACCTGAGATATTGAAAAGTCATCTTCTCGTTGTTCTGTTGCCAGAAGTTCTCAAACTTCTGTTTCAGCATATCTTTCTTGTTCTCTTTAACATCTTCAAAACCTTCATACATCTGTTGTAGAGAATTCCACAGCTCTTGAGCAGATTTGCATTTCTTGAATGCATGTATGATTGAGTTAGGGATGGCCATCTGGATGAGCCACAAAGCCTTCGAGTCCACTTCCATTATCTTGTAATCTTCATCAGAATAGAGAGCTGGATCGTTTGGCACAAGAGCTCCACCAGCACCAGCAGCAGGAACAGTAGGGATGTAAGGCCTTTCAAGAACTGACTTCCAGAGTTTGAAGTCTTGGTTCCTGATGAATCACTCCATCCTAACTTTCCAAGTGTCATAGTCTTCTGGAGTGAACATTGGTGGCTTGTTGAGAGTACCATTTTCTGTATCATGTTTGTTAAGTGCAGCCATTTGAACAAACAAACAGAATATGAGTTTTGAAGTAGTGAAATTTTAGAAGAAATAGAACAGGTAACTTAAGGATGGTTAATCACTTAAGTTCAAGAGCCAATGCTCTGATACCACTTTTTGGATCGGGTTGTTTACTCTAAACAACACTTCACAAGTATTTCCCTCATTCAATCTAACAGATGCGGAATGTCTGTTAGAAGGATCTCTCAAACACTCAATGGTGACAAGCTTTGGACTAAAGTTAAGGTACTTTCATCACGATTTCCCAGTAAAGCTAGATTTGTCTCACAGTATATACGAATCGTTTTCCTAGACATGAATCGCAACTAACCGTATCCACCCTTAATATACCTCCATTTTAATTGCAAACCTAACTCTAACAAGATTATGAAATCAAAAATACATGCACACACATATATATGTGTGTGTATTGAGTTATATTAAGCAATATAACAAAGCATTTTAGTTTAATAATTTGATTTATATCATCTAAAGATTGTTCGTATGTTTGCGAGATAGCCTAGTGGTAAGGGTGTTCAGTTATCAACCTTGAGGTCATGGGATCTAGTCATAGGGTTGACATTTTCTCCGCAAAGCCACCGACCCGGGTGCTTGCGCCCACGGTTTACCCGTTCCCTCCGGTTAGTCGGGTATGGGGGGTGTTGGATCGGGTTGTTTACTCTAAACAACATTTCACAAGTATTTCTCTCTTTCAATCTAACAGATGCGGAATGTCTGTTAGAAGGATCTCTCAAACACTCAATGGTGAACAAATAATCTTTCAAAAACAATAAGAACACAAGAACAATTTCAAGCTCAAAGATATATTTCTCTAAAAGTATTACAACTGTTGTGAACAGACAAGCACAAAACACATACAAGCGCACCTAAACAGGTTTACAATGAGAGGTTATATAGTTAAGGCTACAACCGTATACACGTAGGAATACAAGTTAGGTATGCTAGACAATAGATAAAGTAAAGCTTATTCTAGTATATGGAGTGTCTTAACAGGATAAGACACTTACTTATAATCATTACAAATATAAACATTGACTTTACAAAGACTAGCTAAATACAAAAGGCATTTAATGTTGTTGATCTTCAAGGCTTCAGATAATCTTTTGCATTTAATGCAACTGCGGAGAAGTAAGGTGTTGTATCTGACTTTAGGTATGTTTATCCTTGTTGTTCTCAGAACAGCACGTCTGTTGTCAGTACCTTTTGTACTATAAAAGTGCTCAGCTACAGTCTTTGTCAGAGTATAAACCTCGGAAGTCTTTGTCTTTGTCTTTGGGTGCAGAAGAGAATCTTCAGAAGCTGTTAGTCTTCAGAAGCCTTTATTTCTTCGGAAGCTTTGAAGCTTTAACTCTAAGGGTTGGCCTTTCGAAGTGTTTGTCTTGTACAGCCTTCAGCAGGAGTGAGTTACTCTTCGGAAGCAATGTTGCTTCCGAAGAGGAACACCTTCCTTCCGAAGGTTGTTTGTCTTTGTAGTCCTTTATACTTGGACAAAATTAAAGTTTGGTGAGCATCAGCCTTTATTAGTCTTTACAGGGGGGCCGTGGTTTACCACGCAAATGGGTTCGGTCATCAAAAAAAATAAACTTTGAACATATACTTTGTAAAGACTAATAAAGGCTGATGCTTACCAAACTTCTTATTTTGTCTAAGTACAGGAGCTACATTGACTAAAAGCCTTCGGAAGGAAGAAGTGATTCTTTGGAAGCAGCATTGCTTCCGAAGGATAACTCGTTCCTGCCGAAGGTTTTACAAGACAACTGCTTCGGAAGAATAACACTTAAAGGTACTAAAGCTTCAGAAGACTTAAAAGCTTCCGAAGTCTACAAGCTTCTGAAGAACCTTCCTAGCTTCCGAAGACTCTTCTTTGCACCAAGGACAAAGACAAAGACTTCCGAGGTTTATCCTCTGACAAAGACTGTATCTGATTACTTTCTTAGTACAAAAGGGATTGACACAAGACATGCTGGTCTGATCAAATACAAAAAGAACATACCGAAAGTCAGACAGCAGCTTACTTCCCTTCCTCAGCATTAAATGCAAAAGATTATCTGAAGCCTTAAAGATCATCAACATTAAATGCTTTGTGTATCCAGCTAGTCTTTGGTTAAGTCAATGTCTATATTTGTAATAATTGTAATTCAGTGTCTTGGCCTGTTAAGACACTCCTCATACTAGAATAAGCTTTACTTTATGTACTTGGCTAGTATACCCAACTTGTATTCCTACGAGTATACGGTTGTAGCCTTGGCTATATGACCTCTCATTGTAAACCGACCAAGAGGTGCTTGTTCGTTGTACGCTTGTTATACTTTGAGAGAAATATATCTTTGAGCCTGAATTAACTCTTGTGTTATTACTGCTTATTCAAAGATTATTTGTTCATCCTTAAGTGTTTGTAAGATCCTTCTAATAGATATTCCACGTCTATTAGATTGATTGTAAGAAAATCCTGTTTGTGTGTTGTTTGAATTAAACAAACCGATCCAACAAGTGGTATCAGAGCCTTGGCTCTTAAACTTAAGTGACTAACCATCCTTAAGTTACCAGTTGTATATCTTCTTACATCTTACTACGACGAATCTCATAATCTGTTGTTTGTTCAAATGGCTGCATTAAACAAGCATGATACAGAAAATGGGATACTCAACAAGCCACCGATGTTCACCCCTGAAGACTTTGATACGTGGAAGGTCAGAATGGAAGGGTTCATCAGGAATCAAGACTTCAAACTCTGGAAGTCTGTTCTTGAAGGTCCCTGCATTCCTACAATTACTGCTACTGGAGCCGGTGGAGCTGATGTACCAAAGGATCCATCAATGTATTCAGATGAGGACTATAAGAAGATGGAAGTGTATTCAAAGGCACTGTGGCTCATCCAGATGTCAATCCCCAACTCTATTATACATGCATTCAAGAAATGAAAATCAGCTAAAGAGTTGTGGAATTCTCTGCAGCAGATGTATGAGGGTTCGGATGATGTCAAAGAAAACAAGAAGGATATGCTGAAACAGAAGTTTGAAAACTTCTGCCATGAAAACAATGAGAATATGTCTTCTCAGTACCTAAGGTATGTCCAACTTGTAGATGAGCTAACCACTGCAGGGGTAACACTGGATAACAAGATGTGCTCAGAAAATTTCTGAGATCTCTTCCAAAGGACTGGAACATCTACTCAGTCACCATCAAAAGAACTGAAAACTTGAAGACACTAAATCTTGGAGAATTATTTGGTATATTAAGTGCATATCAAATGGAGATTGACTCACAGGAATCAAAACCATCAGCTGCATTTCCTTCAGGATCAGCTGCATTGTATGTTCCTACTCAAAATTCATCCTTTCAGGGTTATCAGCCTGTGTTTCATTCAACTGCACTACCAAGTCAACCTAACACCACATATCCTGAAACATCCACACCATCAAGTTCAAATACCATTCCCTTTACACAATCTGTTCCTTTGGTTACCTCTGGCCCAGGAGCGTTACTAGCTGAAGAAACAAATTATTTCCAGTTATGTCAAGAAGATCTGGAAGGAATTCCTACTGATGATTTAGAAGAAATGGACATCAATTATCAGATTGCCATGATTTCTTTCAGAGCAAAGAAATTTTATCAGAGAACAGGGAGGCAATTTAAGAAACATAACATGAAGACCGGTTTTGGACTGGATAAATCCAAAATCAGATGCTACAACTGTCAGCAGCTTGGGCACTTTGCAAGAGAATGCAAAGCACCTAGAAATCAGCCAACAACAAGAGAACGGCAAAACAACCAGCAAGCAACAAATCAAACCATCAATGCAAATGTTGCTGAGCATCATGATTTTTCAGACTGGAGCTTTCAAGCAGAAGATGCATCAATCTCAAACAATGCCTTCATGGCAAATGATGCCAGTTCATCATTCAAGGTAACAGATAATATGTGTACACCTGAATGCTCAGAGAAATTAAATGCTTATAAAAGAGTTAATGAACAAGTATGTAATGAACTTGAGTCAATACAAGTTGTCAAAGCAGAATTTTACAAAGCTGAAAAGGATTATAAAGAAAAGAATGAAACATTGGAAAAAGCAGTTTCCAGTCTCAAACATGAGGAAACTAACTACATTTGTCAAATAAATGATCTTTTAAAAAGATTAACAACTGCTAAGACCGAACTTGTATTGGCTGAATCATACAGGGATAAATTTCTCAGTCAGGGTGAGAAGTTCGAAAAAATGTGGAAAATGAATAGCATTTCTGATCTAGCTAAAGGGAAAACAACTGGGTTGGGATATAATAGTGTGGAACCACCAGTTGTATATACTCCACAGGTAGAAGTTAAGTGCAAACCTGAAATCAAACTTGTGTTTGATGAGGAACTTGGAGTACACATGGTGGATTGTGAAACAGAAGTGTCTGACAACACTTCTGCTGAGGATACCACAGAGGAAGAAGTGGTGGTGCCTGAAATAAAAACCAAAACAGTTTCTAAACAAAAGAACCATAAATCAAAACAAATCAATACAACTGATTCTCAAAATTCACTGAACATGACAAAGGCACCATCTCTTCTGAGGAAAATACAACTGATTCTCGAAATTCAAAACAAAATAAGTATTTGAGCAATCCTCTAGTGCACAATAGAAAGAAAGGTAATGGACCATCAAAATCAAACTGTAAATCTGGTCCCAAAGGCAAGGTTTCTCACGTAGAAAGGCAACAGCTCATAAATTGCCTAATGTGTGGAGATCCTGATCACTTTGCTGCTGACTGTATCTATAATCCAAGTAGACGCAGTCAACCCATCAGGCAATCAAAACCATCATACAGACACTTTAGACAGTCATTCTCTTCATCGGACGATAACCAAGGTGTTTCAGAGAAAAGAAAATCAAAGAGTCAGAAGAAACCATCGGAAGCTGCACCTGCTTCCGATGAGAAAAGAAAAGGAAAGCATTCTAATTCTTCTGAAGCTCTACCCAGATCATCACTACATAATCAGAAGACAAGACCATCTCCTAGAAGGTCATCGGAAGCATGCCACAAAAGTACTTCCGATGAGAAAATGAAGAAGCCAAACTCCTTTATGTCTACCAGAAAGGGTAACATGACCTGGACAAGAAAAGAATCTGAACCACCTTTGACCTCATCAATTAGTGCATCATCTGTTCTACCTAACATGCATTTAAAACGTTTTACTTACTATGATGCAGAAGACAAACCCAAGACCACTATGGCTTGGGTTCCCAAAAGACACTAACCGAATTTGTTATGTGCAGGAGCAGCAGGATGCAAGAAGTAATCTTTGGATAGTGGATAGTGGCTGCTCCAGGCACATGACAGGCAACAAGACTCACATTCATAACTACGAACCATTCTTTGGAGGATCTGTTGCATTCGGTGGAGATCCAGTAGCAGGATATATCACATGCAAAGGATCTATTTCAAATGGGCTTGTAAGTTTTGAGAATGTGCACTTTGTCAAGGAACTGAACTATAATTTGCTAAGTGTATCACAGGTGTGTGACCAAAAGCACAACATGTTGTTCACTAAGCATGAATGTATAGTGTTAAAACCTGGATGTGTAGTTCCAAATGGACAAATCTTGCTCAGGGCACCAAGAAAGAACAACATGTATATGCTAGATATGAGTACAGCTTCTCAACTTAGCAATATAAGTTGTTTTGTCTCAAAAGCTTCAATTGATGAATCATCCCTTTGGCATAGGAGACTTGTCATGTAAACCTCAAAAATATGAATAAACTTGTCAAAAATAATTTAGTAACTGGTTTACCAACAAAAGAATTCATTTGTGTTGATAAATGTGTTGCATGCTTGAAAGGCAAGCAGCACAAATCATCTCATCATGCCAAAGAGATAAATTCCATCACAACAGTCCTACATTTTCTGCACATGGACTTGTTTGGCCCCACAAGTGTAAAAAGTCTTGGTAGAAAATCATACTGCTTGGTGATCACTGATGATTTCTCTCGGTATACCTGGGTATTTTTCTTAAATACCAAGGATGAAACTGCTGAGATCCTAAAGTCATTTATACTTAGGGTGGAGAATGAAAGTGACCACCATGTGAAAATAATTAGGTCAGATCAAGGAACAGAATTCAAAAATCATGTTTTAAATTCATTTTGTGAATCTAAAGGTATATCAAGACAATTTAGTGCTCCTAGGACTCCAAAACAAAATGGTGTTGCTAAGAGAAGGAATAGGACACTAATTGAGGCTGCAAGGACCATGTTGTCTGATGCCAAACTTTCAATAACTTTTTGGGCAGAAGCAGTCAACACTGCCTGTTATGTCCAAAATAGAGTATTGGTAGTTAAGACACATGGTATGACTCCTTATGAAATTTGGCACAAGAGAAAACCATTTATTGGGTTTCTCAAACCATTTGGATGCCAATGCACCATCTTGAATACTAAATATCATTTAGCCAAGTTTGCTGAGAAATCAGTAGAGGGCTACTTTGTTGGGTACTCTTCACATGCTAAGGCTTATAGAGTATACATCAAAACTTCCAGAATTATTGAAGAGTCTGCAAATGTTCAGTTCAATGAACATACTCTCAATAAACCTGGAACAGGCCCTGATTGGTTATTTGATCTAGATAGCTTTACATCTGTATTTAATCTGTTGAAAGAGTATGTTCCAGTTTCACAGTCAGCTACCACAGATACCTCCAAATGCATAAGAGAAGATGACGTCCGTGTTGAACTGCCAATAGCTTCAAGACAAATCTTGGCAGAATCCTCTTCAGCGCAAAATGGTGTGTCACAGCATGAGACAATTAACACATCGCAGGCAGGTCCCTCAATTAAATCTACTTCTGGTTTACAACATCAAGAAGAAGTAGGAAGTCCATCAGCAGAGGCAAACACTCTAGAAACTACATTTCCCACGGAAAACCAACCCATCACAGTCCAAATTCAGAATCCACAAGATATGCCAGAAATTCAGCTTGAGGTAGTACTTCCTAACCTTGAGTCAATCAATCTGGATGAGGCTTCTCAATTGGATGTGATTCCAAGAACTCGAATTCACAACACTCATCCAGTTGAGAACATTATTGGAAATGTTAAAGAAGGAGTGAGAACTAGAAGCTCTATGCACGAAGCAAACGTGTGTTTGTTCTCATGCTTTCTATCCCAAATAGAACCAAAGAAGGTTGCTGAGGCATTGAAAGACAACAGTTGGGTAGATGCCATGCAGGAGGAGCTTTTTCAATTTGAAAGACAAGGAGTATGGAAGACCTGTCCTTTACCTAAAGGTAAGTATGCAATTGGAACCAAATGGGTGTTCAGAAACAAGAAAGATGACAAAGGTGTTGTCATCAAAAACAAAGCAAGACTGGTTGTTCAGGGATATACTCAGGAGGAAGGCATAGACTATGATGAAGTGTTTGCTCCAGTTGCAAGAATTGAAGCCATCAGAATCTTCTTAGCATTTGCAGCTGCCAAGAACTTCAAAGTGTTTCAATGGATGTAAAAAGTGCCTTTCTCTATGGAAAGATTGATGAGGAGGTTTATGTGTGTCAGCCTCCAGGATTTGAAGATCCAAAATTTTCTTGATCATGTCTGTAAGCTTGATAAAGCTCTCTATGGGCTGCATCAAGCTCCCAGAAAATGGTACGAAACTTTGTCTTCCTTTCTACTGTCTAACAATTTCAAGAGAGGAACAATTGATAAAACTCTCTTTTTCAAGAAGTCCAATCAACATATCATGCTAGTACAGATCTATGTTGATGATATTATCTTTGGTTCAACTAATGAATCTCTCTGCAAGGACTTTGAATCACTGATGAAATCCAAGTTTGAAATGAGTTCAATGGGAGAACTCATCTTCTTTCTTGGACTACAGGTGAAACAAACTCCTGCAGGGATTTTTATTAATCAATCAAAATATGTCAAGGACACTCTTGAAAGATTCAAGATGTCTGATTGCAAAGCACTGGGAACGCCTATGTCCAAGACAACATCTCTCAGCCCTGATCTTGAAGGGGAGGATGTTGATGAACACCAGTATAGGGCAATGATAGGCTCTTTGATGTATCTCACAGCAAGCAGGCCAGATATCATGTTTGCAACATGTGTGTGTGCAAGATTTCAGGCCAATCCCAAAGTCTCACATATGCTGGCTGTGAAAAGAATTTTTAGATATCTCAAAGGAGCACCAAGTCTAGGATTATGGTATCCTAGAAATGAAGATTTTCAGTTCATGGCTTACACTGACAGTGATTATGGAGGTTGCAATATCAGCAAGAAATCCACATCAGGAGGATGTCAATTCCTTGGACCCAGGATTGTGTCTTGGCAATGCAAGAAACAGTCGTGTGTATCTACCTCTACTGCAGAGGCAGAATACATAGTTGCTTCTAGCTGCTGTGCACAAGTTATCTGGATTCAAAATCAGATGAAAGATTATGGAATAGATCTGTTCAACACTCCTATTCAGATAGACAACTCAAGTGCCATCTACATCACCAACAATCCTGTCAAACATTCCAAGACAAAGCACATTGACATAAGATATCACTTCATCAGAGATTGTGCTGAGAAAAGGTTAATTCATCTAGTCAAAGTTGATACAGAAAACAATCTGGCTGATCTATTCACCAAAGCATTTGATGAAGGAAGATTCAGGTACTTAATAACATCCATTGGAATGATTAACTTTGAGTAAATGAAATGATAAGGAATCAATAATTCTTCGGAAGATAAACTTAACTTATCTTCTGAGGAGTAACTACTCAGCAAAAGATAGGTTAAGTCTTCGGAAGCATTATTTCTTCCTCTGTCGGAAGCTCTCACACTTCAGAAGTTAAATTATCTTCTGAAGTAATACTCTTCCGATACATTAACTTCGGAAGCTAAATCTTCTGAAGGTACTCTTCAGAAGAAAGTATCTTCCGAAGAACATTTTATCTGATGCACTTATCTGATACTTCAGAAGCAGTGCTTCCGATGTATTAACTTTATACTTCCTAACCATTGCTTCTGATATTTCAGAAGCAATGCTTCCGACAGTATAAACTTTATACTTCGGAAGCAAAACTCTTCTAAAAACTTTTTGGTCTCTTAAACTTCTTCCGAAAGTCACATCTTCGGAAGCAACTAAGCCCTTAGCAAATATTCAAACATTTATTATGAAACCAGCTGTCATCGGAATACCTTTTTCTGACATCCGGATCTCAAATTTAATGTGTCTATATATTAAATGCTGAAATCCGAAGGTATAAAAAGGTCTCCCGCTCATTCATCTTCTCTCACCGTTTCACTTCAAAATTGTTTTTCATCTTTCTCTCAAATCGTAACCTAAAAACCACCGATTGAAATGGATCTCCTTGCATTCAGACCTACTCACAACATTCCAGCGGAGTTGTCATCAGACAATGATGCTGACTTTGCTCTGATCATCTTGTTTCTTCATAAGAGCAGGTATTCATTTGCACTCACTGTTCAGCCCTTGGTGTATGAGTCTCATCACCAACAATTTTGGGCATCCTGTTCTGTGTCTTCTTCTTCCAATGGTCGGATTCCTAATGCCACCATAGATGCTCATCCTATTTCTATCACTGTGGAGACCATCTGTCGGCATCTCAAACTCAATGATGCCGGTGGAAAGGTCTCATTCACAAAGGATGAGGTAGCATCAATTTTTAAGTCGATGGGGTACGAAAGTCCTCTCCCTTCAACAACCTATTTGAAGGGTAGAGTGTCCTATAATTACAAATACCTCATACATTTGTTCCTACATTGTCTTTC
The DNA here is from genome assembly GCA_009363875.1 of Mikania micrantha. Classification (NCBI taxonomy): domain Eukaryota; kingdom Viridiplantae; phylum Streptophyta; class Magnoliopsida; order Asterales; family Asteraceae; genus Mikania; species Mikania micrantha. The sequence continues at coordinate 28,194,855 of CM018690.1, read as the reverse complement.
CAATAAGACAGGAGGTTGGGATCAAGTTCCATCTGACTTAGCCTCGGCTATTCACGGCTCGGTGTCCAACCAACTGTTTAACTTTTCTGCTTTTATTTTCAATAATTTGGTTGACAATATTTCGTCACCAAAGAAATTTTGTATGTATCCCAGGTTTTTGCAACAGATTTTCTATGAGGAGTTGGGCACTTCCCTCTATCTAACTGGGAATACATATAAAATGCCCTTGGTTTCTTCCAAGGTTTTTGTGCAACTAAAGAAGAAGGGTGCCCAGTTCTCTGGTAAATTCACTCCCCTTCTTTCATCTATGGAGTCACATACTCCAGAAGGTGACAGCTCTGTTAACCCCACAGATGCTGAACCCACACCTTCCACTTTTGTTGGTCATCCCATAAAAATCACATACAAACGCAAACGAACCCCTGTACAGCTCTCTACAGCTGTTCAGGCCCCTTTCTCTAAACCCTGCAAGAAAAAGGTGAAAAGAACTGATAAGGGCACAGTTCCACCTAAGGTGAAGGCCACACCTATAGTTACTCCACAGGTTATTCCTCTGGAATCTGTGGCTGCCCCTAACCAGCATGATAGCCCTGAGAGTATGTCACCATACATACCTGAGAATATCCAAAGGGATTCTCCAATCATTGAGTCTGCTTCTAAGGAAGCAACTCCACTAGATCAGAGACTGTCTCCCAGGTCTCCAGGTTCTTACCATCAAGAAATGCCCCCCACCCAAACTACTTCGCAGGCTCAAGGAACCTCTGCTATAGCTGTGGAAGAACCACTCTCTCCCACTTCCCAAAACACTTATGAGAATGGTGACACAGTTACAAGCTAGGTTTCCTAACCCAGAGCCAAATACATCAGAGGTTGATCCCAGGAGTGATGAAGGGATCAATGCAGATGAGGCTGCCACTACTGATGAACCTTCTCAAGTTCTTCAGGACAGTGGTACAGGCAATAGGACCTCATCTGCGGCAACCAACATTGGGGAGGACTTCTTTGAGGCCCTTCTCAATGACGGGAATCCAGGATGCCAAGAAACCACATCTGGTGGTGGAGGTGCAGGAGCTAGGCTTAGGACTCCATCGCCCCATGATTCTACTCAGGTAGATGAGGGCACCAAAAGACAGGAATTGACGGGTACCATCACATCTCTCCAAGCCAGGGTAGCTCATCTGGAAGCTGAGGTGACTACCCTGTGGCTTGAGGTCCAGACTAAAGATGCTACCATTCTGGACCTCAGGAGGCGTCCCCCAGTTCTTTTTCAACCCTTTCATCCTGATCCTGCTACAACTACCTTCATCTCCCCTGATGCTACCAAAAAGGGGGAGAATACAACTTCTGCAGGGTCAGGATCACAAGCAAGAGAAGAGGAAGCCGCTCAGGATGTCAACCCATCCATAGTCACTTTGACTACTGAATGGGATGACTTCTAGGGTACTTACTTTCATGTTTCCTCCACTTCCTCTTCCTCTTCTTCTGAAGCAACAGAGGTTGCCAAAGAGACAGAGCAAGAGCCCAACACTACAAATGTCTCTTTGGAGCCTCAGTCTCATGTTGGGACTCACTTGTCCCCTTCTGGGACTAAGTCTCCTTCTGAGACTCAACAGTCCCCTTCTGGGACTAAGTCTCCTTCTGAGACAACAGCCCAGGTTGCCATGGAAGACACTATTCAAGAACAACCTTCAATCTCCATAGAACCTGTGTCCCCTCCTACTGGGACAAAGGCCACTGAAGACCTCTCCTCTTCTCCTGAGCTCTCTGGGGAAACTAATAAGGAATCAACCAAGATGGTTGGTCAACCGGAGGGGGCAGTGAATGCTAAGTTTAACTCCGAAGCTGCAACTCCTTCCGAAGGCCCAGTCATTCTTGATGTTTCCTCCTCAGAAGAGCTAAGTGCCAATGAACCAGTTGGTGAGGCAACAGGAGACATTGCCTCTGGGGTAAAGTTAACCGCTGATGATAAACGAAAAAGAAAATTAACCCCAGAGGAGGAAGCTGAACAAGAGGAGAGGATCCCAAAGAAAATGAAGGGCCGACCAGACACTTCAATGGATGATGAACTCATCAGATTATCTGCCCTTCTTCAGGAAAAAGGGTAGGATATTGATGAAGTACTTAGCTGGTCGGTACCTAGAATGGCTGCCGAGTTGGACAAGGTGCAGCAGCAAGAACAGGCAACTGCTGCAACCAAAGCCCAAAAGAAACTAACTAAGGCACAGAAGGATAAGGCTTACAGAGACAGTCTGAAAGCCTTCCTACTAGAATATGGCTTCCATGCTCGGCAGCTAGGCCCAATGAAGAACTCAACCATGGATATGCATATCAGAGACATCAAGGCCAAGGTTGCCAGAGGTGAGTTACCTTCAGTTGAGCAGATAAGGGCTCAAAAGGCAAGCCTAATGAGAGGCTTAGGTATAGGGGGAGGAGCAAGAATAGAATTTCCCCTCTCTGGAACAGGGATCAGACAGGGTGAGGAAGTCATGTGTGGGGAAGCAACAAAAGCAATGTTCCCCAACATGTTCCCTCTAAACCCTAAAGAAGAACAAACATCTCCTCCATCAAGTCCCTCTATGGACAACATGCCAATCTCTTCAGTGATCAAGATCAATAAGGGCAAAAAGACTACAAGGAAACAACCATCACTAAACCCTGATCCTGAGAGACAAACCCAGGCTGATGAGAGGAGAACAGAACCCTCAATAACTAAGGATACTGGTCCACGGCCTACTGCAACAACAGGTGCAGCAGTAGGATCTAATGTGGAAGAACAACAAGCCAGAGATCAGAGGAGTCAAGCTACTGCTCAAGCCAGACCAAGATTCACAAGAAAAAAGAGCATAGCCAGAAAGAAAAAGAGAACATATGCCATCTCCTCTGACTCTGAGCCAGACTCACCTCCCCCAGGATCAAAGGTCAAACCAGGAGCTTCAATGCCCCAAGATCATCCAAAAGACCTACATGATCTACAGCATCATCATACATATGTTCCTGTTGTAAAATGGAGCTACAGTAGACTTCACAAACTGTTTACTCTCACACTGCTCAATGGAGGAATAAAGGTAGTGGAATTGACACAACTGTTTGTACTGGCTGCACCGTTTGTCTTTGATTTGGAAAACCTCCCTCTTGAAAATCCAGACAATGGACAAGAAGGGAGGCAAGCACTTAGTTGCGTAAAGGCAAGGGCTCAGGTCCTGAGGGGAGAAAAGGTTGTAAAGAGGATCCCATAGGAAGTTTTGGTAGCATCAGCCTAGGGGGAGACTGTAAAGACTAATAAAGGCTGATGCTTACCAAACTTCTTATTTTGTCTAAGTACAGGAGCTACATTGACTAAAAGCCTTTGGAAGGAAGAAGTGATTCTTCGGAAGCAGCATTGCTTCCGAAGGATAACTTGTTCCTGTCGAAGGTTTTACAAGACAACTGCTTCGGAAGAATAACACTTAAAGGTACTAAAGCTTCAGAAGACTTAAAAGCTTCCGAAGTCTACAAGCTTCTGAAGAACCTTCCCAGCTTCCGAAGACTCTTCTTTGCACCAAGGACAAAGACAAAGACTTCCGAGGTTTATCCTCTGACAAAGACTGTAGCTGATTACTTTCTTAGTACAAAAGGGACTGACACAAGACATGCTGGTCTGATCAAATACAAAAAGAACATACCGAAAGTCAGACAGCAGCTTACTTCCCTTCCTCAGCATTAAATGCAAAAGATTATCTGAAGCCTTAAAGATCACCAACATTAAATGCTTTGTGTATCCAGCTAGTCTTTGGTTAAATCAATGTCTATATTTGTAATAATTGTAATTGAGTGTCTTAGCCTATTAAGACACTCCTTATACTAGAATAAGCTTTACTTTATGTACTTGTCTAGTATACCCAACTTGTATTCCTACAAGTATACGGTTGTAGCCTTGGCTATATAACCTCTCATTGTAAACCGACCAAGAGGTGCTTGTTCGTTGTACGCTTGTTATACTTTGAGAGAAATATATCTTTGAGCTTGAATTAACTCTTGTGTTCTTACTGCTTATTCAAAGATTATTTGTTCATCCTTAAGTGTTTGTAAGATCCTTCTAATAGATATTCCGCGTCTATTAGATTGATTGTGAGAAGATCCTGTTTGTGTGTTGTTTGAATTAAACAAAACCGATCCAACATACTTCAACATGATACATAAAAAAAATAAAATAAAAGATATGTCTATTTGTTAAACTAGGTCCAAGAATTATATTTTTGTCTTCATCTCTTCATTTATTCTGTTACACATGTAAAATAAAAGTTTATCAACTATTTGCATACTTGGTGAATATCATACAAGTTTAATATATAAGTATAAGCATAAGTATGCAAACCTTAGTCTAAATTGTATTGACTTAAAAACAAAATATACTACAAGTTTATACATATTACATAATCGACTTTAAATATAATAAACTTTAAACTAATTACATTTTACCTGTTAACTTTAATCAAACTCGGTCTAAATATTGTGCTATATTTTGTGATCAAAGTTGTGTTACACACGGTTTGACCCTCTTTAGTTAGTCCAAACTCCACCTTAATTACTTGCACGCATTTAGCTAGAGAATATATAATAAGGATTGTATTAGTTCTTTTAATTCCCTATTAGTTGTATGTTTTCCTTCCTTTCTTGAGTTCATTATATTATTGATTTACCTTTCTCTTGTAGTTCAGATAACACTAAATTGGAAAGTAGAAAGCATTTAGTTACACATACATACAAAACACTACTCCAAAATTCCTTTCTCTTATTGATTTTACAGCTAGTACATGTGACTTCATCTTGAAAATCATACAATTGCATTGACTTGTCAACATTACCTAAAATACAGGAAAAAAAAATGTAAACTTTTAATTTTGCCCAAAAAGGTAAAGAAAAGGTGGGTTGTCTCCATCAAAGTGGAGCACCTGTAGCTAGCTGTGCGTGTGATCAAGGTCTCAATTTCCATGGAGTGTTAAGATGCTACAACTAGTATATTCTACTGATCTCACTAGCTAAAAACCAGTACCAGATTCATATATAATGTGTCAAAATTATAAATGTGTGCGAAAGAGTATGTATGTAACATGTCACGGGTTTGTCTTGAAAAGCTCTATTTTTTCACACTCCTAGACCGACACTCAGACAAATCTTCACTCTCTCTCTCTCTCTCTCTCATCCAAGTAGTATAAGAATATTACCTCAAATATCACCGTCTAATAGTATTAAATAGTATTTGTTAGATCCCCTCTTTTTAAATCATATGTTATTATATTTGCAAGTTTCTTTTTTAGTTTAATAAGAAACTTTCATTTGTTATAAATTAAAACCAGGGTCAAGCGTGAACATTTGAACACGTACCTAATTTCATATACCTCTCTCTCACTCTAAGCTAGCTCTCTATCTTCATCTATCGATCAAGAATCATAAGCAAGAAACACATACAACATTTGAAAGAAGGTAGCTAGCTAGACACTTATAATCATGGCTTCGATGATGAATAACTCATGTGAAGAGATATTGTTATCATTAGACTCTCATAAGCCCATGCCTGCTCCTTTCCTCACCAAAACCTACCAACTGGTCGATGATCCCACCACTGATCACATTGTTTCATGGGGTGAAGATGACACAACCTTCGTTGTATGGCGACCACCTGAATTCGCTCGAGATCTGCTTCCAAATTACTTCAAACACAACAACTTCTCTTCCTTCGTTCGACAACTAAACACCTATGTATGTATGCAACATGATTCATTGTTTAATTAGATCCAAAATATACAGTTTAATTATTTAGTTTTTTAACCGAATTTATAGGTTTGATGTTATCTTTATAGAATATTGATTTTGGGTTTGTGTTTTCTTGAAAAATTATTAGGGTTTTAGGAAGATTGTACCAGACAGATGGGAGTTTGCAAACGAATTCTTCAAGAAAGGAGAAAAGCAGCTTTTGAGTGAGATCCACCGCCGGAAAACATCACAGCCGCACGTCGGGATAAACCACCACCACCACCCCTTCACCGGAAGCATCTCCCCGCCAGACTCCGACGACCACCAGCTATGTTGCGACTCTCCGCCACCTCTCTCATCTCCAAACACCGCAACATCAGGAGCTGGTATCCTCGGATTCTTGTTGAACAACAGTACTGTTAGCACTAACATCCGAGGTAACTCCGTTACGGAGTTGTCGAAAGATAACGAGCGGCTACGTCGGAGCAACAACATGTTGATGTCGGAGCTAGCACACATGCGGAAGCTTTACAATGATGTTATTTACTTTGTACAAAACCATGTGAAGCCAGTGACACCAAGCAACCTGCAACAACACCAGAACCAGACATGTTTCTTCAATGGTGGTATTAACGTTAATGCAAATGCAACAGTTGTTTATACAAGTAAACCTCAGCAGGTCACGAAGTTTCATGATTCGACAATCAACAACATTGTAATTAGAGATCATGATAAGGTAAACGCTACAAGAACAAAGCTTTTTGGGGTTCCATTGTTGTCTAAGAAGAGATTGCACCCAGATAATTATGGGAGTGATAACACACTGGTGGAGACTCATAAGCCAAGGTTGATTCTGGAAAAAGATGATTTAGGGTTGAAACTCATGCCTTCTTAATTAATTCTCCATGTTGAATCTTTTTCTTTTTTACTTTTTTTTTTTGGGTTTCTAACTTCTAATGCTCATTAATTAGATTATGTTAATTACTGATTAAAACCAGTTTCTTTAATTTATGCAGTCTGATAATATTATGCAGTTGTCACAAAAGTAATGGGGGAAGATCATTGATCTGTTGCCCTTATTTAGCATATTTTTCTGGGTGATATCTGAATGTTTCAGATCAGTATCAGTAATGGGAGGTGTCAGTCAATTCTTCTTTTGAGACAGAGGTTGTGTTTAAAGTCTCAATGGTTACTATATATATAGTACAGTCCAATTTTAGGAGGATTACAATTTCTAGTTTGTTTAATTTCTGAATTTCTGAATTCTGGATTTGATTTTTTTTTTTTTTTTACAACCTGTTTGGAAGTGTATATTTACTTTATCACAGCTAAAAAAAAGCTTTGTATGAATTCTAAATAGTAACTTTTAAAGATATTATTAGTGTTCATCACCAGTTTAGTATCATGGCAACTAGCAAGCTAGCTAGTTTTTTGCAGCTCCCCTAAAACATAAGGATAAGGTTATGCAACTTCTTGTTATATATATAAACTTGCTTCTAGAAATTAATAATTCATTCACGAGCTTATTGTGAGATATATATAGTTTCAAATCAAAATTTTAATATCAACTCCCATAAAATTTGTGATGAATTCTCTAGGATCTCTTGTTCCAGAAATTAAACTTGCTCCAACTCGATCCTAGCTATTTCATAAATTTCTAAAAATCGATCGTGATTTTTTTCACTCATTTTTTCTAACAAGAAAGTTTGGGAGTTTGTTTTTCAAAATTGTTTCTTCAAATTGAATGTTTTTAGGATGGTTAGATTATCAAGATTGTTTATCTAATTATTTGTAAGCAATCTAACTTATATGAAATGAACAGTTAGAATTGGTTAATTGCAAAGTAGTTATTTAAAAAGCAACAAAAAGGGAGTTGCAAAGTTGTAAAATTGCATACATGGCCAGACCTTATTGTAACGCATTCTGCATTGTGTGATCGAACTTATGTATATAGTTTCAAATTTTAGTTCAAACAAACATACTCAGTGAAATTTCAATTTATGATGATATATTAATTTGACAAATTCTAAGAGAGGTATACGCAATTGTCTAACATATTTAATTAGCAATACCAAACCAACCGTTTGAGAGCCTCAGAAGTTGTATATATTATAATGAACCCTTTGCATGCATGTGCCCAATAGTGCATATATATATGCAGATACCTGTTTTGTGTACTTGTTTTGTTTTATCAATATATATAAGACCATGTGTAATGGTAGGTGATTAGAGCGTGAGAGTGGCCGGTCACGCCCTCATGGCGCCCTCCCCATACTACATAGGTGCGAGACCGGGACAGGCGTACGTGAGGAGCATCAGGGATGAATGAAGAAGAAAAAGGGGAGAAAGGGGTGATAGGAGTGATGATGTGGAGTGATGAGATAGTGATGATAACACATGTAATGATGATGATTTAGAGTGATTAAGGGTGATGATGTTGGTTGTTTATGTGACGCCTACATAGAGTAATAGAATATGCACCATTACACATGGTCAAAGAACACAAACAAAACAAAATATGCACAATAATTATAAAATCACACTTTTGATTGAGATTTGAGGAGAGATAAAAGACATAACGTTTCTTGTCTTAAATGTGATAGAGATACTGCTTTGGATATGAAGAGATCATATGTTGATATAGTAGTTTAGAATAAAAAGTATTAACGGGAAAAATACGTAGTTAATTTTAGAAATACTAGCTAGCTAGTTTGAATTAGATTCTGAATTATTAGTATCTATTTTCAAGATTAAAATCATTGTATTAGAAAAGTTGTAAGATCTAGAAAGAAAATTAAAAAGAGGGTTGTCATCATCATCATGATCAAATCTTTGCGATTAAGGTTATGATCTCAAAATAATATTAATATATAATGAAAAAGTAAGTTGAACTGTTTAGGTTTCTTTATTAATTTCTTGAATTTGTACGTGTACAAAGGAAGACAAAGACGTGGAAACAAAAACATTTCGTTTGTGTGATTCGATGATCATATGGAAATGGAAGTATTGGTGATCGAAAAACAAGACAAGAAAACTTTGGGTTTCAAACGTTCCAATCAACAAGTCCCACTTTCCACCTCTTCTTGCTTCTGATTCCTTTTCTGACCACTAAAGATAAAAGGAATATTTTTCTTCACTTTTCTTTTTCTCTCCTTCTTTGGATCCCTTTCTTCCTTTTCTACATTTTATTTTTATATATTCTCTTGGCCGGTACATGTTTTAGATCTATATGCATACAGAGTAACGGAGCTTGGCTCGATATATATGAGCTACCTCATAAATCCAGGGACAAACTCAACACATATTAGATTTCAATTGAAAACGAACATAATTACACTACGAAGGGAAAATCAGGGCCCCCAGCCCTAACTATTCTCTGTCAATATGCATGCTTGAAGTTAAGGTTAATTAGTATAAGATGTTTAACTTAGCTCACATTTTACGTATAACTTATGATGTTAAATAGACACTTTATCTTAAACTATAGAAGTTACATAACAGTGTTGTCACTTGTTTATGGGAGATGCATATTATGAATTTTTCTAGAGCAGCAATTCATACGTAAACCTAAAATACATCTTTTCAAAGCTAGCTAAAAAGCAAAGTTTGATATAAAGTTTGACCGAAATTTCTAGCTTTTACTGACCCCTTTCTTTACAGCTCCAAATGTTTTAGTAAAGTATTATCTTTATACATAGATTAGCAGGGAAGCTATAACCTAGCCCAACCAACATTAGTCACAATCACCTAGCTAGCCAATTAATAATTTAAAACCATTAGATGGATAATCAAAAACCATCTAATCATCACCTAATAGGGTCTTGAGTTTTATTCAGAATTGATGACTTAGTGATAGATATGAACGAGTTGTACTACCGATGATACTTTACTGATTTGTTAGTGATCCTAAAATTAGTCATTCAAAAAGAAATTAATCACTCAAGAACTAACACGTATAGTGATTTAGCCACCACGTGGATCTGTTGATGATCCTTTAAATCATGGCTACCGATTGGACGTACCACCGATGTGTAGTCAAAATTTCTGGTCAGCAGATTCTGCCCCACGTAAGTTAGAATTCTATTAGACAAGACCCTTCTATACAGAATGTTCACGTTGATTAGAATAACTCTATTCCTGAGAAAACCGATTCATCCTATGGAAGAATAAGAACATTAATATTTCAAAGTGATTGATTATCCATTCATGTCAAGAATGTTATTTTTATTTTATATTTTTTTATAACCACATAAACCTAGTTATTTAGAAAAACAACTAGGTCTCGTCAACACCCAATTAACTATGACGACCACATATATAAAGTACGGCTGCATGCAATCGGGTCAATAATCTCAACAGAAAATCAGCTTATGTGAGAATGTAATTGAGACCTCTAGGTTGTCTAATAGTTACTTTAACTATTACGTCAACTCCTTGAAAGTTATGTTAAGAAAAAATTCATAACCGAAAATCTAGCATTATTTAAATTCAAAGATCCGATGTTAGGAAATCTTTTTTATAATTGTTTCGTATTTGTTTCTTCTTTTTTATTTATTAAAACCATTAACTATAAATAGGGTCACTAGTACAAAAGTGATTTTTATGAAGCAGTCTAAATTGTTTTTTTGGAGCGGTCTCATTAAAACCGGCTTATAAATTCCAGCGGGAATATTAAACAACTTTAAATGCAATGAAAACAATTAATTTTAAAACCGCCTTTTGGGGTTAGATTTGATTGGTAAATGGTAAATGTTGGATCGGGTTGCTTAATCTAAACAACACTTTCACAAGTATTTCTTATACAATCTAACAGATGCGGAATGTTCTGTTAGAATAATCTCACAAGCACTCAAAATGACAAAGTAATAATCCTTGAACACTAATAGGAACACACGAATAATTTCAAGCTTAAGGATATATTTCTCTCAAAGTCAGAAGTGTTTTACAACATATACAATGGGAGGTTATATAGCCGAGGCTACAACCGTATACTCTTAGGAATACAAGTTGGGTATACTAGACAAGTACATAAAGTAAAGCTTATTCTAGTATGTTGAGTGTCTTAACAGGCTAAGACACTCAGTCATGATCATTACATTAATAGACATTGACTTTACAAAGGACTATTAAATACAAAAGACATTTAATGTTGTTGATCTTCAAGGCTTCAGATGATCTTTTTCATTTAATGCAGCATGGGAGAGGTAAGGCGTTTTATCTGACTCATTACATGTTGTCTTTGTCTTTACTCAGACCAGCATGTCTTGTGTCAGTACCTTTTGTACTATGAGAGTAAGCTGCTACAGTCTTTGTCAGAGGATAAACCTCGGAAGTCTTTGTCTTTAATGCATAAGAGGATTCCTCGAAAGCAGTTGTCTTGTATAACCATCGGCAGGAACCAGTTACTCTTCGGAAGCAATGCTGCTTCCGAAGAATCACTTCTTCCTTCCGAAGGTTTTTTATTCAAAGAGGTTCCTATACTTAGACAAAATAAGAAGTTTGGTGAGCATCAGCCTTTATTAGTCTTTACAGTCTCCCCCTAGGCTGATGCTACCAAAACTTCTAAGGAAGGAACCTTGGCTTCCATGTACCCCTCAGCACCTGTGCCCTTTTTCTTATCAATCTGATGGCTGACCTCCCATCTGCTCCATTATCTAGATCAAGGATATAGGGTTTTGCCAACACTATCAGATGCACAAGATCCACCAATTTTATTTCTCCATTGTAGTCGGTGAGGATGAATATCCTTTCTTGTGCATTGAAGCTCCAATTTACTAAGGGGATGTATGAGTGCTCATGCATTAGTCTCCGGATATCCCTCATATCTTCTCGAGATTGTGTAGTTTTAGGAGCTGCTTCTGGTGTGACTTCAGTTACTGAGAGGGATGCATCAGGCTCAGAGTCGAAGGAGACAGTTTTTGTTTTCTTTTTCCTTCTAGACATGCTCTTTCTTCTTATGAATCTTGGTTTGTCTTGAGCAGTGGCCTGACTTCTCAGAACTCTGGCCTGTTGGGCTTCCACAGTTGATTCTACTGCTGCACCTGTTGTTGCAGTAGGCTGTGACCCAATATCCTCAGCACTTGAGGGTTTTGTTCTCCTCTCATCATCCTGTGAAAGTCTCTCAGGATCAGGGTTTGATGTTGTTTGTTTCCTTTTAGTTTGCTGACCCTTTTTGATCTTGATCACTGAAGAGATTGGCATGTTATCCATTGATGGACTTGATGGAGGAGATATTTGTTCTTCCTTAGGGTTTAGGGGGAACATTTTGGGAAACATGGCTTTGGTAGCTTCCCCACACATAACTTCTTCTCCCTCTCTGATTCCTGTACCAGAGAGGGGAAATTCTATTCTTGCTCCTCCCCCTAAACCTAAGCCTCTCATTAGGCTTTCCTTTCTTGCCCTTATTTGTTCAATTGAAGGTAACTCACCTCTGGCAACTTTGGCTTTTATATCTCTGATATGAATATCCATGGTTGAGTTCTTCATTGGGCCTAGCTGCCGAGCATGGAATCCATACTCCAGAAGAAAGGCTTTGCACGTGTCTCTGTAAGCCTTGTTCTTCTGAGTCTTTGTTGTAGCAATCTGGACTTTGGATGCATCAGCTTCCTGTTCCTGCTGCTGCATTTTGTCCAGCTCGGCAGCCATTCTAGGTACCGACCAATGAAAGACTTCATCAAAGTCATACCCTCTCTCTTCGAGCAAAGCGGAGAGTCTAGCTCGCTCTTCATCTAGAGAGGTATTTGGCCGGCCCTTTATTTTCTTTGGTCTTCTCTCCTCCAGTTGTGCTTCCTCCTCTGGGGTAAGCTTTCTTTTTCCTTTGTCATCAACTGTTACATTTACCCCAGAGGAGATTTCTCCTGTAGCCTCACCAATTGGTTCATCGGCAGATAGCTCCTCTGTGGAGGAGTCATCAATAATGACTGGGCCTTTGGAAACAGCTGCAGCTTCGGAGTTAACCTCAGCATTCACTGTCTCCTCCAGTTGACCAATCACCTTGGATGATTCCTTATTAGTTTCCACAAAGGGCTCAGGAGAGGAGGAGAGGTCTTCAGCAGCTTCTGTCCCAGAAGGGGACACAGGTTCCATTGATATTTGTTCTTTTTGTGTAGCTTCTTCCATGGTAACCTGGGCTGCAGTCTCAGAAGGAGACTGAGGTTCCAAAGAGACATTTGATGTTTGTTGTTCAGTTTCTTTGACAACCTCCCTTGTATCCTCAGAAGAAGAGGAAGAGGAAGTAGAAGAAGACTCTTGAAAATAAGTACCCAAGAAGTCATCCCATTCAGCAGTCAAAGTGACTATGGATGGAGTAACTTCCTGTGCACCCTCCTCTTCTCTTGCTTCTGATCCTGACCCTGCAGTTGGTACATTCTCCCCCTTTTTGGTAGCATCAGGGGAGGTGAAAGTGGAAGTAGCAGGATCAGGATGAAAAGGATGTAGAATAACAGGTGGACGCCTCCTGAGATCCAGAATGGTTGCTTCTTTGGTCTGGATCTCAAGCCGCAGGGTAGCCACCTCAGCTTCTAACTGAGCTACCCTGGCTTGGAGGGAAGTTATTGTAGCCGTCAATTCCTGTGTGGTTGTGCCCTCTTCTACCGGAGTAGAGTCATGGGGCGATGGAGTACTGAGCCGAGCTCCTGCACCTCCACCACCAGATGTGGTTTCTTGGCACCCTGGATTCCCTTCATTGAGAAGAACCTCAAAGAAGTCCTCCCCAACATAGGTTGCCGCAGGTGAGGTCCTAGTGCCTGTACCACTGTCCTGTGGATCTTGATTAAGATCAACAGTAGTGGCAGCCTCACCTGCATTGACTCCTTCAAAATACTGGGGCCAACCTCTGATATAATAGGCTCTGGGTCAGGAAACCTTGCCTGTAACTGTGTCACCACTCTCATTAAAGTTTGGGTAGTGGGAGAGAGTGGTTCCTCCACAGGTACGGCAGAAGTTCCAAGAGCCGGGGTAATAGTATGGGAGTGGGGCATATCTGGGTGATAAGAACCTAGAGACCTGGGAGACAGTCTCTGATCTAAGGGAGTAGCTTCATGAGAAGCAGACTCAACTATGGGTGTATCCCTTTGAATATTCTCAGTTATGTGTTGTGACATAAGCTAAGGGCTTGCAGGCTAGTTAAGGGCAGCCACAGGCTCCAAAGGAAGAACCTGTGGACAAACAAGGGGTGTGGCTTTCACCTTAGGTAGAACTGTGCCCTGAGCAGTTCTTTTAACCTTTTTCTTTTTGGGTTCAGTAGAAGGAGCCTGAACAACTGTAGAGAGTTGCACAGGGTTTCGTTTGCGTTTGTAAGTGATTTTGATGGGGTGAGGAACAAAAGTGGAAGGTGTTGGTTCAGCATCTGTGGGGTTAACAGAGCTGTCACCTTCTGAGGTATGGGACACCATAGTGGGAAGAAGGGGAGTGAAGTTCCCAGAGAACTGGGCACCCTTCTTCTTAAGTTGTACAAAAACCTTGGACGAGACCAAGGGCATTTTATATGTATTCCCAGTTAGAGAGAGGAAAGTGCCCAATTCCTCATTGAAAATCTGTTGCAAAAACCTGGGAAACATACAAAATTTCTTTGGTGACGAAATATTGTCAACCAAATTATTGAAAATAAAAGCAGAAAAATTAAACAGTTTGTTAGAGATCAAACCATGAATAGCCGAAGCTAAGTCAGATGGTATTTGATCCCAACCACCAGTTTTATTGGAAAGACAGTGTAGGAACAAATGTATGAGGTACTTGTAATTGTAGGACACTCTACCCTTCAAATAGGTTGTTGAAGGAAGAGGACCTTCGTACCCCATCGACTGAAATGTCGATGCTACCTCATCCTTTGTGAATGAGACCTTTCCACCGGCATCATGTAGTTTGAGATGCCGACAGATGGTCTCCACAGAAATAGCAATAGGATGAGCATCAATGGTGGCAACAAGAGACCGACCATTGGGAGACGAAGAAACAGAACAAGATGCCCAAAACTGTTGGTGATGAGATTCATACACCAAGGGCTGAACGGTTAGTGCAAAGAAATACCTGCTCCTTTGAAGAAAGGAGATTATTGGGGCGAAGTCAGCATCATGTTCCGCTGATAACTCCGCAAGTACGTTGTGAGCAGGTTTGAAAGCAAGAAGAGCCATGGCAGTTGGTGATTTTAGGGCACGATTTGGGAGATCAAAGAAAAGAAGAGTTCAAAGTGAAACAGTTTGTGAGAATTTGAATGAGCGGGAGACCTTTATATACCTTCGGATTTCAGCATTAAATATAGAGACACATTTAATTTTGAAATCCGGATGTCAGAAAAAGGTCTTCCGATGACAGCTGGTTTCAAGATAAATGTATGAATTTTCATTAAGTTCAGAAATGCTTCCGAAGATGTGGCTTTCGGAAGGAGTGAATTAGACCAAAAAGTTTTCTGAGGAGTTTTACTTCAGAAGAATAAAATTTATACTATCGGAAGCACTGCTTCTAAAGATCAGAAGCAATAATTTAGAAGTATACATTTAATACATCGGA
Source organism: Mikania micrantha (assembly GCA_009363875.1). Lineage (NCBI taxonomy): Eukaryota > Viridiplantae > Streptophyta > Magnoliopsida > Asterales > Asteraceae > Mikania > Mikania micrantha. The sequence continues at coordinate 28,179,615 of CM018690.1, read as the reverse complement.
AGCAAGTGCTTCTGAAATGTTAGATAATTCATCAGGTAGAATGTTCTTCGGAAGACACCTTCTTCTGAAGAGTACCTTGAGAAGCCTCTGCTTCCGAAGATAATGTATCGGAAGAGTATTACCTCAGAAGGTAATTTAGCTTCTGAAGTGTGAGATCTTCCGACAAAGGAAGAAATAATGCTTCCGAAGACTTAACCTATCTTCTGCTGAGTAGTTACTCATCGGAAGATAATTTAAGTTTATCTTCCGAAGAATTATATATTCCTTTTCAGTTTATTCAAAGTTAAGCATCCCAATGGATGTTATTAAGTACCTGAATCTTCCTTCATCAAATGCCTTGGTGAAGAGATCTGCCAAATTGTGTTCTGAATCAACTTTGACCAAATGAATCAACTTCTTTTCTGCACAATCTCTGATGAAATGGTATCTGATGTCGATGTGCTTGGTCTTGGAATGCTTGACAGGATTATTGGTGATGGAGATTGCACTGGAATTGTCTATCTGAATAGGTTTATTGAACAGATCTACTCCATAATCCTTCATCTGATTCTGAATCCAGATAACTTGTGCACAGCAACTAGAAGCAGCTATGTATTCAGCCTCTGCAGTAGAAGTAGAAACACATGATTGTTTCTTGCATTGCCAAGACACAATTCTGGATCCAAGAAATTGGCATCCTCCTGATGTGGATTTCTTGCTGATGTTGCACCCTCCATAATCACTGTCAGTGTAGGCCATGAACTGAAAGTCTTCATTTCTAGGATACCATAATCCTAGACTTGATGCTCCTTTGAGGTATCTAAAGATTCTTTTCACAGCTAGCATGTGTGAGACTTTGGGATTGGCCTAAAATCTTGCACATACACAAGTTGCAAACATGATATCTGGCCTGCTTGCTGTGAGATACATCAAAGAGCCTATCATTGCTCTGTACTGGTGCTGATCAACATCCTCCCCCTCAAGATCAGGGCTAAGAGATGTTGTTTTGGACATAGGAGTTCCCAGAGCTTTGCAATCAGAAAGCTTGAATCTTTCAAGAATGTCCTTGACATATTTCGATTGACTAATGAAAATCCCTGTAGGAGTTTGTTTCACCTGTAATCCAAGAAAGAAGGTGAGTTCTTCCATTGAACTCATCTCAAATTTGGATTTCATTAGAGATTCAAATTCCTTGCAGAGAGATTCATTAGTAGAACCAAAGATAATGTCATCAACATAGATTTGAACTAGCATGATGTGTTGATTAGACTTCTTGAAAAAGAGAGTTTTATCAAGTGTTCCTCTCTTGAAGTTGTTTGCCAACAGAAAAGAAGATAAAGTTTCATACCATTTTCTGGGAGCTTGGTGCAACCCATAAAGAGCCTTATCAAGCTTACAGACATGATCAGGAAACTTTGGATCTTCAAATCCTGGAGGTTGACACACATATACTTCTTCATCAATTTTTCCATAAAGGAAGGCACTCTTAAAATCCATCTGAAACACTTTGAAATCTTTTGCAGCTGCAAATGCCAAAAATATTCTGATAGCTTCAATTCTGGCAACCGGTGCAAAGACCTCATCATAGTCAATGCCTTCCTCTTGAGTATATCCCTGAACAACCAATCTTGCTTTGTTCTTGATGACTACACCTTTGTCATCCTTCTTGTTTCTGAACACCCATTTGGTTCCAATGGCATACTTTCCCTTAGGCAAAGGGCAAGTCTTCCAAACTCCTTGTCTTTGAAACTGAAGAAGTTCCTCTTGCATAGCTTCTACCCAACTGTTATCTTTTAATGCCTCTGCAACCTTCTTAGGTTCTATTTGGGATAGAAAACAGGAGAACAAGCAAACATTTGCTTCATGCATAGAACTTCTAGTTCTTACACCTTCTTCTACATTGCCAATGATGTTCTCAACTGGATGAGTGTTGTGAATTCGAGTTCTTGGAATCACATCCAGTTGAGAAGCTTCATCCATGTTGAGTGACTCAAGGTTAGGCAATCCTACCTCAAGCTGGATCTCTGGCAGATCTTTTAAATTCTGAATTTGGACTGTGGAAGGTTGGTTTTCTCTGGGAATGATGGTCTGCTGAGTATTTGCCTCTGCTGAAGGGCTTCCTACTTCTTCTAGATGTTGTAACTCAGAAGTAGATTCAATTGACGGACCTGCCTGAGATGTAATTACTGTTTCAGATTGTGGCATGCTATTTTGTGCTGAAGTGGATTCTGCCAAGATTTGTCTTGAAGCTATTGGCAGTTCAACACGAAAGTCATCTTCTCTTGAGCCTTTGGAGATGTCTGTGGTAGCTGACTGTGAAACTGGAACATACTCTTTCACCAGATTAAATGCAGATGTAAAACTATCAAGATCAAACAACCAATCAGGGCCTGTTCCAGGTTTATTGAGAGTATGTTCATTGAACTGAACATTTGCAGACTCTTCAATAACTCTGGAAGCTTTGATGTATACTCTATAAGCCTTAGCATTTGAAGAGTACCCAACAAAGTAGCCCTCTGCTGATTTCTCAGCAAACTTGGCTAAGTAATCTTTAGTATTCAAGATGGTGCATTGACATCCAAATGGTTTGAGAAATCCAATGAATGGCTTTCTCTTATGCCAAATTTCATAAGGAGTCATACCATGTGACTTAACTACCAATATTCTGTTTTGGACATAACAGGCAGTGTTGACTGCTTCTGCCCAAAAAGTTATTGGGAGTTTGGCATCTGACAGCATGGTCCTTGCAGCCTCAATTAGTGTCCTATTCCTTCTCTCAGCAACACCATTTTGTTGTGGAGTCCTATGAGCACTAAATTGTCTTGTGATACCCTTAGATTCACAAAATGAATTTAAAATCTGATTCTTGAATTCTGTTCCCTGATCTGACCTGATTATTTTTACATGATGATCAATTTCATTCTCCACCCTAAGTATAAATGACTTTAGGATCTCAGCAGTTTCATCCTTGGTATTCAGGAAAAATACCCAGGTATACCGAGAGAAATCATCAGTGATTACCAAACAATATGACTTTCTACCAAGACTTTTAACACTTATGGGACCAAACAAGTCCATGTGCAGTAAATGCAGGACTGTTGTAATTGAATTTATCTCTTTGGCATGATGAGATGACTTATGTTGCTTACCCTTTAAGCATGCAACACATTTATCAATACAAATAAATTCCTTTGTTGGTAAACCAGTTACTAAGTTATTTCTGACAAGTTTATTCATATTTTTGAGGTTTACATGACAAAGTCTTCTGTGCCAAAGAGATGATTCATCAAGTGAAGCTTTTGAGACAAAGCAGCTTATATTACTAAGAGGTGCAGCTGTGCTCATATCTAGCATATACATGTTATTTCTTCTAGGAGCTCTGAGTAGAATTTGATCATTTGGTATCACAAATCCTGGTTTCAGGACAATGCATTCATGCTCAGTAAACAACATGTTGTGCTTTTGATCACACACCTGTGATACACTTAGTAAATTGTAGTTAAGTTCTTTTACAAAATGCACATTCTCAAAGCTTACCTTACCATTTGTGATTGTGCCCCTACCTGTTATGTAACCTCCTACTGGATCACTTCCAAAAGCAACAGATCCTCCAAAGAATGGTTCATATTTGTGCAAGAGGTTCTTGTTGCCTGTCATGTGCCTGGAGCAGCCACTGTCAACTATCCACAAGTTGCCTTTTGATTCCTGCTGTCCCTGCACATGACCAGAAATGAGTTAGTTTCTGATGGGAACCCAAGCCCATGTGGTCTTGGGTTTGCCATTTGCATCATTGTAAGTAAATTTCTTTGATATCATCCTAGATGGGACAGATGATGTGCTTGCTTCTGATGGGAGTGATGGCTTATCAGTTGATTCCTTCTTCTTCCATACTTGTTTTGCCTTTTGAGTTGTCGGAAGACTTGGTTTCTTTTGATAGTGATCGGAAGCTACTTTTCGTTTTTCTTCCGATGGTCTTCTTCCGAAGAAAAATGATTTCTTTTGCTTGTTGAAAGCATTCCTTTGATGAGCTTCCGAGGTTACTTTTCTATCGGAAGCTTCCTTTTTCTTTGCTTCCGATGCTTTCTTTTCAAAATCCCTTTTATTTTGTTTCTTCCTATTATTGGAGGTATTTGCTTCCGACACCCTCTTGACTGAATTTCTTCTCTGTTCTTCCGAAGAGTAGATGACTGACTCCAACTATTCTTTCTTCCTCTTCCCTGTAATTTTGAGAAAATTCTGCTTCTTGGATTATATAAGCAATCAGCAGCAAAATGATTCTTTTCACCGCACATCAGACATAGAGTTTTACTGTTGGGAGAGTGTTGCTGCTGATTCCTTTTAACGAAGTCTGAGCTTTGATCCTCAGAGAGTGATGATTTGGATGTTCCAACATACTTGTTAGTCTTAGACTTTGCATGTTTCCCTGGAGAATTGATCTTTCTCTCCATTGATCTACCTCTTTTTGACTTGTCAGATGGGCAAGTCACATACTCATCTGAGGAGATATTTTCTGGGGTTTTAGCTTTGATAAAAACTGTTGAATGTTTCTTAGTTTTCTTATTTTGTTTCTTAATTTTCAAAGCTTGTTTTTCTTTTACTGATTTAATAGGAATATCATCCTCATCTGAGCATGTTGAGGTACTTGGATTAGAGAGATTATCCGTTTGAACCACCTTGTGTATATCCAATTCCTCATTGTACACAAGATCAACTGGTGGTTTACACCTAACATCTGCTATGGAAGTATAAGCAGATGGAGGTTCTACTCTGTTATATCCCAAACCAGCCCCATGTTTATTTACTAGTTCAGTTGTGCTGCTCATCCCTAAAAGTTTTTCATATTTTTCACCTTGGCTTAGAAATTTGTCTCTGTAAGACTCAGCCATTACAAGTTCAGTTTTGGCAGTGGTTAGTCTTTCTAAAAGATTTTTAATTTGACACTGTTTGTTAGTATCTTCATGTTTTAAACTTGAAATAGTCTTTTCCATTTCTTCAATCTTTTCTTTGTAATTTCTTTCAACTTCAAAGAAATTTGCCTTGACAACTTGTAGAGACTCAAGCTCGTTACAGAGTTGGGAATTTATTTTCTTATAAATAGTTAATGTTTCTAAGCATTCAGGTGAGCACATGTTATCAGTTACCTTGCTTGAGGAAGATGAGTCATTTGCCATCAAGGCACTGTTGGAGATGGAAGGATCCTCAGCTTGAAAGCTCCAATCTGAAAAGTCTTGTTCTGCAATGTTTGCATTGTTTGTTGAGCTTGACGGTCTTTGTTGTGATTGCCCAGACGGTGTTGGCTGAGTTCATGTGGTCTTGCATTCCCTGGCGAAGTGGCCCAATTGTTGGCAGTTGAAGCATTTAAGCTTGGACTTGTCAAGACCAAATCCAGTTTTCATATTGTATTTTTTAAACTGCCTTCCAGTTCTCTGATAGAACTTCTTTGCTCGATAGGAAATCATGGCCATCTGGTAATTTATGTCCATTTCTTCTAAGTCATCTGCAGGAATACCATCTAAATCTTCTTGACACAGTTGGAAGTAGTTGGTTTCTTCAGCCATAAAAGCTCCTTGCAAAGATGTTGGTAGTGAAGTTGGGTTTGAGAGATGATTTAGGTGTGAGTTTGATGGAGTTAAAGTTTCAGGAAGTGTGACGTTGGGTATGGATGTAGGATGGTAGATGGGTTGGAAGTTTTGATATGGAGGATTGTTGATGGGAGCATAAAGAGCAGCTGAACCAGATGGTAAATGGGAGACTTTAGATTCTTGAGCATCTAGTTCCATCTCATAGGCACTGAGAATACCAAACAACTCGCCCAAAGTTAGAGTCTTCAGGTTTTCTGTTCTTCTTATAGTAACCGAATATATGTTCCATGCCTTTGGAAGGGATCTCAGAAATTTTCTGAGCACATCTTGATTATCCAGAATCACACCTGCAGTTGTCAATTCATCTACAAGTTGGACATACCTTAGATACTGAGATGACATATTCTCATTGTTTTGTTGACAAAAATTCTCAAATTTTTGTTTCAGCATATCTTTCTTGTTTTCTTTGACATCATCTGAACCTTCATACATCTGCTTTAAGGAGTTCCACAGTTCTTGAGCAGACTTGCATTTCTTGAATGCATGTATGATGGAGTTCGGTATTGACATCTGAATGAGCCAAAGAGCTTTAGAATCAACTTCCATCTTCTTGTAATCTTCGTCTGAGTACATAGATGGATCTTTTGGTACTGCAGCAACTCCAGCACCAGCAGCAGCAACTGTAGGAATGTAGGGACCTTCAAGAACAGACTTCCAAAGTTTGAAGTCTTGGTTCCTGATGAACCCTTCCATTCTGACTTTCCAGGTATCGAAGTCTTCAGGTGTGAACATTGGTGGCTTGTTGAGAGTGCCATTTTCTGTATCATGTTTGTTTAGAGCAGCCATCTTAGATAGACACAGAAAATATGAGTGTTAAAACGATGAGATTTTATAAGAAATAGAATTGGTAACTTGATGATGATTAGTCAGTCAAGTTCAAGAGCCAAAGCTTTGATACCACTTGTTGGATCGGGTTGCTTAATCTAAACAACACTTTCACAAGTATTTCTTATACAATCTAACATATGCGGAATGTTCTGTTAGAATAATCTCACAAGCACTCAAAATGACAAAGTAATAATCCTTGAACACTAATAGGAACACACGAATAATTTCAAGCTCAAGGATATATTTCTCTCAAAGTCAGAAGTGTTTTACAACATATACAATGGGAGGTTATATAGCCGAGGCTACAACCGTATACTCTTAGGAATACAAGTTGGGTAAACTAGACAAGTACATAAAGTAAAGCTTATTCTAGTATGTTGAGTGTCTTAACAGGCTAAGACACTCAGTCATGATCATTACATTAATAGACATTGACTTTACAAAGGACTATTAAATACAAAAGATATTTAATGTTGTTGATCTTCAAGGCTTCAGATGATCTTTTTCATTTAATGCAGCATGGGAGAGGTAAGGCGCTTTATCTGACTCATTACATGTTGTCTTTGTCTTTACTCAGACCAGCGTGTCTTGTGTCAGTACCTTTTGTACTATGAGAGTAAGCTGCTACAGTCTTTGTCAGAGGATAAACCTCGGAAGTCTTTGTCTTTAATGCATAAGAGGATTCCTCGGAAGCAGTTGTCTTGTATAACCATCGGCAGGAACCAGTTACTCTTCGGAAGCAATGCTGCTTCCGAAGAATCACTTCTTCCTTCCGAAGGTTTTTTATTCAAAGAGGTTCCTATACTTAGACAAAATAAGAAGTTTGGTGAGCATCAGCCTTTATTAGTCTTTACAGTAAAGGTATGTTTCTATTTTTTATGAATTTTTTTTCTTGAGTTTAAAATTTATAGTTGTTTTCAATGCAATGTAAGCAACAAAAATTGGGTTGGGAATGCGGCTTTTTCTTGATAAAAAATATGAACGACTTTATCAATGTTTATCAACATAATTTTCTCGATAGTGTAAGTGTTTTATGTAAGTATTAACACTTTGTGTAATACATTAAATGTATGTGTTTTAATTTTAACTTTTTTTTTATTTGGTTTTAGATTTGGAATGCAAAAAGTTGTTGACACAAGTGGACATTAACGAATTGATCTTAGGGACTTTTTGGTAGCATCTAAATAATTAAGTGCTAAATGATTAAGATGTCTGAATGGTTAAGAGGGTCTGAATCATTAAGTGTTGAATGGTTAAGACTGTTTGGTTGAACATCTGAATGTCTATGCAGAATGACTATTTTACCCTTCTGGAGGTTTTTTCAGTGATAATATAAATAGTAAATTTAAAATAAAATCCATACAAAACAAAATGCAATCATGATAAAATTCAAACATCCAAATTACACAATAGTCTTTCAAAATACTTAATAAATGCTAAAATTCAAACATAGATTAAAAATTGACGAACATTGTCATGCAAGGTGACTAGCTATATGATCACGCAAACCATTCAAATATTCATTGCCTTGTGACCCCCATTCTATGTCATGAATGGAATGACCGCCACTTACTTATCCCTGTGTTTGTGTTTCAGTAAAAACATTGTTCTCTTCGTACTCCATAAACAAAAGATCATGAATGTTGCATCGCCTTATAAAATTATGGACAGCAATACAAGCAATCACTATGTCTCGTTGTATTGGAAAAGAAAATGGAGCCATTTGTTTTAAGATTGGGAATCTTGCTTTTAAAACACCATATGAACGCTCGATAACATTCCTGAGTTGTGCGTGAGCACGATTAAATTTTTCTTCCTTAGTTAATGCACGTTGTCGTCCAAAATCGGCTAACCAATACCTCGTATTCCGATAGGGAGTCATAAATCCACGAGTTTTTGTGTATGCAGCGTCACAAAGATAATATTTATCTGTATGTGTTAGTATCAAAACAATTAAAAATAGACCTTTACATGTATTATTTAATGTTAAAGCGTGAGGGAAAACCTGGTGGGGGAAAAGGAAAGCCGAAAGACATGTTAAATGCAACTTCTTTTAAAACTCTTGAATCATGTGCGATCCCCTCCCATCCGGCCCATACAAACGTGAATATCATATCAAAATCACATATAGCTTAGACATTTTGATAGCATTTACCTTTTCCTCTTCCTCTATAATGTGTTTGTTGCTCAGTCGGCACGATAGCATGTACAAGAGTTCCATCTAATTCACCTATTGCTCTAGGGAAAATTAGTTTAAGTTTCCTATGTTGTGCTTATGTATTTGTGATTGCAATAGAAGATGCTGGAACTATAACTTCTCTTGCAAAGTTCATCATTGCCTTTAAAACCTCTTGAAAACATCGATGAATAGTTTCTGTAGAGTGTTGAAACCTACGTTTAACCATCTGGAAACGTTCATTGTGTCCTATAACAATAAAAAACATAGCCAATTTCTCTTCTAGTGTTATTGACCTACTACTTTGCAACCAATTTTTAGATCTAAAATGGTTGCACAATAGTCTAAAACCTTCACGTGAAACACGCATCATCTCATGACATTGTGTAGAAGTTCCATGCAACAATTCTTGTGTGTATTCATGACCGGTTAGAGCAGAATTCAAGTCTTGTATTCTTCCAGTGTTTATTGCTACTAGTTGTAGCCAATAACAACAAAGCAAAATGAAAACAACAATGTCATCATCCGAATGCATATCCAACCTGTTACAAATGTTAAACATTTAACAACCAACTACTTACAAAACCATAGAATCAAAACATTCAAGTAGATTAATAAATATCCAAAACCATAGAATCAAAACATTCAAGTAGAGTAATAAACATCCAAAACCATAGAATCAAAACATTCAAACCATTCAAACATTCAAAAAACCATAGAATCAAAACAACTTGTACTTCGCTCCGGCATTCTTGACCCATAGCTCACAAGTTTGTGGTTGAAGTTGTAACCACACTTTCCTAATGCCGGCACTTTCACCAAAAAGCAACAACGATGTTTGATATTTTGCATTAGACTCATCCCATCCCATTGTCCCCAACTTTGCCATGCATGCCTCCATATCATTGGAAGCTTTGTGGTTTTCAATTATCATCGTTGCCAACTTTTTATTATGCTCCCCAAATTCCATGATCTATGAAGTCATTGTTTCCATTGATTTTCGTTTCTTTATTTCTTTTTTGGAATGACTCGATGACTCTTCACTAACACCTTGAAGGGGAGGATCCATTTGTGTGCATTCAATATCCTCAAAGTCATTAAGATTATGCTCATAGACATCCTCAAATGGATGAGGAAGTGCAGAAGATGGCCCCCAACTATCAAAGCCAGTAGAAGTAGAACCCTCAAATAATTGAATACACAAGTCTGGATACGCAAGTGGTGCACTTCTCAAAGCTTCGGCATGTTTGTTAGACTGTGTGAAAAAATATTATATAATTGTATAAGAATACTGAAATACAATAATATATAGTATTTATAATAAAAGAGATACCTTAATCTCTAATTGCCAATCTTCTTCCGACAAATTAAACATGTTTGTTATTGGATCGTAAACATTGTCGGTTTTGTCTTTAAGCTTTGTCCAAACTGTAAATTTAGATTTTAGATAATCATAACGGTTCTTCATTTGTTTTTGATCGGCAATGAACTTATGTTCCAATTGTAATTTTTCTGCCACTCTCTTCCAAGAAAGTGCTTTGAGACTGCCCACTTTACGCCCATGTAGTGTCAATTCATGAACACATGCCTCAAGAAATGTTTTCTCAACACCTTCTTGTTTCCAACTAATCCTACTCCTTTTTGTTGTCATTTCTTTGAAAAAAACAAACAATTTGCATCAAAACATCACAAGAAAATGTTTACAGGTTTTCTGATCTTATTATGTAAACTTATGATCAACCAAATGTTAACAGGAACATCACAAATATAGGCAAATTCAACATCATTTGAACAATCTATGGTGTGCAAACATAGGCAAACAATTTGCATCAAAACATCATTTGAACAATCTTTGGTGTGCTTATCATAAAACCAATCTGCATCAAAAAACAGGAACATCACATAGGCAAATTCAACAATGAAAGACCAAGAACATCACCATCACAAAACCAAAATCCAAGAACATCAATATCCAACTTGCATCAAAACCAAAATCCAAGAACTAAAAAAAACCAAAATCCAACTTGCATCAAAAAACAAAAATCCAAGAACATCACCATCACATAGGCAAATTCAACAATCGTGTAGGCAAATTCAACAATCATATAAACAACGTGCATCAAAAAACCAAAATCCAAGAACAAGAATCACAGAAACAACAATTACAGATCCAAAAAAAAACATAAGAAGATTATGGGGCTTACAGGTGGTATACAACGGCGGCGGCGGAGAAAGGATCTGCGGCGGCGGAGAAAGGAGCTGCTGCGACGGAGAGATTAGCTGTTGCTGCGGAGAAGTTAGCTGCGGGAGAAGTTAGCTGCGAGAGGTTGAGGGACGCGACGGGAAGACGTGGGTTGAGGGAGGAAACAGCTAGTTTGAGGGAAGAAGGGGGCTGAGGGCATGCGACGGGGAAAGAGGGAGAAAATAGGGTTTTCAAATGAAAAGGAAATCAAGACCCCTGTATTTTTTCCTCCATTCCCCATTCGGACTTGTTTTCAAATCTGAACCATTCAGACCCCATTCAGATGGTTTTTTTCGTTCAAACGTCCCAACCAAACGGTCTGAATCTGAATGGATCAGATTCAGACCCATTCAGATCCATTCATGCCCTACCAAACGGCCCCTTAGATTTAGCACCAAAACTCATTAATAGGTTTTTTCTAATCGGACGTGAACTTGCTTCGAGGAACACATGAGTTGTATGATGATTTAGACGGAGCCTCAAGGTTGGTCAAAGTTCTACAAATGCAAAGTTATTCCATGTTACTCAAATCCAAAAGTCGATGCCCAATCTATTTTTACATTTTCTATAGAGGTTTTACTTCCTTTGTGTATAGCTATTCTTCATATTTTTAAATTTACCATATATGTTGTTCACATTTTATCTTTGGGTTGGTGATGTATAATTCTAGATATATAGTAAGTGGTTTAGGATCATGTTTACTTAGCTTTATATGTAACATGTAAGCTAGTTTTTGTAATGGGTCAAAGTTATTTTCTAGTTTTAGGTAACAAGTCACATGATGGTATTGAATATTAACCTCTATTGAATACAAAATTTACAAAAGAACTAAGAATAACTTGTGTTATATTTATATCGTTTTATATGTTTATATTACTTTATATGTTCATTTTATTGATATAATGTTATATTACATGTGCCAGATGTTTTTTCCACGAGTAAGGCTGGCAAGGTGTGAAGAAAACGCGGGTGGATTAAGTTGTTTGCTAATCAAAAGGAAGATTATTGTTTTTTTTTGGCAAAATTCAAGTAAACATAGGTGGTAAACCATATTTTAGCAAACTTATGTGGTATTTATATCTGTAGCTCGATGAATTTGATTGTGAGTAAATTAGTATGACAAATTATTAAGCTTTTTTTGGGATATGGTAATGTTAAAGGTTTGTTGGATTGTAGAAGTTTATTTGTCAATTAGGTGTCATCTGACATACTCCAAATCTGCATATGGTTTACAATATTAATTTGCAATTAATATTTTTGAAAAAAATAAAATAGAGACCGCCCGAAAAAATTATATCCACAATTGTATTAGAACGCCTCAAAAAATTAAAGTAATAATTCCGACCGCCTCAAATAAATATGTAGACTGCTTCATATTTAAAACGCCCCAAGAATATGTTATATTTGAAGCGGTTAAAATGAATTAGAGACCACCCGAAAGTTAAAAAAAGAAAACAGCAAATTAACTTTTAAGAGGGTTTTCTATTAATTGCAGCGGTTCATTTAAGAAAACAACTATTTTTTAAAGCGATGACATATGAGGCAAACAAATAACTGCTCCATATAAGTAATTTACCCATCTCAAAAAATATTGTTTTGTACTAGTGGGTTAGATTTATATATAAGTTAATTCACCTTAAACTATTATAATTTTAAATAATTTTTTTATCAATTTAGTCATTCAAATTATAAAAAATACGTTAATCCTATAAAATTTATTTGTTTAACAGGTTAAAATGTTGACATGTAATTAATATATATTTTAAATTTTCAAAAGTCCATCAATCTTTTAAAGAAAGAACTTCCAAGTGTTTACGAATATTACAACCTATCAAAAGTAAGTAGTTGATGGGAGGTGAATGTAATGAACTTAATATGTTTTAATGGGCTGATATTGATACATTATATGTGTTTAATTGCTTTGCGATAGATAACTATGCGATTCGGTTGCATTTCAGGTTAAAAATGAAGAATCGAAGCAATTGAAGAAAAATGAAGGCAAGGAATGATAAGCTAAATATTCTAGGATGATAGAGGATCGAATGACGAAGATTTCGGTTCAAACTAGAGGCGAAACGGAGCTCGGAGGAGAAAGTTAGAGCCAAGTCAGTTTATCGTGAGAATCGGGTCAGAACCATAAGCCTACTGCTCCACCATAAGCTTATGGTTACCTTAACAAAACATCAGTACCATAAGCCTACGCCTCCACCATAGCCTTACGGTTACCTTAACAGAACATCAGTACCATAAGCCTATGCCTTCACCATAGGCTTACGGTGAGTCTGGGTTGTCAAAAGAATTCGATGGAACCATAAGCTTACGACGAAGCAGTAGGCCTACGGTGAACTAAAAAATTGGGATAAGTAGGCAATCAGATTAGGTTTAAAAGGGATATACGGCTGACGGAAAAAGGCATATCTTGGGGCGATTTTGAGAGAAAAAGGCCGACCATCATCGTTCTCTATCATCGGGATCAAGATCAAGGTCAATTCATCATGAATCCTTCAACCAAGATCATTGCTTTCATCTCCATCATGCGTGGCTAGTTCCTTCGTGAGTTCTTCCGGGTTAGGGTTAGATATTTTTATGTTCTTGAATGTTGGCTTACAATACTAGACTTGCAATCTAATCATTCGATGATTGTTGCTATTCGGATTTTCATTTTGAATTGTAAATTGTATGGTTTTGAATGATTTGGTTAACTGATTTTCAATTCCTGAGAAATTGATAATCGGGATCGTGGTTAGTAAACCTTTGATTGGGAATCATAACTGGTATTTGATCGATAATGTAACATCAGTGCCGGAACCGTACCGGAACAGTGATCTCAAACAGTAACATGAACAGTAATCATGTACAAACTATATGCTTTTCATTATATGTCATGTTCACATTAGGTATTAATATCATTTCGTATTATCAAACTGTGAATTCAGAATCAATTCAGAGAAACAAAACTCAGAAAACATGGTTCATCAGTCAGATAATTATCTGGCAACACAGAACCATCGTGTGATTATTTTTTAGGATTTATTATGTATAAACGTATGTGAGGCTTTATAGAACAAAACAACACGGATGTCGTTACGTGAATGCTAAATCGACGGATTTTTCGTATAGGTGACGATTTGTACGAATAAATCTGAAAGTTTAAAGTTCTGAATGATATCCGATAACTAGAAAACAATATGTAAAAGTATAGTTATCGTCGTGTTCGTACGGATGACGATTCGAACGAATACGTGCGACGACTGTACGATTCGATTTTAAACAGTAAATCTAATATTTTTGAAAATTTAAAATAAACGAAAGAGAAGTAGTTAATTTATTAGGAATCACAACCTAAAATAATTTTATAAATCTTACTTTAAAGATCGATTCGTTTCGTTACCAAAACTACGAAGAACCTACATTTTACGCGAAACCGAACGAAACCGAACCTATCAGATGTTTCTAAAACATTTAATGGGAAATGAATGCAACAACAACCACCACCAACCTCTCTCTCTCTCTTTCACAAAATTCGTTCCTCTCTCTCTCTCTTAAAATCTTCCTCAACCTTCTCTCTAAGATTTCTCATCCATTTCTTCACGAAATCGCGAGTTTTTGGTGTCAAAACGACCATCTCATCACGTAGATCACGAAAGTACAAGGGATCTAAGCTTTCATCCATCAGTTTTGAGGTAAATTATGGTTTTATTTCCGGTTTTCTTTCAAACACATCACGAGTGCATGGCTGCGAGTTGTTGAACAATTTTAGGGTTACACTTTTGTTTAATCGAGTTAACACGAGGGTATGAGAGTCATGGATATGATAAGGAGCTAACAGGGATTGGATTCCACGAAGAAGGAAATACAGGTTCGTGACAAGGGCGATCGACCGAACCTTGCAGCTGGACCGAACCTATTCGAACTGAAGTGGGATAGGCGAACCTATGTCAGTGAACCATTCCTTTGACCAAACCTACGTCTTATCGGCCGAACCTTCTAAGGAGACCGAACCTAGGGTTCCCTTCGCCGAACCCATGAGACCCTGAACCCTTGGACGAACCTGAGCATCATGAACCCAATCTGTCGAACCTTCCATTTTGTTGGCCAAATCATAGAGCCACAAACCAGTGGCGAACCCTCGGCCAACAAATCATAAGCCAGGCGAACCCTGGTTAGTCGAATGTGCCATCTTGGCCGCACCTAAACAACTATGAACCTAACTAGGACAAATCTTTCATGGGTGAAACTTGGACATGCAAACCCTAATTTGTTGCAAATCTATCTAGCTGAAGCATGTATCCACGAAACCCCCCTGTAGCATTGAGTTAGCCGAACCCTAAAGCCTCTGCCGAACCCTTAGAAATGAAGATGGCAGGGAACCTAAGATCTTTCTTACCCTAGCCGAACCTTGAATCATTAAAACCTGGAGATGTAGCGAACCCATCGACGAACCTTGGGTCGCTGAACCTTAACTGGGCCGAACCTACTCAGGTTATTCATAGGTTCGCTGGTCCTAGGTGCATTGAACTTAGTCATTTATGAAAATGGTGATTCTAGGGTGTGGAGTGCATGGGAGCTTGTGTACATTTTCATGCATGAAATGATCTTGTGTGTGTGCATGGAATGTCAATTAGGGTTTCCTTACATAAAATCAATGCTTAACTTTTAAGAGCTAACATGGGTTGAACAATATGAGGTATAAATTGAGAATGGGCTAAAGAAATATGAGTTAGATTCTAATGGGAATGGGCTTTCTTAAAACACTCTAACAACTCAACATGAGGAGTTGACATCTATTTAGTTGACCCAATATGTTGATGGAAAGTCAATTGGTGATCAAAGGCTAGCAATGGGCCAAGGTGGGTCCAATGGGCCAAACCTAAACCCATCATATGTTAAATGTTATTTTAATTAAAGTTAATGAAGTTTTAATAAAAGAAAATGATTTATAAACTTGATTGAATTAAAATAAATGAATTTGACTTAATATTTAACTTAAAACGAATTAAATTAGAAACGTGTTAATTAAAGAAATTGTTATGATTAACTGTTGGGATACGGGTTACAAATGGGTATTTAAGTTAGACTAGTTAGATTAAATCTTAGAATCACATTAGCAACATTGGACACTTAGCTGCACACCGAGACCAAACCTTAGATACAACGACTAATACGTATACTTATCGTATTCGAATTCTCTTAAAACAAATCAGGTACTGAAGATACATAAACCACAAGTAACGAGCGCGCATTTTGTGATAAATCATTTGCACAGCAACAAGGTGAGTTCATTCCCCTTTTCTAAACATATTTGTTTTCAAACGCGGGGCTGAGAAGCATGCGTAAACTGGTTTTATTTAAATTTTTTTACGTAAATACTTTTACTTATTATATGTTTTATATATATATATATACTTGTTTATACTCCTAGACTCCTGTCTAGGTAATAGCTATGCAGAATTAACTAACAAGTTAATTAAATTACTCTTATGAGTAATACTTTAATTCAAAAACTCTAAACAAACCCTTAGTCCATCAAGCTCAAATTCAAGAATCTAAATTTCAAAGTGGAATCAAAAGAACTAAAGTCAAAGATCAAATACCATGGAATCTAATTCAGTGTGTGATCAGTAAACAAAGAATCCAAATCAAGAATCTATAATCATTGTAAAATCATGGAAATCAAAATATCAGAATCAAGAGAATCAAGAGAATCATAACCGTGTGTGAATCAATGAAATAATGAAATCATTAAGATCTAATGAAATTATTAATTGCTTTAATTAAGGTGGATGTCAGTTGTATAGAAATCAAGACCACCTGTAACACACTGAAAGTCCCGGCATAAATAGTATACTCTTGTAATCAGGCTATATGGGCAATAACTTAAAATATCAAACGAAATCAAGAGAATCACAGACGATCAAGAATCAGGGATATCCTTAAAGTCCTGGCATGTACAGTAGACCAATAGGTCAAGCTGATATGGGCATCATGAAAGTCCCGACACATACAGGTAGACTCCTTGCGGGTCATGCCTGATATGGGCCACGTGTGAGAGGGTACAACTGGGACAACCGCCCACAACTAAGTCTAATTGATTGAGTCAAGTAAGGCCCAATCATCATGTCTTAGTTGTATTTAAACGCTTATTTATTTAATTAATTAAACATTTAATATTATATTTCTACAATTGCTTTGGGAAATCATGAATACATGGTGAACTCAAGAGATCAAAGATAAATCTATTTGTGGAAATCATAATCTAAATTTGAAGGTGAATGGATTGAAATGCTTTATTATCATTAACAACAATATGCTAAGCAGTCCGGTATGTGGTGGGACGGTGGCTGGGGCTTGACCCCTACATATGCCCTATATATAAGCATACTCGATTGGATAGCATAGGTGGTCGTTGATGAGGTTAAGGTTGTCACTTCGGGGGATCAAGGTAAACATTTCAGGGTAATCAAATGCTATGAATCATATGTTATGGAATCAAAGAAGTGGGATGAAACGCTTAATTATCACCAGGAACAATATATCATATGGTTTGGTATGTGGTGGGACGATGGCTGGGCGGGCGGTAAGTTCGACCCTACATATGCCCTATATATAAGCATACTGAACTGGATGGTATAGGTGGTTAATGGTGAGGTTAAGGTTGTCATTCAGAGGTTATTCAAATCCATTTTTATAAATCTATATGAACTCACCAACCATGTGTTGACTTTATTTTCGCATGACTTCTCAGGTGACGAACAGGTCAACTAAGGTGTTATTCCTTTTGGACTAGGATACTAGTTAAAGGACCTAGCTTTTGGGACCTGCATATTTTGAGGCATCTTTTTACAGATTTATTTTGTATATCTTGTGCAGATACAAGATAGAAGAATTATGATGTGATAGTAGATTTACATTGTTAAATTATGAACTTAACTGATGTAATTTAACTTTGTAATTGTATTTTTACTTAGCAGTTTCTCATTTATATATCATGTGCAATGTAAAAAATCTGATCATTCCGATTATCATCCACAATATCGCGCCCCGAGAACCTTCCGCCCGACGGGAAAGTCGATCCGTCCCGCCGGCTCGGGGTGTGACAGATTGGTATCAGAGCCATGGTTATAGAGAAATATAGGTCACTTATTTAAACGGTTTGGCCTAGACTATAACCTAGGGACCCTGCATGTAGAGAACACAAGACTTAAGATTTCAAATTGCATAGCGTCTTCAGCATTCGAACATTTCACTAACCGATAACTTTATTGGTTATGATCAGAATTCCGCCGAGAAGACCTCCTTCTATTGTGCCTCCCCCACAGAATTCGGCTCCACACTCCTCAACACCATCACCAGCTGATTCACCACCTCCACCTCCACCTCCACTAAATCCTCCTCCAGGCTCGAGCATGACTCAGATACTAGATCCTGCTACTATTGCCCTAGCAACACTATTGAGCAGTCAACTGACTAATCAGCTAAAGGAAGTGATACCGGATATGCTAAACCGTATCCAGAATGACAGCAACAACACTGGGAACTCGTCAGGGGAAGCTAGTGGGAACATTGGCGGTACATCGCATTACTCCTACAAGTCATTTGTAGGTTGTAAGCCGCCAAGCTTCAGTGGCACTGAGGGAGCCGTTGGTCTGATCCAGTGGATAGAGAAGATTGAGACTACTCTGGACCTCTGCAGTTGTCCAGAGCACCACAACGTTTGCTACTCTGCTGGAACGTTCAACAAGCAAGCCTTGACTTGGTGGAACTCGCAGATCCAAGAGAGAGGAAGAGAAGAAGCTATGTCAATGACATGGGAAGATTTCAAGACACTGCTGAGAACCGAATTCTGCCCCAAGAACGAGCTGCAGAAACTGGAAGTTGAATTGTCAAACCATGTCATGAAGGGGGCTGATCATATGGGGTATACTACTCGTTATCACGAGTTGATTGCTTTGGTGCCAGACATGGTACCAACTTTGGAGAAAAGAATTGATCGATATGTAGGTGGACTTCCCGCCTGCATTCAGGGTTTAGTGGTTGCAGCAAACCCTGTTACTGTAGAGTCTGCTGTGAGTTTGTCTAGGAAACTCATTGATCTTATGGTAGCCTCGGGAGTTCTGAAGAAAGAGGCTGACACTGGAAAACACAAAGAAGAGTCTTCAAAGAAACCCCATCATCACCAGAAGAAGAAACAGAAGACCATCAAGAACTACACCATGGCTACTCCACTCAACCAAGTAGCCATGGCACCACAGAACGTGCATAAGAAACCATATACTGGCCCACACCCTCTGTGTGCTAAGTGCCAGTATCATCATGCTGCAAGCAACCAATGTCGTCATTGTACGGGATGTGGAAGAAAAGGACACTGGGTCCAGCAATGCAGGATGACACCAAACCAAGCAGTCAACAATGCTGCTTTAGCTCTCCCTCCACCAGCCAACCAGAACAATGGTGGATGCTATAACTGTGGCGAACAGGGCCACTTTGCAAAGAACTGCCTGAAGAAGGCACAACAGGCAGTTCAAGCACCCCGTGGAAGAGCTTTCTCTATAGGAGCTCCAACTGCATGCCAAGACCCGAATGTGTTCACTAGTACATTTCTCTTACATGACTTTTATGCATCTGTTCTATTTAATACTGGTGTGGATCAGAGTTTTATCTCTATCGATTTTGCATGCCAACTAGATTCCATAGAGGAACAGTTAGATTCCCCTTACATCATAGAAGTAGCTAACGGGAAACAGATCACAGTTAGTACAGTATATAGGATTGCCCATTGACTCTTAATGGTCATACATTCACCATTGATTTGATACCGATGGAGTTGGGTAGTTTCGATATCATTGTTGGAATGGATTGGCTTTCTTCTAATTGAGTGGAACTCATCTGTTCTGAAAAGCTGCTTCGAGTTCCATTGCCGAATGATCGCGTATTGGAAGCTAGAGGGGATCAAGCAAAACGAAGTGTCAAAATTATCTCTTGCATAAAGGCGCGCAAGTGTCTACAGAAGCAGTGCGTGGCGTTCCTGGCTCATGTGGTGGAAAAGGATAAGGATAAGAAAAGGCTTCAAGACGTACCGGTAGTGAAAGAGTATCCAGAAGTATTTCCTGAAGAACTACCAGGTTTGCCACCTGCGCGACCGGTAGAGTTTCGTATTGACTTAGTTCCTGGAGCAACTCCTGTTGCTAAATCTCCTTACAGGTTAGCACCTTCAGAGATGCAGGAATTGTCAAATCAGTTACAAGAACTACTTGACAAAGGATTTATCAGACCGAGCTACTCACCTTGGGGAGCTCCGGTTTTGTTCGTGAAGAAGAAAGACGGATCGTTTCGAATGTGCATAGATTACCGCGAGCTGAACAAACTAACCATTAAGAATCGGTATCCATTGCCGAGGATTGATGATTTGTTTGACCAACTGCAAGGAGCTCAATACTTCTCGAAGATTGACTTGCGGTCTAGATATCATCAGCTCAGAGTTCAAGACGAAGATATAGCAAAGACGGCGTTCCGAACCAGATATGGGCATTAAGAATTCATGGTGATGCCTTTCGGATTGACAAATGCACCAGCGGTTTTCATGGACCTCATGAACCGAGTGTGCAAGCCGTATCTGGATCAATTTGTCATTGTTTTCATTGATGACATACTGATTTATTCTAAGAGCAAAGCTGACCACGAGCAACATCTCAGAAAGATCTTGGAGCTGTTGAAAGAAAAGAAACTTTATGCCAAATTCTCTAAATGTGAATTTTGGCTAAGAGAAGTTCAATTTCTGGGTCATGTAGTCAACAGCGAGGGAATACACGTAGATCCCACCAAGATTGAAGCAATAAAGAACTGGGATACTCCGAAGACACCGACGGAGATGCGGTCTTTTCTGGGATTAGCAGGTTATTATAGAAGGTTTATCTCAAACTTTTCTAAGATAGCTCTGCCTCTCACTAAGTTAATAAGAGAAGTGAACCGTTTGTCTGGGAGCAGAAACAAGAAGATGCTTTTCAGACATTGAAACAGAAGTTATGTGATGCTCCAATTCTATCTCTCCCAGAAGGGTGTGATGACTTTGTTGTATATTGTGATGCCTCCCATCCGGGACTTGGTTGCGTACTGATGCAACGGGACAAAGTTATCGCTTATGCATCAAGACAGTTAAAGATTCATGAGAAGAACTACACTACTCATGACCTTGAACTGGGAGCTGTAATCTTTGCATTGAAGATTTGGAGACATTATTTGTATGGCACTAAATGTACCATATATACCGATCACAAGAGTCTGCAGCATATTTTTGATCAGAAGGAACTCAACATGCGACAGCGTCGTTGGGTTGAACTTCTAAATGATTACGACTGTGTAATCAAGTACCATCCAAGAAAGGCGAACGTTGTAGCTGATGCCTTGAGCCGGAAGGAACGGGTCAAACCCTTGCGCGTTAAAGCAATGGGAATTACTACGCAGACCAGCTTACGAGACAAGATTATTCGAGCACAACAAGAATCAGTTGACAGTGGAAATCTGAAGAAAGAACTTGATTGCAGAGCAGAGAAACAATTTGATACTAAGCTTGATGGAGTGATCTACTACCAGGATCGTATATGGATTCCGGCGGTAGACAAATTAAGAAAACTTATCTTCGATGAAGCACACAAGACTAAATACTCTGTTCATCCAGGCACTGATAAAATGTACCAAGATTTGCGTGGATTTTATTGGTGGCCTGGAATGAAGAAAGACATAGCCGAGTACGTCGGTCGATGCCTTACGTGTGCGAAAGTGAAGGCGGAACACCAGAAACCGTCTGGTTTATTGGAACAGCCTGAGATTCCGCTCTAGAAGTGGGAACAAATAACTATGGATTTCATTACCAAGCTTCCCCGCACTTCCAGTGGACATGATACGATCTGGGTTATCATCGATCGTTTAACGAAATCTGCTCACTTCCTGCCAATGCGTGAGACCCTCACGATGGATAAACTGGCAAGACTGTACATCAATGAGATAGTGGTACACCACGGTGTGCCATTGTCCATTATTTCTGATAGAGACAGCAGATTTACATCAAGGTTTTGGCAATCATTACAGAAATCTTTAGGGACGCACTTAAATCTGAGTACAGCTTACCATCTACAAACGGACGGTCAAAGTGAACATACAATTCAGACCCTGGAGGACATGTTGAGAACATGTGTGTTGGATTTCGGTGGGAATTGGGATTCTCATTTGCCACTGATTGAATTCTCCTACAACAACATTTATCACAGTAGCATCGGATGTGCACCATTCGAGGCTTTATATGGTCAAAAATGTTGATCACCAATCTGTTGGACTAAAGTTGGAGACAACCGTATAACTGGGCCAGAGGTTATTCAGGAGACTACTGACAAGATTATCCAGATTCAACAAAGATTACAAGCTACATGAAGCAGACAAAAGAGCTACGCCGACAAACGGTGAAAGCCATTGGAATTCCAAGTGAGAGATCGTGTCATGTTGAAGGTATCCCCATGGGCAAGTGTAGTACGCTTTGGAAAGAAAGGCAAGTTAGCATCACAATACGTGGGACCGTTCGAGATCATCGAACGTATTGGTCCTGTGGCGTATAGACTGAGATTACCAGATGAGCTCAGTGGAGTGCATGACGTGTTTCACGTCTCGAACTTAAAGAAATGCCTTGCTAACGAGTCACTCGTCATTCCAATCGAAGAAATTCAAGTTGATGAACAATTACACTTTATCGAAGAACCTTTGGAGATTATGGATCGCAAGGTCAAGCGACTGAGGCGAAGCCGTATTCTGATTGTAAAGGTTCGATGGAACTCAAAGAGCGGCCCTGAGTTTACTTGGGAACGTGAAGATCACATGAAGTCTAAGTATCCCCAACTGTTTACAGAGGAAGATGTACCTGATAATAACTCTTAAATTTCGAGACGAAATTTCTCTAACAAGGCGAGACAGTAACATCAGTGCCGGAACCGTACCGGAACATTGATCTCAAACAGTAACATGAACAGTAATCAGGTACAAACTGTATGCTTTTCATTATATGTCATGTTCACATTAGGTATTGTTATCATTTCGTATTATCAAACAGTGAATTCAGAATCAATTCAGAGAAACAAAACTCAGAAAACATGGTTCATCAGTCAGATAATTATCTGGCAACACAGAACCATCACGATTATTTTTTAGGATTTATTATGTATAAACGTATGTGAGGCTTTATAGAACAAAACAACACGAATGTCGTTACATGAATGCTAAATCGACGGATTTTTCGTATAGGTGACGATCTGTACGAATAAATCTGAAAGTTTAACGTTCTGAATGATATCCGATAACTAGAAAACAATATTGAATATTATAGTTATCGTCGTGTTCGTACGGATGACGATTCGAACGAATACGCGCGACGACTGTACGATTCAATTTTAAAAAGTAAATCTAATATTTTTGAAAATTTAAAATAAACGAAAGATAAGTAGTTAATTTATTAGGAATCACAGCCTAAAATAATTTTATAAATCTTATTTTAAAGATCAAGTCGTTTCATTACGAAAACTACGAAGAACCTACATTTTACGCGAAACCGAACGAAACCGAACCTATCGGGTGTTTAAAAAACATTTAATGGGAAATGATTGCCACAACAACCACCACCAACATCTCTCTCTCTCTCTCTTTAACAAAATTTGTTTCTCTCTCTTTCTAAGAATCTTCCTCAACCTTCTCTCTAAGATTTCTCATCCATTTCTTCACGAAATCGCGAGTTTTTGGTGTCAAAACGACCATCTCATCACGTAGATCACGAAAGTACAAGGGATCTAAGCTTTCATCCATCAGTTTCGAGGTAAATTATGTTTTTATTTCCGGTTTTCTTTCAAACACATCACGAGTGCATGGCTGCGAGTTGTTGAACAATTTTAGGGTTACCCTTTTGTTTAATCGAGTTAACACGAGGGTATGAGAGTCATGGATATGATAAGGAGCTAACAAAGATTGGATTCCACGAAGAAGGAAATACAGGTTCATGACAAGGGAGATCGACCGAACCTTTGCAGCTGGACCGAACCTATTCGAACTGAAGTGGGATAGCCGAACCTATGTCAGCGAACCATTCCTTTGACCGAACCTACGTCTTATCGGCCGAACCTTCTAAGGAGACCAAACCTAGGGTTCCCTTGGCCGAACCCATGAGACCCTGAACCCTTGGATGAACCTGAGCATCACGAACCCAACATGTCGAACCTTTCCTTTTGTTGGCTGAATCATAGAGCCACGAACCAGTGGCGAAACCTCGGCCAACGAACCAGAGACCAGAGCCGAACCTCTCGGCTTGCAACCGAACCAGTGTGTAGGCGAACCCTAGGAACCATGAACCAAGTTGACACGAACCTGAGTAGACGAACCAATATTCAGCTGCGAACCATAAGCCAGGCGAACCCTGGTTTGTCGAATGTGCCATCTTGGCCGCACCTAAACAACTATGAAACTAACTAGGACAAATCTTTCATGGGTGAAACTTGGACATGCAAACCCTAATTTGTTGCAAATCTATCTAGCTGAAGCATGTATCCACGAAACCCCCTGTAGCATTGAGTTAGCCGAACCCTAAAGCCTCTGCCGAACCCTTGGACATAAAGATGGCAGCGAACCTAAGATCTTTCTTACCCTAGCCGAACCTTGAATTATTAAAACCCGGAGATGTACCGAACCCATCGACGAACCTTGGGTCGCTGAACCTTAACTGGGCCAAACCTACTCAGGTTATTCATAGGTTCGCTGGTCCTAGGTGCATTGAACTTAGTCATTTATGAAAATGGTGATTCTAGGGTGTGTAGTGCATGGGAGCTTGTGTACATTTGCATGCATGAAATGATCTTGTGTGTGTGCATGGAATGTCAATTAGGGTTTCCTTACATAAAATCAATGCTTAACTTTTAAAAGCTAACATGGGTTGAACAATATGAGGTATAAATTGAGAAAGGGCTAAAGAAATATGAGTTAGACTTCTAATGGGAATGGGCTTTCTTAAAACACTCTAACAACTCAACATGAGGAATTGACATCTATTTAGTTGACCCAATATGTTGATGGGAAGTCAATTGGTGATCAAAGGCTAGCAATGGGCCAAGGTGGGTCCAATGGGCCAAACCTAAACCCATCATATGTTAAAGGTTATTTTAATTAAAGTTAATGAAGTTTTAATAAAAGAAAATGATTTATAAACTTGATTGAATTAAAATAAATGAATTTGACTTAATATTAAACTTAAAATGAATTAAATTAGAAACGTGTTAATTAAAGAAATTGTTATGATTAACTGTTGGGATACGGGTTACAAATGGGTATTTAAGTTAGACTAGTTAGATTAAATCTTAGAATCACATTAGCAACATAGGACACTTAGCTGCACACCGAGACCAAACCTTAGATACGACGACTAATACGTATACTTATCGTATTCGAATTCTCTTAAAACAAATCAGGTACTGAAGATACATAAACCACAAGTAACGAGCGCGCATTTTGTGATAAATCATTTGCACAGCAACAAGGTGAGTTCATTGCCCCTTTTCTAAACATTTTTGTTTTCAAACGCGGGGCTGAGAAGCATGCGTAAACTGTTTTTATTTAAATTAGAAACGTGTTAATTAAAGAAATTGTTATGATTAACTGTTGGGATACGGGTTACAAATGGGTATTTAAGTTAGACTAGTTAGATTAAATCTTAGAATCACATTAGCAACATAGGACACTTAGCTGCACGCTGAGACCAAACCTTAGATACGACGACTAATACGTATACTTATCGTATTCGAATTCTCTTAAAACAAATCAGGTACTGAAGATACATAAACCACAAGTAACGAGCGCGCATTTTGTGATAAATCATTTGCACAGCAACAAGGTGAGTTCATTGCCCCTTTTCTAAACATTTTTGTTTTCAAACGCGGGGCTGAGAAGCATGCGTAAACTGTTTTTATTTAAATTGTTTTACGTAAATTATTTTACTTACTATATGTTATATATATATATACTTGTTTATACTCCTAGACTCCTGTCTAGGTAATTGCTATGCAGAATTAACTAACAAGTTAATTAAATTACTCTTATGAGTAATACCTTAATTCAAAAACTCTAAACAAACCCTTAGTCCATCAAGCTCAAATTCAAGAATCTAAATTTCAAAGTGGAATCAAAAGAATTAAAGTTAAATATCAAATACCATGGAATCTAATTCAGTGTGTGATCAGTAAACTAAGGATCCAAATCAAGAATCTATAATCATTGTGGAATCATGGAAATCAAAAGATCAGAATCAAGAGAATCATAACCGTGTGTGAATCAATTAAATAATGAAATCATTAAGATCTAACGAAATTATTAATTGCTTTAATTAAGGTGGATGTCATTTGTATAGAAATCAAGACCACGTGTAACACACGGAAAGTCCTGGCATAATTAGTAGACTCTTGTAGTCAGGCTATATGGGCAATAACTTAAACTATCAAACGAAATCAAGAGAATCATAGACGATCAAGAATCAAAGGATATCCTTAAAGTCCCGGCATGTACAGTAGACCAATGGGTCAAGTTGATATGGGCATCATGAAAGTCCCGACACATACCAGTAGACTCCTTGCGGGTCATGCCTGATATGGGCCACGTGTGAGAGGGTACAACTTGGACAACCACCCACAACTAAGTCTAATTGATTGAGTCAAATAAGGCCTAATCATCATGTCTTAGTTGTATTTAAATGTTTATTTATTTGTTTAATTAAACATTTAGTATTATATTTCTACAAGTGCTTTGGGAAATCATGAATACATGGTGAACTCAAGAGATCAAAGATAAATCTATTTGTGGAAATCATAATCTAAATTTGAAGGTGAATGGATTGAAATGCTTTATTATCATTAACAACAATATGCTAAGCAGTCCGGTATGTGGTGGGACGGTGGCTGGGGCTTGACCCCTACATATGCCCTATATATAAGCATACTCGATTGGATAGCATAGGTGGTCGTTGATGAGGTTAAGGTTGTCACTTCGGGGGATCAAGGTAAACATTTCAGGGTAATCAAATGCTATGAATCATATGTTATGGAATTAAAGAAGTTGGATGAAATGCTTAATTATCACCAGGAACAATATATCATGTGGTTTGGTATGTGGTGGGACAGTGGCTGGGCGGGCGGTAAGTTCAACCCTACATATGCCCTATATATAAGCATACTGAACTGGATGGTATGGGTGGTTAATGGTGAGGTTAAGGTTTTCATTCAGAGGTTATTCAAATTCATTTTTATAAATCTATATGAACTCACCAACCATGTGTTGATTTTATTTTTGCATGACTTCTCAGTTGACGAACAGGTCAACTAAGGAGTTATTCCTTTTGGACTAGGATACCAGTTAGAGGACCTAGCTTTTTGGACCTGCATATTTTGAGGCATCATTTTACAGATTTATTTTGTATATCTTGTGCAGATACAAGATAGAATAATTATGATGTGATAGTAGATTTATATTGTTAAATTATGAACTTAACTGATGTAATTTAACTTTAAGTCTTCGGAGATATTCTTTATTCCTTGAGTCGGAAGCATTCACACTTCAGAAGATAAATTCCCTTCTAAATTATTTCTCCTCCGATACATTGTCTTTTTCTTCGGAAGTCTTATCTTCTGATGTTACTCATCAGAAGCAGATGTCTTCCGAAGTACAATTTTTCCTTATGAAATTATCTAAATCTTCTGAAGCAGTGCTTCCGATGTTATAATTTACATTCTAGAATTATGCATCGGAAGTAAGTGTCCTCCGAAGAACATTTGTTGGTCTCATGAACTCCTTCCGAAAGTAACATCTTCGGAAGCACTTTTGTCCTTAGGAAAATGGTGAATATTCCAGTACCCCACAGCTGTCTCGGAGTACCTTTTTCTGACACTCCGAATCTCAAAACTTTAATGTGTCTCCATATTAAATGTTGAAATCTGAAGGTATAAAAGGTCTCCCGCTCTTTCATTTTCTCTCACCGTTCCAATTCAATTTTCACTCTCTCTCAAATTAAACCTAAAACTTCTACGATCGCCATGTAATCTTTTATCTTTCTACCTGCTTACAACTTAGCAGCGAAGCTTTCAGCAGACAATGATGCTAACTTTGCTCCAATCATCTCCTTTCTCACAAGGAGCAGCTACCATTTTGCTCTAACTGCCAAACCTGTGGTGTATGAATCTCATCACCAACAGTTTTGGCACTCCTATTCTGTTGTTTCATCTTCCAATGGTAGAAATCTTGTTGCTACCATTGATGCTCATCCCATTTCTATTTCGATGGAGACCATATGTCAGCATCTTCACCTTAATGACGATGGGGGAAGGGTCTCTTTCACCAGGGATGAGGTAGCATCGACCTTCAGGTCAATGGGGTACGAGGGTCCTCTCCCTTCAACAACCTATTTGAAGGGTAGAGTGTCCTATAGTTACAAGTACCTCATACATTTGTTTTTACATTGTCTGTCTAATAAGACAGGTGGTTGGGATCAAGTTCCCTCTGACTTAGCCTCGGCTATCCATGGCTTGGTCTCAAACCAACTGTTTAATTTCTATGCTTTCATTTTCAATAACTTGGCTGACAATCTTTCGACACCAAAGAAGTTTTGTATGTATCTCAGGTTCTTACAGCACATCTTTTACAGTGAGTTGGGATCATCCCTCTCACTAACTGGGAACATCTATAACATTCCCTTGGTCCTACTGCCAAGGTTTTTGTTCAGCTGAAGAAGAAGAGCAATCAGTTCAGTGGAACTTTTACTCCTCTTCGTCCCTCTATGGAGATTCCTACTCCAGAAGGTGACAGCATTGTTGCACCCACAGATGCTGAACCCACACCTTCCCCTTCTGTTCCTTATCCCATAAAAATCACTTACAAACGCAAACGAACCCCTGGGCAACTATCTACAGTTGTTCAGGCCCCTTCTTCTGAACCGAAAAGAAAAAAGGTGAAACGAACTGTAAGGGGCACAGTTCCACCTAAGGTGCAAGCCACACATGTTGTCTCCCCATCAGTTACTCCTCTGGAACCAGTGGATGCCCCCAACCAGCCTGAAAGCCCTCAGTGTATGTCACCATACATACCTGAGAATACCCAAAGGGATACCCCAATTATTGAGTCTGCTTTTTAAGAAGCAACTCCACTAGTTCAGGGACTGTCTCCCAAGTCCCCAGGAGATTATTACCCAGAAATGCCCCCCACCCATACATCTACCCAGGCTCAAGGGACCTCTGCGGCAACCCACATTGGTGAGGACTTATTTGAGGCCCTTCTCAATGAGGGGAATCCAGGGCGCCAAGAAACTATATCTGGTGGTGGAGATGCAGGAGCAGGGCTCATGACTCCATCGCCCGGTGATTTTACTCCAGTAGATGAGGGCACAACCACTAAGGAATTGATGGTCACAATCTCCACTCTACAGGCCAAGGTAGCTCACCTAGAAGCTGAGGTTGCTACCCTGAGGCTGGAGGTTCAAGCCAAAGATGCTACCATCTTGGACCTCCAGAAATGTCCCCCAATCATTTGCCCACCCTTCTATCCTAATCCTACTGAGGTAACCTTTCTCTCTCCTGATGCTACCAAAAAGGGGGAGAAGGCACCATCTATAGGGTCAGGATTTGAAGCAGGAGAGGAGGAAGTTGCACAAGACTTCACTATTCATAGTCACTTTGACCAATGAATGGGATGAATTTTTGGGCACTTACTTTCATCATTCTAGTACTTCTTCCTCCTCTTCTTCTGATATTACAGGGGCTGCCATAGAGATTGAGCAAGACATCACAACCAATCTCTCTATGAAGCCAAGGTCCCCTGTTGGGATCCAACAGTCCCCTTCTGGGACTAAGTATCCTTCTGAGACTGCAGCCCAGGTTGCCATGGAGGAACCCATCCAAGAACAACCATCCATCTCCATGGAACCTGTGTCCCCTTCTAGGACAATGGCTGATGAAGACCTCTCCTCCACTCCTGAACTCTCTGTGGATGCTACTAAGGAATCTTCCAAGTTCGTTGGTCAACTGGAGGAGGCAGTGAATGCTAAGGTTACCTCCGAAGTTGCAGCTGCTTCTGAACGCCCAGTCATACTTGATGATTCTTGCACAGAAGAGTTATTTTCCGATGAACCAGAGGGTGAGGCTACAGGATCTATCTCCTCTGGGATGAATTTGATGGACAAAGGAAAAAGGAAGCTAACCCCAAAGGAGGAAGCCGAACAGGAAGAGAGGAGGCCCAAGATGAAGAAGGGTCGACCAAACACTTCCTTGATGATGAGATGATAAGAGTCACGGGTCTCCTCCAGGAGAAAAGCTATGATGTGGATGAAATCCTTCTCTGGTCGGTACCCAGAATGGCTGCTGAGTTGGATCGTGTGCAGCAGCAGGAACAGGCAGCTGCTGCAGCCAAAGCCGTGGTGGTTCTCACAAAGAAGCAAAAGTAGGCCGCCAACAAGGACAAAATGAAGGCCATCCTCCTACAGTATGGATTCCATTCACGGCAGCTCGGGCCCATGAAGAACTCAACCATGGATATACATGTAAGAGAGATCAAGGCAAAGGTTGCCAGAGGTGAGTTACTTTCTATGGAGCAGATCCAGACTCAGAAAGCAAGCCTGAACTTAGGCTTAGGGGGAGGAGCCACCGTCGAGATACCCATCTCTGGTTTGGGGATCATAGAGGGTGAAGAGGTGATGTGTGGAGCGGCTACAAAGGCCATGTTCCCTAACATGTTCCCTAAAAAACCAAAGGAAGAACCTTTCTCTCCTCTATCAAGTCCCTCCTATGATAACATGCCAATCTCCTCAGTGATTAAGATCTACAGAGGTCCAAAGGCTACTCAGAAACAACCAAGAGTGGATGAGAGGAGAGAAGCCGAGCACACTGGATCAAAGGCTACAGATCCAGAGCCAACTACAGGAACAGATGCAGCAGTGGGCTCAAATGAGGAAGCTCAAGAGGTCAGAGATCAGAGGAATCTAGCCATGGTCACAGTAAAGATGAAACGAAGAAAGACCATGGCTAGAAGAAGAAAGAGTACTACTATCTCCTCTGACTCTGAGTCTGATTCAGAGCCTAGAAGAAATCCAGAGCCCATTCGAGCATATAGTGAAGTGAAGCTTCAATGCACAACAAAAGGTGTTCACACTTACAAAGAACAATGGGGGAATAATGGTGATGGATCTTCTTCAACTGATGCTCATAGCAGAACCATTTGTATATGATCTTGAGAAACTCCCACTTCATAATCCTGATAATGGATCTGATGGGAGAATATCCAGTAAATGGGCAAAGGCTAGAGCACAGGTTCTAAGGGGAGAAAAGGCTCCTAGAGGAGGAAAATATGAAGTTTTGGAAGCATCAGCCTAGGGGAGACTGTAAAATCATAAAGGCTGGTGCTCTCCAAAACTTTCTAAGTCTTGGTGTAAATATACATAAGACTTAAACTTTGTACAGACTAACAACCTTCGGAAGGAAGATATTAATCTTCGGAAGAAACATTACTTCCGAAGGATAACTCCTTCCTACCGAAGGCTTACACAAGAAAGCTTCCGAAGACCTCCTCAGCATCTTCTTATACAAAGACTTCCGAGACTTACTCTGACAAAGACTTCTGTTGATTGCACTTTATGGTACAAAAGTCAATTGCATCGAACAAGCTTGTCTGATCAACTCAGAGAGACATACCTTGAGACAGACACAACACCTTACCTCTCCTCAGCAGCATTAAATGCAAAAGATTGTCTGAAGCCTTAAAGATCTAATACATTAAATGCCTTTTGTATGTATTAATCTATCTTTTGTTAAAGTAATGTCTATAAATGTAATCATTGTAATTAAGTGTCAAATCCTGTTATGTCATGTTAGATACTAGAATAAGCTTTCTTTTGTCTAGTATAACCAGCATGTAGTCCTACGAGAATACGGCTGTAACCTTGGCTATATAAACTCTCATTGTATCTTGTATAAGTGTGCTTGTAAGTTGTAAGCCTTTACTTACTTTGAGAGAAATATATTTTTGTGCTTGAAATTTAATCTTGTGTTATTACTTCTATTCAAAGATTATTTGTTTGCCTTGAGTGTTTGTGAGATCACTCTAACAGAAATTCCGCATCTGTTAGATTGGTAGAAAGAAATACTTGTGAATTGTTGTTTGAAGCTAACAACCCGATCCAACACAAGCTAAATTCCTTAATGAACGAACAAGAACAAGAATTTTCGTTCGGTTAGTGTTCGTAAACCGTTCGTGAACAAGTTAAAAGTTAAACGAACGAACACGAACAAGGGCTTGTTCGGTTCGTTTACAGGCCTAAGTATATTACATTGATTGAGTCTACACTAGAGGCTATAGTCAAATGCATGCGATCATAGTTAGTTTGGAAAATCATTATTCTAGGGTATGTGCATTATATATCCAAAATACAAGCATTAACGATGTGGCATTACATTAACTTATTGAAAGATGTTTGTACAATAGGCACACATGAATAGGACTGAGCTATTATTCAAAAAATCTTCTGACTAGCAGTGACGGAGCTTGAAGGCTCAGATAGGGGGGCGAAAAATTACCGGAGCCAGAATACATGTTAATTTTTTTACGCGAGGGGGGGCGAAACCTCTATTTTTAACTAAAAATTAACCTTTCGGCCAAAAAATTAACACTACGGACGAAAAAACAGGGGGGCGGTCCCCCCCCCGG
This sequence comes from Mikania micrantha, assembly GCA_009363875.1. Taxonomy (NCBI): domain Eukaryota; kingdom Viridiplantae; phylum Streptophyta; class Magnoliopsida; order Asterales; family Asteraceae; genus Mikania; species Mikania micrantha. Next base: position 28,146,995 of record CM018690.1, on the reverse strand, counting down.
CCCTATGCAAGCTTCGTCAATGCTGACTAGATGTGTAAACGATCCAAGCTGAGCCGATGCCGGAGCTAGAGCTTGAGCTCAGCCCTTAACTAACCTTTCAAGCTCAACGTCATGTCGACTAGGATCATTTATTATGGCAACCAAAAGCAAATTTGTTAGCTTCAGTGGGAAAAACGGACAAATGTGTTGAGTCGAATGTTACAATTGTATCAAAATTACTTGTGTCATTCGAGAAGATGGGGCAAACTCATCAAATGTGTTGAGTCCTTTGGGTGTTCAGAGGAACACTTTAGGCAAATCCCACGTTCAGTCATTTTAACACCCTACCTATATTTCAAATCGATATGAAGTTGACTTGGATAATGATCTGCCTTATGGCTTTCATCAGCTTTTGAATTATCATTAGTTAGAAGAATCTTACTGGTAAATTAAGTTGAATGTTACAATTGTATCAAAATTACTTGTGTCATTCAAGAAGATGGGGCAAACTCATCAAATGTGTTGAGTCCTTTGGATGTTCAGAGGAACACTTTAGGCAAATCCCACGTTCAGTCATTTTAACACCCTACCTATATTTCAAATCGATATGAAGTTGACTTGGATAATGATCCGCCTTATGGCTTTCATCAGCTTTTGAATCATCATTAATTAGAAGAATCTTACTAGAAGTTATCACATGGGGCATAATTAGCTTTAGTGGTATATTACTTTTTGAATTTATTTTGTTCTTAGTATACGAATTTCTCCATATATAATGGTTATCATGCTAACAGATACCAATGTAAGATAATAAAATAAAGATAGAATATAATCTTTCCCGTTAAAATAAATAATATTTGGATATATGTTTACACATGATTTTTTTTTAAACATCAAGATGATAAAACTGATATATCTAACCTCGTCTATATGTTATATCTTTACGTTTATAGTTGTTATAAAAGCATAGACGATAGTTTTTTTTATGTTTTATCTTTATAATTTAACTGTAAAGCATATTTATAATTTGTTCTTTATAAAGGCGTTGTATCTTATTCGTTATATTTATTTATATTTGATTAAATAACATTTTTATTGATTTTATCATAGTTTTTTTATTACAATCACCAAAAAAAAAATAAAGAATTAATACAATTAAGAAATGAATAGCGAACTTTCAATTTTAAATAGCCACTATAGCTTTTTTAATACTTGTATCTCTACTGCTAATGTGGGACTAACTCAGTTTGATAGAGGCTTTGACTTTTAAATAAGGGACCATGAGTTTAATACCATGTAATAATGTATACATGGAAATCTTGACCCATAACAAGATAAATGTATATAATTAAGGGACCATGAGTTTGATAGAGGCTTTGACTTTTAAATAAGGGACCATGAGTTTAATACCATGTAATAATGTATACATGGAAATCTTGACCCATAACAAGATAAATGTATATAATTAGGTAAACAATTATTGCATTTTGGGTTGAAATGGGTAACCTTATGACATAGTTAGGTTGAGATATGTAACACCTTATCACAAAGCGGGTCATGATTGGCAACTTAAAAATCATGTGAACATAATGGATTTCAAAGGGTAACGATGATCAATAATATATTTAAGGTGAAAATCATAAAAAATTATTCAAATAAACTATTTGTTTAGTTACAACTCATTTTAACTTGAGCGAAATTGATTTTTTTTAAAATGATCCGTTTAAACATAAACGGATTTTGCTTAAAACTCGTCTTGACCTGCAAATGTTCTGATCCGTTGACTAACCCGCGCATCTTGCGAGTCATATAATAATGTAATTAGTTTAAAAGGAGAATAAACTTAGCTGTTAAAAATAAAACTTATCTCTACTTTCGAAGATTTGTCTGTCGACTTTTGAAATAGAGGCGAGTCAGCTTGTTAGACCATAGCGGTCTGGCCGCTCTCCCAGTGTCTTCCAACCTTTCGTTGGGGCTAGCTAGGCGGACACACCGTCCCTCCCCCACCCCGGTTGCTCTCATTTTTTCCCCAAAGTGACCCCCGCTCCCCGCTTCCTTCCCTCGTTCTTGACTGGGCATTAAAAAAAGATTAGCTAAAATTATATTATAGTAATGATGTGACACAGTAAGAAACGTGTTTCAGTAGGGTGACTATTGTAGAGTTTTAATAATTTTAATAAGGTGATGATGTATCAAAAAATTTTACTAGAGTGACTCCTTTGAATAGTCTTATTACGACGTGTCTAGATGTACCAAGTAAAAGCCAAACTCAATGTTACAGATTAACAAATATGGTTTTTAATAAAAAATATTATAATATATGTAACAATAGAACATGAAGCAGTGCAGAAGTTGGAGGTTCGTTTTAGTCTTTTAAGGCAGCTAGGTCTGAGAGAAACGAGGAAGGGAATCTTGGTCGTCAAGCGTAATGATTTCAGTCTTCATTAGAAAACTGTACCCTACATACATACTTATATGCACCTACCTAACCTTCTTCATTTGTTTGTTTGTATGCTGCTGCTTGTCACCTTCTTCAATTCTGCCTTCTGATCTACGTGTATAGCACGTGTAGAGTTGTAGCTATCTAGGATACGTCTCTTCCATCTCACATGCCTTGAGGGGATAGAGTATGATTCTAGCATAGTCGTATTTTATTTTATTTTTAAATTCTTATGTTTATCATTAGGTATCATGCATACGTCTAAATGATTAAACTAGTTAAGATTGTTTAATTAAACATCTTAACGAATATACAAAAGGACTATATTACACTTTTGAAGTTTTTCTTTTCCAGTAATAATATAAATAATACAAAAACACGTTACCTTTTCTAATCATAAACAAAAACACATAAACCTGCTAATAAAATCCCATAATCACATTATTAGAGGCACCCCAAACATTGAAAACTGATTATTTTAACCTCAAAAACACATAATTAGTAATTTAGTAGCACATCTTTGCAAAAATTGCTTATTTAAGATACAAAGTCAAACTAACCGAAGCAAAGACCAACTGTGTTGCTACTGGTCTGTGTTGCGACAACGAGAGAAGACCAATTTGCTAGGACGGCGAGAGAGGGGGAGATAGGATCGTGCGCCATAAGAGATGGGAGGACCGACCTGTTGCGCTATGCATCGTGGGAGATGGGAGGCCAAAGGTGACCTATGTGGGAGAGGGAGGCCGATGGTGACGATCGGCGAAGGTGACAATATTGGAGTGTCTGTGACTAAAGGCGAGGAGCTCGGGAGTGGGGAGGTGACAGGAAAGAAGAATGAATATTAGGGTTAAGAAATGAAATGAGGCACCCTGTTCTTTTTTTCCCATTCAGACTTGCTTCAACATTTGAATCATTCAGATCCAAACAAACAGCCTCTAAGTCTATTTAATACTCATTGTTTCTGGTTGAGAAAAGGTTTTTCTTAGGCCATGTGTTATAAGACGTGAAGAAGGGCTTGACCACCCTCCATCACACTCTCACACCTCTCACATGTTGGATATTGGATGTCCGATTAACGATAAGTTTAACGTTACTATGATAGGTATGATCCAAAGAGTTACACTTTGGAAGACAACGACTTAATGTTTAATTATTAAACATAATATACGATCACAAACTATCGGTTTTAAGTATTTGGTTATTTTATTATTTGTGAAATAATAGATCGGTGGGAATTAATTATAGAGATAATTAATTCATTAAGCAAATAAAGTTTTGAACTTTATTAAAGGGTTGTTTATTAATTAATTGTTAATTAATAAAAGAATGATCAATTAAATATGTAGTGTTTAAGTTAGTTAAACATTGGTTATTTAGTAAAAGATTAATCAATTAATTGTTACTTGAGGGTTTTAAGTGTAAATAGTTATTTTATAAATAAATGATTTACACACCCTCATTTGGTGGATCTACATTGGAAATAATCAAAAACCCTAATTCCCTTCCCTTTTCACCCTTCCCAGCCGTCACAACCCATTCATTGGGGTTCCTGGCCGGAGACAACCACCACAATCAGCCCACTCCTAGGCCGCATCAAGGGCAGCATGGGGCTACAGGCTGGCCAGACCAAGGAAAGCGCCAAGTTGAAATCAGGCCGTGACAAGGGCCAAGCCAGGCTGCGAGTAAGGCGTGTAGGGTCATACCGGGCTGCATCCAGGCTGTGCTGAGCTACATCTGGACCGCACATGAGCCAAGAGGGCCTGCCATCCCAAGCCAATCGTGAGCCATTCTCGAGCCACCCTTGAGCCATGGCTGAGCCGAGTTGAGCCAAAATTAGTTTTGGATCAATCCGGTGATTCATGTGACGAGATCCGGACTCGGGTGATCGTGTTGTGTCAACTAGCGAGACCGTTGTCGATCCATCATATGGATTTGAAACCGCTTCACAAAAGGTTGATTTCTGAAACCCCCTATGGTTGGGTTGTTTGATTTAATTGTTGTTTAAATCGTTTGAAATTGGATCCCGATTTGGGAATTGTTTCGATTACGAATCGAAAGGTTATAAAATTTAAAAGCTTCCACTGTGTCATATCAGATCTGTCTGTTTAATCCAGTTTTATGAAAACTGATTTTGATCAATTAATACGATTAATTGAAATTGTTTAAATCAAAAATAACCTAGAATCCCCAACAGTGGCATTAGAGAGGCTTTTACAAACGTTTAAATGCAATTAATAATCGACCTTTGTTTGTTGTTTTGTCAAAACTTTTGTTTGACAATAAGATCGAAACTGTGAATGTAATGATTGTGATTATGATTTTGAATCGAGCCCTAGGATCCGACACATGTGATTGTATCTTTTGTTTTGTTTGATTGGTTGGTTTATTTAAAATCTTGTATTTCTGCGGGTATTTGGACTCGATGTAATATATTAGGTTTCAATTTTGTAATGTAATTTGTACTTTACAATTGTAATCAAGAAATGGATACAAGACAGAAGATAGAGACAATTAGGGAGATCGAAGATGGATATCTTGGATCAAGTGGGAGACAAGATTTAAGACGTAGAATTGTAAACCCTAGTATCGTTCGGTTTGTTTTTGATGACCCAGACCAAACCGAACAAATGAGACTTTGGCTCGTTGCATAATCACATTTTGTTGTTTGTGGTTGTTTAATATTTAGGAAATATAAAATAGTAAAAACAAATTTTTCCACAATCATTGCAAAACGATAAGTAATACAAAAGGAGTTTTGTAGTTACTTTAAAAGGGTTTTTAAAACAAAAGTGTTTTATTTTAATGAAACAATTTATAAAATAAAAGGTTTATTTTATAAAATTAGAACTTGTTAGTTTAAAATGATTCGTGATAATTACCGACTTAGTTTAAATAAGGTAATTAAAATTAATCAAGTCGAGAGTTGAAAAGAGTTTCCAACTATCGCAAATCAAGAACAAAATATGATTTTGTTAAAATAAGATTGGAAGATTTGCGTCATACTTCAAATCATTCAATAGTTTTAAACTTAAACAATAAAATCAATATGATTGATTAGATTAACAAATTCGTGATTATGATCAATTTAGTTTTAATAAGGTATTAAAACAAATTAGGTTAAAATTGAAATAGCAGTTACATAGCGTATATATAAAATAGTGATTTTATAAAAATGCACAACTATCCTCATTTCAAATTAGTTGTCCATAATGTTTTTGAAACATAAAAGCAATTAATTAAAGTAATTAAAAGACTCATTAGTCAAAATGCTTATTTTCTAAATATATAAACCTAGAGTTAGTGCTTACCCTGTTGTAGGTTTATATACTAAAAAAAGATAAGCATTTTGATTTAAATGTCACCTTTGAAAAAACCTTGAGTAAAAAAACGTTGGTAAGTAAAAAGGTCTCCATTTAGCTTTCATATATACTTTTGATAACGTTATGGGATTAGATGTATGAATTCTATATATTAGCCGTTTAAAAAAACACGTTATGGGAATAGATGCATGTATTCTATATATACTTTTTGATAACCGCTTATGTAAATCTACCGTCATATATTTGAGATTTTAATTTATTTTTTCTATTTAAATGTTCAGATATGTCATTTATTTTACATCAAATTAATTTGTCTATATTAAGAGTTCAATTCATGATCTCATGAAAACTAAAATGACTTAAACTCATCTTTTCAAAACATTCATTTTTAAATCGTATGTAAACAAACGAATCAAAGAGGATTCTATATAGCATGGTTCTTTTGAAATTTAAAGTATTTAATAATTAGTACATAATTAAGTCCCTTATTAGTAAATAAAAAGGTCTACATTTAGCTTTCATTTTGATTTAGCTTTCATTTTTTGCTAGCTTTTGGGCGATGCCTAAGCCAGTGACGGAGCTTGAAAAAAAAAACTTGGAGGAATCCAAAGGATTTTTAGGAAGAAAACAGAGGAGCCGAAAGATTTTTAGGTAAAAGACGGAGGGAGCGAAGGATTTTCAAGAAGAAAATGAAGGGATCCAAAAGATTTTCTGACGAAATACAACTAAATCTACCCTTCTGAACCGAAAAACAGAGGGGCCGAGGCCCCCCGGGCCCTTAACAAGAACCGTCCCCGACCTAAGCTATGTTTATAGCTTTTACAACTTTTTAATGGTCGTGTTATTCTCACACCCATTCCAAACACTCAACACCCTCTATACGTCTCATATATCCATATATGAGGCGTATAGTTGTCAGAATTTGTTAATGTCAATGATTGACTTCCTATATGAGACGTATCAGCATATACGCGTTTTATAGGTCTTAAACGCGGCATATACGTGACCATTAATTGTTGAATCATTAGATGTCAGAGGATGTTATATGTTTCGTATATGCATATATGAGACATATATGGTTGGTGATGTGTTAAAATTAAAAAGTCAGGTGTGTAAATAATCAATCCCTATTCTTATTTCAACTATAATGATTGTTTAGTGTCGATAAATAACTTATAAAATCCATGCGTCAATAGGCATGCGACCAAAAATTTCTTCAATTTTCAAATAAACAAAAAAAACGCTTTATTTTTTTCCAATAGATGAACTATAATATATATATATATATATATATGTATATATATATGAGATTGAATCATATGAAAACCAAATCTTAAAGAGAAAACCTTAAACCCTATATGAGTCATTGATTTAGAATCTTGAAAATAAATATGTGGTTTAAATTAAACCTGAATAAAAAATTGAGTTTTAAATAAACAAATTATTTTTAATGTGGTTTAATGCGGACCACATATTTTTTTTTTACAGATTTAAACTCAATTTCTTACATAGGGATTAATGATTTTCTCTCTAAGATTGGGTTTTCATATGATTGAATCTCATATATATATATATATATATATATATATATATATATATATATATATATATATATATATATATATATATATATATATATATATATATATATTTATAGGGTAATGTTAAAAATATAACCCACTAAATGTGTACTAACCCAAATAACTTTGGCAAGATGAAGCCGAATCTTGGATTTTTTTTTTTTTTGAACATCATTGTAACACATTTTGAACACCATGTTCTTTTATGAGTTTGGGCTAATTCATCACCGTTCAAAAACTTACAGTACTGTAGCACAAAACTTACAACGATGATATTTTTTAAACAGTGATGAATTTCCACAAACTCATAAAAGAACATGGTGTTCAAAATGTGTTATAATGATGTTCAAAAAAAATATCCAAGATTCGGCTTCATCTTGCCAAAGTTATTTGGGTTAGTACACATTTAGTGGGTTATTAAAAATTCCACACCCTATATATATATATATATATAGGGGAAAGATCAAATAAAAAGTATATTTTGCCTAAGAAGGCTAAGAAGGATTTTTAAAATCTTGAAAACCGACCCAAACGAACTCTAATTGAACTCATTTTGATGGCATTGGAACCGCCTTATTGAACCCTACAATATTAGATTTTAAGTTTTCGTTTTAACAACTAGATTTAGATTTTAGGTTTTAGGGTTTGGTTTTTAGCTTTTAAGTTGTATCTTTGTGTTAAAGATTTGTTTTTAAAGTTTTGGTTTTAGTATTAGGGTTTATTGTTTATAATTTAAGGTTTGGGTTTTAGGGTTCGACAAACCGGTTCCAATGACGCAAAAATGAGTTCAATCGGGGTTTCTTGGAGTCGGTTTTCGAGTTTTTAAAATCCTTCTTAGCCATTTTAGGCAAAATAAACTTTTTAGGGGAACCCTACCATATATATATATATATATATATATATATATATAGGGGAAAGATCAAATAAAAAGTATATTTTGCCTAAGAAGGCTAAGAAGGATTTTTAAAATCTTGAAAACCGACCCAAACGAACTCTAATTGAACTCATTTTGATGGCATTGGAACCGCCTTATTGAACCCTACAATATTAGATTTTAAGTTTTCGTTTTAACAACTAGATTTAGATTTTAGGTTTTAGGGTTTGGTTTTTAGCTTTTAAGTTGTATCTTTGTGTTAAAGATTTGTTTTTAAAGTTTTGGTTTTAGTATTAGGGTTTATTGTTTATAATTTAAGGTTTGGGTTTTAGGGTTCGACAAACCGGTTCCAATGACGCAAAAATGAGTTCAATCGGGGTTTCTTGGAGTCGGTTTTCGAGTTTTTAAAATCCTTCTTAGCCATTTTAGGCAAAATAAACTTTTTAGGGGAACCCTACCATATATATATATATATATATATATTGTCTTCATGAGCTGAATTTTATAAGATTGAAAACATGTTATTTGTAGAATAAGAAAGGGATTACATTGACCAAGCAACAATCACAATCAACATTTCTTAATTCAACTAATTATAAACCTTTTATTTTGTAACTATTGATCTCAAGCCCTGACAAAAAAAAAACGTAGTTTATAACATGAAATTTAAGAAAGACCAAGTTTTTAATTTTCGTTACGCCTCAAAATCAGTTAAACAGCCTAGACGAAGGGTATGCCATGCAACATCCCAGTAAGAACTTGAGGATCACTCATAAATTGGCTAAGAAATTAAACAAACAAAATCCAAAGCAGGTTTGGTTTGTTTTAAGTAACTCAAATCCCAACAAGATAGTAATCTAAACTCTAAAGGTTCATCAAAAACATCTCCTTTACCAGCCTTAAGTAGACAAATAGCGTCATGCGAATTCAGCCTACTGGTTGGGGTTTCATCTTGTGACCAAGAGGTCATGGATTCGAGTCCTGGTAAGGGTGATTTAAAAAACATCCAGGTGAATGAAGGAATCTTGAGCTTAATTTTGGATTTTGGACCAATGGGAGGCGAGGGTTTACCCATTCCAGAGGGTTCTCGCGCATCCGATGTGGCCGTGTCTTACCTCTGCTCGGTTGGCCATGTTAAGACAATATACATGGTATGTAGTATCGTCGCCGTTCAAAAAAAAAAGTAGGCAAAGGTGAAGAAACGATAACAATGCCAATAGCATTAAATTTAGCTAGCATATCTTTAAGAAACTTTCATTGCGCCATGATCACCCCATAAGAAGTCTTTAAACCTAAATTCCCAAGAAGTAATTAAGAGATCCAAGATCCTTGATCGGAAAATAAATAGAGGAACCCTTTAAGGTAGACATTTATGCTTCATCATTCTTAGTGAAAAGAATATTATTCATATGAACTGCAACATGAACAACATAATCACCCATGGATATGGAAAACAAAGAGTGATTAACACTTTACAAAGCCGTAAATTTTTTGGACATAACTTTTTGCCACGCAAGATGTTGAGCAGCCTCATGGTAACTATATTGCAATGTAATCTTGTCATGATCAACTATAAGTTGCTAAGAATACATAGTCAAGTAAGCAATACTAACAAAAGAAGTGGTATGATAAGGACCCAAAAGAGCATAAATGGTCATAAGAAAGGAGCTTTGGCATACAAATCAAACCTCGAATCAGTTTTATTTTGATAAAGCATCGCCGGGACCAAATTAATCAAATGTGTAGCAGCAAGAATATAATCGCCCCAACAAGTAAAAGGGAGCATGTGTTGAAACATAACAATTCTAGCAGTTTCATGAAAACGTTTTCGTTTTCGTTTAACCATATACCATTTTGTTCGAGAACACTTGAACAAGTAGTTTTATGAATAATTCCTTTTTGCTAAAAATTTCGTTAGATTGATCCCAAAAAGCAATTTATAGGCATTGGTATATATTTCATCTTGATAATGACTTGAGTTTCTAATATCTAAATAAACCAGTGAAGAATCACAATGGCATTTCCTTTAATAGTCAAAAGATATGTCCAAATGATTCTACTGTAATCATCAACTAAGCTAAGAAAATACTTGTAACCATCATAAGTAGGAAGCTAAATCAGAGCCTCATATCAACATGTACAAGATCAAACAACATAAACTAGTTCTATGACTCGTAGGAAATCGTAACTTATGTTTTCAAGCTTGAGCACCAATGGCATATTGATCAAAAGAAGAAACATATGTATGAGAAATAGGTATGTAATTGTTTTAGATTATACATTAGCAAATGCCCAAGTCTATATTTATTCAAAAGATGAACAGAAAACAACAAAATTGTAATAGAATAATCATTTGAATCCAAATGATAAAGTCCATTTAGCAAATCATTGAGGACCAATGACTTCCTAGTGAAGGGCCCAACAAGAAACAAGATATTTTAATAAATGGAACAAGTGTTTTAGTATCACGACAAAGCTTTGGAACTGATAATAGGTTCGGTTTGAATGGAGGAACAAACACAAACGTTAAATATAGAAAGTTTGGTTAAAAGATTAACTATTTCAACATGTGTAATAGTTAAGAACTGCCTACTCGGTAAAAGAACACATAAGCATATGTTTTGCATTGATAGACTTAAAATCTTTTAGGCAACCAATAAGTCGATAACATTTGCCAACATTATGCCCCCGTTTCTTAGATCGGGTGTAATACCCACCCCGTGCCCCCAGCAGCATCCTTGCCTTCGGCGAGCACACCGTCCCCTACCCCAGCGGCCCCCACTCCACGCACATCCCCTCTTTCTCCTCTCGATCGTGATTGGCCACTGTGGGTGCTTTAAGGTTTAGTAGGATAATGATGTGGTACAGTGGGCAATGCTTTTTAGTAGGGTTAGCACTATGAGGTTTTAGGTTTTCAATAAGATGATGACGTAGCAGAAAATTTCAGTGGAAAAAATTTTCAGTGGGATGACCACTACACATAGTCTTACCGTGACTACACATGCCTTGTTCTTGTTTACAGGTTTTCATCCTGAATTAGTTTTGAGATGGGATATAACAAAATTTGGAGTGTGCTTTCGCAACAAAACCTTAAAATTTTTTAAACTTGAAAATAATTGAGATAAGATTTAATTATTGTTGTTTAAATATTAGTAATAATCTACTTATTATGCTTGTGATATATACTTTTTTTTAGCTTTATTCTTCATATTTATTGATACTTATTGTGTTTCAAGCTAAGATAAAATAGAACATTTTTATATCAGATAAAATAGAACATTTTTTATTTTTTATATGTTGTAGAAAAAAGACCCCAATCAATTTTATTCCTCCTTTAAAAGATCAAAATACTTAAGTCGCCATTGACTTAAAAAAAGTCAAGAGTCACTCAAACAGGTTTAGAATAACCATTTTATACATCTTTATACACCATAGAAAAAGACTCTAATTTATTACTTTTTAGTACATCATTTTTATACACCATAGAAAAAGACTCTAATTTATTACTTTTTAGTACATTAAAAAAATAGTTTATGTGGTTACTCAAACGGGTTCATGTCACACCCCGGGCCGGCGGGGTTGGATCGGAGTCCCCGTCGGGCGGAAGGTTCCCGGGGCGCGATATCGGGTGTGATAATCGGGTTGATCAGATTGTTTACATAGCATCAATGTTAAGAATAACTAAAGCACAATAAAGCATTTAACTAGGATTACAAAGTTAAATTACAATGTCAATGTTTGATAATTTAACTTAGTAAACCTAACAAAAGAATCAATGTATTCTATCTTGTAATCTGTACAAGACATCCAAGAATGATTCGTGTGATTAACAAAATATGTGCTTCCCAAAAATCACTAGGTCCTCTATTTAGGCCGCCTAGCATGCAATCCAAAAGCTTAAGTTAAACCTGTGCATCACCTGAGAAAGCATGTAAGAAAACAAAGTCAACACAATGGTTGGTGAGTTCATGTAGTTTATAAGTTTAAATAGCTTTAGCCTAACTCCTTTCGGTAAAACCTTAATCTTATTAACTCCACATGTAATATCCAAATCGGTATGCTTATATATAGGGCATACCCCTGGGTCAAGCCTACAACCCGCCCAGACGACGTCCCACCACATACTAATCCGGATATGACACTGTTATTAATAATAATTAAGCCCTTTACCGACCCGTCCGTATAGTTTCTCTGTCATAGTTTAAGCACTTCTGTTTGTAAGTTTACCCCATACATCAATAGTATCCGTGAGTTTGTTTGAATGTTACCGGAATAGACAACTGAATGCCCGAAGGAATTCAGTATCAGTCCATACCAGCCCCAGGATTTACGTGTAACTTAGGGGGAGATAAGGGCTACTCATGATGACACAAAGTCAACTAAGATTCACCAATACCGTCCTAGTCACTGATCACCTGAGTAAATAGTTTATGGGAAACACTGCATGGCAAGCACTGAGAGGCCATCAGTCCATTTCCTCGATAAGACTATGAAGAACACATGAAGGCAAGCACTGAGAGACCAACTATTGTTCTTCAAGTCCCGGCTAGGAAGAACACCTGAAGGCAAGCACTGAGAGACCAACTATTGTTCCTCCATAGCCTATAGTTTTAGCATACCAAGAGTCCAGCATTTACGTAACTTGTGCACAAGAACTAGCTTTACAACCGGTAAGGCAAGCACTGAGAGGCCAAACCGTTGTTTGAGCATGGCAATCACATAGCATTCAAGAGTTTACAGTATCCATAGCATTCAAGTGTTCAATGTGTATGTGTGTATGATTGTGTTTAGGATTCCCATAGCATTGTAGAATCATTAGCATTTAAAGTTTACATTAGTTTCTAGCACAAACCCATAGCATTAACAAGTAACATAGTCTCATAGCATTAGTATTAAGCATAGCCCGTAGTGTTAGTTCATAGCATAAACCCGTAGTATTAGCATTTGGTTTAACCCATACCCTTAGTATTTAGCATAACCCGTAGTGTTAGTTCATAGCATAAACCCATGTTATTAGCATTTAGTTTTACCCATACCCTTAGTATTTAGCATAACCCGTAACGATCGCTTGTAACATGATTCCATAGAATTAGCATCCATAACAGCTTGATCACATAGTAAATACCTTTAGCACTTGGTATTATCACATAGCTTAAGTATTAGCAAATAGCTTATGCCTTTAGCACTTGGCATCATCAAATAGCATTTAGTTTAGATAAAGTGTTATGCCTTTAGCACTTGGCATAATCGAATAGCTTTTAGTTTAAATAGAGTCTTATGCCTTTAGCACTTGGCATAATCGAATAGCTTTTAGTTTAAATAGAGTCTTATGCCTTTAGCACTTGGCATAATCAATTAGCATTTAGTTTAGATAAAATGTTATGCCTTTAGCACTTGGCATAATCGAATAGCTTTTAGTTTAAATAGAGTCTTATGCCTTTAGCACTTGGCATAATCAATTAGCATTTAGTTTAGATAAAATGTTATGCCTTTAGCACTTGGCATAATCGAATAGCTTTTAGTTTAAATAGAGTCTTATGCCTTTAGCACTTGGCATAATCCATAGTGTAAAAGCATTTTGTTAAATTTAAAACATTTGTTTTTAAATGAATAACATGCTTCTCAGTCCCGAGTTAAAAACCAAAATAGTTTGAAAAGGGACAATGAACTCACCTTGTAGTTGTGGTAGTTGACTTAGTCTCAAACAAGAATACACGCGCTCTTTGTTGGAATTGATGTTGTTTTCACAATCCTGTATTGATTTCACGTTGTTTAACTTTGTAAGTATAAGTTTATGAATAGTTTGTGCGTGTGTAAGTGTTAGCCATGACTTTGGCTAACACTCAGATGTCTCGGTCATGATTCGGCCTCATATGTTATTCCTATTACCTAAATGTTTCGACACTTAGTTAGTAGGTATGTTGTAGAGTCTCGTAAATCATTCATGAATTAAAAGTTAGTATATGGAAACAAAGTGTTTATTTGTTTGCTATAAAACATTAATTTTTGATTTCCATCACTTTTGAGAGAGTTTAGAATTTCTTTGCAAGTCCATGTATGTATCTGTAATTTATTGTTTTAACTTATTCAGTTACATTCTAAATCCCTGGTGATGAACAACAAAAATGGGCCGAATTGTTGAACCTTGAGCCTAAAGTGTAGAGGTGTTGGGCCTGAATGCAAGTCACTTGGGCCGAAGGCCACAATCATAATTCTAGCCACCTTGGGTCCAATTTGAAATGTGTTTTGAGCTTTGTTAATTACTGTTAGACCAAATGATTAAACTTATGGCCCTCATTAATGATTGGGCCTAAGTAGAAAACTGTTGGGCCATTCCCCATCCTATTGGCCGAATGGAAGGGTTGTTGGGCCGGTTATGTCCTTTGGGTCAAGAAGGAACCTCCTAGGCCTGTTACAATTTGGGCTTGTCTAAAGGCTAGTGGGCCCAGAAATCTGATGAGTCCCACTAATCGTGGCATGTTGATTTTATAATGGTTGCATGAGCCAAGTTAACATGTTGTTGGGCTAAAACAGTAGGCTGTTGGGCCAAGGGTGCTACTGGGCCTTAACAAGGAAATCGGCCACATATAGATTGTTCCAATGAAGCTGTTCATGGCTGAACATGGGTGAGCAGGTCTCTTGACCGAATGAGAACAGCATGGCAACTGATATAATTGCCGAATGACCATATGAACAACGAATGATGAGGGTCGAATGGTGTGAGGTAGTCGAATGAGAGATGTGGCGAATGACTCTCTACTGTCGAATGGAAAGAGAAATATGAAGGGCGAATAGGAAGCTGGCGAATAGGTGAGAGCCGAAAGGAGGGGCCATTCGACCAGGCTCCTTCGGAGCTTAGCCATTCGGCCAGCTGAAGATCTCTCATTCGACACAAGGGTAGTCGGCTAGCCTAGTCCTCACGGTTAGACTCACCAGTGGCTCAAGAAGGGAGTAGTTTGGGACTGTTTCCAGTGGTCATAAGGCTCGAGTGGAGGGTTTTTGACCGGTTAGAGCTGATGGGCGACCGAGGGTAGAGAAACCCTAAAATTCGAAGTTTTCACAGCTCAATACCTCGATTTACAGTGGGTTTCTTTCTAGATCTGCTGTACTTTCACGTAGAAGGTGATGAGAGCTTCGTGTGGGCGAGAGAATCACTCAAAACGGATGAAAAACGAGTGAGATATGCTTGGTGGAAGTTCAACAATGGTGGTGGTGGCTAAAACCGGGAATTAGGGTTTTTAGAGAGAAGGAGAAGAAAGAAAATGTGTTGGTTGGACTCACTTGGGGTATTTATACCCCGAGTGAGTTCGGGTTCGTTTTTGTAGCTCGGTTCGCGATTTCGTTACGTTTCCGGAATTTACGCGCGTTCTTCTTAAATAAAATAAAAGAATTATTTTATATTCGTTAAAATTTACAAATGTTTTTCTAAATATCACAATATCTATTTATTTAGTTCAGATTAATTTAAATAACGTTTATATAATTTATTTGACGAATTTCGCATTATTACGCGTTAATTGCATTTATTCGCGATTTTCTTAAAATAGTGTAATTTAATTTATTAAATGATGAGTTTCAAAATTGTAAAATAAGAAATATCTTATTTCTTTGAATTTATGATCGTTCGTATCTTTTATCGTTTTCGTTATCGTTTCGTCAGAACGCGTCACCATCGCGCGTATTTGTTCGAATCGTCATTCGAACGAACACGGCGATGATTTTGCTTTCCGACTTTTGTTTTCTACATTTCAGTTATTATCTCAGAACGTTAAACTATCAGAATCATTCGTACAGATCGTCACCTATACGAATAACTCGTCGGTTTAGCATCCCGTAACAATAACCATTATCGTTTCATTTTGTCTAACCTCGCATACGTTTACACATCATAGTACATCAACAATCATTAGTATCACCGTTCCGTGTTGTCTGATGTGTTTCTGACTGTTAAACTGTTACGTTTAATCAGATTTCAGAAACACTAGCATAATAGTTTACTGTTTAGCATTACGTATTCGACAGTTCAACAGTAGTTTGCATAGTTTGTACCTGAGTTACTGTGTCGTTACTGTTCCGTTCACTGTTCCGGCGACGGTTCCGACACAGTTGTTACAGTTCAGAACAATCATTTTATATAAACTTTAACATAAAGCAAAAATTGCTCTTAACAACATGTTTAAATTTGTTAGAGACATGGTATTAGCATATTTAAACATGTTATTGACATATTTAAATATGGTTAAACACTTGTTAAGATTGCTAACAATATGTTTAAATCTATCTGTATTTTCTAATTTTTAAATAACTCAATTTATTATTTTCATCATGTCCATAAATAAATCTTGTAGTGTCCTTAAATAAATCTTATTATGTAGGTGGTTTTAAACTGACTACCTGAAATGGAACCTATCTTACCAAAAATCATCAGGTATAGGTGGTTTTAAACTTTCAGAAACCAGAACTGGCTAAAAAACGATAAAAAAACTTTTCAAAACCCGGTCAAAAATCCAAACCTAACCGAAATCGGTTATTAACTATGTTTGCTAACACCGGATCCGATTTAAAACTGGTTCTATTGAAAAATATGGGTTTGTGCACCTCTAGACATTAGCCAGTAGACACAAAGCAAAAAAATAAAAGGGATTCATCTGGTTTTCAAGAAAATTACTATGGGCTCAGGCCCAAGTATACAAAAGTTATTCGTTTGTTATTTGGGAATTGGGGATTTTACAATGGGTGTTCATGTGAACAGTTAAGCGAGTGACGTTAATATTTTCGATGAACTTAAAACTCTACCTCACAATCTCACATTGAACGTAATAAGTATTAGGCTGGCTGGCCCTAAATAGAATAAAAACTTAAGACCCTTAACAATGAAGCCCACAAAGCCCAAAGCCCCACAACCAGCAGCCCATTAACTTAAAAAAAGGTCCACTAAAAATGAAAATTTATATATATATGGATTCTTAAGCCTTTTTTTTTTTGGAAAACTTGGCTATTAGACTGGTCCTGAATACTTTTTTTTAGCAGCAAATTTATATCTATATCTATATGTATATTATATAATAAACAAAGGTTTTAGTAAACACATGTCACCATTGTAGACAACCTAAAAATTAGTTTTCCCGCTTCTCTCTCATATTAATTCTTTGTAAATCATCTTTTATTATATTTATATTTTTCTTATTTCTCTTCTATTAAATAATAACAATTTTATTCAATTTAACAAACAAAATTATTACATCCTAAGCCATATTATTATTATTTTTTAGAAAGTCTTTGAAAAATATGTAAGATGTTATTTAAAATAAGTAATTTTAAAATTTATTTGTTTAACATGTTTAGTACACAGGTATTTGCCTAGTGATTTAATAAAGGCTGGTTTTACTATGATAATAAAACACAATACATATATTTTAGTTGTTTTGGGGAAAATAAGATTGAACTAAATATTCAAAAAATTAAGAGGCAAAAATAATGGTGTTAACAGATATTATTATTTGTTTTAATAATTCTGATATATTTCTATTCTACTTCAACCTAAATATATTTCACATTCCAAATGAGCCAGGTGGGACATCATTGTCAAGAAGCATTTCCAGCGGTTATGATAATGAAGATTAATTGATTGGTTATATTGTAATTAGTTATTAAAACTTTCAATGGAATGAAAGAAAAAAATAACATAGTTTTGAATAAAAATTAATCAAATGCAAGATAATATTATAAATATACGTAAGACTTGTATTATATAATAAGTCAACCTTATAAAACTAATCACTAAACTTATTTCATAATGAAGGTCATGTGTCTTTTACAGAGTGTTGATAGAAAAGTTATTTATGAAAAGAGTGTTGCTTAAAAAATAATCATCAAAATAATATTCTTTGAACTTTTTTTTTATCACTTCTTAATTCTTATCCCATTCAATATAAAAAGTTTGGGCTTAAAATATAGGTTCTTTAAAAACTAATAAAAAAAGTATGAAGAATAATTTTTCAATTTTATAAATTAGAAATGTTGTTTAAAAAACATCTAGCTATTTTAGAAGATCTTTTACTTTTACTTTCATCTTTTAGAAGATGTCCTTTTTTAACTTTTTTTTTTACAAAAATGCTTTGCCATGGTAAATTTTTAAGTTTTTAAAAAAATATATATTTTAATTAATTTTTTAATACTTTTCCTTCATCAACTTTTTTTAAGTTATTTAATTATGCATATTGTTTAAAATCGGATTTTAATATCTAAAAAATAATTACAAAAACATTTCAAATAAACTAAAATGAATTTTGAAAAGGTATCATAGAATATAATGATCATACAAAATGTATTTTAAAATACTTTACTTACTTTCAAAAATTCAAGCATTATTTAAATACATTTGTGAAAGGTAACCACCACTATTATTAATTAAACTAGCATTAATTCCACGCGCGTTGCGGCGTGCTAAACTTCTTGACAACAAAAAGGTGGGGATGGTTGGTTTACGTCTAATGTAAAGCTTGCATATGTGTATGTTTTACAACCTAATAATTTAAAACCATGCAATAAAAAAGAGTAGCAAAGTGAACTCTTTGTGACCAACTGATAACTTAGATAATAATGCATTTTTCAGTATATTTGACTTGTAATGTCTCATATGGTTGTTCGCTTTCAATTGAAAATTCAATATTGTTAGTTTCATTAATTAAGATCAAGAATTTGTCCTTTGCAATACTATAAACTAAGTTTGATTCCTCTACAACTAAGACAATCATCATCCTCTCAAAATCTCAACAATCACTACAATCAAATTAGGTTTAAAACCTATAATATTACGATTGAAATATGAAAATAAAATCTCACCATTTAATGGGTTGAAGCCTGTGAAAATGATCGAGAGCTAAATCTTGATTTACGCCTTAAATTATGAACATAATGTAAATACTTATAAACATCATGTGTGGTGTTTTTTGTCGTAAAAATTTTCAAAGGTTATGGTTCAACATAAGTCATCAAAACTCTTATAACCTTTCAACAAAATCTTAAAAATTAATTGGAACCAAAAAACCCATTGGTTTCTAGTTATCAAAGATGACTTTTTTTAAGTTAATACACAATAAATCAATGTAACATGTACCATACATTTGATTGAAGAATAGAGAACAATAAAAGTAATGATCAAATAGGACAACCAACCTATGTGCATTGTAAAAAATTTAACCGATGGCACCCTCAATATTTGAGAATACATAAGTTAGAAAATTCAAAAAAAAAAAAAAGCATGGTAATAACCTAAAGAAGAATTTTACAACATTAGAAGATTGGTCAGCCTTACTTGTTATCCTCAAGATAGTTCAATATTTGAACCTACCACTTTACAGTAAAGATCTGCTCAACTTTAAGACGAAGAAAATCAACTATGGTTAAAATCCAAATAAATCCATTAAGCTTTTCAAATGAAGACTCATTCAAATCAATATTACATATAATAGTTGGATGGGTCATAACATGTGTATAAATGAAAAAAAAAATCATGATCACTAAAAATAGAAGCAAAAAATATTTATAATATGCTGCAAAAAAAAATGCAATACTTATGTGCTTCAGGCATTTGTAAATTATTAATTTCATAAGTGTGATTTTAAAGGTTGTTTTTAAGTAGTAGTTTATATGTTAAACTTGCTTGAAGTGAAAGTAGTAAAGTTTGGTTCTTAACTTATAATTGGTCAATCTGAAATGGCAGTCTTTCTCATGTTTTCAATTATCATGC
Organism: Mikania micrantha; assembly: GCA_009363875.1. Classification (NCBI taxonomy): domain Eukaryota; kingdom Viridiplantae; phylum Streptophyta; class Magnoliopsida; order Asterales; family Asteraceae; genus Mikania; species Mikania micrantha. The sequence continues at coordinate 28,127,050 of CM018690.1, read as the reverse complement.
ATAATGAATTAAATATTATTACAAATGCCTAATGATACGTGTATGCGCCCGTAATCACTTATACCCAAACACACTAATATATTCAGATTACAATAAAGAAGCATCCATAAATTTGAGTTCCAAACATGGTAAAGTAAAAAAAGAGTTGTTTGTATGTATGTATGTTATAGATTTGAAAACCTTACGCTCTAAGCCTCTAACTAAGGAGATCCTTGCCTATTAGTTGCCTTTAGAATTTCGATATAATGATCATATATAGACATATTCTTTCATTATTTTTTGACCACATGTTTCTTGAGATAAGAGAAAAACCAATGCCAAATAGCGTAACATTCAACTTCAACAATGAAAAATACAAGTGGTAATATTTTATTGTTACTAACTTACCATCAACTATCTTTGCTATCATCATCTTGCCTTTATCCCTACTAATAATCCTAAAATTTCACAAACAAATGAAATAAGATAGAAGAGCAATGAAATATATGTGAATGTTTTTATATGTTAGATTAATCAAACCCAATAAACATGATAGCTTCAGTTATGTATTGATTAGATTTAAATAAGATAAAATCTCAAGAAAAAACACCTTTTGAAATAAAATAATCAAAGATTAAATAGATAAGTAAATTATTGTTCTTTGATGAAACTTAAATGATAATCATGATTAAAATTAAGGGCTCCAATAATTTATAGGTTATAGGCCCATGTCTTCATTTTTGTTTGAGGAAGCCGACTCTATTGAAACCCAAATATTATTAGATGCATTATTATTCACAAATTTATGATGCTTTTTTTTATTCTATTAGATGATAGAGTACCTCAAAAGTTCGTCTGTCTGGACTAGTGGTCAGCTTGGACATCCTTTAATCATTGGGGGCCGCGTACGAAGTACCTGGCAGTTGATTAGTTGGTCGTTCAAAAAAATATAATACCTCAAAAGTCCCCATTCTTCGTAATTTTTTCAGAAGTCTTTTAGCTCTTTTGAGGTTTTTTTTTTTAAAAAAAAAAATCTCACATCTAGTAGGAGATTTGACATTAGGTCCAAATTAACCAACTACCTCTCAAATCAAGCATTCATATGTCCATTAACAATGGTATTTGTTTTCACATGTAAATCGAATGAAAAGTATCTTACTAAAAAAACATTTAATGTGTTTTTGATTTTTAATTTCTTTATTCTTAGATTAAATTAATTTACATATTATATATGCATAATTTTCATACTACCAAGACTTTATAATAAGCACGTATTATTTATGAATTGTATTGTTTTAAATCACAAGAACTATAAACAATATTAAGTCTTTAAAGATTTGTAAATGTGTTTTTTGTTTCCTTTTTTAAACTTGCTAAAAATTTTGTGTTATTTATACATCTATTTTTAATTAGTAATTATTTTGTAATATTTATTTTTTATGTCAGTAACTAAATACGATGTTTCCTATGTTGTCTTTCCTTTTTTAAGTATCAAAAGAGGACTACGTGGTTAATTTGTATTCAAAATACTATTAAATTCCTTCCAATTATAGTGACAGAGGAAATATCAATTAATTTGATCCTAACATTTAAAAGTGTAGATCAATGTATCTTGTTGTTTCTCAACTTACAATGGGAACAACTTAAACCAATCTGAAAACGGGTCGATTTGAGTTCATCCTAATTTTGCGGATGAGAGGCCATTTGATTTACGATACGGGCCTCATGTTTAGAATTCGTCTTAGGTCTTCAAACAAGTCGAGTCGAGTCTGCTTCACTCGGTTTTTGATCGTTATTGTAGAATGATCTTATAACATCAAACTCGTAGGGAAAATAATTTTTGTTAGCACTATATTTGTATGTAACAATTTAGGAAAACAAAGCAGATGTTTACACACGTGAATGAGCCAAATAGACATAGACCTCCACGGGTCCATATGTGACCTGGCCGGATATGAAAAAGAAAACATGCATGTGTGCATGTAATTCACAAGACAAACAAAAACTTTAAATGTATCCAACTTATATATTACAGTTTAGAATATATATATATATATATATAGTCTTTTAAGTTTAAATTATCTTAAGAAATATCTCGAGCTTGTCTCATGTTTTTTTATTATGTTTAAATGGATGACATGTTGATCATTATTTTATGTTTCTAATCATTGTATAACATGTATTAGACATTTTGTCCATTGTTGTTTTACTTTTTATCTGTTAGGTAAAGTTTTTTTCATTATTTTATCTTTTTATTTTGTATATTAAAGTACACAATAACGTTATTTGTCCTTTGTGTTTTTTTTAATTTACTATTAAAAAAAGCATATTTAATGTCATTGTATTATAAGTTTTTACCATTGTATTGTATTTTTATATATAATTTCGTATTATTTTGTCATTATTTTGTATGTCTTACATTCATTTGTTGTTATTTTATAATTGTATTTTACTTATTAGAATTACATAATAGTGTTACACGGGTATAATTTGTTTTGTGGGGTGGATGGTGAAACAATGTAATAACCGGTTTTAAAAATTTTGATGTATTTGAAATAATCGTTAATATAACGGTTGCGATTGTTACAATTTAAAAATATGTGAGAAATCATGAACGTGAGAGAAAACCGTGCGTGAAACGGAGTTACGGATTATCCTAAATTGCAAAACGAAGAAAATTACAAAGATATTAGGCTTTGGGACTCTTCGCGGTACGCTAAGGTGGTTTTGAGGTTCCTTGGCGGTACGTGAAGAACCCAAAATATCTGAATATCCCGAAATTCTTCGTGGTACGCGAAGGCTTCATAAGCTCTCCTTCGCGGTACGCGATGGGTGTGACGGTTTGGCAGATCCTTATCTTTCATAGATTATGCAAGAAGTTTATTTTTTTAACTCTTTCGACCTCAAACACACATACAGTCGTTTTGATCGAATTTTTATCATCAAAATGAAGTTTTGAAGCCATCCAAACATTCGGATCAAGCTAGGGTTCGATTCTACAAATCCTGATCGTCGTTTCCTTCTGAGAACTTCGTTCAAAGGGGTATTGGAGGTGAAAGCCAAGGGATAGTCCTGATGTCTAAAGTAGTCTCCATCTTCTCGAGCCACTGGATCAATCCAACGGCTCCTTAACTGCCACTAAAGCTGGGTGGCTTACAACCTACAAAGTTTTTGAAGGCATAGTCCTGATTATGTCGGGTGTTACCGCTGCCCTCTCCAGATGAGTTGGCAACATTGTTACTGTTGTTGTTAATCCGGTTCATCATCTCCGGGATCACATCCCTCAGCTGACTGGTCAGCAGTGTAGCTAGTGCAATGGTGGCAGGATCCAGCTGATGAACTGGTGGCGGCGGAGGAGGAGGTGGAGGTGGTGGTGTAGGAGAGTCAGGCGGTGTCAGTGTAGAGGAATGAGGAGCAGAGTCCTGTGGTGGTGGCAGTAATGCAGGTGGTTGTCTTCTCGGCGGCATTCTGATCATAACCGAAAGAAAATCGGTTAGTGCGGTGATCAGATACAGAAGACACATGCAAATAGAATCCTATGTCACATGATTTCTACATGAGGATCCCTAGGTTATAGTCTAGGCCAAACCATTAAAGTAATATGACCTATATTTCTCTATAACCATGGCTCTGATACCAATCTGTCACACCCCGAGCCGACGGGAACGGATCGGGTTTTCCCGTCTGGCGGAAGGTTCCCGGGGCGCGATATCGTGAGTGATAATCGAATGATCAGATTGTTTACATAGCACATGATAAATAAATGAGAAATGCTAACACATCAATGATATAGAATTACAAGATTAAATTACAATGTCTCGTTCATAATTTAACCAGGTAAATCTATCAAAAGAATCAATGAGACTATATCTTGTGTCTGTACAAGATATACAAAAGAGGATTCATGTTCTTGTTATCCAAAAGTATGCAATCACAAAAGTAGCTAGGTCTTCTAAAAGTCCACTAGCTATGTCCCTGTAATCATGGTGACTAAACATGTTCGTCACCTGAGAAAACATGCATTTAAACAAAGTCAACACTAGGTTGGTGAGTTCATAGGTATGTTAATTGAAAACCTTGATTCATTCACATGCACAATCACAATGTATGTTATGTTACTTGTATGTTGTATGTTTACCTGTTCACCCAATGGCTTCTCAATAGTTATATTTACAAATATTATATCATCCTAGTAGTGATGCTTATATATAGGGCATATGTGATAACTGCGTACGAGGAATTACGTCAGCAACGAATTGAGCACAGTTGATCGTTCTTAGAATTCACGTGGAGTTGACAATCGAAGTTATTATGGGATGAGAGTATGTGAGAAATGATGAACATGGGCGAAAACCGCGTACAAAACGGAGTTATGGATGGTCCGGAATCGCAAAACGAAGTTTCTGTCGAAAAATGGAAAAAAATGGTCTTCGCGGTACGCGATGGAGAAGTTGAGGGTTCTTCGCGGTACGCGATGCTTGAAAATATCTGAGATTTCTCCGCGGTACGCGAAGCTCACTTTTTGTTTCTCCGCGGTACGCGACGGATGGGGATGTCGCCAACTTGCATAAAAAGATCAGATTTCATCAATCATCATCATCATCATCTTCTTGTTGCTTCCGGTCGACGCCAGCACCATCACCTTCGAAATTTTCACCATCCAACACATCCAATCTCTGTTTCGAAGCCTCTGGAACGTTTAGATCGCATCCGGGAACGTTTATACGAGTCCAGATCATCTTTCTACCCGCAGAACTTCTCCAGATTAGGTAATGGTTCATTCTAACCTTCTATTTTGATAATGAATGATTAAATCTTGTTTTTGAACGTAATGATATAGTTAGGGTTGTTGATTATTGCCTAGATGATGGCTAGGATTGATTTTGAATGACAAACTCGAACTGTTAACGGATAAATCCTTGTTTTGAGCCGTTGTAATGCCCGGTTTGCATGAAATCATAACAATGGTTATAATGGTTTAAACCATTTGGTTGTGACAATGTAGGTGATTAGTTTGATTAATCCTTGACATGCAACGTGAAAACCATGTGTTTCAAACTAATCACAGTCATTAACATACTCGTTGGAACGATTATCTGATGTTTCTGATAACAGTCAGATTAGTATGTTAAACATGGTTATTAAACCTATTCTAATACTACATTGTGATATTCCATGATATTTGGGTAGTCAATAACAAGGATTAGTCATTTCTAAGCCATTAAACTGTCTAGAGACTATCTTAGCAATTACAATCAACAACGTTAGCTATTTGGTTAGTCTGAGATTATACTGATTAATCGAGGGAGTCATCAACTTAGTATTAGGAACCTGAGTCAGTATAGGTTCCTACATTATCATACATTGTATGATATTACATTAAAATATGTAATTAAATACTAAGCATCAACTTGATGACTTTCAAAGCAATGTCCTTGACATTGTACGTTCAGAGAGATTTAATCAGCGAGTTGGAACATTAATAACTCATTAAACATAAACTACATGCAGAATCATCATATTATCATCGATTTGTGTGATATTCTGCTACTACTGAATTATCAGGTGAGTTTCGTACAACCCCTTTTCTTTTTACTCTTTTATAAACATCGGGGTAGAACTGCTAAACTTTTGAGAACTATATGATATGCATCAATGATATCTGTGTGATTTCATTTGACTTTTGTGGGATTTCATGGGATTTTGCCTGTAGCCTGAACTCTATCATGGAACTGAAAGTCCTCATTCTTGAACTGTATCTAGTGAACCCATGTGTGGCCGAACAGAAAACATTGATAGTACTATTGGTTGACACCCCATTCGCTGGGAGGATTGCATCTCCCCTTGTGTGGATGTTTGTTATCTGTTTCCTGAACTTCTTAATGGTATGATAGACATTAAGATAATGAGGCACTAAGATATGTACCGACGGGTAATATCTTGAGAACTGAACTAGACGTCTGAAAGGAACGAGATACAGGTCCCATGGTTATCCGGAACTGAACTTTTGAGAACTTGTTTATCATATCATATTGTTTTAAATTGAACTGGCGAACTCACCAGCTTTGTGCTGACGTTTCAAACTCAAACCTTTTTGCAGGTAAACAGTAATAGCGGTGAGGATGCACTTTTGGGATAATTTCATCTGTATAATTAATACTGTAATTAAATAAATATAGCTGTAATGTATTGTGATTGCGACACCCTTGTAATGTATGTACTTTAAGTTAATCTGTGTGCTTATGATATCGGTTCAAGTAAGTCACACCTCATCTCGTAGACATCACCACTATGCTTCCGCAACCGGTTCAGTGACGTCAGACCAGACACGAGGTGACGAGGGGTGGGGGTGTGACAGGGTGGTATCAGAGCCACAGGTTATAGAATTTAGGTGGACTTAGAGACCTAGACTATAACCATAGGCTCGAATAGTGACACAGAGAGCACCGACACATTATTAACAAACAAAACTTGTTTTGAATTAAGCCAGGATAATCAGGTGGTACGGATCTCAGTTATGAGTGGCCAGCATAACTGAAATTCGCAGCACGTGTGCATTCTAGTTTGATTTGATACAAGCAGAACATTTATAACAGTAAAGACGAATAGTTGTGTTAAGAAGGGATGACGTCTCATATCATGTTTATGTTGAATATTTTATTCAATATTTATTTCATGGTACTAATCTGAGAATTCTGTTTATACAGCGATGGCAGACCAAGGAGAGAGATATATATATCAGAGGTTTCCATACGTCATGGTGGACGATACTCCCAGTTCCAGTTCCGGATCTGACTCAGATCCTTCGGAGGCTGTGTCATTAGCATCACATGCATCTGCAGTGCCTCCCATACCACCACTACCTGAGCCAGTACCCGTGCCGCCACCACCACCAGCACTTCCTATTATACCTAGTCCTCCTCACTCATCTCCGGCTGAACCAGTTGTTGATCAGAGACAGAGTATTGCACCTCCTAGAGTACCCGCTTGGGACGGGTTGCGGCGTATGCGGGGTCAAGCCCGCAAAACCACAGGATTGCCTCCGCGACACCAGATGGCTCCACGGGATGAGCCACAGGCCGTTCATGAAGTGGGAGAATCCTCCCATCAAGCCGAGTTGTGGGCGCAGGTGCAGCAGATCTCTCAGGATTTACAGTTCTTGAGACAGGATGTACTTCAGCATCATACTCTTCATGAGGATACTCGCAATACTGTACTGGAGATACTCACTTCTCACCTGACCCTTATGGAGCAGGTGAATGTCTTGGGTGCTGTTACTTAGGCTTGGAGAGCGATGGTAGAGGAGCGACTTCGGAGAACCTGGAGGTAGGCGCTGGTAGTTACCTTTTGGCAGGAGGTAGCATTATGGAGTGAGAGATGGGTGTATTTGAGGCAGTTAGTGAGCACCCTGAGTTTAGAGGCTCGACTGATGGTGATAGCTATAGTGATGGCTGCTATAGCTATAGTGATTTCCTGCTTACCGTTCTTTAGATGGTAAGTACGATGGTGGATGTTCATTTTGGTTGTTATTTGTATAGACGGATAGGTTGATAGTACGAGATGCATAGGGAAATTTTTGGTTGTGAAAATGATTACCCCGTAGTAGGTTTTGATGTTTGAAATGTTGGCAGCTTTTGTACAGAACTTTTTGATTGTATCATAGTTGATGTGGTGGTAATCAAAGGGTTGTTTAGTAATATCCGTTTGAAAGTCATGGTGTTGATATTGTGTATCTATATGTGAATATCAAAACGTATCAGTGTGAGAACTTATGTAATAATTGTCTGACATCGTAAAATACCTGGTGAGGTATTCTGACATCGTAAAATACCTGGTGAGGTATTCTGACATCGTAAAGTACCTGGTGAGGTATTCTGACATCGTAAAGTACCTGGTGAGGTATTCTGACATCGTAAAATACCTGGTGAGGTATTCTGTCATCGTAAAATACCTGGTGAGGTATTCACTCTCGTAAAATAGCTTGGGTGCTATCTCGTAAAATAGCTTGTGTGCTATCTCGTAAAATAGCTTGGTGCTATCTCGTAAAATAGCTTGTGTGCTATCTCGTAAAATAGCTTGGTGCTATCTCGTAAAATAGCTTGGTGCTATCTCGTAAAATAGCTTGGTGCTATCTCGTAAAATAGCTTGGTGCTATCTCGTAAAATAGCTTGTGTGCTATCTCGTAAAATAGCTTGGTGCTATCTCGTAAAATAGCTTGGTGCTATCTCGTAAAATAGCTTGGTGCTATCTCGTAAAATAGCTTGGTGCTATCTCGTAAAATAGCTTGGTGCTATTTCGTAAAATACCTGCTTGGTATACTCTCGTAAAATACCTGTGTGGTATACTCTCGTAAAATACCTGGAGTGGTATACTCTCGTAAAATACCTGTGTGGTATACTCTCGTAAAATACCTGTGTGGTATACTCTCGTAAAATACCTGTGTGGTATACTCTCGTAAAATACCTGTGTGGTATACTCTCGTAAAATGCTTGTGTGGTATACTCTCGTAAAATACCTGGAGTGGTATACTCTCGTAAAATACCTGTGTGGTATACTCTCGTAAAGTACCTGTGTGGTATACTCTCGTAAACTACCTGTGTGGTATACTCTCGTAAAATACCTGGAGTGGTATACTTTCGTAAAATACCTCGTATGGTATGTTCATGTAAACTACCTTGAGGGGTACTACATATACGGTTTGTATAACTCTTATGAAAGTCCTGAATGTTAATATCTCAAAATTTCATGTTATAATAGATTGAAAAATAAGTAATGTGGTATTTACTGTGAACAATAATACATCTATGTTAGTGCCACAATATTGTATGTTGTGTGATACTATAACATGTTTTGAGTTAACAGGACTGTGTATAACTACAAACAATGATGTGATTTTGGTGTACTGAGAACATGTTTGGGTAATATCGATGTAGTTATACTGTATCCTCTTATAATCACATTTTCAACTTCATAAAATTTCAGTATAACTGAATATGAGTGAATTTATGTGATCAAATGGGTTATATCTTTAATGTTCTTGAACTGACCTGAGTTTTTTCTGCATGTGAGCAGAATAATGGCTCCCAAACGAGGTCGTCCGACTAAGAGATCTATCAGGAACATTACTAACCCTGAGCCGAATCAAGTTCCACCAGTAAATACGGAATCGAATCCAGATCCACAGGTTAATCTGGAAACAAATACTGCTCCACCAGTGAACCCTGGAGGGAACACTGCTCCACCTGCTGGTGCAGGTGGATCCGAATCAAACGAAGCCATGATAGCACGGATTGTGCGTGAACAGCTATCGGCTTTTGGTGTTTTGATACCACATCAACCTCATATCACTGCGGGTTCTGGTGGGGACCACGCTCATAACGAACATACTGTTACTGGTGGCAATGCGGAAACTCATCATACCACCGGCACAACTACAACTACTCCTGATCCACCACGACAGGGATGTACCTACAAGTATTTCGCTTCCTGTAACCCTCCTACTTTCACTGGTAAGGAAGGAGCGGCTGGATTGCTAAGGTGGATCGAGGAAATGGAAACGAAACTTAAAATCAGCCAGTGTTTAGAGGAGCATAAAGTGTCTTATGCTGCCTGTTCTTTCAAAGAATCAGCTTTGACCTGTTGGAATACCCAGGCAAAAACATTGGGCTCAGCTACAGTCGACTCGATGGGCTGGAACGAATTTAAAACTTTGATTAGATCCGAGTACTGCCCACTCACTGAGATTCAAAAGCTCCAGGAGGAATTCTGGAATCATTCAATGATTGGGGCTGACTGTTTAGCGTATACCCATCGTTTTCATGAACTCACATGTTTACTTCCCGATATGTTTCCTACTGAAGCAGCATTGATCGAGAAGTATATTAAGGGTTTGGTTCCCCAGATTCGGGGAATGGTAACCGCAGCTGAACCCACAACCCTCAAACGTGCAATTCTTTTGACCACAAAGCTTACCGATGAGGCGGTAAGGAGTGGTATGTTGGCAACAAAAACTCAGACGGCTGTGGGCCGTAGTGACGTTGGTACCTCCAGTGGTTCCAAAGGTACTAAACGAAAGTGGTTTGGCAAAGCTAAAGCAAAAGCTCCGGCTGAAATCAACCAGAGTAGGCCAACTGTGAAAAATTATGGTGCTACTAATCCTGAAAGGAAAATTTATGCGGGGCAGGCGCCCAAATGTAACAAGTGTTCATATCATCATACAGGACCGTGTCCTGTTTGCGCTAACTGTAATAAGGTTGGACACTATACCAGATACTGTAATTTTCCTCCCCGCCAACAAAATCAGGCACCATGACCAACCCCTCAAATGAACCGATCATGTTACAAGTGCGGGAGTCCCGATCATTTGATAAGAAATTGTCCAAACAATAACAACACCAATCCGGGGAATGAAGCTAGAGGTAGAGCTTTCCAGATTGGTGCTACCGAGGCGAGACACGATGCTAACATTGTTACTGGTACGTTCTTACTCAATAACTTATATGCATCAGTTCTCTTTGATACGGGGGCAGATAAGAGTTTTATCTCTCCTGAATTTGCATCATTACTATCATTGCCTGCGGTAGAACTAGAAACTCCTTATGTGATTGAACTTGCTAATGGCAAGTTAATCAAAACTAACAGTGTCATTCAAGGATGTTTCTTGAATCTGAATGATCATCTTTTTGATATTGATTTACTTCCTATTGAGCTTGGGAACTTTGATGTCGTTGTCGGCATGGATTGGCTGTCTAATAACCAAGCTGAAGTAATATGTCAAACTAAGGTGATCCGTATTCCATTACCTGAGGGTAATACACTGATAGTTCAAGGGGAACGAGCTGGTAGAAAACTGGGTATCATTTCATGCATGCAAACTCAAAAATGCTTACGGAAAGGGTGTCTGGCCTTTCTAGCACATGTGATTGATAACAGTTCGTTACAAAAACGTATCCACGATATTCCGATAGTCAAAGATTTTCCTTAAGTTTTTCCTGACGATATATCAGGATTACCCCCAGTGAGACAAGTTGAATTTCGTATTGACTTGATTCCAGTTGCAGCACCTGTGGCTAAAGCTCCTTATCGTTTAGCACCCTCAGAGATGCAAGAGCTTTCAGGTCAACTACAAGAACTGTTAGACAAGGGTTTTATTAGACCTAGTATCTCACCCTGGGGAGCACCAGTCCTTTTTGTGAAAAAGAAGGATGGATCATTCAGGATGTGTATTGACTATTGGGAGCTCAATAAATTAACAATCAAAAACCGTTATCCATTGCCACGTATAGATGATCTGTTTGATCAACTTCAAGGCGCTACTTACTTCTCAAAAATTGATTTAAGATCCGGATATCATCAATTACGAGTGCATGAAGATGATGTTCCTAAAACTGCATTCCGAACACGATACAGGCATTATGAATTTCTAGTAATGCCGTTTGGATTAACAAACGCTCCTGCAGTTTTCATGGATCTTATGAATCGGGTATGTAGGCCTTATTTGGATAAGTTTGTGATTTTATTTATTGATGACATTCTTATTTATTCTCGAAGCCAACATGAACATGCTCAACACTTGAAACTGATCTTAGAACTATTGGCACGTGAAAAATTATATGCCAAGTTCTCCAAGTGTGAGTTTTGGTTACGAGAAGTTCAATTTCTCGGGCACGTAGTGAATCAAAATGGCATTCAGGTGGATCCTAGTAAGATTAAAGCTGTAGAACAATGGGAAACACCGCGAACCCCAACCGAAATACGTCAATTTTTAGGGCTGGCAGGTTATTATCGTCGATTCATCAAGAACTTCTCAAAGATAGCCCTGCCACTAACTACATTGACACAGAAAAATCAACAGTTTATATGGGGTTCTCAACAGGAGGAGGCATTCCAACTGTTGAAACACAAACTCTGCAATGCACCTATTTTGGCATCACCGGAAGGTATCGATAACTTCACAGTGTACTGTGATGCTTCCCGCCTAGGGCTGGGGTGTGTTTTAATGCAGAACGATAAAGTGATTGCTTACGCTTCTCGACAGTTGAAAGTACATGAGAAGAACTATACCACTCATGATCTAGAACTTGGTGCAGTGGTGTTTGCACTCAAGATTTGGAGACATTATTTGTACGGAACAAAGTGTATCATATACACAGATCACAAAAGTCTTCAGCACATTCTAGATCAGAAAATGTTGAACATGCGACAAAGGCGGTGGGTGGAACTGTTGAACGACTATGACTGTGAAATTCGTTATCACCCAGGCAAGGCAAATGTTGTGGCCGATGCCTTAAGTCGCAAAGAAAGAGTTAAACCGTTACGTGTGAAAGCACTAGGTATGACTATTCAAACTAGTCTAATTCCTCAAATCAAAGAAGCTCAGCAACAAGCTTTACAAGCACTGAACTATCCTGCTGAGGAACTGAAGGGATTAGACAAGAAACTTGAAGTTGAGACTGATGGAGTATTATATTTCAAAAACCGATTATGGGTTCCTTTATTCGGTAATTCCAGAACAATCATCTTGGATGAGGCGCACAAATCCAGGTATTCTATTCATCCGGGCGCTGATAAAATGTATAAAGATCTTAAAGATTTTTACTGGTGGCCTGGAATGAAGAAACACATCGCAGAATACGTGGGTCGATGCTTAACGTGTCTAAAGGTTAAGGCTGAACATCAACGTCCTTCTAGGTTATTACAACAACCGGAGATTCCCATGTGGAAATGGGATCAGATCTCCATGGATTTTATTACTAAGCTACCCAGAACATCCCGAAATCATGACTCTATATGGGTTATCGTTGATCGCCTTACTAAATCTGCGCATTTCATACCCATCCGAGAAGATTACCCCATGGATCGACTTGCTAAACTCTATGTTAAGGAGATTGTGTCTCGACATGGGGTACCAATCTCTATAATTTCGGATAGAGATAGTCGATTTACTTCACGATTTTGGCAAACTCTTCAGAATGCTCTGGGCACTCAAATCAATATGAGCACAGCTTATCATCCGCAAACTGACGGGCAAACCGAACGAACTAATCAAACGCTGGAAGACATGTTGAGAAGCTGTGTGATTGATTTTGGTTGTAGCTGGGATGTCCATCTTCCACTTGTTGAATTCTCTTATAACAACAGCTATCATACCAGTATCAAATGCGCTCCATTTGAAGCACTTTACGGGCGCAAATGTAGATCACCTATATGTTGGTCAGAGGTAGGTGAAAATCGAATCATAGGCCCAGAACTCATTCAAGAAACAACTGATAAAGTCTCACTGATTCAAGAACGAATTAAAGCTGCTCGCGATCGACAAAAGAGTTATGCTGATAATCGTCGTAGACCCTTGGAATTTCAAATCGGTGATTTAGTAATGTTGAAAGTTTCACCATGGAAGGGCATCTTCAGATTTGGGAAGAGAGGTAAACTTTCACCAAGATTTGTAGGTCCATTCAAAATTCTTGAACGAATCGGATCCGTGGCTTACAGACTTGAATTACCTCCTGAACTCGGTAACGTTCATGATGTCTTCCATGTATAAAATTTGAAGAAATGCCTAGCCGATGAATCCTTGATCGTACCTCTGAAAGAAATCCAAATTGATGAGAAACTTCAATTCAGAGAAGAACCAGTTGAAGTGATGGATCGAGAGGTGAAGGTATTAAAACGCAGTCGAATACCTATCGTCAAGATTCGATGGAACTCAAAGCGTGGACCTGAATATACGTGGGAACGTGAAGGTCAGATGAAACAGAAATACTCACACCTATTCTCATGATCAATTATTATCAAGTCAGTCTTCCCTAAATTTCGGGACGAAATTTTTCTAACAGGAGGAGACTGTGATAACTGCGTACGAGGAATTACGTCAGCAACGAATTGAGCACAGTTGATCGTTCTTAGAATTCACGTGGAGTTGACAATTGAAGTTATTATGGGATGAGAGTATGTGAGAAATGATGAACATGGGCGAAAACCGCGTACAAAACGGAGTTATGGATGGTCCGGAATCGCAAAACGAAGTTTCTGTCGAAAAATGGAAAAAAATGGTCTTCGCGGTACGCGATGGAGAAGTTGAGGGTTCTTCGCGGTACGCGATGCTTGAAAATATCTGAGATTTCTCCGCGGTACGCGAAGCTCACTTTTTGTTTCTCCGCGGTACGCGACGGATGGGGATGTCGCCAACTTGCATAAAAAGATCAGATTTCATCAATCATCATCATCATCATCTTCTTGTTGCTTCCGGTCGACGCCAGCACCATCACCTTCGAAATTTTCACCATCCAACACATCCAATCTCTGTTTCGAAGCCTCTGGAACGTTTAGATCGCATCCGGGAACGTTTATACGAGTCCAGATCATCTTTCTACCCGCAGAACTTCTCCAGATTAGGTAATGGTTCATTCTAACCTTCTATTTTGATAATGAATGATTAAATCTTGTTTTTGAACGTAATGATATAGTTAGGGTTGTTGATTATTGCCTAGATGATGGCTAGGATTGATTTTGAATGACAAACTCGAACTGTTAACGGATAAATCCTTGTTTTGAGCCGTTGTAATGCCCGGTTTGCATGAAATCATAACAATGGTTATAATGGTTTAAACCATTTGGTTGTGACAATGTAGGTGATTAGTTTGATTAATCCTTGACATGCAACGTGAAAACCATGTGTTTCAAACTAATCACAGTCATTAACATACTCGTTGGAACGATTATCTGATGTTTCTGATAACAGTCAGATTAGTATGTTAAACATGGTTATTAAACCTATTCTAATACTACATTGTGATATTCCATGATATTTGGGTAGTCAATAACAAGGATTAGTCATTTCTAAGCCATTAAACTGTCTAGAGACTATCTTAGCAATTACAATCAACAACGTTAGCTATTTGGTTAGTCTGAGATTATACTGATTAATCGAGGGAGTCATCAACTTAGTATTAGGAACCTGAGTCAGTATAGGTTCCTACATTATCATACATTGTATGATATTACATTAAAATATGTAATTAAATACTAAGCATCAACTTGATGACTTTCAAAGCAATGTCCTTGACATTGTACGTTCAGAGAGATTTAATCAGCGAGTTGGAACATTAATAACTCATTAAACATAAACTACATGCAGAATCATCATATTATCATCGATTTGTGTGATATTCTGCTACTACTGAATTATCAGGTGAGTTTCGTACAAACCCTTTTCTTTTTACTCTTTTATAAACATCGGGGTAGAACTGCTAAACTTTTGAGAACTATATGATATGCATCAATGATATCTGTGTGATTTCATTTGACTTTTGTGGGATTTCATGGGATTTTGCCTGTAGCCTGAACTCTATCATGGAACTGAAAGTCCTCATTCTTGAACTGTATCTAGTGAACCCATGTGTGGCCGAACAGAAAACATTGATAGTACTATTGGTTGACACCCCATTCGCTGGGAGGATTGCATCTCCCCTTGTGTGGATGTTTGTTATCTGTTTCCTGAACTTCTTAATGGTATGATAGACATTAAGATAATGAGGCACTAAGATATGTACCGACGGGTAATATCTTGAGAACTGAACTAGACGTCTGAAAGGAACGAGATACAGGTCCCATGGTTATCCGGAACTGAACTTTTGAGAACTTGTTTATCATATCATATTGTTTTAAATTGAACTGGCGAACTCACCAGCTTTGTGCTGACGTTTCAAACTCAAACCTTTTTGCAGGTAAACAGTAATAGCGGTGAGGATGCACTTTTGGGATAATTTCATCTGTATAATTAATACTGTAATTAAATAAATATAGCTGTAATGTATTGTGATTGCGACACCCTTGTAATGTATGTACTTTAAGTTAATCTGTGTGCTTATGATATCGGTTCAAGTAAGTCACACCTCATCTCGTAGACATCACCACTATGCTTCCGCAACCGGTTCAGTGACGTCAGACCAGACACGAGGTGACGAGGGGTGGGGGTGTGACAGCATATGTAAGGGAACTAAGCCCTAGCCAACATCCCACCACATCACTACTAGAACTCCACACTACTTGCAATACAACTATTGATTTCCATTCTCATTCCTCATGTTCATCTCCTCTTTAATCACCTGTGTTCTCATGTATAGAATAATATGATGATAGCGTTGTAGTTATCAAACCAAAGTATTGATAGCCAATATATGTGTTAAGGATATTAGATTCTCAATCTGTTCCTTGTATTATTCTATAATTGTAGGGTTAACTGTTGTTTCACTTTTAAATATTAAAAGTGTTAGATAACTGCTTGTATTGTATTCTCAAATGCAACGTATAGAGCCCAAAAGGAGTCCATTGTGATCCTCACGTAATCAGATTACAATGCACCCGATTCACCTCTATCCCGCCGTGTGATCCCATAGCCTTCATCGAAACTGTTACTAATAATATGACATGAGAGAAAATAAATTCCTCAGTCTATTAGTCCACAAGTAATGATGGATGATGCACATCTGTGTTGTTGTTGTCCTCAATGTGGGATGTTCTCATGTGATTAACAAAGTTGAATAAGAACATGTCTTATTACGTTATGTCAACCGATGTGGGAATGATATTGTTATCATGAAGATACGTTATCATGATTATCATTCTAAATGATCCATATGTTCACCATTTTGCCATTAAGTCGTGGTAAGAACTAGTCTTGCCACCCTTAATCCGCTCAGGTGGTGGATTGATAAATGCGTTCATATTATCGCATAGTATGTTTTTAAGTTGTAACTAAGTGTTATAAGTACTGGACTTATCACACTTAGTCAATTATAATGTGGAATGATATTTAGAAGATATTTTATCTTCTAATCATCTATGTGTTGTGTAGTGTCATCATGTTTCACTGTAGTAGTTCTCATTGTTTGTTTGTGTATGAATTATCTCAATGTTTGCTCATGTAGGAATAACTAAGTGTTATAAGATAAAATCTTACAACTATGTTATTCAATTGTGTTGATGATTATGAAATTATATTATCATATTCATCTGAGTTTCCATGTTATCACTACAAGAAATTAGAGTGTTTACCAACACATAATTTACCTACACTTGTAAATGTGTAGATAAATTACCTGCATATGTGTGTATATGTGTAGGTAATGGTTGATCATATATTTTAATAATGGCCAACACTTAATATGTGTTGATAATACACTTTAGTGACACTTAAAATTGGTGGGAAATTTCCCCCCAAAAGTTACCATCAATTAAATGTTTAATTACCTACACATGTGATAAATTTATGTTATGTGTAAGTAAATTATCTACACATATGTAAAATACTAAAATATGTGTGGATAATTGATTATGTTTTACCAACATATAATATGTGTAATTATTTATATTTTATGTCTATATAATATATATAACTAGGTTAGTACCCCGTATGTTACACGGATTGAATAAAAAAGTATAATAAATGGTTATCAAATAAAATTTAAATACTATAAGATGATATTTAAAAATGTCGTGTGATTAAAATTTTAAATATTTAATACTTTAAGTAATAAAATAAATATATTTTTCATTTAAATACTAAGTTTCTTAAATTTTGTTTTTTTAAAATTGTTATTGAAATTTTATATTTAATAATAATTTGATTTTTGTCAAAATGTTTTTTAGTATTAATATATTTTTAAGGTATTAAAAAAACTTTTTTTAATTTTAAAAATACAAAAATTATATTTAATATTATAATTTAATATAAGATGTATTTAATAGGAGAAATGTGTGAGAAAATTAAAGTTGATGTGTTCTAATAAGGTGACATGTAGGGCTGTAAACGAACCGAACGAACACGAACGAGCCCTTGTTCGTGTTCGTTCGTTTAACTTTTAACTTGTTCACGAACGGTTCACGAACGCTAACCGAAAGAAAATTCTTGTTCGTGTTCGTTCATTAAGGAATTTAGCTTGTTCACGAACGCTAACTGAACAAAAATTCTTGTTCGTGTTCATTCATTAAGGAATTTAGCTTGTTCACGAACGGTTCACGAACGCTAACGAACACATATTATTTAAATATTAAAAATCAATATTATTAATCTCAAGCAGTGGAGATAATCATTTATAAATATATAAATTAAAATATTATAATATTAAACTAAAAATAATTTAAATATTATGGTATTGAACTAAAAATTAAAAATTAAAATATACAATACATTTAATAAATGAATATAATAAAAAAACTTAACCAAACATAAACGAACGTAAACGAACATGTTACCGAACGTTCACGAACACAAATGAACGAACACGACCTTTGTTCATGTTCGTTCATTTAACTAAACGAACGGA
The DNA here is from genome assembly GCA_009363875.1 of Mikania micrantha. Classification (NCBI taxonomy): domain Eukaryota; kingdom Viridiplantae; phylum Streptophyta; class Magnoliopsida; order Asterales; family Asteraceae; genus Mikania; species Mikania micrantha. The sequence continues at coordinate 28,108,745 of CM018690.1, read as the reverse complement.
ATTTCTTGTTCGTGTTCGTTCATTTATTTAACGAACGAACATAAACGAACTTCCCGCCGAACAGTTCATGAACTGTTCGCTGAACGTTCGGTTCGTTTACAGCCCTAGTGACATGTGTCCTTAAAAACATTTATTTATTAAAATAGATAAATATATATTGGAGAGAGAAATCTTAGAATTAAGAGGTACCAATTTTGAAGCCTATAATACAAGTCTATCATGCAAGGATTGGTGATACGTGAAAGCGAGCCAAAAACAATTAGGGGTTGTTTGTTTGCATCTAAATGACATTAAGAGGTTACATCTGAATGGTTCATAACCTCTTAACCATTCAAACTTAGGGTTACCTCTTAAGTATTCAAAGGTTATGAACCATTACCAACATTTTAACCATTCAGACTTAAGGATACTTTTTAACCATTAAGATGTTATGAACCATTAAGAGGTAGCCTCTAAATAGGATTAAGAGGGATTAAGAGGCTACCAAATAGACAAAACCGTAAATCATTTCAAAATTCAAACTCACTCTCTCAAGTTCGTGCTCTCTAGAAACCCTCTTCTGAAATCCTCCAGAAGCCCTATCCGGTAACCATCTCTCCGGCAACCCTATCCGGGAACCACTTCTTGCGGGACTCTGGCAAAACGTTTGCAAATATCTTTATTTTCATTTCCTTTTGCTTTTGCAAAACGTTTGCAAATCCCTTTTGCTTTTATTTTCATTCCCTGACGCATTTGATATAGGATAATTTGTTTCAGGGAAGAGTATGGGGATGTTGGCTGAAGATTGTGATTCGCAGGCTTCATGGGCGACGAAGGTGATTGGGGCTCGCCGGAGGCTATAAATCTGTGGATTGGAAATCGGCTTCTCAAACTTTGTTTTTTCTAACCCTGAACCAGATGGGTTGTCTTGGAAATTGATGGAATCCTTTGCAATACTAGCTATTCCAGGTTACATTAAACTTCTTTTGTTCATCTTTTAAATCCTTTAAATAAACAATTTATTTTCCAATTAAATATTTGGACATTCTTTTGGAACAACTTTTTGAAATGCAAAGGCTATGTTTCTAAAATGGTTATTATTTTTAAGTTTGTTTTTTCTCAAACAGAAAGATATGTTGAAGTTGAGAAAAAAACATTATCTGGAATCAATGAGCGACAAGTCAATTTTTGAGAAGGTGTTTGGACGAAGCTCTGTTCGTTTGCATGGGTGGGGACGTAAGTATAGTGAGAATGATATAGCCATTTAACAGTAGGCACGAACGTCTTCACCCTAAAGATCCCCTTTCCCTTCTGGTAAGTCCACTCATTTAATTGTTTTACTTCAATATAATTCTGTTTGAGTAGGGCATATAATTTTTAGGGTTTGCTTTATTACGTGGTTATATAAAGCTAATTTCGAGGTGACAATCTAAGTGGATTCATGGGTTAAGTTGTTTAACCATATATGTTGTTCTTATGCTTATTCTTTCATTTAAGGTGATAATAAAAGTAATTTTATTAACATTTTATAAGAACAAATGTTTTGCTAAAAATAAAAATTTGAGAACCAATATTGATGGTTCAAAAGTGGAATAATCGTATAAAGTGGTTATTTACTTTTTAACAGCAATGAATCATGGTATTTCATGTTTGAATTCAAAGGTGTAAAATTGATGCGGAAATTAGAGTGTTTGTAGGATGATTAGGCTTTGTTTGATTATCTTGTTTTTCTTCTTGGGGCCCATGAACAAACTCATTCTGATTGCAATTTTGAATTCTGCAGTTTCAATATTCTACTTTAGTATTCGTTAACTTCCATTTGAAAGTTTATTCATCTAAAACAAAGTTAAACAATTTGAAAAGAAAAGTTTTATCATTTTTTTGCATGAATTTTCATATCTTTCCAAATACCACATTAATTTTGTTATAGGTTGTAGAAGTTTCAACATCAAAAACTGGAAAACACGAACATGCTAAGTGCCACTTTGTCGGAATTAATATCTTTAATTTATAGAAGCTTCAAGATATTGTTCCATCCTTCTACAACTATGATGTATGCTTAGTGAATCTCCGTGGTTAATTTATGGTTTTTTTTATTTGTGAAAAAAGGTGGCCTTTTTGCAGCAAGAAATGTATGGTGGCTGTTATGTGTTGTTTCTCTTTTGTGATTCATTTGCTTTATACTTATTTATCTTAAATGATTTTATTGGATTGTAGGTTCTCAATCTGAATCATACTGACTACAACTTATTGATAAATCAGAGGATGAATTTGTAAGTTTATTTCTTGTATCTTGATTATTTTATATGCTTTTGAGATTAGGCATAATTCATATAATCTTAGAATTCTAATACAAATGTTGATTTTTTAGGTGAGCCTACTGACTGAGACTCACGGCACTAAGGATGACCTGAGGGCGGCTCCCAATTGATTACACTCTACTCACCTTTATCAAAATAACATGACCATCTCAAGGTGATGCATGAAAGTGTGACAAAAAAGATCTCATGTCAAAAAACAAATACTTAGTTAGATTTCGTATTTTCCACAACTTGTAGTGACTTATGTCTTATGTAGTGACTTATGAATAACTTATGTTTTGTTAGTTTAATTATTTCAGTTTGTATAAGTCAGACTTTCCTTTGTGGTTGGAATGATTATGTTTTAATAATTTTAATTAAGTTTGGTTATTCTGGTATCTATTTGCATTTGCATATATTGTATTTATTGTCATATAATTGAAGATTATTATCTACACATATTGTGTTTAATATTAAAAAATTATTATACTTCTAGCAACACATAATATTTAGTTTTAGCTTCACATATATGTGTAGGTACATCATGATGTATACCTACATATAATTGATGTGTAGGTAATGGTCTATCTCAACAGTTGTGAGGCAACACATCATAACACTAAATTTATGTGTAGGTAAAGACAATTAACAACACATAATAGGTTTTTATCTACACATAGTATTTGTAGGTAAAGACCCAAATTTCTTGTAGTGTATCTCATGATCATACAAGCATGCATACAATGATAAGCGATAATAAACAATTTAATATTATCTAAATCAAAGTATAAGCAACATGTTAAGCAAAACTTTTAAATAAATAAAAGTAAGCATGTTTCTCAGCCCCGAGAGTTTAAAATCAGTAAGATTAAAGTAAAAGGGGCATATGAGCTCACCTTGTAAATGAAGTGGTTGACTTAGCTTAAAAGAAAATGTGCACGCTCCTCGATTGTATTTGTTGTTGATTTCACGATCCTGTATTTGTTTCACGTTGCATGTACTTTATAAGTATAAGTAGTATTGACTCGTGTGTGTATGTGTGTGTCATCCTCAGAATTGGTCGACACACATCCGGCTTGGTTAATATTCGGCCCTTGTTTGATGATATAGATTATACTAACACTTAATTGGCTTTAATTGAGTTTAGTATATCCCTTATGTGTTATTGTTTGACTTGAATCCAATGTCATTAAAACGTGTAACCTTATAACTATTATAGTTTATAACTACAATACTTAGGTTTCTAGTTTGAAACTATTATAAATCTTTTATTCTTTATAAAGATTTAAATAAGTTATCATACAATTATTTCTTGAATTATCCCACTTTGTAACATGGGCCGAATAACCAAGACGAGTCATATGATCAAATTGTTGGGCCGAGTGATCTCCGTGTGACCCGTGTATGTGTAATTGAGCCGATGATGGGCGGCCCTTGGGCCGGTTTATTGGTGTTGGGCCGAGGCAATTTCAATTGGTTCGTAGCAAGGAAATGGGCCAAAGGGTGTCGTTGGGCCGGCTAGGACCATAGTGGACCTAAGCAATAAGATTGGGCCGAATGTGATCTACTTGGGCCGATTGAATTGAATGGGCCTTGATTCGGTTGTTACGTGTATGAGCCTATTAGTCCGGTTGTGTATGGGTCGGTTTCACATGGGCCTTGAGCTAAATGATTATACGGAATTTGTATGTGGGCCATATGTCACCCATGTAACCATATAACGATAATGGGTCGTGCATTGGGCTTGCTGGATGGTGTATGGATTGGGCTGATAGCTAGGCCACGTGAAAGACTACATAATGCAAGGTTCGCTGAAAGAAATCGTTTATGGCTCCAGGTTCGTGAATGATGTGAAGGTTCGGCCATCTCACCGAAGGTTCAGCTGATAGCTTCTAAGTATAGGTTCGGCTAGGTCACAGCATGAAAGGTTCGTTGTCATGGGGTTCAGGGAATGCAGGTTCGGGAGTTAGGGTTCGCCTAGGGTTCGCCAGGGTATAGGTTCGGTTATTCATGGTTCGGGGATGGTTCGTCCGATGTAACCTCCAAAAGTTCGTTGCATGAAGTGGTTCGGTGGTTCCAGTGGGTTCGTCTGCATGCTGAAAGGTTCGTGAGTGGTGAGGGTTCGCTGCATAGGATGCTGGGTACAAACGCACATGGTTCGGCCACCCACATGCCGAATGTTCGGCTAGGTTTGTCATGTAGTTGGTGCGTGGGTTCGGCTGGTGATCGACAGGTTCGTTGTCCTTCATCCTATGTAGCCAAGGTTCGTGAGCAACCAAAGGTTCGTTTGATGATAAGGATGGTTTGGCCCTTGCTCAACCCAGCACAGGTTCGCCGCATGATGCTCGACAGCCTCCCCACGAACCTGTGTTCGTCCTCATCATCAACATGGAACTGTTGGTCAGGCTCTTCCCATGGTGCTGACATGCGAAGGGGATGTCTTTGAAGGCGTAGGGTTTGTGTGGCAAGGACTTTAAACCGGTTAAGTGCTAGTGCAACAAACAAAACGAAAACCCTACTTTTCCTGAACATTCATGGCTTCATACCTTGATTTTCTGTGGTTAAAACTTTAGATCGTTTGTACTTTCATGTAGAGCACATCAAGAGCTACGCGTGGGTTCAAGAATCACCAAATTTCGTTGAGAATTGAAGGAATTATGGAGCTTTGAAGGTCATTAATGGTGGTTTTTCTTTTAGAGAGAGAAAGAGACGGGTTGAGGGTTTTAGAGAGAGAGTGAGTAGAGAAAAATGAAAGAAATGTGTTCATTTGCTGTTTATATACCCCGGGGGTGTTCGAGTTCATTTCTGTTGCTCGGTTCGCGCTTTCGTCGCGTTTCCGGAAATTTAAACGCGTAATTTATTTGTTTTAATTAAAGGAAGTTATTTTAATTATTTTGATAAGTTTCAAAATTGTAAAATGTTATTTATTTTATTTTATTAAATTAAATTCGTTCGTGTCGTGTTTCATTTTCGTTTCATCAAATCGAGTCACCATCGCGCGTATTCTTTAGAATAGTCATTCGAACGAACACGACGATGGTTTTGCTTTCCGACTTTTGTTTTCTACTTTCCAGTCATTATTTCAGAACGTTAAACTTACAGATATGTTTGTGTGAACCGTCACCCATGCAAACACACTGTCAGTTCGTTATTCTAAAACAACACTGTAACTTATGTTTGAATTGTGTTTCCTCACTGTTGGACTCAACCAAACATCATGTTTTCACATTGAATTGTCGGCCATCTGATTCCTGTCATCTATGGATATCAGATCGCAACCGATTTGTTATTGTTATTCGTTTGAACACTGTTGTTTCTCATGATCTGTTGTGTTAACTGTACTTAAGTTTTCACTTAAATACACACAACTAATGTTTCAAATGTATGTTGTACTTACAGTATTTAAGTTTACACAAAAATACGTACAACTATTTCTTGTATTTAAAATTCTGTTAATACAAGTACTGTTTATACACATGTAATTACACATAGTTCCTGTTGAAAGTACACGTACCGTACGGACTTGCCGGCCGGTCAGGTACTAGTTGTCACAATAAGCCACAGAAGTGGAAAAGAGGTTGTAGGAAGTGAACAACCGTTTGAACCAGGTAAGTTACCCAACTTACTGTAACATTAAATATAAGTAGTAGAAGGAATCTACTTGCGTGCTTGAAATATGTGAATGATGTTACATATGTGATGTAATCTATTGGGGAGGAAATCCAGTAGATTGCATTTGTTAAGTTTCAAGAAGAAACATATATGCAATATATTTGCATTAGAATAACCAGATGAGCCGGTGATTGATTAAAATGATTTTGATGTTTATATATTAGTTGTGCATAACTTGACTAATGAAACTAATGGAGTTGAAAAACCTTTGAGAAGGCATTATTAGTTTTAAAATGAATGTTATGCTTGAATTGTATGCATAATATAAATGGCATAAAATTTGCCGGATGAGCTGGTGAAATTGATTAATATTTATGATTCCACAAATGTGTGGATAGTCAGAGGTGCTGACAATTGTCTTAGATGGAAGTACCGGTGGGTGAACATCTTAAGACTTGATATATTTATGATTCCACAAATGTGTGGATAGTCAGAGGTGCTGACAATTGTCTTAGATGGAAGTACCGGTGGGTGAGCATCTTAAGACTTGATATACTTATGATTCCACAAATGTGTGGATAGTCAGAGGTGCCGACAATTGTCTTAGATGGAAATACCGGTGGGTGAACATATTTATGATTCCACAAATGTGTGGATAGTCAGAGATGCTGACAAATGTCTTAGATGGAAGTACCGGTGGGTGAACATCTTAAGACTTGATATATTTATGATTCCACAAATGTGTGGATAGTCAGAGGTGCTGACAATTGTCTTAGATGGAAGTACCGGTGGGTGAACATCTTAAGACTTGATATATTTATGATTCCACAAATGTGTAGATAGTCAGAGGTGCTAACAAATGTCTTAGATGGAAGTACCGGTGGGTGAACATCTTAAGACTTGATATATTTATGATTCCACAAATGTGTGGATAGTCAGAGGTGTTGACAAATGTCTTAGATGGAAGTACCGGTGGGTGAACATCTTAAGACTTAATATATTTATGACTCCATAAATAGTGGATAGCTAGAGGTGCTAGCAATTGTCTTAGATGGAATGACCGGTGTGTGAACATCTTAAGACTTAAAATATGTATGAAACCACATATGTGTGGATAGTCAGAGGTGCTGACAAATAGCTATGGTGGAAGAACAGGAGTGTGAACACCACAGTATGACCATAATTAAACTATGGTAAATAATAGTTGGTAAATAATAATGTGATATTATTATATTGTGAATTAAACCACAGGTGTGTGGATAATTGGTGGAGCCAATGGAATATATATGATATTTATGATGTTTTAAATTAGCCAGAGGTGCTGGTGATAGAGTTGGATTAGATAATATAATCATATTGGTGAAAATGACCGTTAAGGGAAATAAATACACAACGTGTGGTGTGTGCAATTTGATGTTTGAATATGATATATTATTATCTAAACTTGATAAACATCCATATGATATGTATGTGGATGTGGTAAAATGAGTTTTTGGGGGAATTTTGGGAGGGGTTACTTACTTAGTTCATATGAACTAATTGTGACTTTATATGTGATGTTACAGGTCAAAGATAGATATGCATTGGGCGATCAGATCGGGCACGTTGTGAAGCAGAACCAAACGTTATGTAAAATCCTTGGTGGTATTAAACTTAAACACACTAGTTTTATTAAGCATAAATGTAAATGTTATGAAATTCAGTGTGTTTAACTTATGAAATGGTAATTTCACGCTTCCGAACATAATTTTACAATAAAGTTTAATCTGGGACCTAAAATTTGACACGTGTAATCGTGAATGAAGTCAGGGTGTTACAAACAAATATTATATATATATATATATGACACGGCTAAGAGAACGCCTCATAGAGATATTCTATAAAACACGGCCTAGAAAACTAGATGTGGGCAAAAAATCGGCTCTGAAACCGTAATTACTGGAATCGTTTCCACCTTTGCTCAACCAAAACTGGAACCGGTCAAATACCGATAAAAGCCGGTCAAAAAACCGAACATAACTGGAACCGGTTCTTGACTTTGTTAACCGGAACCGGTTTAAAAAACTTAGGATTACACACCTCTACATAAAATTGCCCCTAAATCATCTAAACCGCCCCAATAAAAGACTAAAAAAACGCCCCTGTATAATCTAAACCGTCCCATAAAAACGACCCAAAAACCTCTTCAAACAACATATCTTAACCGTCATCCCAAATAATACTAAAAAACCCAAAAAAACTCAAAAAATGTTCTTTTTGAAAACATTTTTAGAGCAGTTAAATATAAACCGCCTTAAAAAAAATCAATTGAGTGTTATTTCAATATTCTGTTTTTAAGAAATTATCATTAAATAAAACAATAAAATACAACACATAGAAAGATACAATAATGAGGAAAAACACTGATGGCATAGGGGTAAAAAACATATTTTTAATCTTTTTATATAAGAATAATATGCTCAATCATTTTAAAGATTAAAATGTTTTATTTCACATTGTAATTATTTAAAAACAGTATTATTTAAAAAAGTTATGAACATTTTGGAAAAAAAAAAAGGTAAGAGAATTTGATCATATATAAATAAAAATGCACATTACTAAAATATTCTTGCACTAATCTTTTTTTTTTCTATTTCAATTTGATCCCGATAAATAACTAAGAAATTTGATTGTTAAGATTACTTCTAAAATCTTTTTAATCTAAGTATTCTTTTTATATTAACTCAACCCCTATAAAATATATTGCATTATCCTTTCTTTGCCTAAAAAATAAACTCTTAATTTTAGATTTGGGTTTTTCTCAAACAATAGCGTTTTATGATAATTGGTTTTCATTGAGGCTCAAACGTTTGACCTTAAGAAAAACACATCTTAATTTTTTCTAATAGTTTTTATTATTTAAGCCTGATATTTGAGTCCTTAGCTTTGGGTAAATGAAGCACAAAGAGCCTAGAAGAAAACAAAAAAATAAATAAAATATTGTGGCGTGAAAGGTTTGATTTCTGAAATGTTTGAAATCAGGAACTTTAATCTAGCTAATTTCAAAGTACGTGTTATGACTTGAGTCGCTGCGATCATATATCGTCTTTTTGTCCAACATATGTATTTTTTTTTTAACTTTGTGCTTTTTTTTTCCGATATAAATATGAGTATAATTTATAAATACATACATACATAGTACATTACATGCATTAATGTAAATATCGTAAAAAATTTGTACCTAATGGTGGACACAATATGATTTCATGGGTCGGTTGACACACACGAAAAACAAATTATTCGTTATATATGTGATTTAATCTCGATTAACCCCTAAAAAAGATTATCATCGACCCCCATGAAATTTTGATGATCACGGTGATGCTTAATTTTAAATCAAACTAATAAAACTAATACACAAATAACCCAATATATATTACCCATAATGAAACCTAATTACCAAGTAACAATTTAACTCAATATCCAATTATTCATTGTCCAGTATGTTTTAGATTTTTTTACTTTTTTTTTTCCTGGCAGTAATTTTCTATATCAATCTGCTTTTTGTGGACTCGAATATTTGAACTAAAGAGAAACAACACATTACCTCCAACAGTTTGTCATTTTGAATCACTCGATCTCTAGTTGGCACTTATTTGTTAGACTTAGTTAAATTTTAATGTGATTTAGTTATATCATAATAATAAAGGAGGTGGCGATTTGATATACTTTTATAACATATTTGTGATTTGTTTTAGGTTTATCGTTTTTTGGGTAAACAGTCCCAACCCGATTCGAACTAATTTAAGAAATGAAATATTTATTAATGAACGATAGCCCACAAAAACTTTCCAACCCAAAAAAAAATTTATAAGTCCACCACTTACCACTGTATGTACCTAAAAAAATGTAATTTGTTAAATCTTCTAAATTAAACTATGGGTGTGCACGGTTCGGTTCGGTTCGGTTTTTGGCTAAAACCGAAACCGACATAGTCGGTTTTTAGTTATTACAAACCGTTCGGTTTTCGGTTTTTCGGTTTTTTTGTCGGTTTCGTTTCGGTTTTTTCGGTTTTTTTTACTTATTTTTTGTTTTTGTTTTTTTTTTCGCTCTTACGCTCAACATTGAAAATACAAACATGTTTAACAATTAATAAATCAATTAATCGAGCACCAACTAATTAAAAAAAACAAAATAATTACCATCATATTCTTACATTTAAAAAAAATCAAAAGCAAATAACTAAATATGCAATAATTCCGATATTTACCTTTTAAAAATGATAGATTTCGTATAATCTAAATTTTTATCATCTCCAACGGTAGACTTTTTGTATGTTTTTTCCATTAAATAAGTATGGAAATAACAATATATATATATTAATTTTTAAGAAATATTAAAAATCGGTTCGGTTCGGTTTTTTTCGGTTTTTATAAAATGAAAAACCGCAACCGAACTGAAAAATTCGGTTTTGGTTTTTTCGGTTCAGTTTTTCCCGGTTATTCATTCGGTTCGGTTTTTTCGATTAATTCGGTTTCGGTTCGGTTTTTTGCTCACCCCTAAATTAAACATACAAACATGAATGTATGTTATGAGGCTATATGTAACGTGTGATGACCGGTGATCTGGCTGTGATTGCTTTCGATCACGCCCTCAAATGCCACATCGTATTTGGTGGTGGGTCACGGGGTCAATTCCAAACTTCAACTAATTAATTTTTTTTAATTAGTAAAAAAAATCATGTCACATTCCTTTTTTTTTTACTTACTACATATTATCATTACAAATTTTTTTTGGCTCACACTCCGTAACAAATACTCTACTTACGTGATGCACGGTCAAGCTCCGTTCAAATCTTCAATTATACAGCCTGATAAATTATTAACGTACAACTCCAGGGCCAATGACGAAGCTTCCTTAGGGCCGGAGGGGGCAACCGTCCCCCTCTTTTTTCGTTCGTAGTATTAATTTTTTGGTCGAAAGATTAATTTTTAGTTAAAATAGAGGTTTCTCTCCCTATCTTAAAAAAATTAACATGTATTCTGACTCCGTAGTTTAAGCTCCGTCAGTGTTCATGGCAGACTTGATTGGTTATTATATGATTCATCAAATGAAATTATATTATATTTTTCTTAGTAGATGTGTGATCTAATTTTAGTCCTGTCTAATCTTAACGAAGTTGACTTTAGACCCAAAAAATTTTTATTCCATCCCATGAAATTTTATGCCAACCTCTGACTGATTAGGAAATAACATCTTAATAAAATTATTAATATGTTACAAAAAAAACATTGTATAGATTTAAAAGGTTGTATATTGTGTTTTAAAAGTTGTATTTTAACTATAACTCTTAAATTTTAGTAAAATTGTTTTTCTTCTTTCGAACATGTTTTAGTATAAATTATAGTTTTCAAAAGTAAACTCAATTACCCAATTACTATTTTAATTTTTTGAAGTATAACTTTGAATCTTAGCTCAATCATTAAAAAATAAATTTTAATATTTCCCTCAATTAAAAAGGAGAAAACTTTATATAAATGTCACCAACTTTTCATTTTGTTTCAATCTAGTCACTCAAACTTTTTTTTATCTTAATTAAGTCATTTAAGTTATTTTCGTGTTCTAATCATATGTTTTTAACCTGAATAATAATAGGTAATACATGTTGATATAAATTTGAGTGAATTTTTAAAAAAAATGACTGACTTGATTCAATAATTATTAATTTTAATTAATATCTGAAAAAGAAAAAATTTAATAATTAATAATTACTTATCCAAGTCAGTCATTTTAAAAAAAATATATATTAACTCAAACTTATATCAACATATATTACCTACTATTCAGGTTAAAAACGTAGACATAGAACACAAAAATAACTTGAATGACTTAATTGAGACAAAAAAAAAAAAGTTTGAATGACTTGATTGAAATAAAATGAAAAGTTTGTTACATTTATAGAGTTATCTCCTTAAAAAAATGCAGACATTAAAAATGTTGTCAATCTCCCACATTCACTTGTTCACGTTCAATCTCATCTTCAAAATTAAGTAGGCAAACAACCCCTCTGTCCCTTGACTCCCTTTTACTTTTCATTTTCAAGAGCCTTGTTACTATCAAATATCAAGTGCCTCTCTTTCAAATTCTAAACAATCACAAATCTTCAATTTTGGCAATTTGTTTAACTTTTTTATCTAAGTTTTACTTTGTTATTTGATTTATTATTTGATTATTTGCTTAATTTTTGAATGTTAGACTTTTGGTTATTTGATAGAATGTTGAATTGTTAGTTGAATGTTTAATTTGTTAATGCTATATTAGCTTGTTGTTAGTTACTTGACCTGTTTTATTATTGTGTCCCAACTAGGGCTGTAATCGAGCCGAGCCGAGCCGAGCCAGGCCGAGCTCGAGCTCGAGTTCGAGACATTTCGAGCCAAGCCGAGCCAGCTCGAAAATTTTTTCGAGCCAAAAAATGGAGCTCGAGCTCGTAAAGAAACTCGAGCCTCGAGCCCAGCCACGAGCCAGCTCGGTTTTGTTTTTTTTTTTTTTTTTACCTTCTTCTCCACTTTACATACATACATATATAATATATATAAAATCTATTATATATATACATAATTATATATAAAATTTAATATATCTATATGTATGTATACATATATTATATGTGTGTGTGTTTATATATACATACATATATATTATACATAATATATACACACACATATATATATTTATATAAATTTATGTATAAGATATTAAATATATATAAATATATATATTATGTATGTATATATATTTATATACATATATTTATATATTTGTGTGTAATATAACATATGTGTGTGTATATAATTATATATATATATATATGTTAAAAACCGAGCCGAGCCAACGAGTCGAGCCACGAGCCGAGCTCGAGCCGAGCAAACCCTAGCTCGGGCTCGGCTCGTTTTTATCGAGCTTTTTTCGAGCCGAGCCTTTTTCGAGCCGAGCTTTTTTCGAGCTTTTTTCGAGCGAACTTCGAGCGAGCCTCGAGCCGCGAGTTTTTTGAACAGCCCTAGTCCCAACCCGAATCTAACTAAAAAATTTTAATATTTAAAGATGCATGACACATCTTACAAATTTCTAACTAATGAAAGAAATTTTTGAGTTTATCGATTGTGAAAACAATATATATATATATATATATATATATATATATATATATATAGGGAATTCATAAATTGGAAATCACATTGAGTTATGAAAACACTCATGCAACATGCGAATTTTTTTTACAGATTTGCAGCATTATTTTGTCAAATTTTATAAAAGAAAATAAAAAATGTCAAGCCAATTTTATTAAAAAAATATTTTGTAAGACTATGTAACAATATGTAACGTCTAGGCACAACATTACACATATGTTACATGGTTTTTTCATGGTTTTCACATCTCAATGTGGTTTTCATAAATTAAAAACCAACCTATGTTGTAAAACCATGAAAACTATATAAAAAAAAAAGCTTTTTTTTACAGGTTTGTAATACCATTTGAGTCATTTTTATAAAAAAAAAATTAGAAAAACGGCCCCACTTTTTTAAAATATTTTGTAACATCTAGGAGCAGTTTTACATAAAGGGTGTTACATGAGTATTTTCATTGTCCTTATAACTCACTGTGTTTTTCAAAATATTAATACCCTATGTACATTAAAGTTATTTCAGCACGTTTTTTCCATCAAATAATTCTAATAGCTAAAAGTTGGTTCCCTTTATCAAAAATATTATTATACTATGTTGATTTTTATTTAAAACCCTCATTAAATCAATATATATTGAACAACAATTAATATATCAATCCAGCTTGAGGAAGATAAAGCACAAGCCAATAAAGCCCATGACCAATGATGTAGACCCGTGAGAAAAGGGACTGATAAAGGACTTTCCTATGGACCCCCTAAACAAAAGCCATGAACTCATGCTTCCCCATGCTATTTACTGACATCCTATAAAAAAAATTAATAAAAAAATTATAATTAAACCACATGCCATATTACTAATGGAATGATATGTGAGCAAATTGATAATTATACCACTATCTCATAAGTCATAATTGTGCATACTAATGAAAGAGTTGCTATTGTACATGAACTTGATTCATGGATACAAACGACATAAGTGGACTAGGACTTCAAAGTAATCGGGTCTTCAAATACAAGTATTGGGTCATGTCGAATAGTACACAAATCGTTCGAAGAGGAGAGCAAAAACGACATTACTCATTCGTTGGTTTTTTTAACTAGATAACGATTTTCTGATTAAAAATGTTTATCACTATCACTGTTAAAACAGATATATGCATCTAAGTAGGTCGATTTGTATCTAATTCCAATATATTAGGTTATCTTTTGATTATTTGTAGTTAGTTTGTTAGGTTAGGTTTTTTCAATTATTAGGTTTGGTATTCTCATATTGTTAGGCTCTTTATGATTTAATATCTCATTAGTTCATATAGTTTACTAGGCAGAGCAACTCTATCGTTTTGAAGGCTTAAAGCAAACTATAAATTCATTAATCCTCCTACGAACTTGGTTGGATGTGAATTCATGCAAACTTGTTTGGTAAATTTCCATCAAATAGTCACTAATTTGAGCCTTTTAAGAATTGAATGAAATGTAGTTTATTTGTAGTATCATTCATTAAAGACTCCAACATGAATCAACTAATAATCGAAATTAACTGATGGTTATGGTTAAGATTTTTAATTAACTGATAAATCGGTTATGGTTATGGTTAAGGGTGTCCCATAACCAAACTTTAACCAAAAGCAAATCGACACAACCTTTCATTTCTTTTTAGTCATTTGTTGATTTTTGGGTTTAATGATTTGACCAAATATTACTTGTCCATGTTACTGCACTGCATGTCGGCTTGGTTAATTAACCGAAATTAAATAAAAACCGATCCAAAACCAACCTTATAACAAATTAACCGTTATCATTTAGTTCAAATTTTAGCTTGAATTTGGGGTTGGTTAATTGACCAAAACAGAGCTTATAACCGATTAACGAAAACTGATGTTCGGTTATGGTTAAGGTTGAGGAAATTCCATGATCGACCGATGCTAGCGGTCATGGTTATGGTTTAAGAAATCTCATAAACAAAGCTATTGGTTATGATTATACTTAAGTGTAAAAACCAAACTGAACCCCAATTTGCACACCCTTAATCGATTGTCTTGTAAACACTCTTTGTACTTTTCTTCTTATTTTATTACTTTTGCCCTCATAAATTAGAAAAAAATCACATGTTCAATGATTTAAGTTGATTTATGACATTTTGAATATTCTTATTCAGCAAAGGTTTCATGTTTGATTATGACAAATTCTTGCAAATTGATTTCATGCTTCTTGATTAATTTCATATTTGAGGTTTTTCTCCATTCACTTGGTAACTTTCAATTGACTTGTACATAATTTGTATCATTGTTTAGGTATACTTTTTGAATGATCCCTATTCTCTATCTATTAAACTAAAATAAATTAATATCAGTCTGAGTAGTGTCTGACAATCGAACTAGTCAAATTAACAAAATCATCATTTAATGCAAAAAGGAACAAATAACAAATTAAAATGAGAACAAAATCATCATAGAAGGCCAACAATAACGGTCTAAACAAGTAACACAAACCAAAGAAGACTAGGGTTTACCTTATTTATAGAAGAAGAAACCATTAAAGTTGGTGGCAATGGATTGAAGTTTGAAGCATGTGGATTTGAGGGTTGAAGCCAATTGAACATACAAGAAGAAAAAAAAAACAGATTGCTAACAATAGATGGCTTATAAAATGTAATCCTTGAATGCTTGAAGCCAATTGAAAAACAGAAACACATAGCATAGATTCATCTCCCTTCCCCTATTGTTTTGCCAGAATAGTTTCTTCATTAAATAACCAATTATTAACTTATATAAAAAATAGTTTTATATTTTTTGGATGCCTTACGCTCTACTTTTACTATATTACATACCAGGTTAGTCGCCCGTGTATTATACAAGTTGATTATAGATTTTATTAAAAATTACAAATTAATAATTAAGATATTGCAAAATGATTTTATCATATAGCTTTTTGTTGGTTAAGTTATTGAATAAAGTTATTTGATAAAAAGATATTTAATTTGACTGAGATTAAATGAATAAATTTAATACATAAAATGCAAACATCCTACTAATTATATTCACATAGCTATTTGGATAAAAGAATATTAAGTAAAGATAAAAAAAAAAGTAATTTAAAAACTATCAATAATGAATGATAAATATTTAAAAATTATAAAAATATATTTAAAAAGGATTTAAAAGTTATGGTCGATATCTTCGTAAGATTTTTTAAGTTTAATAAATTATTAGAATAAGCAGATTTATATTTTTTATATTTAGTTATATAATTTGATTATTTAACATTGCTAGTATTAAATAGAAGAGAGAGTTAACATTGAATAAAAAATGCGTGAAAAAATAGGAGAGTGGTTAAATAATTACAAGCTCTAACTATGCTTGGCTCAGCTCATTTAATATCTAGTTAAATAATTTTTAATTTTATTATTAATTTTAAATATATTTGTAACTATATTTTTTATGTATAATATAACATAAACATGCAATGTTTATTATAGTTTTCACAATTTCACATATAAATATAATTACTTATATAACACATTTAATTAAATAAAAAATTTATATATAAAAAACTCGCTTATGCTCACAAGATAGCTCAAGCTCGATAACTAAAGAAGTTATATTTCCGGACTCAAGTTCATTTAGGTTTGATTCGGTTAAGCTTTTTACTGATTCTATATTGATTAGCTCTCGAGCCACTTGATCTTGTACACCATGCTAGTCAGTGGCGTAGCTTAATAGGCGCCGGGGGCGACCGCCCACCCTTTTTTTGTCCGTAGTGTAAATTTTTTGGCTAAAATGTTATTTTTAGTTAAAAATAACGGTTTCGCCCCCTCGCTTCAAAAAATTAGCATGTATTATGGGTTTCAAAAATTTTCACTCTCTCACTTTGCCCAAGCTCCGCCACTGATGTTAGTAAGGTAAAATTAGTCTTAGGGTTGGGAACGTTTGTCGGTGGCATATGAGACTTTGTAAAGGTATAGTCTGGTAGCCCGCGATAATGGTTTGGTTTGTCACGTGATATTGTTACGTGATCCGTGGGAAGCGTGAAATAAGGAAACACATGACAAATATATTAATATAATTATAATGAAATATTTTTCATTTTAGTTTTGATTCTCATTTGCATCTTTTTAATTCAATTCCTCTCTTAAAAATTGGTAATATATTACTTGATAGAATATATATAAGATTTTAGCAGAATTTTTTTTATTATTTTAAGTTGCCATAAATAAAAAAGTAGTTAAGCATATTCTATATAAAATGTGCTCCAAATAAGCATTCTTACCACCAATTGATCGTTGCATCTGAAATACTATTTATTTAGTTAATGAAATTTTTAATTATTGTCTTAGTACTTAAATTACTTATTAATATGTAATTTAAATAACTTTTATTTATTTTTTTAATAATTTCTAATTTTGTTTTATTATTTATTATCTTTTTTATTAAACATATGTAAAAAAGATAGATGAGCCTAGTTATAATGGTATATTGGATGAGAATTCATCAGAAAATACATTAATATAAAAAGTGTAATCCAACTTAATAATTTTTTTTGACACAATCCAACTTATTAACTTAAAAATGCATGAATGGTATTATCAAACAAAATTTTAATACTAATATTACAAATGGTGTTAAATTGAATACGTCTAAACTTTTGTCGTAATCGCACACGTTACAATAAAGTTCTTGTAAACATAGCTAATAAAACATAACTCTTTCAAAGTCCTAATCCATTTGACTTAATAAAATATCATAAGTATTGTATTCATATAAGAATATAAAACTATATATCATAGGCATTCAAAATATTATCAACATTCACAGCAAATATATTCATCAATGAATATGAATATACTGAAATATATTAAATAGCCAAAAGTAATTTATTCACCACTGGATACATTAAAATTAATATATCGTTCTTATAATAGTTTATTCACCAATAAATACTTTATGGTATCTTTGGTATTAAGGTAATTCCGTAAATTTATCCACATCTCATTATATATATTAGACTTGTATCTCTAATTTTTTTAGATTTTAGATTATTTTTCTTCTTTACTCAAACCTCTATCTTCATCTTTATTTTTAAATGAGTAAAATTGTCATTTTGTTCTATGTGGTTTGGATAAATTTGTCATATTCATCTAAAAAATCTTAATTTTTTTCAATTTGGCATCATTGTTTCTGTTTTTTTTTTGTCATTTTGCTCCACCTGGTTAACTCTATTTAAAAAGTCAGTTAAGTTTAAGGATATTTTTGTTATTTACATTAAACCCTTTACAAAAATGGTAGAGAACTTTGGCTAGATACTAATTCACATTTCATCAGGGCTTAGTAAAGATAAACTATGTTCATATGCATATATGTAACATCAAAATTAAAAATCAACCTTATATACTAAGATTATATTATACAACACAACTTCACAATATATCTCAATGTAACAAAAAAGAGTAATAATATTAATACATACAGGGCTTAGTAAAGATGAAATTATGTTCATATGATATGTAATATAAAAAATAAAAATCAACCTCTCATTGTTTGTATCCAAAAGTTAGCTAAGTTTTTTTATTATAACCATGAAAACACACTTACATGGTAAACCTATGTTTCACTAATCCCTGACTAATCAAAGAGAAAGAATAAAGCACAGTTACCAGCAACCGAAACGATGACCTTCAAGAAAAACCAATCTTATTGAAGATTGAATTTGAGAATTTCTGGCTCTTGTGTTGATTTGTTGACTAAACATACCTTCTTGGTTTAGACAATTTGGTAATTTGCACGGTTTATGAACACCCTAATGTAATTAGGGTACAAATATAAAAACAGGTCCTCCCATAATAAAATAAAATCTACAATTCTTACATAGATAATGCAAAAATACTTATAATATTAAAGATGATGATTAATATAGAGATGATGACTATGAAATAAACCTAACAATTAAACCTCATGATAAAAATACAGCATTGCTGGGCTTTTAAGATAACAAAAGTAGGAAGGAAAAAAGATACTTGTGATCTAACAATAAACAAAAATAAGAAGCAGAAAATGCTAAAATCTAGTTTTGTCATCTTTTCCCTCATATTGCCGTGAGACCGGTCGGTAAATGACGATTAATAATGGCGCTCACCATTTTTTTTCGTTTTGTCATCTCTGTAAAACTACGACACCTCAAGTATTAGTGACTGATGTAGATTTGTTGACTAGCATGAATAGATACCATTCATTGATCCAAAACGACATAAAAATATAAAATCGTGAAATTGCATGACTAGTAGATGCAATTACTCTTGAATATAGATTCAAAACTTACCCAATCTACTATATGTTGATTAAAATCACATGTCATCAATTTTACACAATAACTCAAATGTTTGTATTATAGTAATGTAACACAATCTTTTTAATTGTTTGCTAAACTTTGATTCTTGTAATATAAATTAAAAAATGAATAACAAATATAAACAATTGAAAGAAACCTTAACAAGGTGGATCTTATGATTTACTGGTTAATAATCATTGTTATATTTTTTAAAATAAGGTAATTATTTAGTTAAATTTAACCCTATATAATGATACTTTCAAAAATAGAAAAAACATTGGTATTTATGTTGTAATTTTTAAAAAATAACGTCTATATAAAATCTATAAATGTAAAAAAAAGAGAGAGAAAAGTCGAAAGAAATCGTGAGTAAAATTAGGGGTGTTCAAAAAAATCAGAATCAGAATCTGAATATCAGAAAAAAGTTTGGATATCCAGAAGTTCAGATTCGGATGACTATTTTGAAAATATTTGGATAGTTTGAATATTCGATATCTAAAATTGTATTTTTAGAATATTCGGATATCCGAAATATATTTTAATAAAAAATTTTAATTTTTTCCCGAGTTCGTATATCCAAAATTTCATTACGAATTCAGATACTGAAATTAACTATACAAATTTTAAGTGATCTAAATCACCAAATATCCATAATTAACACTCTAAGGGGTCTTTTGGTTGGGTCTGAATCATTAAGTGCTTAATGGTTAAGAGGGTCTGAATGGTTAAGTGTTTGGTTGCACATCTGAATGAAAAAAATCTTTTTTTATTCAAAAACCTAAAGCCCCCGTTGCCCCTCCGTCGAAGCCTCCATCGCCGGCTCCAAAAGCCACCGTTGATGCCCCTTCACCACCTCCAAAAGCCCCCGTTGACGCCTCCATCTATCGCCGTCGACGCCTCCTTCGATTTGTCCCCATCTCCGCCTGTCAGTCGTCGCCGTTGACGCCTCCATCTCCACCCATCAGCCGTCGACCTTCGATTCATCGACGTGGGTGCGGCGGAGATGGGTAACACACAGATGATGAAATGGGTGCGTCGGAGATGGGCTGAGAGCGATCAAGAGGGAAAGGGGGCCAAGTGGCCCAAGTGGTTTGGCGGTATTTCTTTTCATTCAGACTTGTTCTCGTGTTTTTTTACACCAAACAAACAGTCTAAATCTAAATTAATTTAATTTCAGACATATTTAAGTGCTACTAAACAGCCTCTAACTAAAATAACATTTCGAAAAGCCACTAGTTTGTATGGCAAACTTTACCGTATTTCAGACTTTCAGTAGCAAGCAGGGTAAAATTTATTATCATCATAAAAAAAAAATAATAATAAATCTATCTAATATAATAAAAGAAGGTTTTATGATGCCACTTGGCATTCATTTAGACCACTTTTAGCTCCATTTTCCCGCTTAAAATTTAATTCATAATTAAGGTAAATTGACAATTAAGATTGTTTTTCATTTAAACTTAATTCATTTACCCCATTGTTTATCACTTTTTCCAAGAGGCAGATCTTGTGCCACTCCACCTGGTGGTGAAAATGCTAATGGTGAGATTGAAGTATGTATCAATTTGTATTTTCTTATGTCATTAGGCAAACCAAATTTGAGATTTCAGTTGTTAATTTAAAACGATTACATGATTCCTTCCATCCATTCACCATCTAATAATATTTTAATAAACTTTAAAATTATGTAACTTTCTTAAAAATAATACATGTTGTATAAACATTAAAATTATGTATAATTCATAATTCCAACCGTGTAACAGATGAACTTTAAACTCAGAGCGATCATAAATGATGGTTAAGAAATTTAAAGATGAAAATCTATATCTATATCTATATCTATATCTATACTGTATAATAAATAAATGTTCTGATATTCCACTTGTCAACATTATAGGTCACTTAAATATTTTTTTCCCTCATCTCTTATAATAAATATTTTTATGCCATGTTTTTTATTAAATTTTGATTTTTATCTTCCCTCTTCTATTTAATATTAATGATTTGTTTAACTTAGTAAATAATTTGATTAAATTATGAATCAATTCTTTAATTTTTTATGAAACGTCTTTGAAAAATACGTGTTATGTTATTTTAAACAAATAATTATAAAATTGGAATATTTAACATGTGTAAATGTTTAATACATCTATGTTTAATGTTATATATATGTGTGTGTGTGTTTTAAGAAAAAAGTTTTATAATTTTTTATCTTTAAAGTTTTTCTATATAAAAAAGTATAATTAATATTTTAGTATTAATATAATCATGTAAATTTAAAAAGATATAATAGAATTATTTTAGTTATGTAAATTAATGAAGACATAATTATAAAATTAAATTAATTTTTTACAAACTCGTGTATTACACGTGTATATAACCTAGTAAATAAATAAATAAAACAGGGAACATCGCTTCACACTGTCCCCACTCAATTATGTCGTTTTATTATACCTTCGCCTCCATGCTTCTTCTCCCCTAGTTCACTATCTTTCTCTTCTAAACCCTTAAATCTCCTTCATACCCATGGAATCTTAGATTATTACCAGAACCCCAAAACTTCAAAAATGTCTGGGTCTTTTAAGGATCAACTCTCACAAAATACCTCATTTTTCGGCTTAAAATTCTGGGCTGTTCTTGGAATTTGCTTAGTATCCGCCATTATCGTCATCGTCTTCTTAATATCGCTCTATTTCACCTTCAAACGCAAAAAGCCCTTTGAAAAAACCATAACAGTACCTCAAAAACCCAAAATCCCGAACATAACCGACGACATTCAAGAAACCCGGGTCGATCTCGAACCGACTAGAACACGTAGCGTAGAAACCGACAACAATCAGCAGCAGCAGGGAGAAAACCCATTGCGCGAATCGGGTTCTTTAGATGATAATAATCTAAATGCGTATGAGAAGATCCAAATAGAGATTGGAAAGGGGAACCGGATTTCTTACCCGGAACGGAGTGGCGGCGGGTCGTCTTATGGAAGCGGGTCAGGTGATCAGCTGGCAATTATATCGGTGCAACCCGAAGTTTCCCATTTGGGTTGGGGCCATTGGTACACTTTGAGAGAACTTGAGATTGCAACAAATGGGTTTTCAGATGAAAATGTGATCGGTGAAGGTGGATATGGGATTGTTTATTCTGGTGTTTTGGCAGATGATACAATGATTGCTGTCAAGAATTTGCTCAATAACAGGTTCATATCTTCTTTTAACACATTTGATTTACCCAAAATTTGAGATAATTAACTTGTTAAAACATTTGATTTACCAAAAATTTGATATATTTAACTTATTTATCATTAATTTCACAATCTTGATCGTTAAATTAGAAAGATTTAATCAATTTACAGTCACCAGACTCTAATTTTGACTTCAATTACAGAGGACAAGCTGAGAAGGAGTTTAAGGTTGAAGTTGAAGCAATTGGGCGTGTTCGTCACAAGAATTTAGTCAGGCTGCTTGGTTATTGTGCTGAAGGGGCTCAAAGGTATAACTTTAATTTTGACTTTTTGACTTTGACTTTGACTTAATTCCTATATTTTAACTTTGACTTTGACTTAATTCATATAACATGGATACCGTGATTAGAATCCTTGTTTATGAGTATGTAAACAATGGGAACTTAGAGCAATGGCTTCATGGAGATGTTGGACCCATTAGTCCACTTACATGGGAGATTCGAATGAACATTGTACTCGGAACAGCTAAAGGGTACATCTCGAATCCAAACTCTTTCAATTCGTAACGAACTTATCGTCCGAGTGATTTAAAAGCTAACCCTTCATGTAAACTTATAGGTTGACTTATTTGCATGAAGGACTCGAGCCCAAAGTTGTTCATCGAGACATTAAATCGAGCAACATTTTACTTAACAGACAATGGCACCCTAAAGTTTCTGATTTCGGGTTAGCCAAGCTTTTGGGGTCCGAGAAGAGCTATGTCACCACTCGAGTGATGGGAACGTTCGGGTAACTTAACCGTTTGCTTCATTGCATTGGTTTATATTTGTTTTTCTAGGGCGGTAAACGAACACGAGCGACCCTTTGTTCAAGTTTGTTCGTTTAACATTAAACTTGTTCACGAACGGTTCATAAATACTTACCGAACGGAAAATCTTGTTTGTGGTCGTTCATTAAGAAATTGAACTTGTTTACAAACTGTTCACGAACATAAACAAATGCATTTTATTTTAGAAAGAAAAATTATCATTGGTATTCTCAAATATTAGACATAATCATCTTTAAGTTAAACACTTAATATAAAAATTAAAAATAAATTTCTTTAAACAGAACAAAAATTATAAATAATAATCATAATTACTTAAAACTAATATTCCAAAGATATGAGTTTCAAATTAGTATGTTTTTAACATTATATAAATTTCAAATGACAAGAGTTTTAATTTAAATATTTTGTTATTAAACTAAAAATATAACTTTTAAAAATATAAAAACATATTTAAAAAAATAAACATAGTAAATGAACATAAACAAACATTACCGAACATAAACGAACACCTTACCGAACGTTCACGAACACAAATGAACAAACACGACCTGTGTTCATGTTCGTTCATTTAACTAAACGAACTTCTCGCCAAACGGTTCATGAACTGTTCGCTGAACGTTCGGTTCGTTTACAGCTCTATGTTTTTCACATGTGCAAATAATATATATATATAGGGTATAGATAATTTGAAAACCCTTCCTTAGTGTGAAAACTATGAAAATCATGTAAAAAAACGTTTTTTTGAATTTTTTTTTTGCAGGTTTGTTACATTATTTGGCACATTTTTATAAAAAAAAACGTCGAGTAGTTCTTTTAAAAAAAATTTATTTTGTAAAACCATGTAAAACATTCGTAACATCTGGGTGCAGTGTTACGTATGTTTTACGTGGGTTTATAAAAAAAATTTTAAAAAAATATTACTCGGCGCTATTTTTTATGAAAATGTGTCAATAATGTTACAAACCTATAAAAAAAAGTTAAAAAACCGTTTTTTTACATGATTTTAACATGTTTTCATTGTTTTCACACTAAGAAGAGATTTTCATTTTATCTTTTCTCTTTATATATATATATATAGGTTACTGATGTTCTTAAACCTGCTTGTTAGATATGTTGCTCCCGAATATGCTAGTACTGGCATGTTGAATGAAAGAAGTGATGTTTATAGCTTTGGAATTCTTATTATGGAGATAATAAGCGGTAGAAACCCTGTCGATTATAGCCGGCCTCCAGAGGAGGTTAGCGGTTAGCCTATAACCCGTAAATGTTTATTTATTTTATGTATTTTGGCCATTTTTGTATAAAATTGAATGGAGAAACACGTTGTAGGTAAATCTTGTGGATTGGCTTAAAACGATGGTCACAAGCAGGAACGCAGAGGGGGTTTTGGATCCTAAATTACCCGAAAAGCCATCTTCAAGAGCGTTGAAGCGGGCGCTGCTAGTAGCGTTACGCTGCGTAGACCCAAGTGCTCAAAAGAGGCCTAAAATGGGTCATGTGATTCATATGCTTGAGGCTGATGATTTTCCGTTCAGAGATGTAAGTTTACTGGGTATATTTGTTTGTTTTCAGACGTAAGCTTATTTGTTACATAGACTTGGTGTATTTGAACCGCGTTTTTTGCAATCTGTGTCATGTGAAGGAACACCGAGGGAACCGGGAAGTCGAAAGGGGACGGTTGGTGGAGAAGAGGTACATCGAGTCAGGTGACAGTAGCGGTTATGAGAGTGGTAGGGCGAACGGGGCATCGAATTAGCGTTTGCATGAACCCTGATTAGGAAGTAGGTTATGTATATATCGTTGTTGTTCGTTCATTCATTAAATTTGTGTAATTTAACCGTTTTGTAAGTTTTAAGTTTATTAGTTTTTGATTCTATGGTTTTGTGATTGTGTAGATCATTTTTGTGGAAGAAAATGGAGAACTAAAGTAGGTATTTCTTGTTAGTTCCTTTGTACCAAATTGGCTCCAACAATAGGTGCTATGCTACTACTAAAATTCTTTCTAAAAAATGCAGCTATGAGAATAATTTCTTTTATTGATTATTTTAATATATAAAAATTATGTTTATTACATGAGTAGAGTTAAATAATTGAAATATTATATACTTGTTAATACAAAGTCATTTTTTAAAAAGATTGTGTACTATATTATTTGAAGGAATTTTTGTATTACACATGTTAAAAATAAAATATCATGTAATTTGTTAACATATTTGTGACTGTGTTTTTAAAAAAATAAACTCAATGTGATAATTATAAATTATGTTAAATTAAACATTTTTTCAATTTAACATTAACTTTTTAATATGGTTAATAATAATTAATTAATTCAATTAAAGTATACTTAGTCTTTTAGATATCTTTTAGGACAATTAAATAAACTTAAAATGATATTATATAAAATTTTAAAATAATAAAACTTGAATTTTTTTAACATCATCCAAGTTTTAATTGATTTAGGTTATATTATTAATATTTCCATCATCCAATCTTAGTAAACATTTAAAAATGTTTAGTAATCACTTATAAAAACAATTATTATAATTATTCTTTAATTTTTTTTTAATTTTTTAAAGAATTTAATTTGAACCGATGATATTTAAAGATTTAAACAAGAATTGTCATATAAAAAATAAGTTTATGAACTTCATAACTAATTTCATATTAAATTCATTTAGGTAATAATACATTAATTATTATTCATAACACACAACTTAACAATAAATATCAATAATTAAATAAAAGAAAAGGTTTAAAAAATTAAAAAAAGAAATGACGTACTTAGATAATAACAAGTGTTTCAAATTAGGATTATTTATTAAAATTAAAAATGGTGTTACGTAACACAACTCCTGGCATTCATGCCGTCATAAAAAACAAATACAGTGGCTGAATCAATTCAATTTATTCCGAGGCGAATTGGTCATATTTGACCTACTTTTCAAAGCTTCAAACCAACATTTTTTTAAAAAATAAAACCAAATTAATTCTCTTAAACCATTTCAATTTTCAACGTGTTAGACAACAGGACCACTCATTGTACCACTCATGGTACAATACGCGTAGCAAGTTAAAAAAGGGGATGGATTAATGGGTACAAGACTTATTGCACAACGTACAAGCATGAAATGAATCAAATTAAGGTACACGTTCATAACAAGAAGAGACAAGTGTTACACATGCTTAAAACAGTAGACCAATGTGCATTCCCCAAAATTGATTTGAAGATATTCTGCCCATAGTTTTAAATATGGATCCAGCTAAGTTATGAATCACAGGCAAACTCTTATTTATATTTATTGACCATATTACATATATTAGTTGGTTAATGCAACAACTCGTAAATGTAATAATTGGCAACTCTTAGGTGCTAATCTTTTACTTTTTTTAACGATGCTAATAAGAATTTTTCTTTAAACGGCGAAGGTCTTAATCGTATAAACCCACGGTTTCCAAGCAATGTCACCAATATCTACTTATCTGAACTTCTCATGAGCCACCACAACCACCTCAGGAGGAAACCCCACTGGGAAAACTCTCAGACCCTCCTCAGACCCCATTTCGCTGCAGAAATAATTTGAACCCAAAACCTTCCATTTGAAAGAATCCTGGGGTACATTGAGGCAATGCCTTATTGGTGTCTTGTCTTAGCGTTAAGATAGAGGTACGAGGGAAGGAGTTTTTGACCATAAGAGTGTTAATAAGAAAATTATTTACTAAAATAGTGTTGTAGGAAACAAAATATTTACGAAATAGTGTTGTAATCATTTATTAGTTTCTCTCTCCTAATTTTATTGGAGAACTTTCGATTAAATATTTTGTGATTTATTTTTATTTAACCATGCTTAGTAATTTTCTAGCAATTATAGTAATCAGATTAATATTTGTATTACATATCAACCTTTTAATAATTAAAAGTTTTAAAACGAGCATGAAACAATTTTTTTATAGATTTCTATGTATGATGCTCCAGTTACACAATATAGATAGCTAAACGAAAATGAGATGCTTAAATGTGTTTTAAGTTAATAAATAATAAAATATTATATAAATTTATTAATATTGTTAGTCGAGTTATTCAAATCAAAATTGTTAGCCGGGTCATTCGAGTCAAACTGATTAACCCGAACTTTAATAGGGTCGGATTTCGAGTATTTTTTTTTAAAAAAAATCGGTTTTGGTTTAATTGATTGAAGAAGATTATTAATTTTATCCAATCACGTATCTGATACGGATAAATGAAGAGTTACGAATAAAATTGGTTAAACCTACATTCTGCTTTCAAAAATTGCATCCAACATTTAGTTTTTTTATATATTAATTATTAAATAAAAATTTATAGTAAGGTTAAAATTAATTAATGTTGGATAAAACTAATGTTGGATGCAATTTTCGAGAGCGGCAAACCAATTTTATTCATACAACATGATTGTTTATTTGATTCGGATAAAGATAGAAATCTTCCTCACTCAGGTTAAACCGAAAACCGATTCTTTAAAAAATACTCAAAAATCCGACCCAATTAAAGTTCGGGTTAATCAGTTTGACCCGAATAACCCTATTAACATTTTTGACCAGAATAAACTGATTATATTAATCTTATTCGGGTTCGGGTATTTTGACACCCCTATGTAGAACTTATAACGTTCTATCTTATAATAATAAGAATTTTATTGAAAACTAAGAATTTGATCATATTTTTATTAATCTGATTACTATTTATTTTAAAACTATAACGGATAGAAAATTACAAGTATGGTTAAATATAGACAAATCACAAAATATTTAATTGAAAGTTCTTCAATAAAATTAGGAGTGAGAAACTAATAAATGATTAAAACACTGGTTTGATAAATATTTCTTTTACAACACTATACCGGCCTTTCACCGTCGTGTTTTTGTGCTGGTGCTTAGGTCAGGTTTTCCCTAGAAATTTGTGACTGGTAGGCTATGGGCTCCGTCTGTCAGTACTAGTGGCTAGCTTGGACATTCTTTAGCCATTATGAGCCGTGTGCGGAGTACTCGGCAATTGATTAGTTGGTCGTTCAAAAAAAATTGCTAATAATAATATTATATGTCAGTGTAATATATGAATGAATAAACAAAGATTAAATAATCAGGAATATAAAAGTGATAACTTTTTTATACAAATCTCGTTTATAATGTTTGAATTTGATAATGCTTGTTTTCTTAAACCTCCAAGTTGTTTTTATAAAGCTTTTACTTTTTTCAAAAGATCATTTTTAGAATATTTTGTATTTTCAAATAGTTTATTCTTTAGAAAGACTTGGTATTTTATAAAAAAAAAACAAGAAGTTAATGAGTTTATTAATAAATGACCTCTTTTTATTTAGAGAAATGATATTTAAATCATCCAAACTTTGATCAATTGGCCGTTGCCGTTACCAACTATGAAAATCTTCAATAACTGTCCGAACTTTCGACATACTTACCTGTGACGGACCGCCGTCACAAAAACCCTAACGGCGTTAACTTTTTTTCGAGTTTAGAACGGATTTTTTAGGCTTTTGTTCAAATGAATAATACGAGTCGAATGACTTATAACTTACCTCGAAATGTTGCTCCAAAATTCCCAATTTGATGATTTCTTTGATGAATTGAAAATTTAAACATCAAAATTGTGAAATTTGAAGCAACATTTCGAGATAAGTTATGCGTCATTCGACTCGTATTCTCCATCCGAACAAAAGCTCTCAAAAATCAGTTAAAAACTCGAAAAAAAAGTTAACGCCGTTAGAGTTTTTTTGACAGCAGTCCGCCACAGGTAAATATGT
This sequence comes from Mikania micrantha, assembly GCA_009363875.1. Lineage (NCBI taxonomy): Eukaryota > Viridiplantae > Streptophyta > Magnoliopsida > Asterales > Asteraceae > Mikania > Mikania micrantha. Next base: position 28,079,566 of record CM018690.1, on the reverse strand, counting down.
TGAAAGTTCGGACCGTTATTGGGGATTTTTATAATTGGGACCGGCAGCGGCCAGTTGATCAAAGTTTGAATTATTTAAATCTAATTTGTCTTTTATTTATCAATAATATATATTTTTAATCTGAAAGAGGTATAGATAATATTTTAGTGATTAATATTACTATATAGTATTAAGTTCCATGAAAAAGGAATAGTGCAATAGTGAAAGTGGGCCCATGATCTCACACACATAATATATATATATATATAGGGTTTGCATCCTGTAAAAACCCGATTCTAGAGAGAAATCCTTAAATCATATCTGAGCCGTCTATTTGGAATCATGAAAATAAACATTTGGTTCATATTAACCCACATTAAAATTGATTTTTTTATTCGAAACCTAATTTTTTATTCAGGTTTAATGTAGGTGTATGTTCCATGTAGTGAGATTTTGATAATTTAGACTTGAACCACCTAACGTTTTTTAAACTTTGAAAAGTAGTAAACGGAGATGAGGGTACTAAATTTGAGAAATTTGCTTAAACATGGTACTAAATTTGAGAGATTTGCTTAGAGAATTGAGTTTTTATTTTAATGCAAACTATTGGTTGCTGGTGAGAAAGATTTTATGAGTAATTTTTTCTAATAATTTTATAACCTATTTGTGAAGATTTTGTATAATTTTATGTTTTTATGAAAAATTGTATACAGTTCGTGATGAGAGATTTGATTTTGTATAACACCGTTCTTAAGAGTGTATTGTGATAACCCGCCGCAACGCGCGGAGGGATTAAACCTAGTTATTATAATTTATAAAAGAGGTACAAGTTTAATATGAAAGAGAATTTGCTGAAAGAGTAACAAATGTGAAATGTCATTTGCTAGTATTCTTTTATTATGACACTAGTTAAAAAAAAGATATATTATACATGTTAAATAAATAAATTTTAAAATTATTTATTTTATATATATATCATATCATATATTTCTTATATATTTATCGGGAAAACGTCATACAAATGTAACCAACTTTCAGCTTTGTTCCACTTAGGTCACTCATACTTTTTTTTGTTCCGATTAAGTTACTCATACTATTTTTGTTCCGATTAAGTTACTCATACTTTTTTTGTTCCGATTAAGTCACTCATACTTTTTTTTGTTCCGATTAAGTCACTCATATTTTTTTTTATTTCGATTAGGTCACTGTACTGAGTGACCTAATTGAAACAAAATTAAAAGTACAGTGACCTAATCGGAACAAAAAAAAGTATGAGTGACTTAATCGGAACAAAAAAAAAAGTGAAATGTCATTTGCTAGTATTCTTTTATTATGACACTAGGTAAAAAAAAAAAGATATATTATACATGTTAAATAAATAAATTTTAAAATTATTTATTTTATATATATATCATATCATATATTTCTTATATATTTATCGGGAAAACGTCATACAAATGTAACCAACTTTCAGCTTTGTTACACTTAGGTCACTCATACTTTTTTTGTTCCGATTAAGTTACTCATACTTTTTTTGTTCCGATTAAGTCACTCATACTTTTTTTGTTCCGATTAAGTCACTCATACTTTTTTTTGTTCCGATTAAGTCACTCATATTTTTTTTGTTCCGATTAGGTCACTGTACTGAGTGACCTAATTGAAACAAAATTAAAAGTACAGTGACCTAATCGGAACAAAAAAAAGTATGAGTGACTTAATCGGAACAAAAAAAAGTATGAGTGGCTTAATCGGAACAAAAAAAAAGTATGAGTGACCTAATTGGAACAAAGCTAAAAGTTTGTTACATTTATATAAAGTTACCCCTAAAACATTTATAAAAATATAAAAAAATTGCTTATAATGTAATCATATTAATTAAAAGGGTCAATTACATATATCCTCTTGCTAAAATCATTTATTACATATTTACCCAATTATAAAATTAAATTACATATTTCCCCTTTCTAAACCAAATATATTACATATTTATCCATTTCATTGAAAAACAAATTATGTATTTCCTATTTTACCCTTAATGAACAAACTAAAAACAACTTACATATTTCTCCTTACTAAGGGGTAATTTTGGAACATGAGGATATTTGTAATTTTAGTTTAACATTGAGGATATATGTAATTTTGATGTTTAACCGTTAGTATTTAATAGAAAAATAAGAGAAAGGGTAAATTTAAAAAAATGTCATATAAACATTTAACATGAGAGAAAATTTCAAAACTAACATATATAGATATGTTATAACTTCAAACATTTAGTAGGAAGCTTAACCTATAGATATCCATGCAAAAGTTCGGGTTTGATTTCTTCTATTATCTTACCCACTGAACGCCTTTTATTGTTACACCGTCCGTAATGCATTCCCCGCCTTTCACGTGGGATCTGGTGGTGACGCGGGCCAAGGCGGAAACACCGCCCCTCCCCCCGGCGGCTTCAGTTCGCAGCGGCCAGTGGCCCCCGCTCCCCGTCCTTCCCCTCTCACACAGCGCTTTCTCTTGTCTTACAATGGGGAATGTTTTCAGGTGGGGTGACTATTGCGGGTTTTAAGGTTTTCAGTGGGGTAATGAAGTGGCAGAAAATTTCGGTGGGGTGAGATTTAAGTGGGGTGGATATTAAAGATGGTCTTAAAGAGGCATATAATTCGATCCTGATTTATTATAGATATCAACATGATGTATATATTAAATCTTTTTAGCCATACCTTTCATTTCCCCATCAAATATTGAGAATAACAGCTTATTTACATTGACTGTAGATAGGTCCTTATTGACCCACCAAGACACACGATGCCATATTTCTTGAGCAAGTGGGCATCTTATGAACGTGTGATATCATTTACATCTTCGGTTTCTCGAGAACACAACGAGCATTTTCAGGTTGATATCTTTTACACTATCAAAAGACAACATTCATTTGAAATATACCCCTTGGCATGGCCCTTTGATCCATACAATACAACAACATATCTAGTAAATATTGTTGTTAATTGACGAGCTGGCTTAGAAAACCCTAGATTTGTTTATATTCTATTGAATGACTTGAAAATGGAAAATGTAAACTTTAAATTGGTTTGTGATTGATTGCAAAAATTAACTTTACTTATGGAAACAATTGAAAACTAATTGACTTGTAATTCAACTTTAAAAATGGATCACACCCGGGTTGTTGTTTAGCAAGGAATTATATGCACACTCTTGTGTTTTGACTTGTTAAAATGTTACATAGACTTTACTTGTTTAGAATTCACGTTAATGGATAACTGAAAATCAGATTTCGGATATTGTAAATTAATTACCAACTAACGGCAAAACCTAGATCCCTAAGTATAATTACCAATTAAGGTTATTAATCCAATTGACATTCAATGTTTAATAATACAAAACTGATAAATGATGAACATTCAATTGAAATAGTCTACACAAATCGTTCAACCAACTACGAAAACAAACACAAAAGCATAAACAAATCAAAAAATTATCAATGTTTGAATCTAATCACAAATGAAACACAAGAAAACCTAACCCTACACTAAACATTCACAAGAATATGATTACAGGTGATTTAACCTTGAATCTGTATTTTGAACTAATCTGATCTTAATTCAGGAATCTCTGATGCAATCGGATTGGTTAATTGGTGATTTCTTAAGTCGTTAAACTCCCCAAAAATCATAAAAAAGTCATCCCAAAGGTCGGTAATACGAATCCCTAGGTTTTGGGGCTTAAATAGGTGTTGAAAACCGTCACAATGTGACTTTTTTTTAGCCTCGGCATCCCACACTCTGGTAACGGGTGTACCATATGCCACCTTCGTTATGTATGCCATTTTGGCTCTATTGTATGCCACCAATACACTAGACTAATATGACACTTCCGGAAAAACGTCGTTTTCTTCCATTTTTTGAGCTACCAGACTTCCCTTTTCATGTATCCTTCAATCCTTAGCATTCCAAATCACATAAGTATCATCCAACAGCCTTAAAGCACAAAACATTGTATTTAACGAAATTATATACCAAAAACACGCAATTACGTACGTAAAACATATGAAAATACCCAAACCATCACTCATCTATCTTTTTTTTTTCTTGATTTTATTGCAACTTCTTTTCCACATCACACATGATCCTCCCTTGTTTGTTGATAACATTGCAAGAGGTTATTTTATATTTCAATTTTATTCATCAGTTTGTTTTTTATTTGATTTTCATTTTTGATATGGCTTCTGAATGTTTATATGTATAGTTTGTTTCCTTTACACCAAAATCTTGGTTTTCAAATCTCAAATCATAATTTTTAAATCGAATATAAACTTCCTGTGGTGAATTCCTTTAGTTACATTGGTTTTAAAAATCTTGCTAAAGGCATGCCTAAGTGCAAGGGCGACCATTGACACAAAGCACATTGCTTTATGTCACATAAGGCAAGTTACATACAGGGAGGATCTTATACTAAAAAAATGAAGATGAAATTAAAGAAATTGAAGCTTACATATAATGATTCTAAAAGAAAACTAAGATGAAAATGGAGTCATGGATCAAACTTGATGAAGAGAAAGGAATGAAGTCTAGAACATGAATGAAGATGAAACAGACTTTGAGCAGTTTATTACAATGTAAACTTAATTTATAAGTTACAAAGTTAATCCTCAATTTTTTGTTTTTATCTTGAACCTAATTTTTTTATACGCAAATTGACTTTTAATAATCCAAACTTTGATCAATTGGCCGATGTCGGTCCCAAATATGAAAATTCCCAATAGCGGTCCATACTTTCGATATATTTATCTCTAGCGAACAGCCCATAAAAAAAAACTTAATGGCGTTAACGTTTTTCGAGTTTCAAGCGAATTTTTTAGGGCTTTTGTTTAGAAAGAGAATACGAGTCAAATGACGTAAAACTTACATCAAAACGTTGCTCCAAATTTCCCAATTTGATGATTGCTTTGATCCATTGAAAGTTTAAACACCTAATTGAAGAAAAACTGGGAAATTTGGAGCAACGTTTTGACGTAAGTTATATGTCATTCGACTCGTATTCTCTTTCTGAACAAAAGCCCTTAAAAATCCATTTGAAACTCGAAAACAAGTTAACGCCGTTAAGTTTTTTTTTACAGCGGTTTGTCAGAGGTAAACACGTCAAAAGTAAAGACCATTATTGGAAATTTTCATAGTTGGACCGACAGCAGCCAATTGTTAAAAGTTTGTATTATTTAAATCCAATTTGCCTTTCTTATATGTATATTTGCTTTTTTTTTTCTTCTTATTTCATTAAGAGTTGTATCTGATGCTTTAATTGGTACATACAAAGTTTTTATGTTGTAATATAGTTATAAAACAATTTAAAAATGTTGTATTAATATATTTTGCGCTTCCTTGCAAAAATCTTATCGTTTTTGTGCTTTGTGCTTCGGTCTTAGACAGTGTTAGCTTTTTTGTGTTTTTTGCTTACAATCCTGTTATACAAATTGCTGTTTTATCTTCAATGGTGATGTTACTTGATTTATGAATTTGCTTACCATCTCTTCTTTATGTTTTTTTTTTTTCGTTTTCATGTAAGGTTTATATCTTCTGTGATTCATAATTTCATTTCTACAAGCATAACAACTTTGTAAATATGTACAGCTTACAATATTGCATACTTTTATTGCCACGTGATTTCTTTTTCATGTAAAAAAAGTGAATTCGTCTTTGATTTATAACAAAGTTGCATACTTTTATGTGCCACGTGATTTTTATATTCATGTAAAATAAAGTGAACTCATCTTTGATTTATAACAAAATTACACACTTTCAGGACCTATCCAATTTTAGAGAACTCAAATATAAGGTCTCTAATTTTCTTTTTTTTTTAAAATTATATATAATTCGGTTTTTTTTGACTTCTGAACTTTTTTTTTTTAGTTTTTGTACTCTTGAGGGGATAATAATGCAAGAAATACCCAGATGAAAGTCACTATCTTTCGAATATTCATGGAAAGTTTGTAGTTTATAAATTCATGAAAAACTTTTAGTTTATTATTTTTTTTGAACAACGACGATCCTGCATACCACGTATGTTGCCTTGATAGGGCTCACCAGACAGAGGTAAGACACGTGCAGCCACACCAGATGCCTCTGGAATGATTAAAGTCCATTGGTCTCAAGGCCTGATAAAAGAGGTACGACTTTTAATGTAACCGTTAATAAATGGTTATGAATTTTTATTCATTTAAGGACGTCAAGATGATTGAACGATCCTGGGTACCTTTTTATGTAACATAGAGTTTGTTTTTAAGTTTAGGTGTTCGCATTTTTTTTAGGTAATATTTGACTTATTGTAATTCGTCCTGACCATTGTTTTATATTGGCATCTCTTATCTGTTGATCATGATGCATCTGTCTGTACGCATCTCAAAGTACTGTTTTAGTCCAAATGACATTGGAAAGAAACCACTAACCCATTTTTACCAGTTGATATTTTTTTTTAATAATTCAGCTTCCATCACGTGTGATTAACAAATCTTTTTCTTTTTTTTTTTTAATTTTTATTAGTTTTTATTAAATACTATATCTATAACAACAAAATATTATCCGCTTTGTCCGCGATGAATTACTCATCAAAAACTCATGGTTTTGTTTTCACGATTTGCGAGTTACTCGTCCAGACCACGCGTCATGATGGGAATGTATCAACCTCATTTGTTTCAGGTGGTCGGTCGTTTAATCTTAAACATGACCTACTTGCATGTAGAAGAAAAAAATCTTGTATTAATTCATCTTCTTCAATCTTCACAAGGTTTCAGTTTTTTTCTTTATGTTATCCATTAAATTAAATGCGTGTTTTATATTTTTCAACCCACTTTTCTCCAATTTTCATCATTGTCACATCAGCGTCACATAACTTTGCCCCACTTTTCCTCATTTTACATGGTGTCATCCCATTTTTTCTCACTTTTCCCCACATTTTTAATGATTTATTTTAATAAAAATGAAATACATTCGTTAAAAATTAAATATAAAATTACATTAAAATTTAAAAGGATATTACATTGAATAAAAAAACCCACAACGATTCTAAAAAATAAGAAACAACGATTAAATACATTTAAAATACTAGTTATTCGGGTTATTGACGTGATATTGTTGCGATAAATGCTCCAAATGCTCGATAAGGTTGGCTCGAAGGTTGTCGTGAGTTGTTCTTGATCGCAGCTGATAAAAAATGTCTTCTTCTGGTTGTTCATCACTAGGAGGGTCCTCTATGTGTGATATTGATCTCGTATTCTTCAGAACTTGACGATTTACTATCAAATGGTGGAAGCTCAAACGTAAACGGATCCATTTGTTTAAACTTTATAAAATTTGATTGTAGAATAAATGAATAAAATGATAAAGAGTGTGAGTTTTGATGTAAAAAATGGTGGTATTTATAGAGTTTGAATTTTTTTTTAATATTCCAATGGTCAATTTCCAACGGTCGAATGGTTTCTCCCACGTCCGGTCTCAATCGGCTTCCCCACACCATTTTTACCCGAGCCGAAACCAGGGGCGAGGTGTTCAAGGTCGGCCCCGGTTCGGTGACTTCGTCCCCGTCCTCTTCCCGATTACCACTCCGAGTGGCCTAATATTAGTAACAATGCTACTTGTAATTTTCGTCTATTATTTTTTCAATATATCTTTCATTTTTTGTTGTCATCTGAGTGTTACACAACCATCTTTCACCTTTTTACATTTCATCTTTGTAATGGTTCAATATCATTTTCATCGTATTGATAATTGTTTGATCCTCGTCTTCTTTGTAATAAGATGCATACATGCACACCGACAGTGACATATTCATGATTTTTAATTTTTTTTCAATAATGTCATTGTATTTGTACGTATGTTTAATTTTATAGTACTAGGCATAAATTTTTCGAGTTGGTTTTATCGTTTGGGTCAGGTAATGCTCATCAGTTAATAAAAAAGGATACACTAAATATCATGAATATAAATTTAAAACACATAATATAAATTCGATAGTTTTTTTACAAATTAAAAAACAATCACTTACAATTGTTTCCTATGAGTTTTCTCTTTTGAAAACGTTGCATTACAATTTTGACCGAAACTTGTTGGAATAAATATTTTTGAACATAACAAATGCAAGAATCATTCAGGTATCCATCTCACATCTTATAACATAATTTTGTCTTCATATGCTTTATTAAAGATTTTTTCAGTACTAACCGTTTCAACCGATGTTATCACTAGTTTAAAAACAGATGTTGTAAATATCCATATAAACCGAAAATTCATTGATGCCTTGGGACTATGTATGTGAACATATAGTCCGCCCTTGATAACTGACCTTATTTTTTATCTCCATGCTTGTGTCGGATTTCTTACTATGTATTGTTTCTTTAGATAACCAGATACTCATTCTAAATCATTCCTTGTTGATTTTTGAAATCAAATGAATTTTTTATCTTACACCATTAAATTCAAAGGAAGATTCGGATGCTACTCCTATAATTACGATGTTGCCATTGTTGGATCAGAAAGGAACAAGGTAATAGTGAAAGATTGATTATTTCATATCATCAACATATTACAATAGACTGCATGCTTTATATATAGCATGAGAAAGTAACTATCGACTAACAATACTAACTAACACTAACAACTAAACAAACAAATCAGTTAGAGTAACCAACTCAACTAACAACTAAGTTTGAAGTAGCATCAACACCCTCCCTTACTTCAAACTCACGCACTCCAGCTTGCAGTCTGAAATAGATAAACTTCTCTCTAGTAATTGCCTTGGTTAACATGTCAGCCAGTTGCTCATTGGTACCACAGAAGTCTAGTTGAATTAGTTCCTGCTTTACTAACTCCCTAATAAAGTGATGCTTGAGTTCAATATGCTTGGACCTAGTATGCATTATTGGATTCTTTGAAAGATTAATTGCTGACTTATTATCACATAAAATCACAGTTGGGCAATCTTGACTTAACCCAAGATCATCTAAAATTCTTCTTAACCATACCCCTGGCAAGCAGCCACAGTAGCAGATATGTACTCAGCCTCAGAACTGGATAAGGCCACAGATGATTGCTTTCTAGAACTCCAGGAAACTGCGCCATTACCCATCATGAAGATATTAGTAGATACACTCTTTCTATCATCTACACAACCGGCCCAGTCACTATCTGTGTAGCCAATCAACCTCAATTCCTTATCTTTTCCATACCACAGCCCAAGCTTATAAGTTCCAGCCACATACCTTAGAATTCTTCTAACTGCTCCTTGATGTATTTTTGAGGGATTGTGCATGAATCTAGAGATCACACTGACTGAGTAAGCCAGATCCGGTCTAGTGTGAGTGAGGTAGATTAAGCCTCCCACCGCACTCCTGTAGTTTACTTCATCAGCCTTTCCTGATCCATCATTTTGATAAAGTTTCTCACTAACATTCATGGGTGTGGCTTCAGCCTTTGCATTCTTCAGACCAAACTTACTAAGAAGATTCTTAGCATAATGAGATTGACAAATGAACACCCCATCATTAGTCTGAGTCACCTCCAGTCCTAAGAGAAACTTGAGAAGTCCTATATCAGACATCTCGAACTCAGATTTCATGCTCATCTTGAATTTCCTAATCAGCTCATTACAAGAACTTGTACAAACTATATCATCCACATATAAGCAGACATACATCATTCCCTGATTCAGAACCTCTTTGACATATAGAGTTGGCTCACTATAGCTTCTCACAAATCCATTTTTAAGAAAATATCCATCGATCTTTGAGTACCAGGCCCGAGGCGCCTGCTTTAGCCCTTAAAGGGCCTTCCTCAGTCTATAGACCTTCCCTTCATTTCCCTTAGCTACAAATCCTTCGGACTGGTGTACATAGATCTCTTCTGTGCGCTCCCCATTCAAGAAGGTTGTTTTAACGTTCAGTTGGTGAGGCTTCCAACCCCGATGAGCCGCAATGGCAATTACCACTCGGATAGTCTCAAACCTTGCCACTTGTAACAACCGGTTTTTAATAATAAATGTATTGTGAATAATGGTTAATCAAACGATTGTGGTTGTTGTGAATTGGAAATATGTAAGAATTACGTCATTAATGGCAAGAGCACATTTGGTCGTGCTTGAAATCCACGAGGATTTAGTAACTTTTGTTATTGGGGATTGATAGTATGTGAAAAATGATGAACGTGGGCGAAAACCGTGCGCAAAACGGAGTTCGTATGCTCCCGGAATCGCGAAACGAAGTTAAAAATCAAAATGATGACGCTGGTGACGTGGGGCGGTACGCCTGGCGTGGTGCGTCCAGTTGGGGCGATGCGCCCCATGTACTATGTCGGCAAAATTTTTTTAAAACGATCAGATCGCATTTTTTTAAGAGATTTTTCATCTCTTTCGACCTGCTCTGGCTCCAGACGAACATCCATCATCTTCTAAGCCTAAAACCTTCATTTTGAAGGCTTCTGATCATCCAGATCGCGCATAGGATCGTGTTTTCAAGTCCCGATCGTTGTTTTAACCGTAGAAATCCGTCAGATCAGGTAACGGTTTGTTTTATCCTACTAGTTTAATATTGTGTGGATTAAATCTAGTTTTGATTGTAATACTATGATTATGGGTATTGATTATTGCTTAGTTGATAACTAGGGATTGTTAGAAACGAAGAACTTGATATTTTGACGGTGAAATCTTCGTTTTGAAGCCGGGATAATGTCCGGTTGTTATGAAACCCATATTATGGTAGGATAACTAGCAGGATGGGTTGAATATGATTTCAAATAAATTATGGATTATAATCCATAGATTAAATGATGATTTTGATGAATTGATGTTACCATTATTAATAGTTGTGATCTTAAAATAAAAATTGAATAATAAAAAGTGATTAAAGATCGTAACTAATATAATGAACATCAATTATTTAATAAATTGCCTGGGGAGGCATGAAATATGAATAATTGTGATAATTGACTAAAACTTGCTAAACGTAGTAAGATAGAGTCAATTATGTGATAAATTGACTTTGAGGAAGTCAAATCAGTCAAGTGTGTTAAACTTGATGGTATGTATTATATGTATTGAATATAGTTGTATATGTGTGAATATGCAACTAGGTGTTGGTGGTGAAAGTCAAGGAATAAGCCACAGAGGTGGAAAAGAGGTTGTAGGAAGTGAACAACCGCTTGAACCAGGTAAGTTACCCAACTTACTGTAACATTACATATAAGTAGTAGAAAGAGTCTACTTGCGTATTTGATATATGTGAATAATGTTAAATATGTGATTGAAACTATGGGATGAGAAATCCTTTAGTTTGTGTTTGTTAAGTTTCAATGGGAAACGTATATGCAATATACTTGCATTAGAATAACTGGATAACCCGGTGATTGATTAATATGATTTGGTGTTTATATAATAATGGGGCATAACTTGATTAATGAATCTAATGGAATTATAAGACCTTTGAGAAGGCATTATTAGTTTCAAAACGAATGTTATGCTTGGGTGGTGTGCATAATATAAATGCATTAAAATTTAGCCGGATGAGCCGGTGAAATTGATTTAATTGTTGAACCACAAATGTGTGGCTAACCGGTTAATCCGGGAACTAAATTATTGAACCACAAATGTGTGGCTAACCAGTTAATCTGGAAACTAAATTGTTGAACCACAAATGTGTGGCTAACCGGTTAATTCGGGAATTGAATTAAATATGACTCCACAATGGTGGATAGCCAGAGGTGCTGGCAATTGTCTAGATGGAAGTACCGGTGGGTGAACATCTTAGACTTGATAAATATGACTCCACAATGGTGGATAGCCAGAGGTGCTGGCAATTGTCTAGATGGAAGTACCGGTGGGTGAACATCTTAGACTTGATAAATATGACTCCACAATGGTGGATAGCCAGAGGTGCTGGCAATTGTCTAGATGGAAGTACCGGTGGGTGAACATCTTAGACTTGATAAATATGACTCCACAATGGTGGATAGCCAGAGGTGCTGGCAATTGTCTAGATGGAAGTACCGGTGGGTGAACATCTTAGACTTGATAAATATGACTCCATAATGGTGGATAGCCAGAGGTGCTGGCAATTGTCTAGATGGAAGTACCGGTGGGTGAACATCTTAGACTTGATTAATATGACTCCACAATGGTGGATAGCCAGAGGTCCTGGCAATTGTCTTAGATGGAAGTACCGGTGGGTGAACATCTTAAGACTTGAATTAATTATGATATCACAAATGTGTGAATAGTCAGATGTGCTGATAAATAGCTATGGTGGAAGTACAGAAATGTGAACACCATAGTGTAATTTTGATTAAATTATTGTGAACAATAGTTGATGATTGGTAATGTGATATTATTACCTGCTGAGAGTCAATTCGAATAGAAATGACTCAGTTTGAATATTGATTGTGAAAAATGTATTTATACATTTTGTTGTTGAGAAACCATTGGGGTTACTTACTTAGTTCATATGAACTAATTGTGACCTTATATGTGATGTTACAGGTCAAAGATAGATATGCATTGGGCCATCAGATCGGGCACGTTGTGAAGCAGAACCAAACGTTATGTAAAGTATGTGGTAGTATTAAACTTAAACACACCAGTTTTTATTAACCATAAATGTAAATGATTTGAAATTAAGTGTGTTTAAATCATGAAATGTTAATTTCACGCTTCCGAACATGATTTTTGAGAAAGTTTAATTTGGGACCTAAAAATGGGACACGTGTAATCGTGTGTAAAGTTTGGGTGTTACACCACTGGTGCAAAGGTCTCGGTGTAGTCTATGCCTTCGATTTGAGAGTAGCCTTTAGCCACCAGTCGAGCTTTGTACCTGGAAATCTCGCCATTGGGTCCTACCTTTGTCTTGTACGTCCATTTGACTCCCACAACATTTTTCCCTTCTTGTAGGTCTGTGAGTTCCCATGTATCATTTTTCTTGAGAGCAGCAATTTCTTCCCTCATCGCCTGCTGCCATTCTATTTTAGGGGCCGCTTCTGAGAAGGTAACTGGGTCGCTTATGTTTAGGGCGAAGAACTGAGTTTCTTCATCTATCTCTTCGGTATGGTAGTCTTGTAACCACCCTGGTGGTTTACTGATTCGTTTGGAGGGAACTTGAGGTGTTTCGGCATTGGGTTGTGAACTGGTTAATGGATTATGAAGGAGTGGATCGTGTGATTGTCTTGGTATGGTGGTGAGTGGTGTGAGAGTAGAAGTATGAGAGGTGATTTGAGTGGGTGCAGTGGGTGAGTGTCACACCCCCAAATTCCCACTCGTGGTGTCAGTCCACGTGGGTGTGACGTGGCCAGGATCACAGCTCATGGTCATATAGAACGACTCTATATGAGTTACACAATCACACAGATTTGCAAGATAAACATGTTTTCAAATAAAGCAGCGGAATGTTTATAACTAAAGCAGCGGAAATAATTAGATATCATAAGTAAATAAAGTTACAGCGGAATATAGATTGTTCAAGACACTACATGATTAAAATGTTTTGAAAACACATTAAATGCACGCAAGCCTAGGACTCGAGTCTATATGAAATCCAGACTCCTTAGCGTGTTCTTGTGCGTGTCCTCCATCAATTACCTGAGAATACATGCGAAAAGTGTCAACTAAAAAGTTGGTGAGTTCACAGGTTTAGACAGACTGGAAAGTAAACAGACATATACCGGGTATGTTAAGTTTAGTTGTTGAATTCTACGATCCGTGGAGTGTGTCAGTTCATCTTACCGAAACTAGATTGTTTCCGTTTGCCTCCGCAGGTCATCGCTGAACCCGCATTCACATCGAAATTACACTCATTATGACCTCCAGTCAACATTGGTGCCGAGTGGGGTTAGTCAAACCCAGTAGTACTACGTAATTACGACTCGTTTGATACACAACTAACGGTAAGGATAAGTGAGGACTTTAAGCGATAAAGGTTACACTCGAAAATGGTTTTCACAACATACCAGTCATATATCTAAAATGGTTGCATAGTATTCTCACCCCAATAGTTTAGCAAATCAGTTAAAGAGTAAAAGTGGGGCCGTAAACTCACCTGAGTTTGTGTAATGCGTTTGCTCAAAAGAGATCGTGTAGCTCGCCGGCTAGTAGTCACCTATATCACATAGGTACTATGAATTCGTGTTCACACATGTGGGCCTCACAGACCAAGTTGCTAAGTGGGTCGTGTTGACCGTGTTTGACCTAACGAACCGTTGGTGACGGTTTTTGGGATCAAGTGTTCGTGTGACGTGCGGTTTAGTGTCGTGTGCTGTGTACGGATACCAAAAATCATTCCCATGAGGAAACTTACTATTTATAGTAAGTTTCCATTTCAGGAAAGTTTCCACATTAGGCAAGTCATGCAATAATTCACATTCCGATTATTCTAACTTGTATAATTACCCTAAATGAGCATGTTATCACATAGCACATCGTTACACATAGCCGGTTTAGTAAAGTTTGCGCGTAAAAGTTTCTAAAATTAGAAAGTTTCTAAATTAAGCATATATCATCAAGTTTGGCAACCAATACATCTAACATCATCATCTTAGTCCTAAATAGTCCTTTAATCATGATCGTTTCGATTAACATGTGACAATTTATCGATTTAGCATAATAAAGTTACTATATTTAGTAACTTATGAAAATAACCAAAAATCAAGTCTCCCAATGACATAATCCTTTCAATATCATCATGAAATCATTAAATAAGCATGTTAGACTCAAGACATTATCATACATACCATCAATTTGCAAACTTGTGCCAAAAAGTTACTATTTATAGTAATATCATGAATATCCTACTTCTAGCAATTTGTGACCATTCAAATGTATCATGTTCTTAAGTACAAATCAAAGATCTAATCACATGCATGGTGGCTATTTCATCAAAATCACCATCTTACAATGTTAAAGTTTCCATATTTAGCAATAATCCCCAAATGACCATTTTTGGCATAATCAATCCTTCTAAATCATGTAAAAAATCATCAACAATACTCATAACATCATCTCAATGCTGAAAATCACCTAACACATCATGGATTATACATGCATGTTGTTTAAAGTAACTATTTCATAACAAAATTCAACAAATAGCCATCAAGTCTTAGCAATATCATCATAGATCATCATTAAGTCATTAAATCAGTAACAAACACATCCATTAACAGATCTAAACTATCCAAATTTCGTGGATGTAGTGGTGATGGTGATGCATGTGGGTCTTTCCCCTTGCATGTGTGTTTTCTAGTGATTTTGTGACTAGATTGAACAAGGAAACTACCTTACAAGGCTTTAAATCACAAGATGAGGCTTGAGCAGCTCTGGAATGGTCTACTCAGTGGCTCTAAGTCGTGCAAGATGATGGTGGTGTCGATGTTTAGCCCCAAGCTCCACCTCCAAGTCCCTACAAGCTTCAATGGTGCTTCCCTTGTGATGGTAATGGCTTATAGCAGTAAGAATGAGGTTTACAGATGACAATGCCTGGGTTTGGACGCTGAGAGATCGAGAAAAGGGTTAAGGGTTCGGCAGAAATGATTAACATTGGGTTTATAAAGATTTTATGCGTGTTAGGGTCGTCGCGTACTGCGACGCATGTCCAAAAATCAGCTCCGCGTACCGCGATGATTAAAATAATCATTCTGTTCCTGAAACACGCCGCGTACCGCGATGGTGGAAGATGATCGGTCGTCGCGTACCGCGATGGTTTTCGGAGAGTTCAAATTCTCCCGCCCTGGCTTCGCGTACCGCGAAGGCCCAATTGGGTGCCCATCGCGTACCGCGATGGGTTTCGGTTGAGCCCAATAAGCCCAATTTCATAGTTTTGAGCCGAATTTCTCGTATTTATCGAATACGATCATCGTTTCTCGACATAGGAACATTTTCTACTAACTTAGGTTCTCCGAAACCTAATTGTGCAGTGATAGTGTACTGTGATTCGATCCGTTCACCAACGTTCGTCATTTAAGACACGTGCGAGTTTCGTGCGATAATTCCTCGAATTATCAGTGTGTTTGGTCCGTTGTGCCACGTGTCACACTAACTACAATTATTCTAGTGCCACATATGAAATAATAATACACATTATTATTAAAATAAAATAAATGCTGACCTGGAAATTGCGAGGTGTCACAGTGAGATCGGGGGGTTGCTTGTATCACCTTCCAACGGGTCCGAGGGAAAAGGATCTAGGTAGTGTGTGGGGTCCAGGACGTGTTCTTTTGTACCTTCAGAGTTCCATTTCCACACGCCATCTTCATTAAACATCACATGCTTTTGTACTGAGAATCTTTTTGAGATGGGGTTGTATAGCCTATACCCACTGCTTTGTTGGGAGTACCCCACAAATAGACACTTTTCAGACCGTTGGTCCAGCTTTTGTCGATTGTGAGGTGGTATTAGACTATAAGCAATGCAGCCGAATATTCTGAGGTAGTGCACAGTGGGCTTGAGTCCGCCCCACTCCTCCATGGGAGTCTTGTTTGGTTTGGACCTGGTTGGGGATCGATTTAGTAGATAGATTGTCGTTGTAACTCCTTTGGCCCAGAAGTGGTTGGGGAGTTCCTTCTGTTTAAGCATGCTCCTCGTGAGCCCCATTACAGTTCGATTCTTCCTTTCTACTACCCCGTTGTGTTCTGGGGTATGAGGGATTGTCAGCTCCCTCTTTATTCCATACCTTTTGTAGAATCTGAGGAACTCTTGAGGGCAGCACTCTCCCCCTCTGTCAGTTCGGAGCACTTTGATATGATTCTCACATTCATTTTCAACTAAGGCTTTAAAGGACTTGAAGTGTTCAAAGGCTTCTGACTTATGTTTGAGGAAATATACCCAATTCATTCTTGAGTAGTCATCTATGAGGAGCAGATAGTAGAGGCTGCCACCTAGGCTGGGTACCTGCATGGGACCACACAGGTCGGCGTGTATGAGGCCGAGCTTCTTGGTCGGCCCTCCAGGAGGTTGAATCAAAGGGGGATTTGTGTAGCTTTCCCACGATGCAGCCTTCACATGAGTTGAGCGGGCTTATGGGTGGCAGATCCCGGACCATGTTCTTGTCTGAGAGCTGCTTCAGCCCATGAAGGCTTAGGTGGCCGTACCTTAGTGCCATAACTTTGTTGCTCTGTTGCCTTGATCTCCCCTGTTGTTCTGTGAGGCATCTAACAGGAACATGTTGTTGTTGGAGACATTTATGGCCATTAAGTTGGCCCATGTGGTCTTGTTTCGAATGGTACATTTGCCATCTTCAAAGGTAAGGGAGTAGCCTTTCTTCATTAATTGACCTACACTCAGTAGGTTGTACTCCAAATTGGGAGCGTAGTACACATCATCAAGGAGTTTATACTGGTCTCCTTGCATTGATATTCTTACTGTGCCGCACCCTTCTACTCCCAATTTCTTCTTGTCCCAAATTTACTTCTAGTTTGAATGACTCATCCAGGGTGGTGAAGCTTTCCTTGGTGCCTGTCATATAGTCAAGAAACCATAGGTGTGAATTGTTCTTGACACTGCCTGTACTGGCTACCAAGACAAATTATCCACTTCTTTCCATGCTGGTGAGTGAGGCTTGTGCAAGGAAGAGATGAGGCTCCTCCTGTAGGGCTGGTTCTTGAGGGTTTTCTTTGGCTGCTACTTGGGCCTGGTTTTCTTCGTTGTACCGGCAATCCTTCTTAAGGTGTCCACGCCTGTTACATATGTAGCATTGAGGTCCTTTGTTTCTTTCTGGGAATCGTCCACGCCCTCTCCCTCGGGCTGGGTTTCTGCCTCTTCCTCGGAATTGGCTACCTGAGTAGCTTCGATCCTGAAAGACCTGTAGGGCATGTTCTTGGTCCTTTCCGGTTGAGTGCTTAATCTGCTGTTTAATCGTGCTTCATGTGATTGAAGAGATCCCATCAGCCTGATGGGTGCTAGTTGGGATAGGTCGTTGGATACTTCGATTGATGGCACAATGTAATCAAACCTGGGGGTAAGGCTTCTCAGGATTTTCTCCACCACCGTTTGATCGGTGACTGATTCTCCATAGGATCGTCGTTGGCTCACTATGGCCATAACTCTTGAGAAGTAATCTCCCACTGCTTCGCCTTCTTTCATCAACAGGTTCTCTAAATCTCTTCTAAGGTCTTGTAGCTTGATGGCCTTTACTTGTTCGTCGCCCTGGTACTCCATCTTTAATATTTCCCACGTCTCCTTGGCTGAGTTTGCCGCGGAAATTCGAGAGAAGAGCTGATCGTGGACCGCCTGTTGGATTATAGCCATTGCATGAGCATCTTTCTTCTGCGTCGTCTTCAGTCTTTCTTGATCAGTGTCAGCGATGTTGATTCCAGATTTGACTAGGTCCCACAAATCTCGTGATCTCAGAATGGTTTTCATCCTCATGGACCAGAAGTCGTAGCCGTCTCCTTTGAAGATCGGTATCGGTGTGGGCTGCGTGGGTAGGGCGCTGGTAGGCTCAGCCATGGTTGCGATTGGAAGGAGGAGTGCTTTCAGCGGTTGAGAGTGACGGTGGTGCTGGTGGCTCTGATACCACTGTTGGATTAGAGAGGAACAAGATAATAGTGAAAGATTGATTATTTCATATCATCAACATATTACAATAGACTGCATGCTTTATATATAGCATGAGAAAGTAACTATCGACTAACAATACTAACTAACACTAACAACCAAACTAACAAATCAGTTAGAGTAACCAACTCAACTAACAACTAAGTTTGAAGTAGCATCAATAGCCATGTAGTGGTGATTGTCAAGAACATTAAGGTGATAGTCTTGATTTAAAACAAGATATATGTGTTGGTATGAGTGAGCAATTATTGTATTTTGGGTTGAAAAATGATAGTATTATAACATAGAACGAGTTGGGAACGATAATACCTTAACATAATACGGGTATAGAAAAAATATATTCAAACAAATAAGAATTATCAATAATATATTTGATGATAAAATTAATAAAGAGCAGGCAAATAAATATTTGTTGATTACAATAAATTTTAACTTGAACAAATTGATGTTTTATTAAAACAAATCATTTAGATCCAAATTGATTTTGTTTAAGATTTGTACATACCCGCACCCTTCCTAATCCAAAGATGTTATGTCCCGTTACAACCCGACACAACCTGCCAGTTTTATAAGGCTTACTAGTTAGATAGGTCTTAGTTCTCAACTCTAGTCAAATACATTTTTACATTGTTTTTCTTCTATTAGCTATTGGTTAAAACTTCTTGAAAATAATTAGAAAATTTTGTTTTAATCAAAGAATATGATATTCACTAACACATTTGTCATGCATAAGGGAATAAATAAATAAATAAATAACATAGCAGTAAATGAACCATAAAAATGTATACCAAACCATAGATAACTTGCAAGTACACGTTGCTCATATCGTCTCATTCTAGCACTTGCAATTTTGATGAATGTGACATCTCACATACACACTCTTTATTTGAGACAGTCAAACCTTAAAAAAATGTATACATATTGAAGATCAATTGGACAATGTTTTCAGAATCGGACCGGACGTTGAACCGGAAGTCTTACTGGTTACTGGTCGGACCGGATTCAAGAACCGGGTGACATAATAAATATATAAAAAATTCAAAAAAATTATAGAATTATAATCACATTTAAATAAACATAATTAATGTTTACACAAACATAATCATTTTTAAAAAAAGTACAAGGTTTGATTGTAATATTTTATTTTGTGGATTTTAATTTAAAACAAAAAGAAAAAAACTTGAAATATCTTAAATTAATTTTTCAAGAAATCATTTCCCTTTCTTGTTTCTCATTCCACATAGGTCTACATTCATTTTCCTTCCTAATTCCTCATCCCACACCAGTGAGATTATAAAAGTAACATCCATCACTTGGCTATAAAAAGAAGAGAGAAGGGTTCCACTTATATGAAAAAGCTATAAGTTCAACCACTTGTTTGGTTTTAATGTTTTATTCTTTAGATTTTATTTAAATAAAAAAATATAAAAACGGTCCGACCAGTGGTTCTGTTCCCGGTCCGACCACTCACCCAGATGAGCCGGCCGGTTCTCTTCCTAGCGGTTCATCTGCTTATTTTGGGCATGTCTAATTGCCGGTTCCCGGTCCGGTTCAAACAACACTGAATTTGATAAACATGTCTAAATTCCCGGCTCTATAATATACATATATGTTAGGTTTTCTTATATTAACTTTTTTAAGCTTGTTAATTAACTGCCCAAGACTTTTTAAAAATAATTAGAAAAATATATATCTAGACGATATAATATGATATTCTCTAACAAATTGGTCATGTATTTGGCAACAAACAACAAAAGTGGAACGTTAAACAAGAGCACATTCACCAAACCGTGGATCACTTGGTGAAAAGGTTTTTTCTTTATTTTAAATTATTTATAACATGAACAAACATTGATATGAATTTATGTTTCTTTAGCTATATGAACAAAATAATTCTTATTTATTTAGTTTACGTTCATCAACATTTAGCAAACTATTAACAGTTGTTTAAGTATAGTATTATATAAACAATAATTTAATAATAAATAAATGAAAATGACATTTATATAAGAAAATTTCTTTGTGATATATATTTTTTTGGAAATTGGGTGAATAGTAAAAATATTTATTCAGTGCATGGTTTTTTTGGTTTAGTCAGCGATATCAGGCTAGAACTTTTTTAGAGCTTTTTTTTTTTGCTTGACTTGGTCAACGATATCAAATCAATATTTTCTTTTCTTTTTTTTTTATTTCTTTTAGGATTTTATCAGTGTAATTTTGGGTTTATGCTTCTTAACATCGTGAGCCTAAATTTGGATTCATATATGTTTTTTAACGCTTGATTTTATGAGATTTGAGTATAGTTTTATATTTTACGACAAGGTGACAATCTTCTTAATTGCTTTTTTCATTATATCAATCTATCTCATCACACACCACGCATTGAAACCCCTGGTTGTGTACATTTTAGTGTTAATACATTCTACATAACAAGTTCTTTTAATTAATTGTTATTTTTCTTTTTCATGCATATCTATTCGTTGAATACAAACTTTTTTCATGTATATCTATTCGTTGAATACAAACTAACATTTTTTTGCCAAGAAACACAAACAAGAAAATTAAAATATATATATTTGTTCATTTGCTTAGGTTAACCTTAAATAAACGAACATAAACTTAAATGAATAAACATGAAATAACTCATTGTTTGTGCTCATTTGCATCGTTTATAATATAAGCAAAATATTCATTTATTTAAATATAATTGTATAGATTTAATTATATTGACGATCTATATAGACTTTTAGTCATAGACGATAATAATGCCTGACTACCTATTTGAAAAGAAATGGACAACTTGCATTACACTTTCACCTAACAGATTATGTATTATGTATGCAGAGACAGAATGTCCAGGGATGAGCCAATTAATTCTCCAACCGCTACTAATGATGATACCTCATTTATAAAGACTTGCCGTTTATTACTTTTCTAGATGCAGACTTTAATTTCAAAACACAAAATCTTTTAAATTTTTTTTGAACGGCTCACAAAATCTTTTCAATAGATGTGGACTTTTGATTTATCAATGTCTAATTTGTTTGATTCAATTATATATTGGTTTTGACTAATAATTTTCACTTGTAATTCCTGAGTTGTATATTATATGATTAAACTTTGTTAAATAAGAAATATAATATTCAATTTTATACTTATTTGAAAATAATTTTATTTGAAAATTAAAATTAGAAGAATATGTTACATCATTTTGATTTCTTGATACATATAATATATAAAAAATTATATATATGAGATATAAAGAGTTATCAGATTAAAATACTTTCAAATTTAACCTCTTGGCTGACGATACTCCCAACTCAAGAAATGTTTCACAACACTTCCTACTTTCAACTTAGTTTTTGCTGCTACTCTCATCCTAACGGGAGTGTAACTCCGTTAACTTAAATTGCAAAATTGAACCTAACGATCACAATACATTCTCTCAATTAAAAATAGAACTCACAGAAACTTAGTTGACACTCATTCAGTCCTAATCATGGCTTCAATTTCAACAAACATCATCCTTTCTATCAATTTTGAATCCAAGAAACAGTCGTGGCTACTTTATACATGAACTCAAACAGTTCGAATCTGATTCAGGTAATTCTTGAAATCATTAGCCTCGTTTCTAGGTCTAGAACGAAAGACATATGGTTAATTTGATCAAACATCATCCTTCCTATCGATTTTGAATCCAAGAAACAGTCGTGGCTACATTTATAAACGAACTCAAGCAATTTGAATCCGATCCAGGTAATTCTTGAAACCATTAGCCTCGTTTTTAGGTCTAGAACGAAAGCATTGTGGTTAATTTGATCATCAGATGGTCATTTGATCGATTTGGATCGGTTTCAATAATAGGGTTTATGTAGAATTGGAGATAATCATCAAAAGTGTTAACGGAGTTATACTTCCGTTAGGATGGAGTGCCGGCAAAAAAAAAAACTAAGTTTAAAGGAGTGCTGTGAAACATTTCCTTAGTATGGAGTATTGTCAGCCAAGAGATTAAAATTGGTAGTATGTTAATCCAATTACCCAGATATAAAATAGTTAAACAAGTTAATTTCATATTTGCCACTTGTAATAATTATGTTGTCTACTATACCCCGTTAAACATGTTTGTCGACCTTACTTTTGACCTATCAAGATGGTAGAAGTTAAACTCTAATTAAGTGGTGCAGTGGTTAGAGTATAGGGGAGATAACCTAGAGATATCAAGTTCAATCCCTACTACGACCGATTTTCCTTGGATGCCATCGACTCGTTTGCTTGCAGTTGCACTTTATTCAGTCCATATGGTTAGTCAGGTATTGAGAAGACCCAAGGGTTTATCACGTAAGTAGGTTTCAAGCAATCCTCAATTTTTTCATATTGACTTGTGGCTGTTTGTACATGTAAGTTTTGCTTTCATGACATAGATTTTTACAAAAATCTCACCTTTTTGCCTTAGTTTATCACTAATATTTTGTTCCAACCTTAGAGAGTGTTTAATTTGCATTATAAAATTAAAGTAATTGCATTTTAAGAAAAAAGAATATAAATCTAAAAAAGAAATTACCATTGTGAGGTGCATACTGTAAGATTAAATCATATATTTACTATATGACCCGAATGATTATTTATCTAACTGATCAATTACTTAATTATCCATACAAGATAGATAATTATATGATAGACATAATTACCTTTACTATTCTAATTAGGATTTCTCCTTATATGTGTATAAGGAGATCAAGGCTCTCATTATTGACTAATGCTAACATCACATACATATTTCTCACCATTATAATTCGTAACTCTTTCTAGCCTCTCCAACTAATTGCATCTTCACTATACACCCTAAATACAACACATACTGAATTTTCATGTTTCATCTAATCTCGTATTATTATCATTATTATTGTTTTCGTGTATATACATGTTTATAATCATTGAAATCGATCAACACATAGTTGACGCTATAATTATATTTGGTTTGTAAAAATGGTAAAAAGAATAGTTTTGGTGGGTGAAGGGTGAGGGAGGGATGAATTTAGTTTATTCACTTGTAATAAATTTTATAACCAAAGAATTCATGTTTTAATTACCAAACTCTTATGTCATACATATTCATGCTACTATTTAAGCAATCAAGCCATCCATGAGTCATCCCAGTAATTCAAAGCATACAATGCTAGTAAAGTTTATTACCAAAAATAGGCAATTAATAGAATTCAAGATTTAAATTTATTTGATTTAAGTGAACTTCAATAAACCAAAAATTAATTGGCAAACATTTTCATGTTATTATTCAAGCAATCCATGAGTCATCTCACTACCTCAAAACATACAATTTCATTTTTTTCTTTTTTATTGTCTTTATAACTTCCTTGATATAACTAATCAAATACGCGTATACTTCTTTTGTGTACTCAACCATGTTAATATCTATCACGCAACACTCATTAATTTGTAAACATGTCGAATCTTACGGCTTAAGTTTTTTAAACAGTTCCCTCATTCATACTGTCAGCCATCTTTACATACGGGTCAAATTTCTCTCTCATAAAATCGTGAACTTGTAGATATTACAAATAGATCAATAAAAATCCGCATGTTCTATGGCAAGTACGATTCAATGGGAAAAGAAATAAAACATGAGTTTTAAGTCCCCCACTTCCTCAGGGTCCTCAAATTCTAAAATAAAGTTTATGCAAAGTAGTTTGCGCTTTAGAATCATTGATATGAGTATAGGACCGAAAGCCAATTTATTTTTATTTTTTATTATTTTTTGTTTTAATTATAAAAACTCTAAATTCATTATGTTTTTTTTAACGACGACGATCGTACATACCACGTATGTTGTCTTAACAGGGCCCACCGGGCAGAAGTAAGACGTAGCCACACCAGATGCGATCTAAATTCATTATGTATTTATGTGTTTTGTTTCCAAAAAAACTCGAGACCGCATTATTTATAGCTAAGCCAGATGCTGAGTTAAAACATACTTAAAGAAGAAAACAATCCAAAAAATTATCATTTTCCTTGTTTTAATATAGAAATATTGCATTTTCCGTAATACAATAAATACATTTTCTTTTCTTCTAAATTTATGTTAAACTGTGTCCATGTCGTGTAATATTTTAGAAAATATATAATATTATTTATGACTCACAAGATTTGTTTGTTATTTGATCTATTTACTAACAAATATTAGATATCATACAAAATTAATATATATTCCTTTAAATCAAATAATCAAATTTAATGCCTCTTAGTATACTAGAATAAATAGCAACAAAATTCAAAGAATATTAAAAACCAACTTCGAAATAATTTCAATTTCCATTCCTACCAAAGCCTGATTGATCCAGCGGTAACCCAAATTATGGATTGGAATATTGTTTAGAGCAAAACTACAAGTTCAACCAATGTGTTTCTTATAATTGTGAGCTTTCTTTTGAATAAGACGAGGTAGCTTACTTTGTTATTGTTCTTTAGGACAAGAAAGTTACCCGTTTGCAAGGGTAAAATGGGCATTTGGTGTTCATAGATGTATAATTCAAACTCTAATCTTTCTCACGATAAATAGGCCGTTCACACTTGCTACACATATAATTATAAACATTAGGTACAATAAAACCTAAGTTTTATTATTTTACTATAAAAGTATTCGGATTTTAGTAGTTTATAAATTCCATCCTAAATGAATTGTGGGCAATATTTTCATGATTTTAAACCGGTTGATTAGTTTAAACAATCAGATGTCTAATTGATTCGATTATACCTCTTAAACTATTACTCAAAATCAGAACAATTAAACCACAAACTGTTTTCATTTAATTTTTATAGAATTTCATACATCTAATTTGACATACGACATAGTTATAAGAGACATTAATTATAAGATATTTAAAGAATAGCTGGTTTGATTTTAAAATGATACAAAATTTATTATTTGGTAATTTTTTTGGACGGATTTGTTAAATAATAAATAAGCAATTAACCAAATGGCTTATAGTCTAGTGGTTATCCTCTTAACTTTCTTATAAATTGTCTTGGGTTCAATCCGGGCAAAGACATATTTGGTGAGACAATGTCAAGGGTTTACCTATATACGAGATCTCTCAAGGGCTTGAACGTATACCGTAGAGCGTCAAACCCGAGTGACGGTTAAAATTTCGTCTTTAGTATATGCTTTTAAAGCCATTCAAAAAGATTAAGGTGATGTTTTTTTAAGAGGTAAATTGTCTGCAGCTTGCGGGACACATTTGCACATTTGCAGACATCTGTAAAAGAAGAGATGGACTAAATCTCTGCAGTATGCAAGAAGAACACTGTTTGTTTTTTCATCCTCTGTTGACTGTTAAAATAAGTTGGTAGTGGTGTACGAACGGCGGTAGTGGTGAAGGAAAGGTGAGTGGTCTCTGCAAACCTTAAAAAACCTTAGAAATGCGAGGCTAGATTTGCACCAAGAAGAGTCTGTGCAGACTTTTTTTAGTGAATCATTATCAAAAAAACAAATAGTGTGTAGATATGCACAGACAAAAAAGCCTGCAAGGATGTTTTTGAGAAAAAAAACTACCTAAATGAGTAATTACCAATGATCCTCAGCTCAAGTGGTTGAGGGAGATATCCTATGACTTCAATATTGGAGAGGTCACGTGTTCAAGTCTTGTCATGAACAAAATATGGGTTTTCTCTCACATATGGTTGGTTTCCTCCTATTGGGGTGTGGATATAATCAGGTGAGTATATGACACGTCAGTGATCCAAATTACCATTCAAAAAAACGTAAATGAGTAATTATAGGATTAAAAGTGTATAAAGAGAAGAGGTTAGATATGAAAGGATTAAAAGAGAATGTGAATATGGTGGAAATAAAAACAAGAAACAGAGGTGGGGTGTGGGGTGGGGGGGTGGTCGCATCGGAAGCCGCGATTTTATTTAGTTGACAGCCATTTGGTACTCTTCATCTTTCTTTATAAGAAGTTACTTCGAGCCTTGCGACTTTGTGTGTATCTGGGTTCTTTCGTAAATTAAAGATTTATTATCTTTCTTTTTTGTTAATTAATTAATTAATTGATTGATTATATAATCCGATTTCACCCAACAAACCCCATAATTTCGTCTTTCATTTCTCTCATTTTGTGAATCTCTTCTTTCAACTTGCAAAACCCCTGTTCTTCGCTGTTCCATCTTGAAAACGCTCTTTGCTTAAGCAATCGGAAGGATGATTGTTTGATTAATTCTGTTGTTTGTTTGTGTGTTCATATAGAGGGACAAAAAGGGGGAAAAACAGAAGAATTTGGTAAAAATGAAGTCTTTTTGATCATCATCATCTTCTTCTCAAGAATCATTTTAAGATCTTGCTGGGGTTAGATCCATCTTTGGTTTTTGCAGGTATTTTCTTGGATACATCTTTCATCGATCATTGTTTACAATACCCAGTTACAGTTTATGTGTTTTCCTTAATTTTCTCATCTGTAAATTTCGCATTTTTAGCTGCTTATTTTGGTTTCGATGGCGGGTTTTACCCCAAATATGGAGTGTGAATCTTTAAAAAAGTTGTTTTTTTTTTCTTTGTACACGTATCTGGTTTTATGTTTGTCTTCTCATTTGAATCTTTTTGCTTTGTAAATGAGTATGTGTCTTCTCTTGCTTATTTGACTGTTTCAGTCGTTTACTTTTCCTGATTCATATCAACGAATGTGCCTCAAATTCATCAATCATATAACACTGTTCTTGAAACAACGTTTGATGTTTCTGGATTTTGTTGGATTTTGGGTATGTTCATGTTCATTTGTAGATTTGTAAGATCCATTGCTTTTGAAGTTTTGGTGCATGTTGAATTATAGCAGATGGGATGAAATTGGTTCAAAGATCAAGTGTGGGTGTTTGTTTGGTTTGAAAGATTTGTTCATTGTTTGCTTGATTAACAGGTTGAGATTTTTATGGTGTACATCTGTTCTTTTTTGTTCCTTAAAGTTTTGACATGAATCCACCTAATTTAGGTCAGAAGATTGACTTTATTACATGTTTACACATGGTTTAGTGCTGCAACAACTTTAACAATCAATTTTTTTTTCTTGAACTCTTGAAGTTGCATTGTTTTTGACAGTCTGTTTAATGTTGTGACATGAATTCTTTAACAATCTCAGGGTTTTTGCGTCTTCGTAAGCGATTGTTAATCCTAATGCAAGGGCAAAAGGGTGCTATTGGTTCATCACCAGAAGGCTTGCCATTGGAACATGGTTCAAGCTCAAGTGATTCAGGTGCTGAACCCCCGATTTGCTGGACTAACTTCATCCAGAACCCACCAACTGACACAAATCAAGAAACCAGAAACTTATGTATGTGGAGTATGGGCGAATCAAGCTCAAGCTCTATGGCAAACCAAGCGAGTCACCATCATGACCCGCCTGCAAGTATGCTTTCACTGGGTGATGTTAATATGATGAACATTACCCATAATCATGCTAATAATAGTCATCATCATGGCCATAATATAACCGTAAGTCCTTCGACGTATATTGGCATTAAGCCTGCAAACTATGCTTGCAGTTCTTCTTCTGGCCTGTTTGACATGGAGGGCCGACAACGACCCTGTAAAAGAAAAGCAGCTGAGTTAACTATCGGTCAATCATCTTCCGGCATCATAACTTCAAATATATTTCAAAGGCCCAAGGGGGACGGGAGCAGCAGCAGTAGTAATAACGGGCAATTAAATTTGACTTCTTCTGATCCAGTTATCCCAAGACTTGGACAACAAGATCATGCTGCAGAAAACAGTCTTAGAAATGTCCGGATTAGGATTAGTAATTCGCGACAACAAGATCAAATACCTGCGAGCAATACTAATAATGATAACAGTCAACTAAATATCATGTCTCCATATCCTGCTTTGGGACTTAACCCTGTGGCAACAACAGGCGAGCATTCATCAAGTCAAACCATGTTGCGCACACCAGCATTGAGAAGAAACTTGCAAGTAACTTCAAGAAACCGGAGCTCTAGCTCAAGAGCTAATCGCCCCGTTTCATCAAACATTATTGCTGGTTCAGGAGATAACATTAACTCAAGAACAATGCCAACAAATATTTCAGATCATCCGTTGTTTGTCCAGCCACATGATATAAGAACCACTGCTCAAGCTGCAATTAACTGGAATCTGAATTCGGGTGGTGGAAATGGGAATGGGAATGTAACCAACAACGGGAACGGGCTTGCATCATCTGTTAGACCAGTTGCTAATTTGGGCCCTCGTCATGGTTCTGCGCTTTATCCATCTAGAAGACTTTCTGAAATTCTTCGATGGTCGTTATTGACCTCCATTGATTCTGGTGGTGGTGGAGGGCAAAACAGCAATCTTTTCTCTAGAATTCCGCCGCCTGTGGGTACATCAGCTTCTTCTTCACATGAATCTGGAATCCCGCCTGTAGTTGGTATCGTGGGTCATCATCCACATCATCTACCCCATGTAAGACTTGCAGATAGACAGCTTGATGGTGTTTTTGGGTTCCCTCCTCTGGCACGAACCACAACCGGTGGAAGTGAAAGAAGAGGCAGATTGACATCAGAGGTCTGTTTTATGATTCAATAAAATCATACATTGATCCTTTTCGGTTATACTGAAATCTTTAGATCATTGTTCGTTGCAGCTTCGCAATGTCTTGGATCTTATACGCAGGGGAGAAGGCCTGCGATTTGAAGTTAGTGATTTTTTTTAATCATGAATCAGTTAGCAAGTTTCAATCTTGGTCCAATATAGTCAGTCTTGCTTTCTTTTAACTAAACAAACCATTCAAGCTTCACAATTGTTCCATTGCTTTGAAATCTTTATTATAAATTTCATATATATTGCAAGCTAGTCATTTAATATATAAATGTCTTTTTATATAGATAAAAAAATTCTCAACAATGGAACAATATTGAAACTTGAATGCTTTTGTAGTTAGAAAAAAGCCTGTGACTTTAGTAAAACATACAAGATACTTGGTTACTGTTACATGAAATAATCCCTTTTATGTTATTATATATATATATATACAAACATGTAAAATATGCAGTTTGTGTATAAAAATCCCATTTTAGATGCCATTTTGTATTTATTTTTTTATTCTGTGGCAGGATGTTATGGTTCTTGATCAATCAGTCTTCTATGGCATGGCTGGTATTCATGACCGGCACAGGGATATGAGGCTCGATATTGATAACATGTCTTATGAGGTAACGAAAGAAAACGACTTTTCCTCTGTTTCTGATCAGCGAACGATGAATAACAAGTCTTAAATGTAATTTGTGTCCAGGAGCTATTGGCATTAGAAGAACGAATTGGAAACGTGAACACTGGATTGACCGAAGAAAACGTTCTTAAATGTTTGAAACCAAAAACATACGCGAGTCTAACGGGTCAACCAGATGCTGAACCATGCTGCATATGCCAGGTATCCATTGTTTTTCAATTATTATTCAATTATCATTAAAAAACAATTAATCTTTGTGTAGATTATGGTGTAAAACATATTATGATTGAACAGGAAGAATACAAAAATGGAGATGATTTGGGTGAGTTAGAATGTGGGCATGATTTTCACACCAGCTGCATCAAACAATGGCTGGCTCAGAAGAATTTGTGCCCAGTTTGCAAGTCAGCTGCTTCAAAATGAGGGGGGTTTTGGATCAAGATTGAAAAAGCATGAACAAAAGTAAGGTGGATTAGGTAATATTGTTGAGGCAAATAGTATTTTATTTTAATTTTTTGGTTATTGCACCACCAAGATATGAAATTCTTGAATATTTTTGTATTTTCCTAATGCCATATTCTCATTTATTTAATATTTAATATTGTTTTGGCTTTGGTTTTGGTTTCCATGTGGAGTGCAATTTATGGAACCAAAAGGTGGAACTAATGCCATTTTCTCATCAATGTATGACCAACTTAAGATTTTTGTCACATATTTTATTTGAATGTTTAATGCAAGAAAAAAAAAAAAAGCTTTGTGATGTCAATTTATCTAATTTATTTAATAGTTTTGTGATGTAATTTTTCGTATAAGGTCACGAGTTCGAGATGTGTTAAAAGACAGAATTGGTATGATCTAAGTCAAAAGAAATCTAAAATAATTAATAATATTAATTTTTTTTAATTTTTATTTATTTTTTTACAAAATAGACCAACTGTTTTTATTTTTTTTATGAAAAAATACGTTTTACAACTTGCTGGTGAGAGATTAAACTGGTGAGGTTTGGTCTTTTGGACTTTGGAGGACGCAACAAGGCAATAGCCAATAAGCATCTGATGGTGCAACTCGTATGAAAAGATAATATAAACAATTTTTTTTTGACTTTTTATTTTGGTTGACCAAAACTCAAGTATTGTTTTTGTGAAGAATTTGAAATGTGGAAGTCAAATTTTATACTGCTTTTACTTGGAAAAAAAAAATAAATAACTGCAATTAGTTTGTGGCAATTAAAATTTTAATTTGGCCCTTAAATTTCTGATTTTCTTGTGTTTTAAAGTTTTTTTTTTTTTTTTTTACAATCTAAAATAATGTTCACAAACAAATAACACAGTTTAAAAATATATCTTATACAAACTTTTGTTGACATTTTAATTTTACTTTTACTTTTAGTGGTACAAGTTGTACAAGATGCTTACAAGAACAAGATAATACAAATAAAACTCCTAAGTGCATAAATATATCGTGCCTCACTCAATCTATGGGATAGAACTATGTCCACAACTGAATAACATAAACATGTTACCATTTTGATTTTCCAACATAAGTCTATAATTAATTTTTTCCCCATATGTTGAAAATCTTCAGGTTTTAACGACAAACCAGTCTTGCATACCCATGTAACAAGGTTACGAGGGTTTGACGAAACCAAACGACATGCAAGAACAATGTTGCAACATACCCATGCATAACATTTGTTTCACTGAAAGCAATTGGCTTAACAACCTTCTTGATTTCTTATATGGGAGATCTTATGTTCAATTATCTCTAAAAACAATTGATTACAAATGAACAGTGGATTTTCCCAATGTGCGTTTTCTCTTGAATGGGTGGGATCAAGTTACCCGTTTGCTGAGAAATGTATGATTTAGCGGCTAAAAAATCAATTGTTTCACACACATACAATTTAGACAAAGAAGGAAAAATGGTGTTGGGTGAAGGGTTCAACATGAAATCTGCCGGGTTATCAAAACATTACGCTCCACTTGTTGGCTATGGGACGAGTGGCGATCGAGAAAGGTATACGTGATGACCTAAGGCTAACCTAATAAAAGAAACCTATCAATTTTTAAAGGGCATTTTCATATTTTATCTTTCGATTATTTATTGCTTATTTAATTAAGTAAAAAAGTTAACTATATATTACCTCTTCTTGAAACATATTTCGTCTTCCAAATAAAAAAGTTAATTACATATTCTCTTTTCAAGAAGAATTGGGTAAATATATAAATATGTCTGGCAAAATGGGCGGGTTAGGTAACAGGTAACGAGTTAGAATGGATTCAGGTCACTATGGTGCGAGTCAGAACGAGTTTTAAGCAAAATTAGTTCGGGTCTAAATGGATTGTTTTTAAAAAACATCAATTTACTTTAACTTAAGATTTGTTATAAGTAAACAAATAGTCCATTTGGATAATTTTTAGTAATGTTCTCATCAAATATGTTATTAATCATTATTAAATGTTTGAATCCATTGCATTTACATAGTGTTTTGGTTATCCATCTTGACCCGTATTGTATTTAAGTGCTACCCAGCTCAACCCATTCAATAGTATGATGTTGCCCACTTCAACCCATTATACTATAATTGTTTACCCAAACCAACATATTTCCTTTGATAGGGGGTAAAAATTGTCACCTCTATATATAATAAAGACTATTAGTGAGGGATATATGTAATAATCTAATTTTGAAAGGTATAACTTTATAAAAATGTAACAAAATTTCTTAACTATTCCAATTAAGCCACTTAAACTTTTGTTTTTTATTTCAATTTAGTCACTTAACTTATAGGTAATATGTTAATGCTCTATATTTTACCTGTACAACTTGTTAAAATGCTAAAGTGACATTTTTCTTTAATTTTTTTGTGTATATATAAATATACACATCCACACACACACACACATATACATACATATGTGTACACATACACACACATTACATGTATATGTCTGTGTACACACATATATGTGTATATGCATACACATATATACGTATGTCTGTGTGTATATACATGCATGCATATCTGTTAATCGATATATACACATGTATATGCATACGTATCTATGTAATATAATAAATAAAAGTTTTTCTTTGTCACTTGTCAATCTTTGGTTAAGTCAATTTATGAATTTCCCGCATCTCTCTCTTCCATTAATGTCTATATTTATTAAATAATAAAAATTGAATAATATATTTTTAATATAATAAAATCGTCTGTCTATAAATAAGTGAAAAGTAAATTTAAAATAAAAAATGATCAAAAGTAAAAAATTAAACGAAAGTAAAATAATAATAAAAAATATAAATAGAAAGTTATAAACTAATATTTATTCAATCTATATAATAGGAGAAAAAAATTAAAGATTTTAACAAATTATATACATTAAACACATGTAATACATGTGTTTTAACCTAGTATGATATATATAGGTATACGTGTATGTATGTGTGTAATTTTATAAAAATGTAAAAAACTTTTATAATTGCTCTAATTTAGTCCTTTAACTTATAAGTTATGTGCTAATCATATATCTTTTACCTAACAAGTAAAATACATAAGATTCATACATTACCTATAAGTTGAGCGATTAAATTTAAATAAAAAAAACTTAAAGTAACTTAATTATAACTGTTGTAAAAGTTTGTTATATTTTATGAAGTTTTCTCAGTTTTTAAAATAAACAATTATGATATGTGATTTGATGGTCTTGACATACCAAAACATCAAGGTACAAGTTACATAAAATAGGATACATATACAACATTGCATAGAAAACCCATCTTTTGTACATTTCATGATTAAATAAAAACATAGAGGTATGATGCCTTTAGCCTTTTGTCCCTTCAAAATTAAAAGTCTTCTTTTTCTTTTAGACATCGTTTAAAACATCGCTACAATTGACTTTTTATAATGATTTATGAAAGTATGAGTATGTGAGCTATGTTTAGGTGTGTGAATTATTATCAAAGTGTAAATTATTTTTTTTTAATACAATTTATCATTTCTTTTACGTAAAAATATTAGACGGGTCGATATATTTACACATCATATAATTATAATTTAACACATCTATCTAGTTATACGGGCCATATAAGTATATACAGGTCGTATAAAAGGGTGCTATATGGCATGTAATCACCCTTGAAATTCTCTTATAGTATAATCTCACATGTCATGTACAGTCGTATATTACTATACGCCCGTTATACGAGTCTTATTACATGTGATATACGGCCCGTAAAAACGTATATGGGTCATACAATGGTCATATGTGAGTGTAAGAATAAAACACGTATATATTGTTTTTATGATTTGATTTAAATTAAAATTTTTAAAATAGAGGGATGAAATTAGGTTAAAGTTGAAACTTGAAACAGAAAAGCAATATAAAAAGAAGGCCTCGGGAACAGCAATTTGTCTATGAATGAAATAATAAATAAAAAATATGCTTGAAGGGGAGTGACTGGTTGGATAACAACATTCAATTCATTGGTCATCGTCTCAATTGGTGTACTCTAGGCTGCTAAGTTTGTTACAACCTTACATCAAAAAATTCCAAAAACTAAATTAGGATTACAATAAATCAAAAAGTAAATTTATAAATAAAAGACTTAATTTTAGGTTTATATTTATAAATAAAAGAATAGATTTTATATATTCTTTTTTCTATAAAATAATATACTTCATGAAAATCATCTTCCTAACAACAAATATTAACCATGATTCATCATTTATATACTTTCATTGTTTGTTTTATTTTTATAGAAATTGAGAGCTAGGATATTGACAATAATGGAAGTATGTCCATAAGAGTTTTGGACATAAGTTTCAATGTGGTAGGAGAAAGCTACCAAGAAAAAAGAAAGAAAGAAAAGGGAGGATAAAGGACTAAATTGGTGAAAGTTTGCCAAGAAATATGTACAATAGTTTTTAGTTAATTAACCGCTTTTAAGATTGCTAAGAAAAAAAGGGAAAAAAAGGAAAAAAAAAGAAAGGTAAATATTATGAAGACAAGTGCCATTTAAGCACAAAATTATAACAACTACATTGATACTACACTTGATAAATAAATTGTTTTTTTTTGGCTAGTTTTGATTCATTCTTAAATTACGTATGATCATCTCATGTACACTGCACAGATTCTAAGGCTGAAAATAAACTAAATGTACACGAACAAGCTCTTATTCATATTTGTACATTTAATATTGAACTTGAATACAAATACTAACTGGATGAAATTTTTTGTTCGTGTTTGTTTATTAAAAACTTGAACTTTTTTCATAAACACAAATGAACACATATGTTATTTAAAAAAAGAGTAAATTACCGAGATGACCCTTGTGATTTGCTAATATTTTACTTTTGGTCCCTAAGTTTCATAAATTACCTATATGGTTCAAAACTTTTGACATTTGTAACACATATAGTCCTTAGGTCACCAAATTAATCTTACATAATTGACCAAATTACCCTTACATAATTGACCAAACTACCCTTACATAAGGACTATATGTATTAAAAATGTCAAAAGTTTGGAACCATATAGGTAATTTATGAAACTTAGGGACCAAAAATGAAATAACAGCAAACTACAAGAACCATCTTGGTAATTTACTCTTTAAAAAATAAATATCAACTTTCAAAATATCAAACATTATGGAGAACCATCTTAAATAAATAAAAAGCTAAACAATTAATGTAAAAATTATAAATCTAGTTATCTTAAAATAAAACACAAGTTAACAATAATACTCGTAATTGAAATTACCTTATTATATAAATTTAAAATCGACTATGTTTCTAACAAAAAGAAATAAATTACTAGATTTCTAATTTAAATGTAAGGTAATAAACTAAACATTAAAAATTTCAAACTACAAATGAATAAACATAACATGCAAGCATAAACGAACACAGTACGAAACATTCATAAACACGATATATGTTTATGTTCATTCATTTCTTAAATAAATAACCACACAAATTTCCAACCGAAGAATTATCGAACTATTCGCTGAATGTTTGGTATATTTACGAACGAGTGTGAAATTCGTTTGTGTTTGAGATGCTCTAATCAAGAGTGTTGAAACGGGATAGTTAGGAAAGATGGAGGACTTTGTACATAAAAAAAAATAATAATAATGATAATAATTAAGGCGGGAAAAAGGAATCAAGTTGGTTAAAACCAGTGGTTAACATCTAAAGCCTTATAAAACCCCAAATTCAGAGTACAACACACACCCAATCAAGAACAAACACACAACAAACAAATCAAAATCCAATTTTGCAGAATCAGGAAATTTGTATCGTCAAATAATTCTCATCTTCCTTTGCATTTCACTGTACGTTATCTTTGTAATCATTGCTCTGTTGTGGTTGGTGTCTTAATTAATGGCGGATCTATACGGAACCAACAACAATTGCTCTTTTTCTTCGTCTTCTTCACTTGAATCCGAAGATATGTCGTCCTTTCTCCAGAGTTTCCTCAACAATCCTGCAAGTAAGGACAAATATGGACCGCTGATCACATCGCCGTCGCAAATTTCAGCTGATTTGCTGGATTCCGACCAGCGGTTCTCCGATCTCAACTCGTTTTATTCATTGGAGGCGAATCAGGTAAAATTAGGATGTCAGGTACGGTTTATGGTTTTCAGTTGTGATTGGTGGAGAAATGTGTGTTTGTGTTTATGTTTATGGTAGGGTTTTTACTGAAATTGACGGATGGTGTTAGGGTGTAATGTGTTTTTGAAGTATATATGTGATGAAATTGAACTTTTAATCGAAGCTTGAAAGTTTGTGGTTTGTGATTTATTGATTTTGTTTCCACCGGAAGAAGGTTAGGGTTTGTTTTTTTATGTTTTGTTGTAAACTTGATTTGGATTTGAAGGTGCAAAAACTGGCGGAGGGGCGTCAAAATTCAAATCCTCCACGTTCCTCGAAGAGGACGAGAGCAGCAGAGTTTCATAATATGGCTGAGAAGGTTTGTGTTTCGTTTTGAAGTGTTAATTTCTTGAATGTATGCTGATATAAGCCTTTGAATATCTGTTATCAGAGGAGGAGGAGTAGAATTAATGAGAAATTGAAAGCATTACAGACTTTGGTTCCAAATTCTAACAAGGTATGAATAATAGATGTGATCATGGAAATGAATTTGGGTGTGGTTTTCATTCTTTGATTTTGCTTTGTTCTTTTGTACTACAGACTGACAAGGCTTCGATGTTGGATGAAGCCATTGAATATCTGAAGCAGCTCCAACTAAAAGTACAGGTATATGTTTCATTG
Source organism: Mikania micrantha (assembly GCA_009363875.1). Classification (NCBI taxonomy): domain Eukaryota; kingdom Viridiplantae; phylum Streptophyta; class Magnoliopsida; order Asterales; family Asteraceae; genus Mikania; species Mikania micrantha. The sequence continues at coordinate 28,042,489 of CM018690.1, read as the reverse complement.
GATATCTAGTAGATGTGTATCTTAGTCAGCTCAGGTGCTGTTCACCTTTTATGTACATGATGCTCATCTTGAAATCATCTTCTGTTTGGTCTGATGATTTTACCTCTAATTTACTTTTAAAATGTGTGCTGCTTTTGTGAAATCTTGTACTATATTTGCTTCAATGGTGTCAAATGAATGATAATGTTATGATTCTTGATTTCTTGCTTCCACAACCACAACCACAACCACAACCTTACCCAGTATATTCCCACTTTTCAGTAGGATCTGGGAATATACTGGGTAAGGTTGTGGTTGTGGTTGTGGAAGCAAGAAATCAAGAATCATAACATTATCATTCATTTGACACCATTGAAGCAAATATAGTACAAGATTTCACAAAAGAAGCACACATTAAATCATAACATTATCTTGATTTCTTGCTTCAATGATGTCAAATGAGTGCTATTCAGTTGATCACTTTTCTTTATGGCTGATCTTGCAGACGCTTACCATGAGAAATGGATTTGGGTTACCACCTGTATATTCACAAGAACAAGAAATGCAAAGGGGAATTGTAATGGGAATGGGATACAATGAGGGATACAAATTTCCAAATCCAAACGAAGGGATTGCCGCGGCATTTTCCCAGAATCAAGGATTCTCAATGCGCAGGGAAATTGGTATCATGCCAAACCACTTGGGCATGCCATCATCATCATCAACCAACATGATGAAACCAGATCCTGGTTTTAGCGGTTCAGAGCTTACAAGTGCGAATCAGTTTGAGTTTTCTAATCATTCAACATCAATGAAGGTAATTCTGATATGATCATTTCATGTTATAGATATAATGTTTTGATCAGAAGAGTGAAAACAAGGTTTTGCTCTGTATCAGGAGATAAACAGGCCATTGACAGGGAAAATAACTTCACCTGGTGTGTCATCATAACCTCTTGCATGTAGATTGAAGGGGTATATATGAGAAGAAAGATGGGCATGTTAGATTGGCTTATCCTCATTCTGACCTTTATTAGTATAATAATTAATATTAGTTATGATGATGATGATGATGATGATGATGATGATGATGATGATGATGATGGCATTTGTAACTTAAAAACATTTAACCTCCAAACAGAAGAATAGAGAGACAAGTGTTCTGTTTGGAGGATTGATGAACTCTTTGACTGACAACATGAAGTTTGATGAATCATATACATGTGAAAGGTCGAACCTAGGTTTTGTTTTGTATGTCCAATGACTAACCATGTTTTTGAAACTGGACACATCGGACCAGGTAAACTAGCGTCGCTTATTTGAACCGTCATTATACAAACTTGTCGGTTATCGTCGAGCTGATTGGTTGTACCGGTAAACCAAACTGATTTCAGTTCTTTTCCTTCAAAATTTCTTTGGTAATTTGCTTACTAGTTAAGACATCGATTTGATACTGGTTTGAATAAGAAAACTAAAACTAAGTCCTTAGTAACAAAAGTGAAAAATTTATTAAGATCTGTAGTCAATTATCCCCCGTAAACTTATTTCATCATTAAAGTAAGAAGATTATGGGTTCCAGCTTGAGTTGGATTAATGTAAAAACTTGTTAAAAAAACAACAATCATTGGGTTGGCAGGGTGAGATTTGGGTTTAAAAACAGCTTGTGATTAAAGTGGTGATGCTTCATTTAAGGTCAAGATTTTTTTTATTTTTTTATTTAGATAATGTTAAGGTCAAGAGTTTGATCCCATCTAAAACGGTTTATTGTAATAACAAATAAAAAAAAGACAATGGCAATCATTGTGAAGTCTATCTTGCAACGTCACATCAATTTTATATGCAATGATTGCGTTAGGAAATTGATCCAGATACTTATTATTTACACCTAATTTTTTTATTTTAACACTCACCGACTCTATACACCTTTTATATGTCTATACGTGTCATATAGCCCCACATATAGAGTCACGTATAGGAGTTTAATCATTTGCACTGACAAATTTTAACAGCTAATGATTGCCTCCTATACGCGTATAGAGGGTGTGAGATGGGTGTAGGAATAACTGAATAAGACAACCCTTGATCTAAGATTTTGTTACTATAAAAGATTAGCATATGTGTTAGGACAAAAAGTGCGGTTAACTTCCGTATATGCCATTTTTATCAACAATGCCACAAGATATATGCAATGCAACTCAAGACATTAGATATGCATCAACTATTGGACGTAACTTGTATAGAAATAAATAAGAAATCAAAAATTATTTACACCATTAACATAAACGTAAACTTAGTTTGCCTGTATATGGTGTAAGGTGATATCCAAATGAAAGTAACTCAAAGAAAAATAAAATAATATGCACATCATATATAAAAAAAATAGTAATGATATGGTAATATATTATTTCAGATGTTTTAGGTTTTTATCATGATGATGTCTGATGTTTATTGTAATGGTTTTTAATGTTTTTATGACGAATAGAGAATGAGTGATTCTGTAAGGAGTGAGCTAACTAGGCATAATTCTAGAGGTTTTAAAGTCTTCGTTATAGGAAAAAAATTATAAAAAAAATCAATGAGTTGCAAAATGAACAAAACCAAAAAATATCCCCATCAAAACCAATAGTTCTTGGTCCGATCCTCTTGCCATTGGACCGTTAAAACCACTTGCTATTTAGCACTCTTTAGTATTTGGGACCAGATAAGTGACAACTAGAATAGGGATCCAGTTGGCTGTGTCAATAAAAGACAGGTTCTACGACCAGACATGTTCCAATAGGTTCAAAATGCAAAACATTGATCAACTGTGCAACAAAAGAATATAGATTTAACTGGGAAAAACAATACGTACTCAATATAATCTCACTTGTGAGGTCCGAGAGACCCTTGGTTCAAAAAAAATTTTAATTAGAAAAAAAAAAATTATCCAAATATAGGATAAGCCTTCATCACTTTTGTTCAAAACAAAACTCCCAACACATAACATGCCAGCCATCGTCATGATGTTTTCAAAATTGAAATTAATTTTTGAATAAATGAATCAGGAGACAAGGTTATCCTTAAGTGACAAGGAAGCAAGCTGAGCTGCAGGGCTGTTGCCTTGCTGCTGAACATTTTTCAAAACCTCCATTGCCTCTGAAACCTTTGCTTTCAAAGCATCTGGTGACTCCAACAAGTGTAAAACCTCGGTCTGATCCATCTCTAAAAGCATTCCCGTCACCTTAGCAGCATTCTCATGCTCCAACTGATCCACCAGTGGGTACAGATTCTCGCCCAGCATCTGTTTACTTAGCATTTTCAGAAATAAATGTTTAAAATTAAAACACTTTCATTTTGAAACATACCGTCCTCTGTTGCTCAGGAGAAGCATTGGCAAGGGCAGAAGTCAGAGCTGTGATTGGCATCGGCTGCCCAAATGTTGCAGTGTTTCGAGGAAACACTCCACCAACTTCATTTGGGGCAGAATCTGCTGCATTGCGTCCAGGATAGCGATACATATGTCCCCTTGGATACATCTGATAACACCATATCAACAGAATTACAAACTCACAGTAATCACTGTATGTTAAGAAAGCAGACTGTTTGGCTCTTGAAACACAAAAATACAGACCTGTTGATGCATCATTGGAACAGGTTGTTGGTTTTGTTGATGAACAGAACCTGGTCCTCGCCTCCCCCCAAGGGGTTGCTGCCCAACAGGAAGAAACAAGTTTGACATAGGAGCCCCACCTGGCCTCATTCCAGGTACCAGCTGCTGCTGGTAACCAAAACCAGCCTGGGGATGAAGCAAAGCGGGAGGAGCATGCCCATAGAATACTTGCTGCCCAAGACCAGGCGCACCAGGAGGATAGGCAGGCATACGAGGGCCCATTGAAGTTGCCAATGCAACTGGCCTCATTTGAGAAAATTGTGCCTACGAAAAACAATTGATTAAAGAAACAATAAAAATAACTCAAACCGAAAGACTACCTGAACTTTTGCCCTCCTCTCTTCTTTGCGCTGAGCAAGCGCAACATAAAGTGGTTTGCTGACAACCATCTTCCCATTCATCTCAGTAAGCTATCGTATCATCATACCCAAAATACATTAATTACCTTAATGGTACATGCATATTGATATTACACTATGGGAGCTAAAACATGTCACTTACAGCTTGAGAAGCTTCTTCAGGAGTTGAAAAGGCAACAAACCCAGAACCTCTGCTATTTCCATTAGGATCCAACATAACCTATTAAACCAATGATCATCCCAACTTGTATAAGAACATTAGCAAAACATAATTGCTCTTAAAACTGTGATAAACTAGGCAACAAACCTTGCATGAGGTAATTGTACCATACTCAGAAAAGAGTTTCTTAAGCTTATCATCATCAATTGTGTCATCTAAATTCTTGACATACAAATTAGCACCTCGATGTTTATCTGCTGCTTCTTTTACAGCCAGTTCAAAACGATTCTTTAATTCAAGCTCCCTTTCAGATTTCTTTTGAGCTTTCCCAACATACCATTCTTTATCATCTATTTTCTTACCATTTAAAGATTCAACAGCATTAGCAGCATCATCTGCATTTTCAAAGTTGATAAAACCAAAACATTTGGATTTTCCATCTCCATCTTTCATTACAACAACACTAGTAATTACACCATATTCTCCAAAAGTTTTTTTTAAATCTTCATCAGTAGTGGATTCAGATATATTTTTTACATAAACATTATTGAACTTTGAGCTTGATGAAGAATCTCGTTCCTGCTTGCGAAGAAAAGGACCAACATAGACTTGTTTGTCATTCATCAACATGCCATTTAACTTATCAATTGCATGTTGAGAAGCTTCCTCAGTGTCAAATTGCACAAATCCATATCCCTTAGATTGACCAGTAGAGTCTGTAGCAATCTTGCAGGAAAGGATATTACCAAAGCTTGAAAAAGTGTCATGTAATGCTTTGTTGTCAATTGTTTTGTCCAAATTCTGTACAAAAAGAAAAGGTTCAGCATATGTTGAATCAAACATAAGTTGTCAGTAATCAACATACAAATATGTAGCAATTTACCTTAATAAATATATTTGCGGTTCCACTTTTCCGAATGCTCGGGTCCCTTCGAGAATACATAATCCTAATTGACTTCCCATTTACTGGAGTAAAGTTCAGCACACTTATAGCACTTGCAGCTGCAATCCAGGTAGTATGAATAAGCAAAATTAAATTTTATAACATACACATAAATGCACTAAAGCATATATTACTATTGCACAACATATGCTTTGCATAAGAACATGCATCATTCCATCAAGGTAATAAATTTGCAACCAAGGGGAAAAATCTGGAATTTATTTTGATCTCTTAGTTGTGGGGTAAACTATAAAAAAATCAACCATGGTTCCTTCACCTTAACTTGATTCTATTCTATAAAGAATCCTAAACATCCCAATACCTCGAAGAACAGAACCTATGAACTTATAACCACATGTAAAACCAGGAATATGCATTTTAAGAATCCAAATAATCAATCTGTTGACAAGAACATGGAAGGAAAGGGTTACATTGAATTAAGATGCAAAGACAACATCAATATCATCTAATTAAAGTAATGAAACGTATAATTAACATCAAATTTACAATTTCCAAATGCAAGTGCATACTAACCATCACTAGGATTGCTGTAATTGACGTAACCATAACCAAGGGATCGGTGAGTACTCAAATCCCTACAAACCCTAACCGAAACAACAGGTCCAATCTGATTGAACAGATCATACAGCTGAGAATCAGTAACACCAAATTCAAGGTCGCCAACGTAAAGCGAGGTCGTCCCAAATGACTGATTTCCACCCGCCATTGCCACGGCAGCGGCTGCGGCAACCGCACCGCCGGCAACAGCCGTAGCGGCAACACCACCAGCATTGACCGTCGCCGCTCCGACACCAATTGGTCCAGAAACCGGAGGAGGCTGCACTTGGATCTGCGCCATTTGTATTTCTTTTTTCTTTAAGCACTAAATCAATCGAATTAATACAAACAATTGAAATCACACCGTAAAAGAAAAATGAATCAGATTTTTTGGGGAGGATAAAATTGGATATATCACCGGAGATCCGATGAATATTTTGATTTTTTTGTTTTTTGGGTGGAGGGCAGACGGAACTGCACTGCACCGACCGACGAGAAATTGCAGAGATATATACGATGTAGAAGAGAGAGGAAACCCTAGTTTCAGATGAGGGAAGGGCAAATCTACACCGTTGGATCACTATGAATGTGGGTCATCTGGCAGTTACCGTTATATGGCTCAATGTAACGGTAGAGATACCAAATCACTTGACGAAGGATGCTTGTTTATACCATAAACGATGGAATGAATTTACATCACACATAAATAAACGAGTACATGTTGGTGATCAGGGGTATTTATGATCTTTGTTATGATATTAAACCAAACCGTACTAACGGTTTATAAGTAGCAGAAACAAAAATCAAACCGTTAAAAATAAAAACTGAACCGTTATCAATAGTTTAGTTTTATAGTTTTGGCTTTTTACTTTTGTGATTTTGAGCAGGTTAAAAATAATAACCAAACCGTTTTACAGTTTAAGATAGATAATTATACCAAGCCCATTTATGTATTTTTTTTTTATGATACATAAATCATGAACTTAATCTATATATACCACACATATATACAAACTAATGAGATGCCCGTGCGATGCGACGGAAAACAAAACAATTAGGCTACTTATTTTGGCTCGTAAAAAGCTTAATCACCTAATTTTTGTCAAATCAACTCTTTTAACTTAAAAATTTATCATGATAAAATTCATAATTTAAAATTTCAAATATGATATGACAAAAGTGTGAAGTAGCAATTTATTTGATTTGATAGGGTTTTCTTTTATAAGTATCATATAACACTTTATTTTTTAAATATATCAATGTGAGACAAACTAAAAAGTAAAAAAAAAAAACCATTTAGTTTAAGACTTTTAAAGCTTTGTTTGTTGTACTCTTAAGAGTTTTTTAGTAAAAGACCATTATGTCCTTCCTATATGTATTATATAATAGTATAGATACACACATATATATATATATATATGTATATATACGTAAATCTATGATTAAATACATGTATACACGCACGCACACCATACGGTCCGTTTTTTTTTGAAAACCATAAACCAAATCATTTATTACGGTTTCAAAGTTTTGAAATCGACTCACCAAATGTTTGAATAAGTAATAAACAACTAAGAAATCGCACTGATAACCGGTTTGTTTGATTTCGTGATTTGAAACCAGGCCATAAACACCCTATTAATGATGGGTAGTATTTTATGTAACTCATTTACCAATGTCCAACACCACTTTTGATTATATACATTATTTATGGAATCTTAAACATATGAATGGGTTGCATGACCCGTCTAATAGGACAAGCAACCCAAGCAAGGCTTACGGCCTTGAAAAACAATTATATATATAGGGTTTCTGGCTGTTTTTTTAACTGAATTTGTATTTTTCGAGATGACGGGGGAGGCCCAGGCCCACTAAAGTTGCAATCAATTAAAAAAAGCGGAAGACATATGAATTGGTTGCAGGGTCAGCCTAATGAGCAAACAATTAGAACATTAAGGTTTCTCATTTTTGGGAGATGAAAAGTGAAAGACAAGGAGCCATGACCAGAAGATGAAATCAAGCACCGAGCGGGACTATGGAAGATGACGAGTCAGGCTTCACTCTTAATCATGATGTGAAAGAACATGTGTTGATCACAATCTTTGCGAACTCTGGCGCCGGAAATCCTTACGCGATTCATATTTTGAGCTTTGTTAAAATATTCTACGGCAAGACATTGAGTTTTTGGATGACCTTGATTGTGGTGAAGACGAAGCAAATTTTTACGTACGTGCAAAATATTTATTAAATTTTTTTTTAACAAATTTTAATCTTGGGCAATTATGTTCTTGGATGCCTAGTTAGAATCTAGAAATTCATTACACGTATTTAAATTCTGAATATGAACTTATGCATAATGAGGTCATTGAATTGATCAAAACCACAAGTAAATGTAGGATAATTCTTTTCACTTATTTAATTTATGAATATGAACTTTACATTTGGGAGAAGGAGAAAAAATTTCAACATAATCATAATCATTAGTGAAGGACACATATTTTATTTCGATTAACACCTTTAAAATGGTTGGGCCAGCCTTCATCAAGAGGTTTATGCGCTTTTGTCTTCTTCTCTTTAGTTCGAGTTCAAGCATTTTTTTCTTCATTTTGTCACCGACATCACTTCTGGTTATATATATATTTTTTGGACTTTTAAAGAATCGAATTGTAGAGGCGAGTGGTTTATGAGCTTTTAGTCTTTTTCTATGTGTTAGCGTGTTCAAATCTTTGTGAAAGCATAATTTTTGTCCATTTTGTCAACATTTTTTTTCCTTTTTTAGTAACATGTCATTTTATCTCTCTCTGGTTTTTCCTTGCATTTTCATTTGGGTGGTGTTAAACTTACACCCCAAAAGCATGTATACACACTCCACATACGCCCCGTATTGGCCACTACGGAGCGTTTTGGTACGTTTTGTACTATCTTGGTCAAACGACAGAGGCTATGATTAGACCTAAACGCCTAGTAGTGGCCACTACGGGGCGTATTGGTACAATGTTCTGAAAAAGTACCGACAGTGTCAGTTGATGTTGACCCAAACGCCACGTAGTGGTCACTACGGGGCGTTCCCTGTAGTGACCACTACGTGGCGTTTAATGTTTAAAACGTGACAAATCTTTTGTAACTTACGAATTCATCGTCCATATGTACACACATATTGCGTTACAATATGAGACGTTCCTCGAATCACTTGACGTATAGTTGATCGAGTTTCTCTCGTTTTGTTTATTAGAATATTTACTTTATACACACATATTTTTGATTTGAAAGATGTCTTGGTGGGACGGAGACTTTTTCTTCGGTCAATATTCCGACGTTTCGCTTGTGGCTGAAACTGATTGCTTTTTAAAACGTCTTTTTAACTGAACTACAATGGTCTGATTCTTTTGAAGAAGATATGTAGGCAATTCGGCGTATACGCGGATGCGACCCCATCCAACTCCCTCCATCCATGGATAAGGATAAAACAGTTGTTTTTATTGTTAATCAAATGACAAACTAATCATAATGTTTTTAAAGATGAGACTGGTGTGCAATCGTCTGAGGCCACAAATAGACCAGTATTGCTAGATCTTAACGAAGAGGTTGCGGGTCAAACTTTGTACTGGAAGTTTGATTTGAACCAGGAACCTTGCGTTGACGACGACGTTAACAGAGAATGTTACGCTGGTGAACAAACACACCCACCCCAAGTTGCGGTTAAAGAGGAAGAATCTGACGTTGTATACCAAAATATGGACTGGCATACCAATGAAGTAATATATTTTTCACTTGTTTTTAGTTAAATAGACATTAGTTTAATGACAACATTGTTTTCAGATATTCATTTCGGTGGAGGAGTTGATGGCATGGGTGAAAAGTAGAGCCCTTGATAATGGATACGTCGTAGTTACCGTACGATCTAAGAAAAAGAAGGGGACCGATAAGGTCAACAAAATCTGGCTTGTGTGTAATCGTGGTGGTGAACACAATAGTACGGTCATCTTAAGGCGTACCGGTAGCAAAAAAAATCGGCTGCCCTTTTAAATTAATAGAGATATACGATAGTGATTCTTATGGTTGGAAGCTTCAGGTCAGAAACGACAAACACAACCATTAACCTACTCAAAATCTTGAGGGGCACCCGTTTGTTAGAAGATTGTCCGAACAGGAACAAAACATGGTACATCATCTGACTGAGCAACACATGGAGCCACGCAACATAATTTCCAGCATAAAGAAACAGAATCCCGACAACGTCTCCATCCGTAGAGACATATACAATGTGCAGCAAAAATTTAAAAATAAACAAAAAGTCGGACCAACCCCAATGCAGGTCTTAGAGAACTTGCTGCATACTAAGAATTACGTATACTATACTCGCGAAAACTCCGAAACAAATGTCGTGAAGGAGATTTTCTTTTGTCATAAAAAATCATACACCTGGTGGCGTGCGTTCCTGTCACACCCCACCGTTGGCGGAAACGCGGGAATGCGACTGATCGTATATCGTAGCACATTAATATGAGAGAATATTAAATATAATGCTAATAAATGTACCACGACATACGTTCGTCAAAACGACTAAGTACGCATGTTACATAGCGAGGTTCTAATGTTAATCAATCCACAAACAATCTAAAACAGTATAAGCAACCAAACAACATACGCGGGCAGAAATACAACCCGGAAAAATAAACTGAAATAGTAATCCTCAAATGAGAAATTAAAAGAAAACAGTAATAACTTGAAACTTTAGTATCTTGTCTCCTCAAGAATTGTTACCTGAAAAACACACTTAAAACGTCAACTAGAAAGTCAGTGAGATCATAGGTTTTGACTCAATAAAATGTTTATATGTATGCGCATATCGTATGCCGAGTAATACAAGTACAAAATATAAGATAGAAATGTAACATGGGTTCACAATCAAACCTATGACTGACTGCCCAAGACAACAACATCAAGCTATTGTCAAATGTAACCAAATGTATCCAAATGTGCCAAACGTTGGAGTATATTCATCTATTTGCCCACAACGGAGGCGGTGGTTGGTGCGACCAAACCATAGATGAGGGTTGTCAACCCCGAATAGATCTATCCAATACCTGTCCATCGGCTCGTCTCGCGAGTTAAATGATTGTGAAATGAAATGGGACTTACGTTATTTCGTTGTTCGTAAATGTACAATAAGAAACACCCAAGCACATAACATATCAAACACAAAGCAACAAGTATATATAGGCATATATTTTGAATAAAATGTAATGTAATCGTAGTGTGTTTTTCACCCCGATGATGAAAACAAAATAAGTAATAGGGGCTATGAAACTCACCTATGATAATAGTATGAACACACTTGAGATTTTGTTGTAATAGCAAATTCTTCCTCACACGAGAATATCTACAAGTACGATACACATGTGTCACTAACGTTGTCTAATGATCGTGTAATTACTTTTAATTTTCGATCTTGACAAATATCGTTTACAAATATTAGATTAGCACATTACTTTAACGAAGTATATATATGTTGTTATAAAATGTAACATATTTATTTGTTATGTATAAATATGTCTTGTAAATTGTATCCCAGAATGATACCTTGAAGTCGTGTTAAATTCTATGGTACTTGTGCTAACCATGTGATAATACATGTCATGATTAAATTATGAGAATTTTATATGTGTAATATACATGTCTTATTATGTCATAAATTATTTTGTTATAATTTATTGGGTTTTGTAAGACCCTTGAATAAATAACACAAGTTCAGGTCTCACAGAAAGGAAATCTTCCTGAGCACTGATCTTGTGACTACTGTTTCGAAATACAAACTAAAATAAAATAAATATATTACTGAAGGGTTAGAAAGTAGACTCAATAAGCTAGATTTTGATATAAAATTCACGAAATTTGGCTAAGAAATGAATTAATTATGAATTTTCTAAGTCGACACATGAATCTGCCAGTTTCAGCACGAACTGGAGTAGTAATTTTGTATCGACTGTTTGACTAAGTAAAACTTATCAAAAAAATACGAGACCATATGGGTTGGAAAGATAACTCTTTGAACTTAATTTTAGACTCAAGAATCGTCCAAATTGGTTCATTTTTGAATGAGTTATGGTTTATCCAAATGAGTCCAACATTTCAATCAGCAATCTGATTGAAAATGTATATAAGGAATCATGGAGTTTTTCACCCAAAAATCAAAATAAAAAGAATAAAAATAATAAAAATAAATTATTTGTAGTATTATTATGTGTTTCTAATCCACATTTTGTGAATGACCATCATTTTATCTTGATGAAATAAACATAAAATCAATAGTTTTTGAAAACCGATAAAGAACATATATATCATTTTACATAATTTGCACATGGAATATGGGTGATTTCATATGCACTTATGTTTGATGATTAAGAACACATACAAATGATTATGAAATCATTATACATGTTCATGAACTCCTTGCTTTTAGCTGCAAGAAATGCATCTAAAATTAAATAAAATGACAAAGCAAAATGACTAAACTCTTACCAAGACACCAAGATTGCTGCTACCACCTTTTTGATTTCTTTGCTAGACTCTAGAAAACTTCAAGAAGGGCTGAAGTTGTTGTGAAAATAGTGAGAAGAAGTTGAGGTTTCTTAACTTATATTTAAACATAAAAATTAAAATAGATTTAATGGAAATTAAATGTAGTTATGGTGGTAATTCAAATGGTTGCAACCCCCATATAATTTACGTTCACATTAATTGATTTTTTTTATTATGATTATTAATATTAATATTATTAATATTATTATTATTATTTTAATGTTACACAATAGAAATTATGTAAAGCTTCTTATGTGATATATTGCCTTTTCATAATACCTTCTTTTTTTTTTTAACTTAAATAATCATATTAGTGATCTATTATTATCACTATTAGCGAATAATATGTGTTATTTGCATTTCCTCGATGTGTGCTCCTAAATTTAAAACTCAACAATATTGTAGTATTTTAACACTTTTACGGTCGATTCCTCGTCTGAAAATAGGAACACTATAAATATTATTTAGAACATGTTTAATACATGTCTAAAGTGTTTTCACATAAACTAAGTTAGTTTGTCACACTTTGATCACAGTCAAAGTCAAATTCAAAATAACGTTTAAAGTCAAAATAGAAGGTCAAAGTCAAACCTGAAATTCGTGGTGGATGTCACAGTTCCCACATGTTCTTATGATTGATGCGACTTACAAGACTAACACGTACAAGCTTCCTTTTGTACAGATAGTTGGTGTTACCTCAACACACCATACGTTTTGTATTGCACCGGTGTATTACCTCGTCTATTACAGGACGTGGCATGAGCCAGGAGTGGTGCACGTCGTAGGATCTATTTTAGTTATATTGTTTGTTGAGTGGGAGACCGTGCAAACTTGCACGGTGTTTGGCGGAGTACTTTTCTACCTACTACCACCGCTAGGAGAGAGGCCTGATCTTCGGGGGGGGGGGGCTGTATGTGACCCGTATTGCTCGGTTTCACGGGTTTATTGATATATAGCCTGCAGATTTGGAGGCTGTGCACCCTGTTCGATTAGATAGCAGGACGATGCACGGCATGCATATCGTGCAGCGGTTCCCATATATCGGGCTGCGGTTTGCACTCGAGAAGGGGGTCATTTGGCAGCCGGGGCCAAATGATCTCCATTACAGAGACGACGAGCCCATGCTCCAGCAGCATCCCCAGCCCCAACTGCAGCAGCAGCCTCCACCACATGACGAGGGGGAGCCGCATCAGGATATGCCACATCAGCATCCTGAGCACGTATACAGAGTCGTGCGACTTCCTGCTTGTGTCGAGGCTATGCTGCAGGGTATTGCTGATGCGACACAACAACTCATTCAGCAGCAGGCGCAGATCCAGCAGCAGCTCCAGCTCACACAGCAGCAACTCCAGCTCAGTCAGCGGCTAGTTCATACCAGCGAGCAGCTGACGCGACGAGTGGATCGGTTGGAGGATCTGATCTCGTGGCAGGTGCATATCGAGCTTAGCCATGCTCATGCTCAGGGTGTCCAGCTCCTTGCAGTTCCGCGGCCACGAAATTATCCTCCTCCCCCTCCATCTGCACCTCCACTTCACGATCAGCTATATTTGTATTTTTTATGTGTAAACATACACTTGTATTCATGTTTATGTTTTGTATATATTTGGTTGTTTTGGTTGATGATGCGTGTATATATTTGGTTATTTTGGTTGATGATGCGTGTTTATTATTTAAATATGTTTTGGGTGTTGATGCATTATTTATCATATTATTCTGTAACATCAATATATTTAGACAAATAACATCATTTATATATTAATTAATTAATATATTTAAATTATTATTAAAAATAATTAAAAACATTTTTAGATTTCAAAACTTAGCTTAACATATGTAATTTAAAAGATTTGACTCTTAAAAAAAAGTCTTAAACAAGTTTTAAAAGCAATTAAAAATAAACGAACGAGAGATCGTAAAAGATAAAAAGCAAGTTTTAAACAAAACTATTAGAGAGATACGTTGCAAAGTATAAACGTAACGAGAGATACGTCGCAAAATATAAAAAATACGTCGCAAAGTATAAACGTAACGAGAGATACGTCGCAAAATATAAAAAAAAAATTTTAAACAAAACTAGTATATTTTTACACCCCAAAAACATACTCAAACACCACAAAACTGCCAAATTTAATTTTTTTAACCCTATACGCCCCGTAGTGGTCATTACGTGGAGTATAGGTCTGACACTGACAACAGAATGTCTGACTCGTTTAAGGTTGTCAGGTTTGGAGTCAAAACGCCCCGTAGTGGCCACTACGGGACGTATGGGTGGTGGCCGAGGTGTTGAAATATGCTTTTGGGGTGTGTAGATAACTCCACCCCTTTCATTTTCTCTCCTTTTTTTAAAGTGTCAAAATAAATTCAAGTTGGTATACATTTTGACGTAAGCTTTGTTTGAAAATGAATCGTGTCAAGTACAATACATTTTCACAACTACTTTTATGACAATTTACTTTGTGTTTTAACATAAATTTTGTTTTAAAGTACGTTAATCTTCTTTTGTTATTTTTTCCTCATATATTTTTTTGCTATTAAATTATATTTTTCCCTTATACTATAACATGTTTTCTAGAAAATTACATTTCTAAAATTTATTTATAGTAATCTTTGAAGCATAATAATGATTTTTATGGATCAAAAATGGAATACTAACAAATCACAGAAACTATCTTGGTAATTTACGCTTATAAAAAATTAAGGAATTAATGTTAAAAGACAATCAAATATTCAAATCTTTAATCGTATTCTCAAAAGACCAATTAACTGAACATGATTTTTATTTACATTTTTAGGATTTAAGCAATCGTTTGTTTTTCATTTGCATACAGGATTTGGATTTTTTTCTCCTCCCTTTTTTGGTTTTCTTTTTTATCCTGAATTAGGGGGGTTGTTTTTTAAATCTTTATTTTCTTTTATAACTCAACGAGTCTCTCAAAGTAAAAATTTAAGTTAAGGTTTTAAGATCAAAGTTTTGTATGTGATTACTTATTTGCATTTGTTTATTTGGATTTAGGTAAGTTCACCACTTGGATTATTTGCAGGATTTATGATTGACTTCAATAGTTACTAAATTGATTCATATCAAATCGAAAAAGAAAGTATGAATCACGATGTTCAAAAAGAAAAAAATAAATAAATTAGAGTAAATTACAATTTTGGCCACTGTGGTTTGTGTGTTTTAACTATTCCGGCCCAAAATAGAATCTTTTATTAATTCAGCCCCTGTGGTTTAGATAACTATCGGTTTTGGCCCCTCAAACTTAATTATTATAACGGTTTTGGCCCAAAGCCTAACTATGGTTGGGGGCCAAAAATGTTTAGTTTGTCTAAACCACATGGGCTGAATTGATAGAAGATTTTATTTTGGACCAAAATAGTTAAAACACACAAACCACAGGGGCCAAAACCGTAATTTACTAAATAAATTACGTTGAAAAATAAAGAGGGCTTAAGATTTTTTCTATGTTAACTCCAAAAACGATTAAACCGGTCCTTTAATAAGACTTATAAAAAATAAAACAAATAAAATCATAATCTTATAATAGGTTTAATACTTTTTTGTTAATAACAAATTTATCATACAGTTCAAATCAATTATCGTTTAGAAGGTAGCTAGTCTCCGTTGATATTCAAAGGTTAATTATTAAGTTTGGTTATATCTTTATTTGTCTTGTGGCAATCATTATGCTTTTAAAAAAGATTTAATTAACTTTTACTTATCTAACTTTTAAAAATTAATTTGTATGATGTATTACAACATGGGTAAGTTTCAATAAATAGACAATTTTGTCTAAAAACATAAAACAATAATTAAACACAAAAAAATCTAGAAAAAAATACACGAAAAAATATAGAAAATAAATTCAACAAAAAAATTCCAGCAAAAAACCTAAAACAAAAAAAAAGTAAAAATTTTGATTACCAAAAAACAGAAATTTTCTCGACAAAATATTCTTCGGAAACGTATTAGAAAATGCTAAATAAAGACAAAATACCGACAAAACACGTTTTTTCGGAAAAAACCTCGTAGGAAAAGTAGTTCCGACTATTTTCCAACGACAATTCCCTCAACTTAGCGACGAAACATGTTTGTCGTTAAATTTGCGACAAAATATCGATTAAACAAATGTAATATATCTCCGACGGATTAGCGATAAACTTGTGATAAAACATGATTTTTTTAAGTATTACTAGTAATAATAATAAATTTTTGCAACAATAAATCATTTAAATTTTCTAACGACTTCACAACAAATGTTTGGTTATTCTTTTTCAATTAAATTAAACTTATCGACAAAGTGTTTTTTTTATATGAAATAAACTTTACCAACAAATTCACGACAAAACCTTTTATTAATAACTTTTTTGTTAAAATAGTTATCGACGACTTTCCAACAACGGTTAATAAATTAATTTATTTTAATATTGTATATTGACGACATTCTGTAGGTTAATGTACCAACATACACACATACACTAAGTTACACCAATTCTAAAATACACAGTTGCGTATTTGTTTTTTTTAACAACATCAAGCCTTGATTACTTTTAAATACCCTTTATGACGTTAAATGTAACTTTTTATATCATACTTGCCAATCACACACACACACATACATTCATACACTAATCCTAACATGTACATACAAATTAATTCTTGAACTTATACACGCACACATACACTACAAATACATAAACTAACATATCCGCATACTATAACACTATAAAATAGACATATGCATATACACATACATCACTTGTGGATACATCAACACAAACACGCACAAACATATGTATAAATGCATACATGTTATACATACACACACTAACTCCACTATTAGACTCATGCACGTGTATACACTAACACATATGCATACATGTACACATACTATAACACAAACACTAGCACATGTCTACATGTACATGTACCATAACACTCACTAATTTAACATACATGAAAACATGTACACATGACATAACACCCATGCATTGTCTCATACACGTGGATATGCTAATATACGCACCCACATAACGTACATACTAACAGATCCATGTGCATAAACATATATACTAAAACACATATACACTCACAAAAAAATATCACTTTGATGTACTTTTTTATACATTTTTCCGAAAACGCCCGTAAAATTAAAATATTATCCAACAAGTTTCCGACAATATTTCAAAAATTCATTTTCATTTTTTAAAATTAGTTTAATAAAAAAGAAATAATATAATTATTTTTTGTTTGTCAGAAAATTGTCGAAACATTATTCCTTTTTCCGACAAGTATTTAATCGAAACTGAAGTAGAAAAAGCAACCGTCTGACGAAAAAATTGTTTTTTGTAGCTATTTTGTCGGAATAATCTGGGAAATTTTAGGGTTGTTTTATATGTCTTTTTTATCAGAAAAACGTCGCTATTTTGTAGAAATATTTGTTTGTCGATAAGTCGGAAAATTTTGTAGGAAAGTTGAGCGTTTTCTAGTAGTTTCTTTTGTTTTTTTAGAAAACATGTGTTAGGGGGCCGTTTGGTAGCGTCTGAACCATTAAGTGCTGAATATTTAAAATGTCTGAATACTTAAGAGGGTCTGAATGAAAAAAAAAACCATTTTATTTTAAAAACCCTAAAAAATAAAAATACCCCATGTTGAGGAATCATGCACCGCTACTTCCATCGCCCATGTGGCTGTCTCCATCGACGTCACCACCGTTGGATAGTTATGGTTCCGTCGAAACGAGTGGTAATTAGAAGAGTAGAAAACGAAGGGTGGTCGATGATGGTGATGGAGACACAGTGGGTCGTCGGAGAAGAAGGAACGGTGGCGAGAACGATATGATGGTGATGGAGGCGAAGTGGGTTGTCAGAGAAGAAGGAACCGTGGCCAGAACGATGGTGATGGAGACGAATGGGTCGTCGGAGAAGAAGGAATGGTGGCCAGAACGATGTTGATGGAGGCGCAGTGGGTCGTCGGAGAAGACGAACAGTGGCCGGAACGATGTTGATGGAGGCGCAGTGGGTCGTCGGAGAAGACGAACAGTGGCCGGAACGATGGTGATGGAGACGCAGTTGATCGTTGGTGGAAAGGGATGCGTGGTCACGTGGGTGTAGATGTGCAACCAAGTAGAAACAACCCCTTCTTCCATTCAGACTTGTAATGTCTGAACCATTCAGATTCAATTCAGATGTTACCAAACAACCCCTTAATTATTCAATTAAAGGCATATTACTATGTATAATTAAAATATATGAAAAAATGAATAGTAATAATAATATTATTATATAGTGAGTGATCATATTTTTTATTATATATATCTAATATATTATATTGTATTATTTAAGTGTCCAATCCATGTAATGACGTTTTGAAAATTTAGGCTTGGATTATCAGAAGTTTTTAACTTTAAAAATTGGTAAACATAGATAATGATGTTAAATTTGAGGGATTTGTTTTTAGATTTGGGTTTTTCTTTTAATTCAAACGATTGGTTGTCGGTGAGACGGATTTTGTAAGTAATTGTTATTTTTATAACATATTTGTGAGGATTTTATTACTTTTGTATGATTTAATGTCGTTTTTATGAAAAATTTGTATAGAATTCATGATAAAAGATTTGATTTTGCTATGTAACTTATGTTTCTGTAAATGATATATAATACACATTATCGGTGGTATACCATGATAATCCGCCGCAACGCGTGGAAAGGATAAACCTAGTTATTATAATTTATAAGCGCATCGAATCAACATGATAAGAACGTAACGAGTCGACATGATTTAGTCTACGAATAGATTTTCTTTTTATTTATTTATTGTGGCTCATATATGTTCGCTTTTGTGAAAGAAGATTTGTCAAGCTTAAGTCCATCTAAGGTGTCATAATATAATTTTGATAATATTTATATAAATTTCAAAATTATATTAAAAGCTATCAAGTTAATTTGAAATATATTTTTATGCTAATCCTGCTAAACTTTTTTTCTTTTTACCTTTTTTGAAATAATCTACATATTAACTATATCTTATATTAAAAGATAATGTTAGATATTAAATATATAGTTTATACATTTTTAAAATATTTTTTAATATATTAAAAATATATTAATATTAAAACTACACTCTAACAAAAAAACCAACTTATTAAAAAATGTAAAATTTTCAAAACCATTTTCTATAAACGAAATGTTTAAAAAACGAAGTTTGAAAATAGAGTAAATTACGGTTTTGGCCCCTGTGGTTTGTGTGTTTTAACTATTTTGGCCTAAAATAGAATCTTTTATCAATTAAGCCCCTGTGGTTTAGACAAACAAACATTTTTGGCTCCCAACCATAGTTAGACTTTGGGCCAAAACCGTTATAATAATTAAGTTTGAGGGGACAAAACCGATAGTTATCTAAACCACAGGGGCTGAATTGATAGAAGATTCTATTTTGACCCGAAATAGTTAAAGTACATAAACCGCATGGGCTAAAACCGTAATTTACTCTTTAAAATATTATATCCAAACAAATAATATTTTTATTTTAATACTTAAAATACTAAATTATACGAAATTGTAATGATATCGTGTTTTATATTAAAAGTTATTTTCTAAATTTTTATCGTTAACTATTTATTATATTTATTTATTCAACACGTGTATTCGATCAACTGAATGCTTTTGTTTCGGTTTAATTTAATCAGCAAATTATAATTTTAAAAAATTACAAAAGTTGTAAATTAGAAAGATGAGACTATGTTAAAACTTAAAAGACATTAAATTATACAGAGTTTTTTCTTTAACTGAAAAAATTAACCCAAGTTAAACTCAAGTCACCCCTTCACGTAACGCTGGATCACAACTTCCAATATATATTCGTCAAAATATCCACTAATCAGAAGCTGATTTTTTTTTCTTTTATTTTTTTTTCTCTAAATTAATAGTAATCTTGACTTTTATGGGAAGACAGTTAATTTGATTGGATGTGACCGGAAATTATTTTTTTATACATCTTTGAAAGATCGATCGAATATTTGTTATGGTTTGGTCCTGTTGTCGAGGACGTGAAGCAAGTGTGAAACTTTAACTAAGAAATGTTGAAAATTCGGAAATTATTTTAAAAAAAAAAGCACCGATCGATCGGTGGATAGCAACATTTTCCATGATAAAGCATGCTTCGGTCGGTGGTTTCGAAAGTCAAAATAAAAAAAAAGACATAAATAAATAAATAAAGATCATGGTCGGATCTTGATTCTTGAAATGGTGCGTACATCAATTAAATTAGGATACAATTTGTGTAGCTTTCTTCTTTCAATTCCCGAAGCAAACAAACAAGAAAGAAAGTGAAAGTTTAACCAATTAAACCCTTTTCAATCTTCATCTTCTTCATCTTCCTTCTGGATGCAATGGAAACAGCTCTAGGGTTTTATTATCTTCTTCATCTTTCTCCAACTCAAATGACCAGCTTCTGCACTTTTTGTATGGACTCTCCACCACTTCTCCCTGCTTCAACATCAAAATTCAAAAAAAAATTAAAAAAATGGCTGTTTTAATTATATATTGCATGCAAGAACTCATGATCTTTTACGATACCCACATCAGACAGATTGAAAATAAGATACTGTAAGTCAGTAAGTGTTTATTATCAGTTAAAGATGGTAGTTATTGATACGTACTCTAGGGTTTGATGGGACGGAGTTGATCATGGTGGACGATGGGATTGATCTTGGTGAATGATTTAGACTAAGATTGTTGCGCTTCTGTTTTTGTCTTTCACGTGCTTTATGATTCTGAAACCAGTAGAAAACATTCTTGCCTTCTATCTTCCCATACTTGCTCAATTGTGCAGTGATTTGCTCGATTTGTTGCGCGTTCGGAGTCCGCATTCCGCCTCTATATAACATCTCCAAGATCCCAATTTGCTCTTGTGTTGGATTCCATCTTGTTCCTCCTGGATGTGTCTCCACCTTTACAAATTTCACCATTGTTATCAAATTTAACTATCTTTTTTTTTTCTTTGGTTAGTTATATTATGAGAATAATATCTTGAAAAAAAGAGAGTAAATATATTCCATTTCATGTCATATAGTATGTTTAAACAGTAAAGATCCTTGGGAACTGTAGGAAAATGTACATTGCACCAACAATTTCAATGTTTTTAACTAAAATAATGTACTAGCTAGATTGTCTTCTAGCATTTGCACCTATAGCTTGCTTCTATAGTATATATGCATGAAATAAGATACTTAACTACAAACTAAACATTGATGTTCACCTGAGGAGAATCTTTCTTGTGGCCCTGCGAAACAAGTTGAATCGGGCAACTCTCGGGTCTGATGAAACTCCTAAGATCAAACGTTGCTGAGACTTGGTTACTGCTGCTACTGCTATTACTAATACTAATATTATTCATGGTGAGACAAGTTTCTGTGCTACCACTACTAGTTAACTTAGGGTTAAGAGGGCGCAAACGCTTCAAGACATCAAGGGTGAGAGTAGACGACGAGGATTCATCGTCGCGCCAGAGCCCACTGCCACGTGTGAATTGATGCACCTTCATGCTACTGAGTCCCATGGATGGGTAAAGACATTGTTGATTGAGAGTGTCAATTATATAGCTAATTAAAGAAAGAAAGGAACAAAAGGGTTGTCATCATTTTCTTGGTGAATTATGCAAATGAAGGGAAAAAAGAGGGAAAGAAAAGCAAGAAAAAGAAAGTGGGTGCCCCATGAAGAACCAAGACCAAATGATGAGGTGAGGTTGACTTGAGCAATGATCCTTTTTTTAAAAAGGAAACTACTTTTAATCTAGAGCTAGCTAGAGAGAGAGAGAAATAATGTATGTACGTGTGGTTTAGATGGGATGAAATTCTTTCTGTCATTACTTTGATCATTATATATACCAAAAGCTTTATGTAACATACATGATTTCAATTTAACAAACCAATATTTTCAATATTATTTTCAAGATTTGACATAAATGAATCAAGTTGGAATCAACTAAGAGCAATTCTAACTTTACTTAAACTACAATACTAGGTAATTCAAATAGCTAGTTTACTCATACTTGAATTAGTTGGATAGAATCACCACGCCCATAAGTAACGAAATGTGACAACGAACATATGTAGCCTGTTGGACTTAAATACCCTAGAAACCTCATTTGTAAATATGTGATCAGAAGTAATCGTATATGCATTTCTCTGTTTCCTACAAACACAGACACATATTGGTTTGTCTGTTGTCGTGAAGTAGACCAAGAAAGCCTGTACCAACTACCAGACCAGGATTTCATCATCTGGATCCGCTCAACAATTCTTACGATGAGTTTAACTTAATTTCGATTTCTATATAAATACGTGAGAATTAGTCACGTTTGATAATGAAGTCAAGCCCATCAACTAGCTAAGATCAGAATGTCATCTATCTAATTAAGTAACATTTAAAATAGAAAGATTAATAAAATAGAATGGTAGGTCGATTTGAAGGGAATGTAAATGCGTGTGCGTTGGGTAGTCTAATCAAGGGGGTTGAGTTTTCACTTTTCTTGCTTTCATGATAAGGTGTGTATGCTTTTCGGTGGCCTCTTTGGGAGTGTTTGTGACTTTATTTGCTATAAAGTGATGGGAGGGAATGAGAAAAGATTCCTCCAATCCCAAAACTTGAAAATGGGAACCTTTTTTTTTTTAATTATTTTTATTTTTATTTATATTTTCATTTCGTTTTCAAGATGCAAATATGGGTATTGTCTATGTTTTCTTTTCCCTCTCAGTGTGTGTTTGTTTTGGGTGGGAAGTGAAGTGAATGCAGCCTTTAAGTGGGAGCGAATGTTGAAAAAGAAAGCAAGAAAATCAAGTAATAAAAACAAAAAGGGAACCCCAAATCTATGTGATATCTCTTACTATATATAAAATTCCTCGTTTGTCTTTGGAAACTGTAGCCATTTTTCTTTAAAAAATATATACCATTTTTCAAACCACCAATAGCTATATTACATGTTTAGCGTAATAGTAACCTCTTGACTTACCTACGAGAGACCTTGGTTTTGAATCCAAACCGAAACATATTTGCTGAGCCAAGGTCAGATGATTTAGCCAGTTGTGAGGTTCCTCCTAGGGTGTGTTCAAGCGCACGCCTCAGAGCGTAAAATTCAAAAGAACGGTTGAAATTATGTCTTGAGTCGTCGTACTAAACCATTAAAAAAACTATATTATTGTTAAAACATATTTGTCATAATGATACCAATGTAATACTAAAGTAATTCTTTTTAAAATATGTATTGTTGAGAGTTTAAGTTTAAAAACAAAATTATTGTAAAAAAATTTACCAAAAACACTTTAAGCCTACTTATACTATTATGTATATCATCATCTTAATTAGTGCTTTGTTTTGTGTCTTCTTTTTTGTTTATTATTTCATAAAAACACACACACACACAATACGTGGCCTCTGATCACCAGTCACCATTGGCTTGACTTGATATAAAATATGATTTATCTTTTGGGTATAGAAAAGACTAGGGAGATGGTTGTGAATAGTCATGTATCACGTAACAAAAGGGAAATATAATTTTCAATAAAATTCGAATGAAAAAAAGTTTATATTATTATATCAGTAGTCGTTTCCAGGCATTCATAGAGCTAGCTTTTTTTTTAATAGGCGAATTCAAAATATTAAGTTTAATCAAAATAAATGACTAATTAAGTATGTCCTTAACTGAAAAAGAAAATGTAACCAGCAATAATTAGTTGATTGAAGTAACTAATATGCTAGATTTGGAAGAAAAAAACATAATAAAATCGACAATCCAAAACAAAAGTAAATAAGGAAGAATTACATATATATATCCTAATATTTATAATTCAAACTACATATGTATGATATATCCAAGTCAAAAATTAAATTACTTATGTCTTATTCTTTCATATATAATTTTCCTTCTTTAGGTAATATGATATATGTAATTTTAAAATTTAGGTAAGGATATATTTGTAATTCAAAGGATTATATCTATTTCTATTATACTTAATGAATCAAAATAATTGGGTAACACTTGTCGTTATTCTAGAGCATTGTCACACTAATTTTCCTGCATTTCTTTTCTAATAAATACACAAGTTTAATAAATACTAAAAATATATTCTTTATAACTTTTTTAATAAAAAATTCGTAATATTTAAAAAATATATTACATAATAGTATAAAATACTAATTATATTATATATACCTTTTATAATTAAAAAGGATTTCTTAATATAATAAAAAATATTTTAATATTAAAAGCACACGTTTAAAAAATCAAATTATTATAAAATATAAAAAATTTTCAATAATTTATAACTCATAAAATCTTTTTATAATTTATTAGTCATTATTATTAACTTTTTTTTTTCTTTATCAACTTGTGTATGTTTAAAAACTAACCTTTGAAAAAGGAATTTTTTAAAATACAATATTATTTATTTATTTACTATGTAATGTTGATTATATTTTAAATCAAAAAGTAATTTACAATTTTAAATTTATATTATTGAATATTTATTAATTTTTATTCAACCCGTGTAATACACGGGATACTAACCTAGTAAGATAATATATGCAATTTATTTTTTCCATCAGATATGTAATTTATAAAGTTTACATGTATATTATATCCTCATATTTAAAAGCTTCACTATGATTATGTTTGTCATCTGCATCGTTATGTTTGAAGTTTTCTTAAGGAGGAAGTGGTAGACATTGGATTGAGGTGAAATTGGTTTCTTGGCTACACTGACGCAACTCCAAAGGGCATAGGACTTGTGTTTGCAGGCATTGGAAACCGAAGAAACAAAATGACGATAATGTAATCCATAGGATTTTTAATGTCAATTTTTGATTGTAATCGTGTTCCGATCTATAATAAAACAAAGTTATTTGTATTTGTTTAAACATTTGTATCTATTTATGCATACACACAAAGACATATTCAATAAACATTTTTAGTATAATTATTACATGTGTGTATACATATACTAGGTTAATAACTCGTGTGTTACACGGATTGAGTAAAAATCACTGATATAATTCATAAATATATGAAATAAGAAAATAGAAAAAAATCATACCACTTCAAAATAAGAACATCAAATTAAACATATAATGTAACAGTTATAAGTAAATCATATATAAATCTCTAAATAATTCTTTATACACCACATTAAATATTTTATTCGTAACTTTTCCTTCTGCATCTAATATTAATAATTTAATCTCATCCCTACTCTTAACTCTTGATAATGCCACATACAATTATCTATAGTTGAAGACTAATTGTATCAAATACATTCCAACTCTTGGCAATGATTGTCTTTGGCTTTTATTAATAGTCATCACAAAACATACTGAAATTGAAATTTGTCTTCTCTGAAACTTGAATAAAATCTTCTTGTCTGAACGTATCATATTAATTTTTGGAATAAATACGCGAAAACCAATATGTGGCTAAAAATAGAACATTAAATATTTTAATTATAATTTAATTTTCATACATAACTAAGATACAATTTAAATTTAAAATAATATTTACTATTATGCTTACAATTCGAGTTATCATTCATGATGGACACTTTGAAAGATAAACAATGAGCATTTGATCTTTTCGGCATATCCTTAAACATTCACATGATACTTAATTAAAGAAATGATGATGAAATTAACAAAATAAATAACTTGATGATCGTATAGTGTATTATGTATACTATAATTAAATTAAATAATGAATCATTTATTTTTATAGCTTATCATGAGATGTGGTTTTTTTTACGATTTAAAGGCTGAACGACTTATTTAAAACCCAAACGGGCACACATCCAAGGATTGGAGATGTGTTGTGAAACACATATGTTTTTCCATTTGTTTTGGTTAAGTTTTTGTACAGTTTTATTCAGTTTTTGAGCCAATTTAAGCTGGTTCTTCACATTTTTATAATTTGATGCTTCCAGGTAATAAACATGTTATTTTTGGCACAAAAGATCAGAAAATGAGCTCCCGGTTGGACGAGAACGGACCCGAGAACAAAGAAAGACATAAATTGGAATCTGGAACTCGTCGCGTCACACGACAACCACCCGAAACCCTGTCGCGTAGCGCGACAGTTGAAATTACATGTTTGCCCTTTTAATGATGACGGGTTGACCCGACTATTTTGTCAGGTAGCGTGAAGCCTCGCGTAGCGCGAGGGGTTTCTAGCAGCCTGTCGCGTAGTGCGACAGGGTTAAAATCCCAGAAATTTTTGTTTGTCGATCAAAACGGCTGGAGGCTTGATTTTTGAGACACAACACGGCTTGAAGACGATTAGGGAGGCGATGTGGAGGCTGGAACAAGCGATCGAGGTCAAGATTGGTCATCTAGAAGCCCTAAGATTGTGATTCGAAAGGTGTAACGTGATCGGTTCTTATTCCTTTACTGTTTTTCCATTCGTATGATGATTTACTGTAGTTTATACATTATTTCTCTCTGTTTATTCAGTATGATTGGTGGCTAGACCATTTACACTACCTAGGGTTTACATGATTATGCATATCTAGTGTTTACAATGTAATCCCTAGGGTTTTCCGTTACGAATTTGATATCTTAATCATGTTCTGTTTATAATAAAAAGTCCTTTGATGTCCTTGAAGCATTTTATTCATAAATTTATAGGTTTACATATAAACGTTTACTTCATTAGTGAAGTAATGATAAGGATACAAAACATAATTTAAGGTTTTATAAAATTCATTTTATAAAAAGTTGTAATCCTTTTTAAAACATAACAAGTCATAATAGGTTGTAATAAATAATAGCATTTTATTAGTAAATAACCTATTTTAAAGTTATAGAATATATATATATACATAAACGATATGTATATATGTATATAATAATAATGAATAAATTAAACAAGATAATAATAATAATAATAATAATAATAATAATAATAATAATAATAATAATAATAATAATAATAATAATAATAATAATAATAAGTTTCTATCTAATAAACAAATGCATAAACTTTTTATAAAAGAAAACTAAAGATATAAATAAAAGGTTTATAACTTTTAAAAGTAGCTTTTATAAACTTTTAAACATTAAATATCAAAGATAAAAATTTGAAGGGATGAAATTGAATTTTTATAACCTTTACATGTGAGTGTAAAAAAAAGGTTAAAAGAGGAAATTAATTAAATCAGGAAGTAGGGGGGTTGAAACTGTAAAAAGCCCAAACCCCTCTTTTCTTTCTTCTTTACCCAATTACCCAAACCACCCGACCCAGCTCCTCCCTCGTGACCCGATCATTTCCAGCATGATTACAGCTCATCTTCGAGCAATTTAGGCAAGGATTATCACGTGTATTCTCGATCCCCATCAACAATTAAACCTATTGACTAGTAATCACGCGTTAAAAATCATTCTAAACTTAGTCGTTTGAACCAAAAATGGGATTCGAATCAAACGCATATAAAAACCCAATTAATCTATCACATCTTCTCCCTTTGCCAAATTCTAACGATTCTGAGTAACAAAGAAGAGCGCTAACCCTCTCTAGATCGCGATTTGAAGCCAAGAACGAGCCGATCCTCTGTACGACTCGAACTCAATCAATTCTTAATCGATCTAGGTAGGTTTCCTATCCATTATACTCGGTTTTAAACGTAGAAAAAAATCCCCATCCTATCGGGGGCTTACAATCAATCATTGGGTTGAATTGGGACCTAATCAGATCTAGGGTTTATACGCAACAGGGAAGAACTAAATATTCTGTTTAAGTTTAGTTTGATTTAAGATCAGTAAATGAAATCCCTCCCAGCCCAGCGGTTAAGACGCTGGTGCTGGGAAGGGCAGACCCGGGTTCGAACCTCCTAAGCGACATGGTTAAGTGGTTTTTCTCCTTTAGCCTCTTTCCATCCAATATTTTTTTAATAAAAAAAATCCAAAAATCATATTTTTATTATGCTGTTAAAATTAATTTTTTACAGAAAATGTTAAAATTACTTTTATTAATAAAACCAATTAATTACACTTATATACTTAAACTAAGAAAACTTTAATTAATTATTTTATCATTCTTTTAAAAAAAAAGAATACTAAAATAATTTTTATAAAATACATATATGTATATATTTATTTAGTTTATTAATAATTAATTTTTTATTATTATTTATTTTAAATGAAATAATTTATAAGATACATATATGTATACTCAAATTTTATAACTTTAAATGGTTGTTTTATAAAACTAAGAATTTATTTTTAAAACAATTAAACAAAGTAAAACAATATAAACAAAAGCATAGATTTATTTTAAAAATAAAATAAATAAAAAGGCTTTTGTTTTAAAGTAAACATTTATCTTTTATACTAAACACACAATTTCTTTAACACAATTATTAATTTAAGATGCATTCTCTTAAAAACAAAATTTTTTTTTAAACATTAAACAATAAAAACAAAAGGATGGAAAATAGGAGATATTCAAATAGTTATTCAAAATCAATATTTATTTGATTATTCAAAATCAAATAAATAAATAATTATTCAAAATCAATTTGAATATTTATTTATTTGATTATTCAAAAATCAAATAAATAAATAAGTATTCAAAGTCAATTAGGATATTTATTTATTTGATAATTCAAAATTAAATAAATAAATAATTATTCAAAATCAATTTGAATATTGATTTATTTGATTATTCAAAATCAAATAAATAAATAAGTATTCAAACATATAATCATTCAAACTTAGACATATTATTTAGGATTTCCATAGTATGCCATAGAAACTAGGATGTCAAAACATGAACTCTAAGTACATAGACTAAGGAAATTCTATTGCCTTTAGGTTAAGGTGTGCAAGCACAACTTCTTAAATCCTAGGCAACGATTCAAGTGACAAAGCTATGACATCAAGTGAGTTTCTTCACACTCCCTTTTACATTTTTGCTTTGGGATGTTACACATGTCTTATTCAAAACTTTATACATTCTATTATTCATTCAATCTATGATGCAAGCCTTGACCTAGTTAGCTTTATCTGTTAGAGGTTAGGCTTATACAATGTGTTGATTCTATGTGTGTTGCCAGTCTAGCAATCTAGTACCTAGTAGCCTAAGATGGTTAGATACTATCTTCGCAAAGGCTTTTATATTTGTGTGAAAAAGGTGAAAAGTACACCTAGCAAACTTGTTGAATTATAACTGTTAATTTTATAGTATGGCCATACTTGAATTAACATGTTGTAAGGATACTTGTTTGGACACAAGCAATTGTTATTCATTCATTCATTCATTCAATTTATTCACACTTGTATTCATGTCGTGCTTATGATACATATCTAGTTAGGCTATAGTTTGCATCCTTTTTGTACATATTATTTAAACTTTGTGTGTGAACTCACCAACTATGCAAATAGTTGACAAACTCTATTTTACATGTGTAACAGGCTAAGGAAGCATAATGAAGAGATAAGATAGGATTAGTGACCTAGTTAAACTTGAAACAATTGTATAGATTTTTCAATTGTAATACTTTGATTATTGAATTCATGTAATGTTGTTGTGCTTCAATGAATGTTGTAATTAATCTCTAATAATGATGCTTTAAATATTGAAATGTTATAATAGCACCATGAGCTAATGAACAATCAAACTCGCGCCCCGACGTATTCCGCCGTCGGTTGGGGTGTGACATACAACGACTGATTGTGGAACAAGTTTGTGATTTTCAATGCTATAAAGATTAGGTTTTGATTCTTGGAAGTGTATGAATGTTTGTTTTGGTTGTTGGTTTGATTTATCGATTCCTCGTGTGTTTTGACGAAGGTCTTTCGTATAATAGGTGCATGCTAGATCAATTGCTTGGTGTTTTTGATTTGTGGATGAATTGCTAGATGTAGTGATTCAAAGGAATGTTAATTAGGTCACAAACGACTTAAATGTTTAACCAAATTCAAAAGCCGTGAGGTGAGAGTTTGTTAGTGTGTCTTGAATGTTTAATAACTAGATAAAGTCTTTGTGAAAAGACTAAGATTAGGTTAATTGAACATAGTCTTGCATACTAAATCCAAGATGATTCTCCTGATTATCCTGTACATGCTTGTGTATTGAGACTCTCATTTCCGTGAGGTAGATGGTCTTTAGGATATGTCATTGATGGGTTGGTTAACTTGTGAGAGTAACTAACTTAAACCGGTAATTAAAAGACTTGTAAACATCTTAGTTGAAATCTTTGAGAAAGGTTAAAGATACTCTAAATTGTTTATAAGTTAAAATTCAAAGATCTCGGTTCCACAATAAGTTCCATAATCAATCTAAAAAGCATTAGACATGTATAGAGTAAACCCTATGTAGTTATCTCATCATTTGTGACTTCTTGTTTCAATTCCCTTAGTCTTAATCCGGTTTTCTAGGTTATTAATTTAGTTTAATTAATCAGTAAAAACCCCCCTTTTTAAAACAATTCTTTTTAATCAAGTAAATTTGTACAGATAAATCCTTGAGTCTTTTTGCATTTTCTAAAGAAGTCTGTGGGTTCGATATCTGGACTTACTTTCCTTTACTATTTTTGATAGGTTCACTTGCCTGTTAGTAATTTAGTTTAGAGAGTCTAGAGTATTACTTAGTGTCTAGGATAGTTGTAATTTTTATCAATTTTTATTAAACTACTTTGCACACATCAGCTGGCCTAGTCGTCACCCCTCCACCCACCAGATAAACAGGAACCGGATAAATATGTAAACCATCTCTCCCACTCAGGCTTAAACCCCTGACTTCAATTAGGGGCAGCTTTTTCCTGTTAATTGCAATACCGCTAGGCTAATGTATGTAAAAAGTTGGCATATCATTTTTTAATTTATTAGGATATTTGGAATTCTTGGTATGTAATTGTAATATTAAAAAGTATGATATAATATTAAAAAATTTCCAGTAGAGTATGATCAAAACATTTGTTCATAAGTTTAAATTCATGTTTTTTAAACAAAATGATTTATAAAATTTGTTACCTTTGATTAAAATAAAATGTTTAAATGATACAAGGTCATAATTGTCTTTGATGGCAATATATTTGTCTTCATTTGAATAAAGATAATTGAATTATTAAATGTTTATAGCTTTGTTTGTATAATAGTATGTTCCTTATCAAATCTATAAGTAATATTATTTTAATTGTTTAGAAAAGTTGTATGTGTCGATAAAACGGATAACAAATATGGGATACTAAAATCGTCATAATATCTAAGAATTATATTTAAACGATCGAATATGTAATATTCAAGCACCATATAGTTTGATTTAAAAAAGAAATATAAATATGTTGATATTTATGTTAATTGGTTAAGTTTTTAAATAATGAAATTAAAAGATTAAATGGTATTACTTTTATTTTTTTGGTAGCCATTGAAAAGAATTACGTATTTCAAACATTTGTTTATCTAAACAACTTTTATTAATAAAAATTTAATTAAATAAAGTTAAGTAAATAAGTTGAAAGTTAAATAAAAACTAATTAATTAAAATATGAGATTTTATAACCATAGACGATTAAAATGCGTATTAAAAATTCAACTATTTTAGGAAAAAATATAACAAAATAAATTAGCAATCAATTAATTAAAATAGCTTATACAAATAAATTTAAACAAATTGATAAAAAAAGTTTTAAATTATTTTAAACGTAATATTCAGTTTAGAAGTTACAATTTCAGTTATCTTTTCTATAAACGAGAATATCTAAAGAGTATGTATTTAATAAAAAACAATTATTTATTAAAATATTAGTCTGAAAATTGAATTCCTATAAAAGATCAAAAAATATTAACTTATTACGATTTTTTGAATTAAAACATTAGATGGGTTGAAAATATGAATGTGTGCAAAACTCAAACATGATGTGTTATAGTTAAGTTTTCTAACATGTGTTGTTTAACAATGTTCTTGAATAATATAAAGTGATAACGTCATTGATAAAATTATAATATTAAAAAAAAGATGAGTGTAGTAAAAAAGATTGTTATTTACACTTATTTAATAGTATTTTTACTCATCGGATGTACAACTAATAATATTTTAGTTGGTTAGAGAAGTACCATATGTCGACGATATATATTCGAAACATCAAGATGAGTATGACGGTTTTGTCAATACTCAATACGTTTACTTGAAAGATTCACGAAGGTAATATTAACAATTAAGAGAAAGTTGATGTAAAAATAATACTAAGCTAGTTACGTTTTATAAATGGAAAGAGACAATCAATTTAATGTTAGTTGGAATTGATTTAGATGTCATTAAACAACTGGAAATTGGAAAGGATTTTTACACGTAATTTAATAAATATGTCATAATTAATTATGAATATTAATTATGGAAAGTTACTACAAAAAATAAAACCGTTTAAAAAATTAAACAAAAGAATCCGCGTGCTTAGTTTTCGGGTTAAATTTTTAGGGGGGAAAACAAAAATAGAGATAGCCTAGAATGATGCCAAGTGTCCCCCAAAGATTTTGATTTATTATATATAATAGATATACATATAAATATATTTATGTTACTAAAAGATTTATAATTAGAAATTAGATTATATAAAATATACACATACAAGTAGATTTATATCAAATTAATAAATAAATAAAACCCATAAAGTTTTATAAACAATAAAGCCAAAAATTGCAAATAAAAGTTTTTATAACTTTGAAAAATGATTTTATACATAAATATCAAGAATATAAGTAAAGGGGCTAAAACTGCAATTTTTATAAACTTATATGTGACTATTTAGAAATTTAAAAGAAATAATTAAATAAATCAGGAAGTTGAGGGACCATAGCTGAAAATTTCTTTTCCTCACCCTTCTTTCTCACCCGGATCACACCAACCCGACCCAATCACCCAATTCACGACCCAAGCCCCTATCCATCTCATTCCACACGACTTCGAAACAATTTGGGAATGGATTCGGGAAGGATACTAGTGCTCGATTCGTATCAATCAACCAATTTAAAGAAATCAACTTAATATCCAGAGATTTGGATTCCAAAAAGGTCGAACAACTAACCAATATAGAATTTAAACTAAGCTAGTATAAAACCCAAATCCAACGATCGCAATAGGTTCTTGGACTCGTCTCAAACCTTTCTGAACACAAAAATCTTTCAAACAAACTCTTGGAGGCCGGAATCAATTCAAGAAAGACCGAGAACCATCCTCAACTCCAACACCTTCGAATTCTTGATCAATCCAAGTAAGTTCTGTGACACCCAAAACCTTTACGTGATTACACGTGTTCAAAATATGGTCCCATAAAACTTACACATTAAGTTTTTACAAAACATGTCATTTCGGAAGCGTGAAACCAAAACATATGTTAATCACATTTGTTATCTTCAATTACAACCCAAAATCATTAATATATTGTTTACATGAAAACCAAACAACCCAAATTTTCATAATGTTTGATCTTTACAAAAGAAGTGCCCGATCATTAGCTACAAATGCACACCTATTTTTGACCTGCAAACACCACATATATGCTCACAATTAGTTCATATGAACTAAGTAAATCACCCATTTAAAGCCCCGAACAAGTATGGTTAATCATAAGAAAGTTACAAAAATTCTGCAGTTGGGCGTATGGGTTGGGCGTATGACTGGGCGTTGGCAGAAACTGCTGGGCGTATGGTAACATGACTGGGCGTATGGTACGCCCATCTGGGCGTATGGTACGCCAGACCTGTATCAGCAAACCCAAATTTGCTGTTTTAAGCCGTTTTAAGCGTTTCTGACCAATCTTTTTCCCTAGTTTTCACCCAAATGAACCCAAACACATATATTTGATATTTATGCATATTTACAACATCAAATCACTCAAATAAATGTAACAAAATTCAACTTAGATTCAATAATTCTAAATTTAAATTGTTAACGGGTCAAAACCACCCAATTACATACCAAGCCTTTGTTATGATGCTCTCACACATGTACTTTCATCATAACTTTAAAATCCTACTACCAAACTATAATGGATAGTATTCAACCATTGTTATGATGTTCTCACTCGAGTCCTTCCACCGTAACACTATCATATTATTACCACAACTAGTGGCTAACATTCAACCATTATTATGATGTTCTCTCTCAAGTCCTTCCATCATAACACTTCCATATCACTACCACAATCTAGTGGTTAGTGTTCAATATTGTTATGATGTTCACACGCTAGTACTTCCATCATAACATTACAAAATAATTCATACTATGATGTTCTCACTCAAGTTCTTCCATCATAGAATTCAACCATAAGGAAATCAACTACAAGTTTATTTAAGTTCAAAGGTTAATACCATGATATTCACCCACCGGTACTTCTACCATAGTTTTACTTAACCACCATATACTCAATTTCATTATCAATAACCATATCCACAATAAACATAATAAGTCATGTTGACCAACATTCCCATTATGCAATCAACACAATCAATCAATTCATAATCAACTAAAAACCAATAAGTAGACTATATCTACTACACATATATGGTGTTTAGTAAGTAGGGTAACTTACTTTAGCACTTTTAATCACGGGTTAACAATTGGTGCTTTGCCTTCCTGTTGACTTCCTTTTGAAGTTCCACTATCACCACCTATTTACAACCATTAAATTCTTAGCTACAATTCTAGTTAAGATTCACAATAACTTATCTATATTGACCAATTTGGCAATCAATTACCAAGGTTTATAGTGATAATCATCAACAATCGATTTCATGAATCATTTCACCAAATTTTGACCAAAAGTCAATTATTGGCATTTCAACAAACAACATACATGCAAGATTTCATCTACGTACTATCTTGTTAGTTTTGATTCATCAAATTCCCATTTTTTATGTTCATTCTCATTAGACTCATAAGTTTAACATACTTGTTGAGTTTTGACCAACATCATACATTCAAAATGTCAATATAGCACCCATTTACAATTCACTTCATATAGCTAAAACCCATATGAATAACCCACCATCATATCAACCATCAAATGATTCTTTAAACTAGAATCCATGTTTGGGTGTTTAAATCTTGATTATACAATCAAAACTAACAATATTTTGTTAGTAATAACACCCAATTTCATGATTTGATGAAACCCACTTAACCTCATCTTTCAAGGATTACAAGAACTAGAAGAAAAACCCCAAATTCACTTACCTAGTTGTTGAAGATCACCAAAGGAAGTGATTTAGTTATTCAAACTTGGATTAAACCTTAAGATCACCACCAATTTTGAAAGCTAGATTGAATACACTTCTTCTTCCTCTCTTGAACCCACACACACATATGAACAAAATATCTTGCTTCTTTGACTTAAGTCAAAGTTTTTTTTTTTTTATCCACCCATTTTCAAGTTTGAAGGTTTGGAAAATTCAACCCTTCAACTTAACTAAACATATAATCATGTTAACTAACTTAGTTATTAAATTTATCAACAACACAATTCAAATCTTAGTTAATAATATTTAACTCAAAATTTCACCCGGTCGTTACAATTCTCCCCTCCTTAGAGAGGTTTCGTCCCCGAAACCCAATTACAATTCAAATAAAAAAGGGTAAAACTTCTTCATTTCTTCCTCCGACTCCCAAGTAACGTCGGATCCCTTTCGGTTCTTCCATTTTATCAATACTTGGCTAATTGACTTATTCCTGAGTCGCTTAACCTTTCGATCCAAAATTGCCACCGGTTTTTCAACATAATTCAACTTGTCAACAATTTCAACATCTTCCAATGGCACATAAGCCGTCTCGTCAGCTAAACACTTCCTCAAGTAGGAAACATGGAAAGTGTTATGTATGCCACTCAACTCATCCGGTAGCTCAAGTCGGTAGGCAACCTCCCCGACTCTTGCTAGAATTTTAAAAGGTCCAACAAAACGTGGACTCAATTTTCCTCTTTTACGAAAACGAATTACACCTTTCCATGGAGAAACCTTCAACAAAACATAATCCCCCACTTGGAACTCAATAGGTCTTCTCCTTTTATCAGCGTAAGATTTCTGTCGGTCTTGAGCTGCTTTCAAATGAGCTCGAATTTGATCAATCTTTTCGTTTGTGGCTTTTACAACCTCCTTATTAGCAAGCTCTCGTGGACCGACTTCCTCCCAACACACTGGCGTACGACATTTTCTCCCGTAAAGCATCTCATACGGAGGCATACCAAGGCTAGAATGATAACTATTGTTATATGAAAACTCAGCCAATGGCAAATAATCATCCCAATTGCCCCCAAAATCAATAATACAAGCTCGTAACATATCCTCTAACGTCTGAATGGTACGTTCACTTTGACCATCCGTCTGAGGGTGATAAGCAGTGCTTAATAGAAGTTTAGTTCCCAATTCCTCCTGGAATTTCCTCCAAAAGTGTGAAGTAAATCGAGTGTCTCGATCAGATACTATACTCACAGGAACTCCATGACGTGATACAACTTCACGTATGTATACTTCTGCCATCCTTTCTGACGAATAAGTCTCACGAATAGGAATAAAGTGAGCACTTTTCGTCAACCTATCAACAACAACCCAAATCGTGTCATGACCCCTTTTTGTTCTAGGGAGTTTGGTTATCAAGTCCATAGTAACATGTTCCCATTTCCACATGGGAATTTCCAATGGTTGTAACTTGCCATACGGTTTTTGATGCTCAGCTTTAACCTGCATGCAAGTTAAACACTTTTCAACATATTTAACAATGTCTCTTTTCATCCTTGGCCACCAATAATTGTTTCGAAGATCTCTATACATTTTAGTAGCCCCCGGGTGAATCGAGTATTTAGATTTATGGGCCTCCTCCAACAATGTTACTTTAAATGGACATGTAGGTGGAATCCAAACTCGACCCCACCTTGTTTTTAACCCACGATTATCCTCCTCCAAATTATGTATTTGGCCTTTAATGCGATCTCTTTTCCAATTTTCTTCTTTGAGTGCTTCAATTTGAGCCTCTTTAATTTGATTAACAATATCTGAAGAAACCACAATCTTCATTGCCTTCACCCTTATAGGTGAATATTCCTTTCTACTTAAAGCATCGGCAACCACATTTGCCTTTCCCGGATGATAGAGGATTTCACAATCATAATCTTTGATTAACTCTAACCACCGTCTTTGTCTCATATTCAGCTCTTTTTGAGTAAAGAAATATTTAAGGCTTTTATGGTCAGTGTAAATGGTACACTTTACACCATAAAGATAATGCCTCCAAATTTTAAGAGCAAAAACTACCGCCGCAAGCTCAAGATCATGGGTTGGGTAGTTTATTTCATGTATCTTCAATTGTCTGGAAGCATACGCAATCACTCTTCCCCTTTGCATCAAAACACAACCCAAACCCGAATACGATGCATCCGAGTAAACCACAAAATCATCGGGTCCATCAGGTAGTGCCAATACAGGAGCTTGAGTTAATTTAGTTTTCAATTCAAGAAAAGCTCGTTCTTGTTCCTCTCCCCATACATATTTCACTCCCTTCTTTGTCAACTTAGTCAAAGAAGAAGCGATTTTGGAAAAGTCTTGAATAAATCGTCTATAATATCCCGCTAAACCAAGAAAACTTCTCACTTCAGTAGGAGTCTTAGGTGAACTCCATTTCGAGATAGCTTGAATTTTAGAAGGATCAACATGGATGCCCTTTTCATCAACAACATGCCCCAAAAATTGTACCTCTTGCAACCAAAAAGCACATTTAGAAAATTTAGCGTATAGTTTCTCCTTTCGAAGAATTTCAAGCATCTCACGCAAGTGACAAGCATGATCATCCTCATTTTTAGAATAAATGAGAATATCATCAATAAACACAATGACAGATTTGTCTAACATCGGACGACACACTCGATTCATTAAATCCATAAACGCAGCAGGGGCGTTAGTTAATCCAAAAGACATAACGAGAAACTCGTAATGCCCATATCGGGTACGAAACGCCGTCTTTTCAATGTCATCCTCTTTAACTTTGAGTTGATGGTAACCCGAACGTAAATCAATTTTTGAAAACCATTGAGCTCCTTGCAATTGATCAAAAAGGTCATCGATTCTTGGCAGCGGATACCGATTCTTCACAGTTACCTTGTTCAACTCTCGGTAGTCAATACACATTCTCATACTTCCATCCTTCTTCTTGACAAAGAGCACCGGAGCACCCCAAGGTGAAATGCTAGGACGGATAAAACCTTTATCAAGAAGATCTTGAAGTTGAGACATCAATTCCTGCATCTCGGTTGGAGCCAACCGATACGGAGCTTTAGCAATAGGCTTAGCTCCAGGCACCAAATCAATACGAAACTCCACATCTCTTTCCGGAGGAACTCCCGGTAAGTCATCTGGAAAAACATCCGGAAAATCTCTAACTATAGGAACATCTTCAATTTTCTTTACTTCTCCTCCCATATCAACAACATAAGCTAAGTAAGACTTGCCTCCTCGGCTTATGTACTTCATGGCTTTAACTATCGAACACAACACGACTCCATGTCTTCTTTCTCCACTAATACAAACTTCGTGACCATTTGGTGACTTCAGTTGAACCACCTTTTGATCACATATGATATTGGCTTGGTGTGCAGACAACCAATCCATTCCCACCACAACATCAAATTCCCCAAGTAGCATTGATATCAACTCTATCTCATAATTTTCATCATCAATTGTGATTTTACAATTCCGATAAACATTAAAAACTAAGAAGCTCTTAGAGTCAGCTACTTCTATTTCTAAAGGCACAAGCAAACTATCCAATACAAACGAGGAATGATGTACAAATTTTGTTGACACAAATGATCTACTTGCTCCAGAATCAAACAACACATAAGCCAGTAAAGTGTTGACAAGAAAAGTACCTGTCACCACATCAGGACTCGCTTTAGCCTCTTCAGCTGTAATATGAAAGGCTCTCCCTTTTGGTTTAGGGATCTCCGGCTTCTTCACACTAGCACTTCCCGATCCAGTTCCTTTCAATTCTGGACAATCACTTCTCTTATGTCCAGGTTTATAGCAATGGAAACATATACTTGGAGTGTTTGTGCAATGAGAGGCAAGATGCCCAGGTTTTCCACACTTGTAACATGTTAAAGTTTTGGCATAACACTCCCCCACATGATTCTTCCCACAATTGTTGCATTTCTTGATTTCTTTCCCCGATATGAACTTCTTTGAAGGACTAGAAAATTTGCCCTTCTTTGAAATAGTTTCAATCGTTTCAACCTTGCGTTTTTCTCCGCGCTCTTCTTGTCTTTTCAACTCCAATTCCCTTTCACGTGCACAATCAACAAGTTCCGATAGTGTCTCACACTTAGATGGAGTGAGAAATTCACGATACTTAGCATTTAGCATGTTGTAATATCTATTAATCCACATCTTCTCCGTCTGCAACAAATCCGGACAAAATTTCGCCTTATCATAGAATATAGCAGTGATAGTATCAATGCTCTCATCCTTTTGCCTCAAATGAAGAAATTCTTCCGTGATTCGATCAATGGCAGCTTGTGGACTAAATCGTTTAAGGAAGAGTTCCTTAAACTGCTCCCATGTGAGGCTTGCAACCCCATCACGACCCTTCTCCTTACGAAGAAGTTCCCACCAATCTTTGGCACGATCTTTCAATTGATTGCCAGCAAAGACAGCCTCATCCTTGGGATCACAATGACTTGTTTCGAATGTGCTTTCCATATCTGAAATCCACCGTTGACTTAACAAGGGATCAACCTCTCCTTTGAAGACGGAGGGCTTACAAGCAATGAACTCTTTGTAAGTGACTTTCTTGGTTGGTGGTTCAAGATTACCCACTGTTTGACCTATTTCAGCTTTCAAAGCCCCTAATTCATCACTTATAAATTTACGTAAGGATGCTTGCATTCCATCCATATATGTAGGCATGGTTGTTTCAAATGATTTTGCAACCTCCTCTTTCACAATACGCCTAGTTTCAATGAGAGTAGCATCTTCACCCTCATTTTCTCCAATATTATGTTCATCAGCCATAATGACCGAAATTTTAACATTTTAACGTTAGTTATTTACAACCCATTATTACTAGGCACTAGTCAATATTCAGTGACTCTATAATCACTTTTAAAACAAATTCCCAACACCTTACCTAATTTCCTTGACCTTAATACAAAATGGTTTCCATAAGGTTTCGTTTATATCATGTGTGTACTATTACGTTGGCCAGACGTAAAAGTCCATACACCATATATTCGATTCCTTATTTCTTTCATTTCATACTTAGGACAAAGATTTAGGTTTCATATAATCAATCACATCAATTCAAATTCAACAATCAATAATTAATTCAACAATTTAAGTCAAAAATTAGATGTGCTAACCTCATGCATTTAGCTTCATGATCGGATCTTCAAATCAAACGTTATAAATTTTATATCAAGAGCACAAGAGTTTGAGATCAAGTGTTCGCGACGCACTTGATTCACTCAAACCATCGGCTCTGATACCAACTTGTGACACCCAAAACCTTTACGTGATTACACGTGTTCAAAATATGGTCCCATAAAATTTACACATTTAGTTTTTACAAAACATGTCATTTCGGAAGCGTGAAACCAAAACATATGTTAATCACATTTGTTATCTTCAATTACAACCCAAAATCATTAATATATTGTTTACATGAAAACCAAACAACCCAAATTTTCATAATGTTTGATCTTTACAAAAGAAGTGCCCGATCATTTGCTACAAATGCACACCTATTTTTGACCTGCAAACACCACATATATGCTCACAATTAGTTCATATGAACTAAGTAAATCACCCATTTAAAGCCCCGAACAAGTATGGTTAATCATAAGAAAGTTACAAAAATTCTGCAGTTGGGCGTATGGGTTGGGCGTATGACTGGGCGTTGGCAGAAACTGCTGGGCGTATGGTAACCTGACTGGGCGTATGGTACGCCCATCTGGGCGTATGGTATGCCAGACCTACGTATCAGCAAACCCAAATTTGCTGTTTTAAGCCGTTTTGAGCGTTTCTGACCATTCTTTTTCCCTAGTTTTCTATTTGATATTTATGCATATTTACAACATCAAATCACTCAAATAAATGTAACAAAATTCAACTTAGATTCAATAATTCTAAATTTAAATTGTTAACGGGTCAAAACCACCCAATTACATACCAAGCCTTTGTTATGATGCTCTCACACATGTACTTTCATCATAACTTTAAAATCCTACTACCAAACTATAATGGATAGTATTCAACCATTGTTATGAAGTTCTCACTCGATTCCTTCCACCATAACACTATAATATTATTACCACAACTAGTGGCTAACATTCAACCATTATTATGATGTTCTCTCTCAAGTCCTTCCATCATAACACTTCCATATCACTACCACAATCTAGTAGTTAGTGTTCAATATTGTTATGATGTTCACACGCTAGTACTTCCATCATAACATTACAAAATAATTCATACTATGATGTTCTCACTCAAGTTCTTCCATCATAGAATTCAACCATAAGGAAATCAACTACAAGTTTATTTAAGTTCAAAGGTTAATACCATGGTATTCACCCACCGGTACTTCTACCATAGTTTTACTTAACCACCATATACTCAATATCATTATCAATAACCATATCCACAATAAACATAATAAGTCATGTTGACCAACATTCCCATTATGCAATCAACACAATCAATCAATTCATAATCAACTAAAAACTAATAAGTAGACTATATCTACTACACATATATGGTGTTTAGTAAGTAGAGTAACTTACTTTAGCACTTTTAATCACGGGTTAACAATTGGTGCTTTGCCTTCCCGTTGACTTCCTTTTGAAGTTCCACTATCACCACCTATTTACAACCATTAAATTCTTAGCTACAATTCTAGTTAAGATTCACAATAACTTATCTATATTGACCAATTTGGCAATCAATTACCAAGGTTTATAGTGATAATCATCAACAATCGATTTCATGAATCATTTCACCAAATTTTGACCAAAAGTCAATTATTGGCATTTCAACAAACAACATACATGCAAGATTTCATCTACGTACTATCTTGTTAGTTTTGATTCATCAAATTCCCATTTTTTTATGTTCATTCTCATTAGACTCATAAGTTTAACATACTTGTTGAGTTTTGACCAACATCATACATTCAAAATGTCAATATAGCACCCATTTACAATTCACTTCATATAGCTAAAACCCATATGAATAACCCACCATCATATCAACCATCAAATGATTCTTTAAACTAGAATCCATGTTTGGGTGTTTAAATCTTGATTATACAATCAAAACTAACAATATTTTGTTAGTAATAACACCCAATTTCATGATTTGATGAAACCCACTTAACCTCATCTTTCAAGGATTACAAGAACTAGAAGAAAAACCCCAAATTCACTTACCTAGTTGTTGAAGATCACCAAAGGAAGTGATTTAGTTATTCAAACTTGGATTAAACCTTAAGATCACCACCATTTTTGAAAGCTAGATTGAATACACTTCTTCTTC
The DNA here is from genome assembly GCA_009363875.1 of Mikania micrantha. Lineage (NCBI taxonomy): Eukaryota > Viridiplantae > Streptophyta > Magnoliopsida > Asterales > Asteraceae > Mikania > Mikania micrantha. The sequence continues at coordinate 27,999,710 of CM018690.1, read as the reverse complement.
CTCTCTTGAACCCACACACGTAAACACACACACATATGAACAAAATATCTTGCTTCTTTGACTTAAGTCAAAGTTTTTTTTTTTTTTTTATCCACCCATTTTCAAGTTTGAAGGTTTGGCAAATTCAACCCTTCAACTTAACTAAACATATAATCATGTTAACTAACTTAGTTATTAAATTTATCAACAACACAATTCAAATCTTAGTTAATAATATTTGACTCAAAATTTCACCCGGTCGTTACAAGTTCTAATACAATTTCACTCGGTTTTAAACTTAGATCAAAAGCCCAATCATTTCGGGGGCTTACAATTGATTCCCAGATCGAATTGGAAACAAACCTAATCTAGGGTTCATCGGAGACTGGGGATGATTTCCAACATTGTATAAAAATGAATCGAATCCAGATTGTTCAATGTATCTCCGGCCCAACCTAGCACTAAACCGCGTGGCTTGGGGCGTAAGGACCCGGGTTCAAAGATGGGCAGACGCAAGCCAAATCAGTTTTATGCATTTGGGGCCTTTTTCCAGCCTATTTTTTATAAAACATATTCGAAAAATCCTAGAAATCAGTATTTAATATTCTGTAATAAATAAATTAATTTCAGAAAACTGTTAAAATTGTCTTTCTATTTTTAAGTAGTTATTTATACATAATAATTGATTATAAAAAATAATCAAATTAAAAACTATGGTTCATTTACAATTACTCTTTTATTATTTTTAGAATAAAAATAATACTAAAATAATTTTATAAAATACATGTGTGTGTATTTTATTTAATTCATTAATAATTAGTCTTTTATTATAAAATGATTTATAGAATGCATATATGTGTATACTTTTATTAAAAAAATCATTCTTTTATTATTTTTAATAAAATGATCTATAAAACACATATCTGTGTATACTATTATTATAAACCATTTTTCAAACAAATTATTTATGTAACATTAGTTGTTTTAAAAGACAAAATATTTTGTTCAAAAACTAAGAATTATTTTAAACTATTAAACAAAATAAAAAATTATTATTCTAAAAAAACTTTTATAAAGCAAGGCACAAATATTATTTTCAATAAATCAAATTTCTTTTTAAAATAAAAGGCCAAAGGTTACTAAACATGAATCTTTTCAATTGGATATACAAATTTTAAATAATTCATTTTTATAAATAATTTAAAAATGAAATCTTTTAACCAAAATTCATAAGCTTTAAACAATATAACTTAGACACATCATTTAAGACTTCCATAGTATGCCAAAGATTTTAGAATGCCAAAACTTGAACTCTAAGTATAGACAAAGAATTCTATTACTTTTTGGTTAAGATGTGCCATGTGATACTACTTTCTTTGTGATGTTATGTTATTCATTGTTATTCGATACTTAGTAGTTTAAGGTGTGTTAGATACCGCATTCGCTTTGACTTAGGTCAAATGTGTGAAAATGGCGAAAAGTACAATTATGGGTAGAATTGTGAAAATATTTAGCTTTGTGCTTTGTATTGGAACGAGTTTAGAGCCATATAAACTATTGCATACTTGTAGATATACTAAGATTTTTCGCTAAGTATTGATACGAGTTTGGAGACGATATATTCAAAACTTAATTGAAAACTAGTAGGATATGCATGCTAGAATTTTAACTTTGTAGTATAATTGAATTGCATCAGTTTTCTATATATACTATATAAACCATATAGGTTACTCACTAACTATGCAAATAGTTGACAAAAATCTTCATTTTACATATGTAACAGGTAAGGTGAATGTTTTGGTGAAGACATATGGTAGGTTTATGTTAGTATACCTAGATTTAAAGTTTAAAAAAATGCTAGACTATTTCTATAGATGTTTATTGGTTTTTGAACAATATAATGAATGATAGCTTGGTTTGAAAGCATTTATGTTTTAATTTGTTGAATTCTTTAATATAAATACTTAATTATTGAAACTTACAACATTGCACTATGAGTAATGAACAATCTAACTCACGTTCTACTTAGTCAGCCGTTGGTTGTAGTGTGACAGATAGTGTTTGCGAAGAGAGGAGAAAGTTTGAGGTTACACCATGTTTAACTAAGATAGTTTATAGTAAAAATAACATAACACCATGTTTACTAGATTAAGGTAAACAAATGCTTAATAGCTTATAGAGTTTTGCCCCTTCACCCTTACTCTTGTTATCAAACTTTATATCTTGATAAGACATATAATCTTTATTTCAAGATTCATGAACTTCAACCTTTAGTTATCATCAAAACACATACCCATTATCAACTTCTTTATTCCAGTTTATAAACAACAAAAAAAAACAAATAAATTTTATGATAGGTGTTTCTAATTTATATACTTTTAATATTTATAACAATGTTTAGATTGACTTTGTTTTCTAGATCTTTTAGATACAATTTTTTTTAATAAAAAACACATAATCAATTTTAGAAAAAATTGTTTTCAACTGTCAAATTAGCTAAATCAAACATTTAATTTTTATTGTGTCATAATATATCTTATTTTTTTTTAACAATTTTAATTTGAAAAACCGTTTTTTTGGCAAATGCAACTGTTAATTAACTAAAATAACTAATATCACAATTGTATTGGCAATATATGCATTTGAAAATAGTGAAACTTTTAAATATAATTAAGTTATTAAATGTATCACCTTCTACATGTATAATATATCTTGTAATTTTTAATTCTTGAAATATATATACATAGGGAGACATTCCATTAAGAACCACTTTTATGTTAGGAACTTGAGAAATGCATAATATACATGTATATTATGCTTTAAGTTTTGTACATAGCGTGGTTTTTTAACTGCTCCACATTTTTCTCTTTAATTAAAAATATTTTAATGCATAATGTACAAGTGTATTATGCCGTTCTTTTGGTTCCTTCATATTTAATGGTTCTTAGTGGAATAAGTCTCTCTCTCTCTATATATATAACATCTATATATCTAAATTAATATGTTAAAAAGTTTCAAGATTATTACAATATTCACTTAAACTATCGCCATCATACGATTTTAAGTTTTTTATGCAAAACAGATAACTAAAAAATAGTTTCGAACTCCATAAATTAATGAAATTTATGATTTATTAAATAAATAACTTCATCTACAATATATACAAATTAATCAATTTTAAATAATTCAACTAGAGTTTTGATAATATCAACATTTTTACTAAATGTTTATTTTCACAGGTAGCACGCTTTTCATGAAAGATTAGTTATAGATTGAACTCTAGATATTTTTTAGCCTTAACAATAGCCTTTTCAAATATATTCCATGAAAAAAACAAATTAGATTATCTAAGTGTTTTATAGCTTCATCAATACGTACACGTATCTTTTGATGGAAAACGACTTTCAAGTTTGGTTCAGAGATCACGTAGAAAAACTTCAACATATATACAGTCTCTTGCTTTTGACCTCGTAAATTCTAGGTCAGCAACTCTATTATTTTATTAATAATGTTTATTATTAACACATGCGTGGCACTAGAATGAATGCATTTAGTGTGACACGTGGCACAACAGTCTGAACACGCCGATAATTCATGGAATTATCGCACAACACTCGCACGTGTCTTGGCCACTCTCCCCTTCCCAGGCCGATGCCCCCTCTGTAAGGCAAAGCACAGAACTGGCTTTGTGTACAACGTGTACCGCTGACATGGTAAGGAAATCGGATTTTCTTTTTCGTTTCATATGCGCTTCGACTTTACTTTTTTTCCTGACCTTACCAGCACCGAGGGTGTACTAATCAATAAACCCCCGAAACCTACCAAATTTATATTTTGGAATAAATTTTAAATTATTTAAATGCATATACAAAGCATTTAACTTCAATTTTAATTTTTAAATCTACGCTATCATCGTATATTGTCATAATGCCTTTATTTCTTGCGCTTAATATTTAGCGGTTTTAATAATTTCTTGATAAAGTTTTTTAATTTCTCAAAAAAAATGATAAGAGTTTTTTTTTTTTTTTTTTTTTTGACAACAGCCTCCTCTACTAATAATTCTTATTAACATATTTTTCTAATATTCCTTTTCTTTTTTATTTTATATCGGATTATTCACCAAAAAAACCCCTTTGTATTGGAACAGTCTCATATATATATATATACTACTATATAATACATATAGGAAGGATACAATGGTCTTTTGATAAAAACTCTTAAAATTAAGAGTTTTACAATTTTTAAAACATAAAGTACAACAACAAAGCTTTAATAGCCATAAACTAAATGGTTTTTTTTTACTTTTTAGTTTGTCCCATATTGATACATTTAAAAAATAAAGTATCATGTAATACCTATAAAAAAAGCCTCTCAAATCAAATAAATTACTTTTTCACACTTTTGTCATATCATATTTGACATTATCATAATAATTTTTTTAGTTAAAGAGTTGATTTGACAAAAATTAGGTGGTTTAAGCTTTTTACGAGTCAAAATCATTAGCTTAATTGTTTTGTTTTCCGCTGCATCACGCGGGCATCTAACTAGTATACATATATGAATGCTAACTCACGTGTAGATATATTTACATTGAATAGTTTATAACAAAAAAAAAAACTCTCTCTACTTCTATAAAATTAATCAACATTAATACATTATTCTTTCATATATATATATATATATTTATTTATTTATTTGGCAACTTTTACCCATAAAAATATGAAATAATGCTCCTTGAATGTTCGCCTTTGGAAAACCAGATTCAATTTTAACTGGACCATTTCTAGCTACCAGTAAACCTCTTATGTCAATTCTTTCAATTTTAATTGAATTATACATATTTGGAGGTACATTTGTGTGGTCATCATTATGAGTTCACTTGATTGTTTATCATTTGTATTTGATTGTTCCATTTGAATTTGTTTTAGATATTTGTATTTGATTATTCATCATTGTGATTTGTGCATTCATTACTTGTAATTGGTTGTTTGTTATTTTGATATATGCATGTGTTTGTTTTTGTGTGTTCATCATTCACATTTAGTTTTTTTTATTAATATTATTTTTAATTAGTATCATTTCTTATGACTGTTACATATTTTAGTAACAACCCTTTTTCTTTTTTCACTACGACATTTAATTTAATTTCTTGTCGCTTTTCAAGCATCCGAATTCATGAATTTTATTTCTATTTAACATGGAATCAACTAATAACTAATTCAAGTAATGGTACAATAAACTAGTTAATAATGTAAATAATAATCACATGAAATAATGAATAATTAAGTAATAATCCAAGTAAAAGTCAAATAAAGTAATCTTTCATGCAAGTAATAATTCAATTAACAACCATTAAACAAAAGTAATTATCCAATAATACAAGTAATGATCTAATTAACTAGTCAATAATCCAAGTAATATGCAATTAAGTAATCAATATTTTATAATCAGAGTGTAGACTTATATATCAAACTAATTAATAACATATAATTAATAATCTAAGAATATAAGCAAATACAATCACAAATCTGTGCTCTAGAGCAATATACGATAATTCAAGAGCCTGAGTAGTGGTGGCTCAGGCAGGAACAATGTACCGTGAAGGTGTGAAGTTAGGGATTGCAGCCGTACGCCATAAAAACACGGTTTAATAGTTACAAAAAGTAATTCACTATAAAGCATAGGAAGTTATTTTTATGTCATTTAAATCAGCGGTGTTCATTGGTTTGATTTAACCGGTTTTCATTTTATCCGAAAACCCAACCAAAGTCGGTAAGTGGTTCTGTTCAGTGTTAATACCAAACAAACCGAATAAACTGATTAAAAACCAAATAAACCGATTACAAACATAATTCAACCAGATAAAATTGTTAAAAACCGAATAAATGAAATTTTATCTTATATAGTGTTTATAAAATAATAATTTTAAATCTGAATTAAGTTTATTCGGTTAACTGAATAAACCGAACAAACCAAATTCAAACTAAAATGGAACTGATAACCAAACCCAATACTGAAATTCAGAATTCGATCGGATATGATTAGGAACCTAATTTGGAACTCGGATATGATTGGAAACCGAACCAAAAACCAAATTCAAAATTCGTTTTTTTAGTTACAAATACGGTTCGGTTTTAGATTTTTTTGAACATCTCTGCTTTAATATTTGTATATTCGATATGGGCCTTTTTTTTTCGGCTCCTCCCGGGCACCTCAATTCTTAGGGCCGCTCTGAAGACATTGATGATTAGTCTTTGGGGTTGTGGTTAGCTGAAAGAGAGTGGGAGAAGGGAATGTGTGAAGGAAGGTGATGATAGTCTTAATGACATAAATGGTCATCTAGGTTACTTTTTTTTTTCAAGTTTTATTCACTCAAAAGGGTGTATTTATCATTTTACTTATATAACAATTGTTGGTCTAAATACCCAAATTTGTTACAAATTGAAAATCTCAAGTCTTAAACTCGGTACTAAAAAAAGTAAGCACCCAAACAAAGAAAACATGCTAAACCATAGGTTATGTTAGTCTAATCATGATTTTTAAAATAACTTTAAAGTAGAACAATGATTTATATGAAATTCATAAATTTGAGTTTAGTGTAAATAATTTAAATTAAATTTAAGTTAAAGACATATGCACGTATATTTAAATAAATAGGGTTTAGCCGTTTAGGTAAACATGCATGTTACATTCAAGAATTGATTTGTTTGACCTTTTTTTTTTTTTTTTTCATAAAATGTATTTATGTAATCACTTAAATCTGGTTGAGTATTTTATTCTAACACAAAATTAGAAAACATTTTTCAGGTTTTAGAAAGTTGCATGTTTTATTATTTATGTTTAAAAATTATTAAATTCATATTTTATTTAAAAAATAATGCATTTTACACCTTTTAAACTAATTTTTTTACATTAAGTTATTTTTTTTAATGACCATAATACTTTTATTCATATACGGTGAAACATACAACTTTTGAAAAACATGTTTCACCTTTTGAAAAACATAAAAGACCGTTTTGTAATATTGTCTAAAAATTATTGATAATGATATTATTAGTATTTTTCTTGTCATTAACGAACTATAATAATAACAATCCAGTTACTTTTTTGAAAAAGAAATAAGAATTTATTTTTTTGGGTTTTTTATAAAGGGATAATATCATATATCCCCTTAATAAACATCAAAATTACATATATATCCCCAATGTTAAAAGTAAAATTACAAATATTCTCATGTTCCAAAATTGCCCTTAGTAAAGAGAAATATGTAAATTGTTTGAGTTGGTTCATTAAGGGTAAAATAGGAAATACATGATGTTTTTTTAATGAAATAGATAAATATGTAATATATTTGGATTAAAAAGGGGAAATATGTAATTTAGTTTTATGGTTGGGTAAATATGTAATAAAAAGTTTTAGAAAGGAGAAATATGTAATTGACCCTTTTATAAAAAGGTTTTTATTTTTGAAAAAAATGTTTATGTAAACTTTTTGAAGAATATTTTTTTAGTTTTATAATAAAAACACTTTTTTTCTAATCATCTTAAAAATATTCACTTAATGATATTTTATAACAATTATAAGCGTAATCAATCGATACTATGCCCAAGCTCGTCTAGTATCAAACTCACCTTTCTAATAAACTCTTGAAATTGAGCTTCACTTATTTCAAACTCTATTTATAAAGCTCAAGCCTGTATCATTTTAATATATATTTTTAAAGGTCGAGGTCGACTCGTAACTACTTGTTTAGCATATGTGCCGTTAAATGATATTAAAGTTGATAAAAGGTAAAAAACTACATAGAAGAACCAGTGGCAGTTGTTGACACGAAAGAAAAACAATTACGTAACAAGATGATTAGACAAGTTAAGGTTCAATGGAAACACCGAAAAGGATCTGAGGCTACATGGGAGACTGAAGACGAGATGAAACGACTCTACCCACATTTGTTTAAAACGTAACAGGTTTCGAGGACGAAACCTATTGTAAGGAGGGTAGATTTGTAACAACCGAAAATTTGGCAACCTAATAATAAATGTGTGAAATTTAGGTAACTGTTGTAAGCCCCAAAAACCCACCAACACATGAGACGTGTTTTAATACAACAACAGAGTTTAGGTCCCAGATTTTTTTTCAACAATTAAGTGTATTAAACACTTTGAACAGTCCACTTTACAAAACTTTACAAAAGATTGATGTTACTTAAACATTCAACAACCAATTTACTTTTAAAGTTATTCGCCAAAAACTTTGTTTTAAAACAACAAAAATAAACCCCAAAATATGTTTGATCCAAGTCCTTGCATAGCGATCCGATCACATCCGCCTTCACCCCTTCCGTTCACCTGAAAACACCATAATTAAGTCACCGTTAGTTCATTAGAACTAAGTAAGATCATCCCTAACGTTATCCCAAGCATCCACCAAGCTTAAACATCTTTTAACATGTCACACCCCCAAATTTCCACTCGTGGTGTCAGTCCACGTGGGTGTGACGTGGCCAGGATCACAGCTCATGGTCATATTGAACGACTCTATATGAGTTAACTCAGTCATACAGTTTGTAAAATAAGACTAGTTTCATAAGTTTAGCAGCGGAAAAGTTCAACATTAAAGCAGCGGAAATAAGTAATCAGAACTACACTGTTAACATCGTTTAAAATGACAAAAATCAAAACATAGGCCTAGGATTAGAGTCTATATGTATGCAGACTCTCTTGTGCATCTCCATGTGCCTCCTAGCTCATGCTGTTCAGTTACCTGAGAATACATGCTAAAGTGTGTTAACATAAAGTTGGTGAGTTCACAGGTTTAAGTATTGGAAAGCAGTAAAACAGTTATATATACTGGGTATGTTAAGTAGTTTTGTTGGATCTACGATCCGTAGAGTGTGTCATGTCATCTTACCGAAACTCGACTGTTTCCATTTGCCTCTGCGGGTCATCGCGGAACCCGACATCAACATCGATATTACACTCGTTATGACATCCTGTCAACGTTGTTGCCGAGTGGGGTTGGTCAAACCCAGTAGTACTACGTAATAACGACTCGTTTGTACACAACTAACGGTAAGGGTGGAGAGGACTTGTTGCGATAATAGTACACTCAAAATAGTTTTTCGACATACCAGTCATATATCTAAAGCAGTTGCATAGCATTCTCACCCCAAAAGATTAGTAAAACAGTTAAGAGTAAAAGTGAGGCTGTAAACTCACCTGAGTCTGCTTGAGTGCGTTCTTACGAGAACGGAGTAGCTCGCTGGCTAGTAGTTACCTATATCACATAGGTGTTATAAGTTTGCCATCATATTTGTGTTGGTCTCACAGGACCGTATTCGTGTCTAAACAACTCCTGGTTGTTATGCGGGTCGCGTTGACCGTGGTTGACCGTGTTGGTCGTGTTGGTCGTGTTGACCGTGTTTGACCTAACGACCCGTTGGTGAACCGTGTGTTGGTTGTAAATCGTGAAACATTCGTGTAAGTGCTCGTCGTGTGCAAAATGCGCAAGTCACGTCTATGGACAACTTACTATTTATAGTAAGTTTCCATTTATGGAAAGTTCACAAAGCGTAATGGTTTTAAAGTTCTAGCATGCTCATTAGTCCTACGTGATCATGTTAACACATAACACATCATCATACGATATCACATAAGTCATTTATCTCATGTTAGCACATAAAAGTTTCCTAAAATGGAAAGTTTCCACTTATGGCATACGCGCTATCGGAAACTATCTTACTCAACATACTATCACCATGTTTAAGCATAGTAAACCACTTAGCATGCTCAATTCGTATACATTGCCTCTAAATTGATAGTTTGAAAAATAAAGTTACTATAAATAGTAACTATGGCATTTTTCATACAAACGATTGTCCTAAATCATTCTAATCCATTTTCACGTAACAAGTCATCATAATAGAGCACGTAACATCATTTAAACATGTTGGTCTAGATCTAATCACTATCTATCAACATTTTGGCTATAAAAGTTACTAAAAATAGTAACTATGACTATTATCATACAATTAACCATTCTAATCAATCCTAGACCATTTTTATAACACATACCATCATATTATGCTTTTTAACATTATCTAATCATGCTCATATAGTCAAAATCACCATTTATCAATATTTAGGCCCAAAAAGTTACTAAATATAGTAACTTGGCTAGATATGACTAAAATCAACTTCAAAATCACATTCTAAGCATCAATATCACTCTAAAATCGTTCTAATAGCAAATCCATATACATGCATGATCACAATACTATCCATTACACCATTTCCTAACTAAAAGTTACTATTAATAGAAAGTTTATCAAAAATCATAGTTTTAACCATTTTAACACAATCTAACCATGAGTTATCCTTCTAATATCATCAATAATCATCTACCATCATTCAAAATCATCTCAATACTCATGGATCGTACATGCATGCATCAATAACATCATAAATCATCATTTTAAGCATCAAGACATATACTCAACATCTTGGATCATTATAAAACACCATATAATCATCATGGATCATCAAGAAACGCATCTACATCGACAAACCCAGAGGCAAACTTCGTGCATGTGCATCAAAGGTGCTTGCATGTGTGTTTCATGCCTTGCATGTGTGTGTAGAAGTGACAAATGACCATTTTAGCCATGAGGGGTGTAAGAACTACCTTCTAAAGCTTCGGGATCCCTGAGATGATGACTTCACAGCCTCTAGTTCCTCTGGACAGCTTGCTCTTAGCAGAAATGAAGTGGTGATGGTGGTGGTTTGTGCTCCAATGTGTCCTCCAAGCTTTCAAAGCTCAAAAATGGCTTCCAGAGGTTCTAAGGGTGAGTTGCAGGTGAAGAAGACGAGTATGGAGGGTCTAGAACTCGAGAAAAGGGTTATAGGCCGGCTAGAAACGATTTCCTCTTGGTTTTATAAAGATTTGCCGTCTGACACCCGTTGCGTACCGCGACACTAGGCCAGAAAGATGCTTCGCGCTACGCGAAGGAATCCGGGAGTCAACTCTTCGCGATGTCTGTCGCGTACCGCGACAGGAACTCCTGTTGGGCCATCGCGTACCGCGATGGGTTCCTGAGTAGCCCAATAAGCTTAGTTTTGTTGTTTCGAACCGATTTTCGCGTATTTCTCGAATACGATCATCGTTTCTCGACACTTAAGCGTTGTTCTACTAAATTAGGTTCTCCGGAACCTAATTGTGCAGTGTATGTGTACTGTGGTTCGATCCGTTCACCAACGTTCGTCATTCAAGACACGTGCAAGTTCTGTGCGATAATTTCTCGAATTATCGGTGTGTTTGGTCCGTTGTGCCACGTATGAAATAATAATACACATTATTATTAAAATAAAATAAATGCTGACCTGGAAATTGCGAGGTGTCACATCATCCCCCAGTTAATAGGAATTTCGTCCCGAAATTCAATTCGTGTTGCCGGTGTTAGTCGGGTCGGAGAATAAGTGAGGGTATTTCTGTTTCATTTGGTCCTCTAGTTCCCAGGTGTATCCCGGTCCTCGTCGCGAATTCCATCGTACCTTTACGTTCGGTATCTTGCTAAGCTTCAACTTCTTGATTTCCCGGTCCATGATTTCCACCGGTTCCTCAACGAAGTGTAGTTGTTCGTCTATCTGGATTTCCTCTAAAGGAATTGCGAGCGTTTCGTTTGATAAACATTTCTTGAGATTTGAAACGTGAAACACGTTGTGTACACTACTCAATTCTTGCGGTAGCTGTAGTTCGTAGGTCACGGGGCCTATTCGTTTTGTGATCTCGAATGGACCAATGTAACGAGGGTTTGGTTTTCCCAGTTTCCCGAATCGAATCACCCCTTTCCAAGGCGAGACTTTAAGAAGTACTCGGTCTCCCATTTGGAATTCCAAAGGTTTGCGTCTCTTGTCGGCATAGCTCTTTTGTCGGTCTCGAGCTGCTGCCATTCTGTTACGTAATTGCGCGATTTTCTTGGTCGTTTTGTACACAAGTTCGAGGCTTGTCAGTTGGCTTTCACAACTTCCGCCCAACAAATGAATGATCGACACCTACGTCCCTAGAGTGCTTCGAACGTTGCAGCTTGTATACTCGTGTGATAAGTATTGTTGTACGAGGACTTAACTAACGGTAAGCGAGTCTCCCAGCTATTGTCATAGTCATTGACACATGCTCGAAGTGCGTTTTCCAATCTCTGTATAGTTCGTTCGCTCTGCCCATCAGTTTGCGGATGTTAACAGTTCTCATACCCAAATCTTGTGCGCAATGTCTGATGATAGGATTTCCAGAAATGTGACGTAAATCCGTTGTCGCGGTTAGAGATGATCAAGGTTGGCACTTCACGTCGAGTGGCCACTTCCTTCAGGTAAATTCGATCCTGTTCTTCTAGTTAGTCGGTCTCCTTGATGGGTAGTAAGTGTGCAGGCTTCGCTAGTCGTTCAACGATTATTCAAACAGTATCGCAACCACTTGCCGTCCTTGGCAGTTTAGTTCTTAAGTCCATAGGAATCTACTCCCATTTCCACATTGGTATCTTGGGTTGTTGAAATAGCCCTGATGGCTTTTGGTATTCAATCTTGACCTTTGGGCACGTTAAACACTCACCCACGTAAGTTGTTAATTCTGCCTTCACCCTCGGCCGCCGATGGGTCGTCTTTAGGTCACGGTATATTGTGTCAGGGACCGGGTGTAAAGAATGTTGGCTCCTTTGAGCTTCATCCATCACTACGCCTCTCAGTCCTCCGTAGTGTGGAATCCAGTTCCGATCCATAAGATAGTAGGTTACGTCGGCCTTCACCTTCATCTGTTTATCCGTGCCACGTAGGGATAAATGAGTGAGGTCCTCGACCTTCAGAGCTTCCTATTGTGCGGTTCAGATTCTGATTGGGTAGCCTTGAGTGAATCGTAAGTTGTAGTGCACGTACGCCCTAGGTTGCTTCTTTCCGGCTCATCGCGTCGGCTACTACGTTAGTTTTTCCAGTGTGGTACTTGATAGCACAATCACAATTGCCTATCAGCTAGTCCCATCTGAGTTGTCTCATGTTCAGTCCCTTCTGGTCGAAGGTGTGTTGCAGTCTCTTATGATTGATGAATATCGTGCATTTCGTGTCGGATAGGTAGTGTCACTAGATCTTTCGTGCGAACACTACGGCTCCCAATTCCAAGTCATGAGACGTGTAGTTCTTTTCGTGCACTTTCAATTGTCGTGACGCATAAGCTATAACCTTCTCGCGTTGCTTCAATACACAACCGAGTCCTTGTTTTGACGCGTCGCAATAAACTACAAACTCTTCGCACCCGTCCGGTAGTGATAGAATAGGTGCACTGCACAATTTCTGCTTCAACAAGTCGAAAGCAGCTTCTTGTTTCTCTCCCCATTCGAATTTCTTGTCTTTGTGCGTAAGGGAAGTCAATGATTGTGCGATATTCAAGGATCCCTCAATAGATTGCCTGTAGTACCCGGCCAATCCCAGAAACTGTCGCACCTCAGTCGAAGTCTTTGGTGCTGTCCAGTTCTTAATGGCCTCGATCTTGGCTGGATCTACGTGTATTCCTTTTGCGTTTACTACATGTCCAAGAAACTGGACTTCGCGAATCCAAATATCGCATTTGGAAACTTCGCGTATTGTTGTTCCCTCTTCAGTAATTCCAAGACACGCTTTTAAGTGGTCGGCATGTTTCTTCTTGGGTCTTGGAGTACATCAGGGTATCATCTAGGAACATGATTACGAATTTGTCCAGATACGGCTTACACACCCGATTCATGAGATCCATGAATACTGCCGGTGCGTTGGTCAGTCCGAAGGTTATGACCAAACATTCGTAATGTCAATCTTGCGTCCTAAGGATCGTCTTAGGAATGTCCTTTTCTTGTATCCTCGTTTGATGGTAATCGGTACTCAAAACGATCTTCGGGTAATAGCTTGACCCTTACAACTAGTCTAACAAATCGTCCATTCGTGGTAATAGTATCAATTCTTGTTTGTCACCTTGCTTAACTCTCGGTAGTCGATACACATTCGGGAAGACCTGTCTTTCTTTCTCACAAGCAGGACTGGTGCTCCTCGTGTTGATAATCTTGGTCTGGTTAATTCTTTGTCTAACAACTCTTGCAATTGATCAGAATGTTTCTTGCATCTTAGTTGGACCAATCGGTATGGCGCTTTGACGGTTAGTGCGGCTCACGGTGTGAGTCCTACCTGAAACTCTACTTGTCGCTTTGGGGTACTCCAGGTGAATCTTTGGGAAAATTACAAACAACTTCAATATCCTCCATCTTCCTTTCCTTCTACGATTGTTTCGTGATACGACTAATATCGTTGAGTATCCTTTCTGTAGGTACTTGCCAGCCTATGACATGGTGTTCCGCGTTATTCTCCGTCGTTCTCTCTGAATAGGGATCTGATTTCCATTTGACAACGTAACATTGATCTATCTTCTTATTGCACACACTCTCTGCTTGGTCTGTAGTTACTAGTCTGTCCCCACCACTGCATCAAAGTTTCCGGGAGATACTGAGATTAGGTCGATCTCAAATCCGTGACCCGTCAACACCAAGACGCTTCCTTTGAAAATGTGTTACGTCTCAATCAGCTTACAGTTGGCTAACTCTACGGTGTACTTATAGTCTAGTGACGTCGGGGTAATGTTAAGCATTTTACTAAATTTGCTAAGTATCAGGCTACTATTAGCACCGATATCACATTACATACTAGCATAGGCATTATGTAAATGGAACGTACCGGTCACGATGATGGAATCGTCTTTTGCTTCTTTGGAGTCAATTACCAATGCATGGCCTGTTGTCACGCTTTCTTTTTCCTTCAGTTGTGGGCAATTCCTGCGCCAATGCCCAGGCTTGCCACACCTATAACACCCTTTAATGATATTCTGGTTGTCTTTGCTATCAATCGGCTTGCGTCTACACTCCCTGGCCATGTGACCGTTTCTTCCGCATTTCCGACATCGATAGCGTTCACACGGGCCGTTGTGATGATAGGGGCATCTGTTGCACTTAGGGTATTTCCCCTGGTAGACATTCTTTCCCTTCGTGCTGGATTGTGTAGCAGTAGAGTCGCTAGTTGTTGCTGACTGGTTATGGAGTTGCAATTGTTGGGAAGAGGGAGTTTGGTTGTGACTAGGCTCCCACTTGCGCTTGCGATCCTGAGGCTTCAGGTGTTCACCCTTCTTGGGTAGCTTACCCAGTGCTACCGCTTGGTTAGTCAAATGGTGAGCCAGGCAAATGGTGGGTTGAAGGAGAGTGGGGTCTATCATGTTAACCAAGCTTTGGATTTGTTCGGGTAATCCACTGACGTACGGCTCAATCTTTTTGTATTCCGGGGTCACCATTTCTGGGTGTTGTTTACACCATTCGTGAAATCGAGTGGTGTACTGTTCGATTTCAGATCCTTCCATTTTGTGATTCCAGAACCCCTCAAGTTTCTTGATTTCGTTCTGTGGATCGTATTCTTCTTCCAACATTTTGACGAAATTTTCCCAGGGAATTGAGTTAGCAGTCTTCAGACTCAGTGTCTGGACATGCGAATTCCACCAAGTGAGGGCTTGTCCATCTAGAGTCCTGGTAGCAAATTTCACTTTGTCTTCTTCAGAACACTTGCACATGTGGAAGATTTATTCGGCCCTCTTAACCCATTGGAGCAGCCCTACTGCTCCTTCTGATCCCGTGTATGGTTGAGGATGGTAGCTGAGGAAAGTTTTGAAGGTGCATCCTCTTGAGCTGTTGTTGTGAGTCTCACTTCCTGTCTCACTGTTTAAGCATGCAGCCTCGTAATCCGTAATGGCTTTGTTAACCAGTTGTTCTACCATGGCCTCGACAGTCGCAGAATCGATTGACGGGTTGTCAGTGCGCACATACTTTCCTTGACCATCCATTTGTTGGTTTCTATATACAATAGATATTGTATTACTCACTGTTAGAGTTACTGCGTGTAAGCATGTGTAGGGAGGAAATATATCATAAGCTTAAGATATCATTTCAAAAGTAGGATCATAGGTTTGACGAGATTACTGCTACCAAAATGATTTGTATGAGCACAACTCGCTCATATCGGTTCTAACAATAGTACAATACTATATGTAATAAAGAAATAAACTACTCGGTGGAAACAGCGGAGCTCGAATCTCCACTTCCAGAGGTGTACTATACAGTTTCCCTGATGGTTGTAGCTTATCAATTGAACTTGCCAGAATTCGTATGTACCTATAAATTCACGATTACGTTGGCCACCATAATCATCAATTTATCTTACACAGTCATTCTAGTTCATTCAATCTCAAGCTACTTAACAATCTCGGGTTAGAAGTTTTGCTTCCTGAGTGTCGATACTAAGGTTACAATCCATAAACATGTGTCATTTGACTGAGTTTGCACTCAAGAAAGAGGTTGGAAGAGGCGTTCGATTTGAGTTGGATTGTGCTATAGGAGTCTTCTTCATAGCATGGAAGAGATTCCCTTCGGTCTTGAGTTCGCCTTTTCTCTAATCCCCTTGCACAGGTCGTATGTGTAGTTGAGTGTTAACGCCCATTAAGGGTGCCAGAGGCATGTTCGTAAGAGTCAGATCAAATCACGAAGCATGTTGTTAAGTTAAGCACATAATGTGTTGCGTGAAACTAGTGTAGTGTCTATTGTAGAGCAGTGGCTATAGTCTAAGTTCACTACATGCAAACATAGTTCCCTATAACCAAAGCTCTGATACCAGTCTGTCACACCCCCAAATTTCCACTCGTGGTGTCAGTCCACGTGGGTGTGACATGGCCAGGATCACAGCTCATGGTCATATTGAACGACTCTATATGAGTTAACTCAGTCATACAGTTTGTAAAATAAGACTAGTTTCATAAGTTTAGCAGCGGAAAAGTTCAACATTAAAGCAGCGGAAATAAGTAATCAGATCTACACTGTTAACATCGTTTAAAATGACAAAAATCAAAACATAGGCCTAGGATTAGAGTCTATATGTATGCAGACTCTCTTGTGCATCTCCATGTGCCTCCTAGCTCATGCTGTTCAGTTACCTGACAATACATGCTAAAGTGTGTCAACATAAAGTTGGTGAGTTCACAGGTTTAAGTATTGGAAAGCAGTAAAACAGTTATATATACTGGGTATGTTAAGTAGTTTTGTTGGATCTACGATCCGTAGAGTGTGTCATGTCATCTTACCGAAACTCGACTGTTTCCATTTGCCTCTGCGGGTCATCGCGGAACCCGACATCAACATCGATATTACACTCGTTATGACATCCTGTCAACGTTGTTGCCGAGTGGGGTTGGTCAAACCCAGTAGTACTACGTAATAACGACTCGTTTGTACACAACTAACGGTAAGGGTGGAGAGGACTTGTTGCGATAATAGTACACTCAAAATAGTTTTTCGACATACCAGTCATATATCTAAAGCAGTTGCATAGCATTCTCACCCCAAAAGATTAGTAAAACAGTTAAGAGTAAAAGTGAGGCTGTAAACTCACCTGAGTCTGCTTGAGTGCGTTCTTACGAGAACGGAGTAGCTCGCTGGCTAGTAGTTACCTATATCACATAGGTGTTATAAGTTTTCCATCATATTTGTGTTGGTCTCACAGGACTGTATTCGTGTCTAAACAACTCCTGGTTGTTATGCGGGTCGCGTTGACCGTGGTTGACCGTGTTGGTCGTGTTGACCGTGTTTGACCTAACGACCCGTTGGTGAACCGTGTGTTGGTTGTAAATCGTGAAACATTCGTGTAAGTGCTTGTCGTGTGCAAAATGCGCAAGTCACGTCTATGGACAACTTACTATTTATAGTAAGTTTCCATTTATGGAAAGTTCACAAAGCGTAATGGTTTTAAAGTTCTAGCATGCTCATTAGTCCTACGTGATCATGTTAACACATAACACATCATCATACGATATCACATAAGTCATTTATCTCATGTTAGCACATAAAAGTTTCCTAAAATGGAAAGTTTCCACTTATGGCATACGCGCTATCGGAAACTATCTTACTCAACATACTATCACCATGTTTAAGCATAGTAAACCACTTAGCATGCTCAATTCGTATACATTGCCTCTAAATTGATAGTTTGAAAAATAAAGTTACTATAAATAGTAACTATGGCATTTTTCATACAAACGATTGTCCTAAATCATTCTAATCCATTTTCACGTAACAAGTCATCATAATAGAGCACGTAACATCATTTAAACATGTTGGTCTAGATCTAATCACTATCTATCAACATTTTGGCTATAAAAGTTACTAAAAATAGTAACTATGACTATTATCATACAATTAACCATTCTAATCAATCCTAGACCATTTTTATAACACATACCATCATATTATGCTTTTTAACATTATCTAATCATGCTCATATAGTCAAAATCACCATTTATCAATATTTAGGCCCAAAAAGTTACTAAATATAGTAACTTGGCTAGATATGACTAAAATCAACTTCAAAATCACATTCTAAGCATCAATATCACTCTAAAATCGTTCTAATAGCAAATCCATATACATGCATGATCACAATACTATCCATTACACCATTTCCTAACTAAAAGTTACTATTAATAGAAAGTTTATCAAAAATCATAGTTTTAACCATTTTAACACAATCTAACCATGAGTTATCCTTCTAATATCATCAATAATCATCTACCATCATTCAAAATCATCTCAATACTCATGGATCGTACATGCATGCATCAATAACATCATAAATCATCATTTTAAGCATCAAGACATATACTCAACATCTTGGATCATTATAAAACACCATATAATCATCATGGATCATCAAGAAACGCATCTACATCGACAAACCCAGAGGCAAACTTCGTGCATGTGCATCAAAGGTGCTTGCATGTGTGTTTCATGCCTTGCATGTGTGTGTAGAAGTGACAAATGACCATTTTAGCCATGAGGGGTGTAAGAACTACCTTCTAAAGCTTCGGGATCCCTGAGATGATGACTTCACAGCCTCTAGTTCCTCTGGACAGCTTGCTCTTAGCAGAAATGAAGTGGTGATGGTG
Source organism: Mikania micrantha (assembly GCA_009363875.1). NCBI lineage: Eukaryota > Viridiplantae > Streptophyta > Magnoliopsida > Asterales > Asteraceae > Mikania > Mikania micrantha. The sequence goes on along the minus strand of CM018690.1, from coordinate 27,980,693 downwards.
GTGGTTTGTGCTCCAATGTGTCCTCCAAGCTTTCAAAGCTCAAAAATGGCTTCCAGAGGTTCTAAGGGTGAGTTGCAGGTGAAGAAGACGAGTATGGAGGGTCTAGAACTCGAGAAAAGGGTTATAGGCCGGCTAGAAACGATTTCCTCTTGGTTTTATAAAGATTTGCCGTCTGACACCCGTTGCGTACCGCGACACTAGGCCAGAAAGATGCTTCGCGCTACGCGAAGGAATCCGGGAGTCAACTCTTCGCGATGTCTGTCGCGTACCGCGACAGGAACTCCTGTTGGGCCATCGCGTACCGCGATGGGTTCCTGAGTAGCCCAATAAGCTTAGTTTTGTTGTTTCGAACCGATTTTCGCGTATTTCTCGAATACGATCATCGTTTCTCGACACTTAAGCGTTGTTCTACTAAATTAGGTTCTCCGGAACCTAATTGTGCAGTGTATGTGTACTGTGGTTCGATCCGTTCACCAACGTTCGTCATTCAAGACACGTGCAAGTTCTGTGCGATAATTTCTCGAATTATCGGTGTGTTTGGTCCGTTGTGCCACGTATGAAATAATAATTCACATTATTATTAAAATAAAATAAATGCTGACCGTGAAATTGCGAGGTGTCACATAACATCACCTAATAGCTCCCATTAATCCATAGGAACTAAGTAAATTAATCCCCAATGGTTCCCCAAGTCAAAAGGGTCAAAAAAACTCAAAATTTGGTCATGGCCTTAAGCTGGGCCGTAAACCCGAGAGCGTTGGCCGTACGTTACTCCCAGCCTAGACCCAGGCCGTAAGTTACTCCCAGCCCGCCGTAACTTACTCCCAGACCTGCACAAATATGCATATTTTCAGTTTTTTTCTGCGTTTTGACCCGTTCCGACCCCCGGAATCATTCCCACTCAATTCCGATCATTTCAATACTCCCATATACATGTCATAACACCATATGAACATAAAAATCCAACTTCAATCACCTTTTTATGACAATAATAATAAAAACAACAAACGACTTTCTAACGGGTCTTTTCACCCAATTCACCAATTAAATCTTTTTACACCCAAGATTTCTCAAGTTTAAGCAAATCACACCACTTGTGATTAAATAAACTTGATTTCACCAATCAAGGACATTCACACACCTTGTGAAAGGTCCTTTTAATGATCACACCACTTGTGATTCATTACACCAATTTGAGTCAACCTCAATTATAATTCACACACCTTGTGAACTAATTCACATCATTCAACACACATATAATTAAACACCAAGTCAATCATAGACAAGCATTTAAACACCATAACAACAATAATCAAGCAATATATCTCCTATTTCTTAAATTTGTCTATAAACAAATACTCCATGACTTATTCACCATAAAGTCAAATCTTCTACAAAACATTCATATATGTAAAGCACCATTACACATAATTAGTAGAAGAGTTGGGTGACTTACCTTGTCCCGATGAGTTGTCCACTACTAATATCTCTTTTCTGGGCCTTTTGGTTCCCCTAACACCTTCACTAACGCTTCCTATATCAAAACTTATAGGTTTAACAAAATGTTGACTTCAACTAGTCAAAATTACACCCATTCACCCCATTGTCACCATTTTAAATCTAATTTACTTTCAAATGACCCTTCATCATATCAATTCCCCTTTGTAGATTTTATACACACACATATTTCATATCACCATTAACTTTAAACTAATTTTTAAGTTAAATACCTTACTTAGCATTTCATCAAACACCATATATGCATACTGTATCAACCTATGAATATCACCATTATGAACCCTCATCACCATATCTTGATTCAACTCATTTTGATTCACATTTATATGTTTCATCAAATACAATTCTCACATTAACATCTAATTCATATTCACCCACTTAATTTAACCTCCAAGTTCATATCCCTCATGAACCTTACAACACCCCATCAACACCATGATATCAAAAATAATAGATTGATCAAAAATGTGTTCTTAGATGTTATAAATATGAAAACCATCAACAACTAACACCATATAAACTCCCAATTTCGGATTTTAACCACCCTACCCCCACCCCAATGGAGACCCACGAAAATCCCATCAAAACCCCCAAAATTTCATACCTAAATGTAGTATGATGCAAGGAGAACTCCTATTCAAGCTTGCATTGAAGATTAGATCATGGATTGATCACCAATTTGATCATTCTTTGGAATTTCTGGGTTTTTCTCCTTGGTCTCTCTTCTGCATGTCGACACCTACCAAGGGAAATGGTCTTATGACCAATTTTAACCAGCCCCAATTTCATATAACCCCCTTTTAATTTAAGTTTCAGCTATTTGCATAACTAGCCCCTCCATTAAGTTAATTCTAACTAGTTATAATTAACTTAGTTAAATTAGTTAATTCCCACCATATGTTATATTTTAAATCAAATATTTATTAAAACACCATCCAAAAATATATATAATTAAGTTTATTAAATTTTATAAAACACCCTTTAATTAAAATAAACACAATCATCCACCAATCATGTTTTATTTTTAATGTTTTCCCCAAAATGGGTCGTTACAAATTCTCCCCTCCTTACAAAGTTTCGTCCCCGAAACCTCATTAGACCTAAAAAGAAAAGGATAAAATTTCTGCATTTCATACCCTTCGACTCCCATGTAGCCTCAGACCCCCGTCTGTTCTGCCATTGCACCATCACTTGGTTAATCGTCTTGTTTCGAAGTTGCTTGACTTTTCTATCTAAGATAGCCACCGGTTTCTCAATATAATTGATTTTATCATCTATCACCAAATCCTCCATTGGCAAGTAAGCTGATTCGTCCGCAAAGCACTTTCGCAGATAAGACACGTGGAATGTACTGTGAATCCTACTCAACTCCTATGGTAGCTCTACGCGATAGGCAACCTTGCCAATCCGAGCTATAATCTTAAATGGTCCAATAAACCGCGGACTAAATTTTTCCCCCCGCCTTTGGAAACGAATCAAGCCCTTCCAAGGAGAGACCTTTAGTAACACAAAGTCTCCCACTTGGATTCGAGCGGTCTCCTTCGCACGTACACGTCCCATTTCTATGGTCTTGCACTGCATTCAAATGAATTTGGATTACATCAATCCATTCATTTATCATTTTAACCACTTAATTACATGTTCTTGTTATCCACCCTCTTCCTAACTCCTGGATTATACTATCTACTCCATATAGTATTTCTTACAGAATCATTCCACACCTGAAATGATAAGCGTTCTTAAACAAGAACTCCTCCAAGGGTAGACAGTCATCGCAACTACCCCTAATCACCACTATGCACACCCATAACATATCCTCACAGGCCTGAATGATTCTTTATTTTTGACCATCAGTGTAAAGATGATAAGTAATGCACAACAACAGTTTCGTGTCCATTCTTAACAGAATAGAATTCCTGGGTAAACACGAAACGAACGCTTTTAGTCAACCTGCCCACGATGATCAAATAATACCAAATAGCACCATTAAGCATTGATAAGGTTCACACCACATGTGAATCCTCATAAAATCACCCTTCCTATTTAATCATCTAAGATACTAATAACACCTTTCTTTCACCAAAATCCTCACCTTAAGAAATCACACTACTTGTGATTACCAACATAAATCCACCCACGATAAGTTAACATCTTCCCAATCAAGTCTAGATATGGTTATTGGTTTATTTGCACCCAAACTCCTCTGACCTATAATTACCACAAACACCTCTGCTATTTAGATATTACACGCCCTTGTACTTTATCTATTAGCACACAAATGCTATAGAGGTTCACACCGCTTGTGAATTATCTACATCAATTCACACTCGACAATAACCATAATTTATGTTTGAATCATGTTTACAAACTAACAGATTCATTTCTCCCAACCATGAACTCCTAAATAATGTCCATAGTCTTATGGATCATCACCAAGCATTTTCATCTTTTAAAAGATAAACTCAACCACCTGTAACATCAACACACGTATACAAGTCATATCTACCTCTTTCCGTTCAAATATTACAACACCTACACATCTATATATAATCATAGATGTTCACACCAATCTATAAACATATATTGTTTACCACATATTTCAAACAGGCACGCCAGTTAACATAATCAAATGTTCATAGTCACCACTCCCTAGTTAAGACACTCTTGTCAAAACCTTTAACATTTCATAACGACGCTATGTGTCAAAATCCTAGACATCATGTCTAAAACATTTAACTTTTGTAAATGACAACTTGTCATTACCAAGTTTTATTCTCTCCATGGCATACATGCCAAATTGTTTACAATTCTTTCCTCACCATCCCCCGTCCTTTGCCCACGTCTATACACCATCACTTTCTTGTTGCATCGAAGAAGCTTATATATAGGGTATACGTAAGGCATACGCCCAGCTGCCAACCCACCACCTCTTTAGTACAACATGATCGTGGCGTTGTTAGTTTCTTGGTTTTAGACAAATATATTCCTCCTAACCATACAATTTGTCCAAAATTTTCACTCACATGAAACGTATTCATTAACTTAGGACTAAACTCCACCCCATGTACTTCACACCCATAGTACACTCATATAAGAAATTCTGACACATCATACAATACATACTTGTAGAGTGTACACTTTCATAACAGTTTAATTAAGGATAATCAACATATCCTATTATGCCTATCTTTCATTATCTACACCAAACAACATGTGACTCGTATTTTCAACAAGTCATCACACATATGTGATTCAATTTACGACCACCAAATTCGCACTACATACGGTTTTTAACACTACACCAAACACAAACACGCCTTTCTGGCTCAATATAACAGACACAAGTGTGGTACATACATTCTCCTATTGTCAATCAATATACTAATTTCACCTAGTATTAACTTGATTAACTACACATTTTAACACCACATTCATTTAAAAATGTCTACACCACTTGTAGATCATCTAAATCAGAATTTAGTTTTACAAGGTTTATACAACAAACCATTGCCAACATATAAAACCACCCAAATTTTATAGTTTCACCCAAAATTAGCTCCCACCCGTATGTGAATTACCCCTTATGCCACATGAATGTGGAATTATACGCCAAACCCAATGCCATTCCAAATGGACTTACATGACACACTCAAATTCACATAATAATGCATATTCCACATGCGTAATAACAACCACCCTGTTTTAACACCAGTTACTCCATATCATTACTACCAAGACTCACAAATCTATGGTCTTACACGATAATTTCAATGCCCCTCACCAGTGATCTTACATGATATTCCACGCAAATGTGGATTTTCCCCCAATGTCACACAACTGTGGACTTACATGTAATTCCACACATCTGTGGATTCACCCCAATTCTAGTGCCAGTTATCAATTAACATACTATGACACTAATTCTAGTTATGCATACAACACATAACAATAAACTACCACAACACATGAAAATCATATTCATAGCTCTTTAAAAAACCAATAAAGTGTTAGAACATAAAATCACCAAGTAAAAGTCAAATTTCACCCAATTTCTTTGAGACCTCCTTTTTCTCCAAAGATTCTCAAGGTAGGTAATCACACCACTTGTGCTTTACCTAATCACCATAAAATTCACCATGGGAAGTTCACACCACTTGTGAATCAACCCGTCTCCAAATTCACACCCCTTGTGAATTGTTTGACTAATTTTAGTCAAACTTCAAATAAGAAGTTCACACCACTTGTAAATCATTCTTATTTCTCCGCACCAATGGAAAACATACAAATTTACAATAACTAAGCAAATATAACACCTATTGCATGTTATTGTCACACACCCAATATGCAAACACCAATTCACGGATTTCAACATCTAATGTATATTCCACATACATTACATACACATGTACACTTATATGCATAAAACCAAATAATCATTTCAAATATAATAGGTGGGTGACTTACATGAAAAATCCCACACCACATAACCATGGACTTATTAATTTTCATCCGAATGTGAACCTCCCCATTGCCACACACCTGTGGACTTTCATAAATTTTCACCCGAAAGTGAATTCTCACCAATGCCACACACATGTGGACTTGCATAAATTTTCACCCAAAGGTGAATTCTCCCAATGCCACACACCTGTGAACTTACAAGAATTTTCACCCGAAGGTGAAGTCTCCCAATGCCACACACCCGTGGACTTACAAGAATTTTTCACCCGAAGGTGAACTCTCCCCAATGCCACACACCTGTGGACTTATATGAATTTTTCACCCGAAGGTGAAATCCCCCCCAATGCCACACACCTGTGGACTTATATGAAAATTTCACACAACTTATCTCATACCACATATCTCAACTAATCAATTTCAGAGACCATTATAAGTATCTACAACATACTTATACATTCTCTGGTTAATTAGTAAACAAGTTACTACTCCATTACCTTCTATTCCAAAGCCAGATTTGAGTTGACTCTTTTAAAGTCATGTTCATGTAATGAGGGTAATATTATACTGGCCAAGCATAATAATACAATCATCCCATGCTCATTTCCATAACTTCATCAACCCACATCAAGACCAAGAATGTTATTCACACAAAATAATCACAACAAAACACCAATATACAAAAATATTAAGGTAATCATATCACAAATGTTACCTTAACTCCATCTCACCATATTATATCTAAGAAATTTGGTTTAACAACAAATTCACCACAATCACCATTTAACATACAAAACTAAGGTAAACAACCCACAAACTTGTTACCTTAACCCCCGGCTTCGAGATCGGATCTCGGATCACACAATTCTCCCTATATCAAAAGCACAACGATTTGAGTTCAAGTGTTCGCGACGCACTTGAATCCCTCAAATCAATGGCTCTGATGCCAACTTGTAAGCCCCAAAAACCCACCAACACATGACACGTGTTTTAATACAACAACAGAGTTTAGGTCCCAGATTTTTTTTCAACAATTAAGTGTATTAAACACTTTGAACACTCCACTTTACAAAACTTTACAAAATATTGATGTTACTTAAACATTCAACAACCAATTTACTTTTAAATTTATTCGCCAAAAACTTTGTTTCAAAACAACAAAAATAAACCCCAAAATATGTTTGATCCAAGTCCTTGCATAGCAATCCGATCACATCCGCTTTCACCCCTTCCGTTCACCTGAAAACACCATAATTAAGTCACCGTTAGTTTGTTAGAACTAAGTAAGATCACCCCTAACGTTACCCCAAGCTTCCACCAAGCTTAAACACCTTTTAACATCACCTAATAGCTCCCATTAATCCATAGGAACTAAGTAAATTAATCCCCAATGGTTCCCCAAGTCAAAAGGGTCAAAAAAACTCAAAATTTGGTCATGGCCGTAAGCTGGGCCGTAAACCCGAGAACTCTTGCCGTAAATTACTCCCAGCCTAGACCCAGGCTGTAAGTTACTCCCAGCCTGCCGTAACTTACTCCCAGACCTGCACAAATATGCAGATTTTCAGTTTTTTTCTGCGTTTTGACCCGTACCGACCCCCGGAATCATTCCCACTCAATTCCGATCATTTCAATACTCCCATATACATGTCATAACACCATATGAACATAAAAATCCAACTTCAATCACCTTTTTATGACAATAATAATAACAACAACAAACGACTTTCTAACGTGTCTTTTCACCCAATTCACCAATTAAATCTTGTTACACCCAAGATTTCTCAACTTTAAGCAAATAACACCACCTGTGATTAAATAAACTTGATTTCACCAATCAAGGACATTCACACACCTTGTGAAAGGTCCTTTTAATGATCACACCACTTGTGATTCATTACACCAATTTGAGTCAACCTCAATTATAATTCACACACCTTGTGAACTAATTCACATCATTCAACACACATATAATTAAACACAAAGTCAATCATAGACAAGCATTTAAACACCATAACAACAATAATCAAGCAATATATCTCCTATTGCTTAAATTTGACTATAAACAAATACTCCATGACTTATTCACCAAAAAGTCAAATCTTCTACAAAACATTTATATATGTAAAGCACCATTACACATAATTAGTAGAAGAGTTGGGTGACTTACATTGTCCCGATGAGTTGTCCACTACTAATATCTCTTTTCTGGGCCTTTTGGTTCCCCTAACACCTTCACTAACGCTTCCTATATCAAAACTTATAGGTTTAACAAAATGTTGACTTCAACTAGTCAAAATTACACCCATTCACCCCATTGTCACCCTTTTAAATCTAATTTACTTTCAAATGACCCTTCATCATATCAATTCACCTTTGTAAATTTTATACACACACATATTTCATATCACCATTAACTTTAAACTAAGTTTTAAGTTAAATAGCTTACTTAGCATTTCATCAAACACCGTATATGCATACTTTATCAACCTATGAATATCACCATTATGAACCCTCATCAAACACCATATCTTGATTCAACTCATTTTGATTCACATTTATATTTTTCATCAAAAACAATTCTCACATTAACATCTAATTCATATTCAGCCACTTAATTTAACCTCCAAGTTCATATCTCTCATGAACCTTACAACACCCCATCAACACCATGATATCAAAATCATAGATTGATCAAAAATGTGTTCTTAGATGTTATAAATATGAACACCATATAAACTCCCAATTTCGGATTTTAACCATCCTACCCACACCCCCAATGGAGACCCACAAAAATCCCATCAAAACCCCCCAAAATTTCATACCTAAATGTAGTATGATGCAAGGAGAACTCCTATTCAAGCTTGCTTTGAAGATTAGATCATGGATTGATCACCAATTTGATCATTCTTTGGAATTTATGGGTTTTTCTCCTTGGTCTCTCTTCTGCATGTCGACACCCACCAAGGGAAATGGTCTTATGACCAATTTTGACCAGCCCCAATTTCAAATAACCCCCTTTTAATTTAAGTTTTAGCTATTTGTATAACTAGCCCCTCCATTAACTTAATTCTAACTAGTTATAATTAACTTAGTTAAATTAGTTAACTCCCACCATATGTTATATTTTAAATCAAATATTTATTAAAACACCAGCCGAAAATATATATAATTAAGTTTATTAAATCTTATAAAACACCCTTTAATTAAAATAAACACAATCATCCACCAATCATGTTTTATTTTTAATGTTTTCCCCAAAATGGGTCGTTACAACTGTTTATGTCCAAAATTTATATAAACGTTCGTAAAGTAGTGACGATCAAAATGATATAAACGATAAAAATATCTTATAATGTACGGACACGTTATAAAGCCTATTAATAACGTGCAAAATTTCTGTGACTGTTTGGGTTCGAAATTTTTATGAATATTCCCAAAGTAATTACGATCACATTAATATAAGCGGGACCGTTATACGATAAAGTATGAACAAGATATAAGCTTATGAATATTTAAAATATGTGAGCAAAGTTGAAGGGGGTTTTAAAAATTGGACCCCAAAGTGCTAGGGGTCAATGTGTAACATTGAAATTAAATCAAAAGTTTAAGTCGGTAATTAATGGAGTATTCGAGATGTAGCCAGAAGATATATTCAAATATATAGACTTGAGATTCCATTTGCTCATCGTTCATCAGGATCATCATACGAGCAGCTTCAACTAATTCAAACTACAAACTATTGCAAATTAATGATCGAAGAATAATCAAGAAGAATCGATCACACATGTTAAGGTATGTGTTCATGATTCTCATCTCGTGTTAGTTTAGTCTTGATTGATTAAAGAGACAAACACCATGTTTAGATAGAGTTTTGGTTTTGTACGATGAACATGAACTTGATTTGGTTGGAGCCCAATTTCATCTAGAAAAAGATCAATTTTTTTTGAGTTTTATGAGGATATAATATTGTCACATCCCGAGCCGGCGGGTTGAATCGACTTCCCCGACGGGCGGAAGGTTTCCGGGGCGCGATATCGGAAATGATAATCGTGATGATAAGATTGTTTACATTGCACATGATATATAATAAGAAATGCTAAATGAAAATAGAATTACAAAGTTAAATTACATCAGTTTAATTCATAATTTAACAATGTAAATCTACTATCAACATCATAATTTTCTATCTTGTATCTGCACAAGATATACAAAATAAATCTGTAAAATGATGTTTCAAAGAAATATGCAGGTCACACTAGGTCCTCTATCTGGCATCCTAGTCCAAAAGCAATAACTTCTTAATTGACATGTTTGTCACCTGAGAAGTCATGCAAAAAGATTAAGTCAACACATGGTTGGTGAGTTCATGTAGTTTTATTTAAAAACGAATTTGAATAGCCACTTGGATGACAACCTTAACCTCACCATTAACCACCTATACCATCCAGTTTAATATGCTTATATATAAGGCATATGTAGGGTCGAACTTACCGCCCGCCCAGCCACCGTTCCATCACATACCGAACCACATGATATATTGTTCCTGGCGATAATTAAGCATTTCATCCCATAACTTTGATTCCATAACAATTGATTCCATAGCATTTGATTACCTTGAAAAATGTTTACCTTGATCCCCCGAAATGACAACCTTAACCTCATCAACAACCACCTATACTATCCAGTCAAGTATGCTTATATATAGGGCATATATAGGGTCGAACTTACCGCCCGCCCAGCCACCGTCCCACCACATGATATATTGTTCCTGGCGATAATTAAGCATTTCATCCCATAACTTTGATTCCATAACAATTGATTCCATAGCATTTGATTACCCTGAAAATGTTTACCTTGATCCCTCGAAATGACAACCTTAACCTCATCAACGACCACCTATGCTATCCAATCAAGTATGCTTATATATAGGGCATATGTAGAGGACAAGCCCCTGCCACCGTCCCACCAAATACCGGACTGCTTAGCACATTGTTGTTGATGATAATTAAGCGTTTCACTCTATTCACCTTCATTTTAGATTCTCGATTTCCACAAATTGAATCACCCCTGATTTCTTGAGTTCGTCATGTATCCATAATCACCCAAAACACTTGTAGAAATATAATATTAAATGTTTAATTAAACTAATAATTAAGCATTTAAATACAACTAAGACATGATGATTGGGCCTTATTTGACTCAATCAATTAGACTTAGTTGTTGGTGGTTGTCCAAGTTGTACCCTCTCACATCTGGCCCATATCAGGCATGACCCAAAATGAGTCTACATGTATGCGTTGGGACTTTCATGATGTGCCCATATCAGTTGACCCTCTGGCCTACTATACATGTCTGGATTTTAGGATATCCTTTAATTCTTGATCGTCTTTGTTCTCTTGATTTCGTTTGATCGTTTTAGTTATGCCATATAGCTTGACTACAAGAGTCTACTATTTATGACGGGACTTTCCGTGTGTTACACGTGGTCTTGATTTACATACAACTGACATCCACCTTAACTTAAACATTAATGATTTCATTAGATCTTAATGATTTCATTATTTCAATGATTCACACACGGTTATGATACTCTTGATTCTGATCTTTAAAACTTCCATGATTTCCACAATGATTATAGATTCTTGAATATGATCCTTAGATTTACTGATCATACACTGAATTAGATTCCTTAGAATTTGATCTTTAGCTTTAGTTCCTTTGGTTTCACTTCGAGTTTAGATTCTGAGACTTTGAATTGGATGGACTAAGTGTCTGTTTTAAAGTGTTAGAATTAAGGTATTGCTCATGAGAGTAATTTATTTATTTCGTTAGATTATCCTGCATAACATTTACCTAGACAGGAGTCTAGGAGTATAAACATGTATATATAACATACAATAAGTAAAATCATTTACGTAAAACATATTTAAATAAAAAGGTTTACGCATGCTTCTCAGCCTCGCGTTTGAAAACAAAAATGTATAGAAAAGGGGCAATGAACTCACCTGTGTTGCTTTGTATTGATTTACCACAAAATGCGCGCTCGTTATTTGTAGACTATGTTTCTTTAGCACCTGAGTTGTTTTAAAAGAATTCGAATACGATAAGTATTTATAATAGTCGCATCTAGGGTTTTGGTCTCTGGGTGCAAAGTGTCCTACATTACTAATGTGTATCTAAGATTCCTTCTATCTAGTCTAAACGCACTACCCATTAACAAACCCTTATCCCACAAGTGATCATTACAAGCCCTTAATTAAAACATATTTAAATTAAGTCACTTTAAATTAAACATTAGGTTTAAAACCATTTATTAAATATCACTTTCTTTTATTAAAAACATAATGAATTTTAAGAGAAATGTATAGGTAAACATGATGGGCTTAGGTTAATCTCTTTTGACTAACCTTGGGCCCATTTCTAGTTATTGATTTTCCCATTATTCTTTGATCGTTTATGCGTGCAATCCATCCTAGGTGGTTCAAAAGACCAACCTAATGTGATTGTGCATTCTTATGAAATATCTAAGTGTTAAATGTTAATAGTTAATTCAACATTCATAACACTAGACCCCCGTCTTCGATCCTCGATGAATTCCCAAGTGTGTTGAGCTCAATTGGTGTTAACGACCCATGTTTTTATTAACATATAATTTAAGAGATCTCTTGGTTCTCATAACCCTAATCCATATGTGCCGAACCCAAGATGATTCCCACAACTTTGTTCTTTATTCCATAGCCAATCCATATGATTTTCTTTTGGAAACTCTAAGTCACTCCCATGTACACACACACAAGATCAACCCATGCATGCAATATGTGAGATCCCATGCACTCACACCCCTTTTAACCAACTTGCAAGAAGGTTGACCAAAACAAGTCCTTGGGCAGATCGAATGAAGTTCTGGACCGATGTAGAGCTTGTCGAATGAGCCAGGTTTGGGGCCGAATAGGGTGGCCGAAGGTTCCCCTTGGCCGAACCAGACTTGGCTGTCCGAATGAATTGGCCGACTAGGGCTGCCGAAAGAGAAGCCCCGACTGAAGCAGCACACTGGACCGATCGAATGAGGTGGTGGCCATTCGGCTGAAAGGGTTCTGGCCGACCGAATAAAGCTTGAACTGAAGGGGTTGGTGCGAATGGGTTTAGGCCGAACCAAGGTGGGCGAATAGGTGGGATCCGACCGAAAGAGGGTGGTCCCTTCGGCCTTGAGGCCATTTGGCCGAAGAAGGTGACTCGTGAGGCCCATGCTCATTCGGGCCATCTGTGGTTGGTGCCATTCGGCCGTCGAACCACCATGGTGCAGCCCCCTAATCTTGAACCCCATGACCACACCTCGACTTCCATAAGTTACTACATTATTCAAGAATGTAAATGTGTGTTTTTCCCTAGGGTTTTAAGGCCTAGAACCAGCTAGGATGGGTTTCGAACCTAAGGGTTTTGAAAACCCTAGAAACCGAAGATATAACTCGATTTTACCTCAAATCTGATGGATTCAAGCCTCGATCTGTTGTACTTCTATGATTTACGAGTTGTGATGGTCATTTTGACACCAAAAACACTCGATTTGGTTGAGAAATGAGAGAGTTAGAATGTAGGTTTCTAGAGAGAGTGTGTGTAGAGAGAGAAAGTGACGGTGAGATGAGAGAGAGTGGGTAGTTGGGGAAGAAGAGAGTTTAATGCTCTCTTAAATGCTTCCCAATATCCGAGTGCGGTCGGGTTCGTTCGGTTTAGCTCGGTTTTGCGTAAAACGTCGTTTTCGTTTCATTTTCATAATGAAACGGATCGGTTTTAAAAGCAAGGTTTAAAAATTTTATTTTAGGTTGTGATTCCTAATAAATTAACTAATTTATCTTCCGTTTATTAAAATTTTCAGAGAATATTTAATTAACAGTTTAAATCGAACCGTACAGTCGTCGCGCGTATTCGTTCGAATCGTCACCCGTACAAATACGACGATAACTACACTTTTCCATATGGTTTTCTAATTATTGGATATCATTCAGAACGTTAAACTTTCAGATATTTTCGTACAGATCGTCACCTATACGAATAATCCGTCAATTTAGCATTCACGAATGACATATGTTGTTGTTTTGTTCTGTAAAGCCTCACATACGTTTATACATAATAGAATCCTAACTAACAATCACATGATGGTTCTGTATCGCTAGATAATTATTTGACTGATGAACCATAGTTCTGAGCTTTGTTTTTTGAAATGAGTCTAAATTTTTTCTTTGATAACATGAAATTGATAATGATACATGATATGAATATGACATACATTGAAAAACGTATAATTTGTACCTGATTACTGTTCATGTTACTGTTGAGATCACTGTTCTGGTAACGTTTCCGGCACTGATGTTACAAATATGTATGCTCTTCCGGTTTTCTTAAATCAATGTTATTATACTGTAAGTTTAGCAACGCCCTAAGACGAACTAATTAAATAAGAGAATACACTTATCTAAGCCGAGAAAATAAGTAATCTTTAAGCATAACAAGAATGCAGAGATAAAAATGATCAAAATGAGTGTAAGCGAAATTTTGAAACAAAGCACCGAATGAAAGTTACGACAGGCCGAAGTTTCTAGCGGTCATCGTAAATCTGAGCATCTTCATAATAAGTGTTATAAATTTATCTCGGGATATGTTCAAGTTATTATTAACTGAGATAAAAAAGATTAAGTTTATAAAACTCTCCTGGTCGTTATAGCAAGCTAAACACTTGTATTGAAGATAAATATAACGTAGTCGTTGTGCTACCGGTTTAGAAACCCTGAAAAGATGGTTTATATTGTATGATAAGGTTATAATCATGATAAGATATCCATATTAATAGGATATCATTCTGAATCTGATAAATTAAGGAAAGAAAGAAAGCTAACAGGTTGTGCCTTAATAAGCTCAAGTGAGTTATTTGTTGCCCTATTTTAAATGTTTTATCATTTTAGGTTGATATGCATGTTATAAAGCTATTTTATGAAAAACAATTTTTAACCCGACTTTGATCAAGTAAAGAATGTTTTAAGTCTCAACTACGGTTGATAAGTAAATGATTTTTCAAAGTCTCGGTCGAAGTCGAGCAGAGAATATGATTTTGAAGTCTCGGCTGTGGCTGGGCAAAAGTTTAGCACTGTGATGCAGATCACTGTTTATGATTATGATGGTTTAAATGTTTTAAACCATGTTATGTATGAATGAATGAGATATGTAAAGTGATGTTATGTGAATGATTGTTATGTAAAGAAGTCTTATACCGGTATGAGCTGTCAACTTCGGTTGATAGTTAAAGAGTCTTGTGGAAACACAAGCCTGTCGACTGCGTGTCGCCAGTTGAGAAAGTCTTGTAACATCACTGTACTTCCGGTTGTCCGTACATCCGTACGATTGTACGCGGTGTTACAACCTGAGATTTTATTAATATTAATGAAAATGAACTATTGGATGCTATTCGTTTAAACGCTTTACGTGTTAAATATGTTTTACGTTAAAAACCGAGCGTTCCCGTAATATTATCGCGAAATAAACGAGACCGAACACGCGGTGTTACAACGGGGTATAAAGGAGATGAAAGACATTATTTTCTTCATTTCCATCTTCTTCTTCTCTCTCTCTCTACAAAGCAATTTCCGTCACCCACAAGACCTCCACCTTCTCTCTAGCCTATCGTCTTCGTTTCTCAACGGATTCAAGTGATCTTGGTGTCCACGCGTTCGGGTGATCGAGAAGAACAAAAGGATACAAGAAAATCCAGAGATTCGTCACGTTTGGAAGGTATGAGATCCATTTTATTTTCGGTTTCCACCTAGATCTAGAATCGGTTTGTTACCATAGTTGTTAGACAATTTCTGCATATAAAAACCTTAAAACGAACTCACATAGGTAGGAGAAAGCTGTAGTTATGGTTTGAAACAGGTTGGATCGCGAAGGGAAGATGATGGCTACAGGTTCGTGACCCTAGAAGATCGGCCGAACCCTTAGAGCTGGGCAAGGGCATGGCCGAACCTTGTTCCAGCCGAACCCTAGCTCTAGCCGAGCCTTCCTAGAGCCAGACGAACCTTTGGGCTAGACGAACCCTCCCTTTGATCCACGAAC
The DNA here is from genome assembly GCA_009363875.1 of Mikania micrantha. Lineage (NCBI taxonomy): Eukaryota > Viridiplantae > Streptophyta > Magnoliopsida > Asterales > Asteraceae > Mikania > Mikania micrantha. The sequence continues at coordinate 27,964,616 of CM018690.1, read as the reverse complement.
CTTGTTGTTCAGGTTTGCATCATATCAGCCGAACCTTTGCATCTAGACCGAAGACAAAGAGCTGCGAACCTTAGCCATGCAGCGAACCTAGGGTTGGACGAACCTGCATAGGAACGAACCCTCTTTTGTTGCACGAACCTAACTCATGAGCGAACCCTACATGGAACCGCGAACCTACAATACGAACCTTCTAGGGGCGAACCTGGTATAGTCATAGCCGAACCATCCCTTTGTCTCTCGGGCCGAACCTTCTTCTTTATTCCAGCCGAACCTATGCATAACTATGTTATAGGTTCGCTGCTTTTAAGAGAAAGAAAAACCTAAAATCATTAACTAAGAGAATAAGGGCTAAGGGAGGACATAAAATTACATATATACATATATATATATATATATATATATATATATATATATGAATGGATTTCAACCCACTCATGCATGCATGGCTAACTTAGATTGCCACCTTGATAGTGAATTTTTATACATAAACTTTAAATTTTGAGTTCATATGATTGGAACCTCTTGTGGAAGTAACTTGAACATGATTTCACTAAATTTAAAGAGGATGTTAAAATTTAAGTAATAATGATGGAATTGGGTAATCATGTATGCATGTGTGAAGGTGTATATGAATAAAGATAATACTTCTCATAGTTTACTTATCTAGGAGGAGTGGACATGTAAGTCACAAGAAGTTATCAAACGTATATAATCGAAACTAACAAGATCGAGTTATCAATTAATGATGATTAAATGCAATTTCTTGATTGAATCATGTAACTTAGGTGAAACAAACTATGTTATTGACACGATTGATATTAAAAAGAAACAAGCATGAATGTTTAACTGAAATGAAATGCATATACTTATAAATGTGAAACACAATATAATTACAGATTGTTGATTTGTTTCATTTCTCGTACGTGAGCGTGCATATTACAAGAACATTTAATCTAAGGACTCAGGTGAGTTCTCATAACCTCCCTTTTAAACTGTTTTGTTTTAAAAATCGGAGGTGAAACATGTATATCAATTTTTAATATTATTTTGTTAACACATGGATGACACTTGCTTAATTGTATGAATTCCATATTTATGGATTATCATATTCCATGAGTTGTTACTATTGATTTCGGTCATTCGTAACGGCTGCATGTATTGTCACGTGGAGTTTGCCACATCCGTGTGTCGTTGTTTTTGACTTCGGTCATCTACAATGAGACATGTATTGTCACGTGGAGTTTGCCACATCCGTGTGTCGTTTTTGACTTTGGTCATCTACAATGAGACATGTATTGTCACGTGGAGTTTTCCACATCCGTGTGTCGTTGTTTTTGACTTCGGTCATATACAATGAGACATGTATTGTCACGTGGAGTTTGCCACATCCGTGTGTCGTTTTTTTTGACTTCGGTCATCTACAAAGAGACATGTATTGTCACGTGGAGTTACCACATCCGTACGTTGTTGTCTTTGACTTCGGTCATTCACAATGATGCATGTATGGTCACTTATAATATTTGAGATGGTTGATAATTGAGATTTGTTGAATATTTATGTGCTTGACTATCTATGATTATTTATGATTAATTGAGGTGTGTGGTTATGTGTTGGAATATGTGTTTGGATTATGTGTGGATATTGTGATGGATTATCTCGCAGGTGCCATGTGGATTCCTAAGGAAAACTCTAAACTCTATCTTTGTTTGATAAAACTATTTTGTAAAACATATTTAAATATAAAAACTTATGATTACTCACCAACTACTCCGTAGTTGACACTTGATTTTCTACATGTTTCAGGTAATGAAGCTAAGTAGGTTGAGGAAGAAGAACTCATACTTTTGGACATCATCATATAGGATCTTGGACTTAGCTAATTAACTGAAATTCTGGCGACTTGAATTTAGTTAAATAGTTAATTCTCTTTTGTAATTGATGTAAACATTTTCATGATGAACATGATTTTTGTGTAATTAATTTGGTTGATTGAATGATATATGATGATTTGATTTCGATGCCCACGAGCTTTTGAACAATCTACACATCCCTCGTGGCATCCCGACGTTTCCGCCATCGGTTGGGGTGTTACAAGTCTTATGCATGCATGAGCTGTGAACTTTGGGTTGATAGTCATAGAGTCTTGTGCTGCACAAGCATGTTGACTTCGGGTCAGCAGTTGAGGCTAAATTTTCTGCACATTTTGATTGATGTTATGATGATGTGTATGAAATATATTTACGTTATGATGACATGTATGTTATGTATTTGAATTACGTTGTGTGATGGTATGAATGAAAAAAAATTTCTAAAAATTTAACTTAGAACTCACCAACATATAGCTGACTTGTTTTACATGCACATTAGGTTGAATAGTTTGAGAAATAATAGCAGGATGGCTCGTGGCATACCTTGAGGACTACCCTGGCATAAATTGGCTATATTATAGAACTGTTAGAAGTGTGGGTTATGTGCTAACGTTTGTTTAGTATGGGTACATTATTTATGTCATCACCTTAAATTCCGCTGCTATAGTAATGTAATTATGGTTTAAGGACCATGGGTTTGATGTTTTGCCAACCGAGGGGACTCCCGGGACTCGGGGGCCTCTTAGTCGTTGTGCTACCGGTTTAGAAACCCTGAAAAGAGGGTTTATATTGTATGATAAGGTTATAATCATGATAAGATATCCATATTAATAGGATATCATTCTGAACGTGAGAAAGTAAGGAAATGAAGAAAGCTAGCAAATTATGCATTACTAAGCTCAGGTGAGTTCTTAGTAGCCGTATTTTAAATGTTTTATCATTTTAGGCTGGTATGCATGTTATAAAGTTATTATATGCAAGTGATTTTAACCTGAGTATGGTCAGGTAAATAATGTTTTCAAATAAATAATGTTTTCAGGTAAAGAATGTTTTAAAGTAAAGAAAGTTTTAAATCTCAACTGTGGTTGAGAAGTAAATGATTTTAAAAAAAGTCTCAGCTGAGGTGTAAAAAATGTTTTAAGTCTCAACTATGGTTGAGAAGTAAATGATTTTAAAAAATCTCAGCTGAGCTGTAAATTTATGTCTCAACTGTGATTGAGAAGTAAATGATATTCAACGTCTTGACCGAGGTCGAGCAGGAAATGTGATATTGAAGTCCCGGCTGCAGTTGGGCAAAAGTTTAGCACTGCGGTGCGGAGAATGGTTTATGATTATGATGGTTTAAATGATTTAAACCATGTTATGTATGAATGAATGATGCTATGGATATGAATGATATATGTAAAGTGATGTTATGTGAATAATTGTTATGTAAAGAAGTCTTGTACCGGTATAAGCTGTCAACTTCGGTTGATAGTTATAGAGTCATGTGGAAACACAAGCCTGTCGACTGCGTGTCGCCAGTTGAAAAAGTCTTATGCATGCATGAGCTGTCAACTTCGGGTTGATAGTTATAGAGTCTTGTATTTATACAAGCATATCGACTTCGGTCGTCAGTTATAGAGTCTTGTGCTGCACAAGCATGTTTACTTCAGTCAGCAGTGAAGGCTAAAGTTTTATGCACGTACAGTATGATATGTCATGATGATATGTATGTTACATATTTGAATTATGTTATGTTATATAAAGATATGAATGGGTAAAGATTTTCATAAAAAGTTAACTTATAACTCACCAGCAAAAGCTGACTTGATTTAGCATGCATGTCAGGTTGAGCAAGTTATGATAAGGATATGATGGCTCGTGGTATGACATAAGGACTACCTATTCATGAACTGGCATTCCTATTGAGATTAAAGAATAATTTACGAATGTGTTTTATATGTTTTAATTAAGATTAAAGGTTATGTAATGATTTCCGCTGCTATAATATACGATTATTCTACCGTTTAAGAACTATGATTTTGATGTTTTTGCTAACCGAGGGGACTCTCGGGGCTCGGGGCCTCTCAAGTTGAGGCCTACTGTTGACATGACTGTTATTTATACAATCATCTATATAAGGCAATGTGTAGTGGGAAGTAAGTGGGGCGTGAGAGGCATGGGTCACGCCCTCATGGTGCCCTCTTCCCACTACACAGGGGCACGACCTTGGCATTACGTAAGGATGCTCACGGCGTGAATGAAGAAGAAGGGAAAAAGGGGGTGATGACGTGGAGTGACAGGAGGGAGATTATAACACATGTAATGATGATGTGTAGTGATGTGAAGTGATGGTGCTTGTTGTTTATGTGACGCCTACGTTACATCTACATTAAGTGACGAGTATGTGACCACTGCACATGATCTAACAGTTGATTTATTGTCACATAACACATGAAGAAGATAACAATTTAGTCACAAAAACCGTGGTTATTACTCCTGAAAATAGTCACGAGCTTTAACTCAAAGAAAAAGCTGACATTTTTTTATGTTTGTGGAAGATCATGGTTTTGGAATGGACTGGTTGGTCGAACTAGGAATGAATTTGATTAGCCTAGTTAACCGTTATTTTAGTTGAATCGGTGAACTAAACTGATTAAATTAGATTTCAATTATTTTATACTAATTAAACTATGGTATAATTTTTTATAATTTTATTAAGTTATCTGATTTTTAAATTTAATTAGACTGATTTGTCCAATGAACCAACTAAAAGAACTGGTTACATATGTGATATGTAAAAAAATTTAGATCCAATGACGTTATCAAGCAATTCAAGGTACGAATCATCGAGATCTATGTGGGCGCGTAGGGGTGTTCAAAAAATCCGAAATCCGAATCGTATCCAAAACCCGAAAAAACCGATCCGAATTAAAGATTCGGATATTCAGATCGGATATCCGTTTTCCGAATTTGGATCGGATCGGATATCGGATATCCAAAATCCTCTTTATTCGGATCGGATATCCGAATTCAATCCGAATAACTCGGGTTGTTCGGATTATTCGGATGAAAAATTAAGTTTATTCGGGTTTTTCGGTTTATTCGGATATATTCGGATTGGATAAAAAATTTTCGAATTCGGATCAGGTCGGATTTCGAATATGGTCTTAAAATGTTCAAATCCGAACAACCCGATCCGAATAAACCGTTATCCGATCCGATGAACACCCTTATGGGCGCGTATAAGATTGATGTCGGTCAAGTTAAAGTGACAGAGATCCAAACATCTTTCAAGTTTCCCGTAGGTTATGAGTTCTGACAATTTTTTTTTAACAGTCAATGAATAATTTTTAAGCATGGTCACCCAGGTAAATTTAGTGGTAAAAAGTATGTCTAGTAATCTTAGCCTATAGCAAGATAAATGGATAAAATTAGGTAAATAATTATTGCATTTTCAGTTGAAATAAGTAACATTATGACATATTATGGGTTGAGATGGGTAACACCTTAATACAAAGCGGGTCAAGATGGACAACTTAAAAACCATATGAACATAATGGATTTCAATGGGTATGAATGATCAATTATATATTTAATGAGAAAATCATTAAAAAATAATTAAATAAATATTTGTTTGATTAAAATTCATTTTAACTTGAGCGAAATTGATTTTTTACTAAAACGACATGTTTAAACCCAAACAGATTTTGCTTAAAACCATCTTACCCGCACTCATTCTAACTCGTTACCCAACCCGCCCATTTTGCCAGACATAGTGAAAAGCCACCTACGGCCATGAAACACAGACGATACTAATGACCCAACTAACTCACTATTTCTAAGATAACCCACAATCTTAAAAATCTTGGCTCACCTAGAATATATTATCTAAAGAAAAACTCAAATTCATGATCTTTACATTAGAAAGACACAAGATTGCACACTTCAAAGACCTAAACCAATTGATCTAGGGCTCATTGGATTTACGACTCTAACAATTAATCTAAATACATTGAGGTAGGGGTGTCGTTCAGGTTGGTTCCTCGGGTTTCGGGTTGCTCGGGTCGGGTTATTCGGGTTTTTGTAATATGAAATTGGAACCGAGAACCGAACCATTTAACTTCGGTTTAATTGGTTCTCGGATTTCGGTTCTCGGGTTTAATCAGGTTGTGTTAAACGGTTCTCGGGTAATACTTGAAAAACTAATATCCTATTTTTCAAACAAATAAAATTAAAACGTGTTTAACCAAAACATATATTTCTTTAAAAATTTCAAATGTTTATCCATAACATAACTAAAAAAACATGCATTTCTTCAACAATCTCAAAACATATAGATGCTTTGAAAATTAAAAAATGTTACCGCCCCTTAGAACTCTAGTTCGGGTTTTTCGGGTTTACCCGAATAAACCTTGTGAGTACCCAAGGACCGAACCATTCTAAGTTTTCGGGTTCGGTTAATAGGCTTTTTCGAGTTGGGTATTTTCAGGTTCGGGTTGGTGTTTTTCGGGTTGGTTCTTTGGGTTCAAGTAAAAACACACCCCTACAGGGACATTTAAAGATCTTATAAAACCCATTAGTTTTTAACTCAAAATATGTATGGATATCAAGTATATATGTTCGTTTAGTCCCATTCCTATATCCTTATTTACCAAGGTCGGTAACGTGGCTCCCTTCTATTTGCTATTGCTGTGTGCAGGAAAAAATTGTCTATTTTTTGGTGTGTTATTACACACACCTTGTATTTGCATTACACATACTGATCTTTTACACAAACAAGTTTTTTACGCTTTAGTCGATGTGGGAATTAGAGGCATAAACCAAATTATTTACCTTGTAATTCGCAAGGGCTTATTCCTTCCCTTTTTTTTTTATTCACATATATTATTTAGTGTATATATGTAGATTTCCGTAACACAAAAGCTATGTAGCCTATCTTGATTGTTTTCAAATGTTGTCCTTATGATTGTGGCCTAATGGTAAGGGATGGAATGTATAATAGAGGTATAGGGTTCAAAGCTCGTCACAACTCTACTTTTCATGGGTCACGCGATTTACCTCACTCATATTGACCGTGAGATCGGTCAGTGAGAGGCGCATAATTGTGGCATTCGCCATTTTTTTTCAAGTGTTGGCACTTGGCATGTATATAATTGCCAACAGTTCGATTCTCGTAGGTTCTAGGTTTTTTGGGCCCCCTTTTCTTTTAGTTTTTCTTGACTTTTTTTGCCATCTTTTATAACTTTTAATTTTTCTTGAGTGTAACAAACAAAAATGATGCCCTAGAGAAGATGGTAGTAACGTATTATAATTAATGGTTTGTTGGTGAGACGAGTTCATTTCTATTATACTAAACTTTGACTCTTCAGTTTTTAAAAGTTATCGTTTATCTTTACATTTAATTTGAGCCATCAATTGCAATTTACAACCGATCTCTTTTATCCAAATGTCAGTTTAACCCTACTACATTTTTAGAGCTTTGAGTTTATCTTTACACCAAATATCAAAACATTTACGTTTTGTTCATAAACTTTATCTTTTATTCCTAAACTTTAGGTTTTACTCCAAAAAAAAATTATGTTTCATCCCTAAACTTTGTAAATGGTCGTTTTGACCTTTCTGATTTTATAGTGTATAGTTTATCACTAAACTTAATTTAAAGTGTTAGTGGTAGTGGTAGTATGTCACTGACCAATTATAAGCTTCTAACTTTCATAACTTTTAAATTTTACTTTTAAATTTTTAGGTTTTATCCATAAAGTTTTGCATAAAGTCAAATACGTATATGTATTTATAGGCATATAGCCGGTGAGGTAAACAGGAAAAGGGGGGGTTCGTTTTTGTCTGCATAACTGATTCACCACATCCTCAAATGTTTTATAAGTGTCATCATCGCTTCATTACGCTTGAGTTTTAGTTGTAAAGGCTCGTTGTAGAGCGCGAGTAACGTTACTAGTTATATATATTTTTTGGGATTGTTGACACGTTGTAACTAACGAAAGTGTAATAATATATCTGGATGATACAAAACGAGCCAAGTTGGCATGTCAACTTTTCAACATTATTTGTTATTTCTTTTTGTGTGATGTGTGAAATAATTACAACAATTTGGAAATATTATTAAAATCACAATAAATCTTACTTTTCAAAGTAAATCATTTAAATAGTACAAACAACTGGCTTAACTTTAGACAATTTTCAAACACTATAATCAATCAGCAGCTACAATTTATGTTATCATGACATAAATAAAGCACTTAAATTAAACGAATAATGTTTACCTGTGTGTTGCTAAATGCCGTTAGTATTAGAACTTGTGTGTTACAGCATGACCATTTGATTAATATGTGCGAACAATCAACTTAAAACCACGTACCAACTAAGCTCTTTAGTTGTACATTTGAATCCAAACAAACAAAAAAAAAGGTATTTAAAAAAAAACGATTAATCAATCACCTGAAAACCAGCTCAAACTAAAAAAAAAACCTTATATTATATTATATAGTATGATGATTTGACTAAACATTATAAACTAAAAGAGATACGTTTGAAAAGTTGATATGATCGATAGAGTTAAAAAAAAAAAAAAAAAAAAAGTTCTGTTAAAGATTTTTGAATCTGTGACAACCCACTAAATAAACCAACACCCTAAAAAAAGTATTTGAATGAATAATAGACGAGTATCACGAGCCGGTCAAACAGGCGAGACCACCCACGCCACCATGGCACCATGTGAGTGGCTCAAACTCACGAGACCTCTTATTTTGTTTCCTTTTCTTTCTATCATATCACCAGCTAACAAAAACTTGCCCTCAATAACAAGCTGATGCTCAACAGCATGTCCTTAATAGTTAATAACATATAACTTGTATTTTTATGAGTGGTGATTATCTAACCTTTCACAATACTCAGGCTCGATCACATCAGTATACCTAAAGCCCTACAGGTCTTGCTATGCTAGCAGTGGCGCAGGTTAGTTAGGGCAGGGAGGCGACCGCCCCCCCTGTTTTTTCGGTTAGTAGTGTATATATATATCCCGATTCGTGGTGCAAAATTTTTAAAAAAAAATTATTTCGCCCCTCCTGAAAAAAATATACCCTATGTTCGCCCCCTCTAAAAATTATTAAAAAATTTTAAATAATTTATAAACGTATAAAACCGATTCAATTAAACCTATAAACAAACAAATTTATGGGTATATATTAAGCCCAAAAATCTGTTTAGTGTTTACCCAATCTCCAAAGCCCAATATCCAAAATTCAAAAACTTAAAATCCAAAGCCTAATCTCCAAAAATCTTTTCTGTTTTATTTGTTTACCCAATTACCGTTTAGGAAGAAAAGGTAATAAAAACTTCTTGTTCTCATTCTTGCGTCGCCCCCAGCCCCCACTCGCCCGATTCCCGACCAGCCACCAGCAGCACTGGACCCGCCATGCCGCCGCATGCCCGGCCTCCGCCTGCCGCCTGCGGCCTTACGCCGCCAGTTCCCCGGATTGCCGCTTGCGGCCGCAGCGGCCCTGCTTCCAGCCTTCTTCCTTCTTGCGTGATTTGTGAACCAGGTAATGAATTCGGCCTCTCACCTCTTTCTACTTGTTGTTACTTGCTTTGATTAAGTATTTGAGTAGTTTAATTGTTGTTTATTGTTACTTTGTTAATTCTTAGTGAATCTAAACATTTATGGTTTTGATTTTTTTTCAAATTTTTTATAGAATTAGTGGTATAAATTTAGTGTCTGAGATGGGGAAAGGGAAAACTATTGAATCATTTTTTTAAAAACAAGTTGTTGATGAAGAGATTGATAAGGCACGTCAAGAGAAACAAAAAAAGTCAAAGATGTTCAACTAGTGAGATGGATATGATGCAGTTAAAGGTTTTAACAATTGGAAAAAAGTTAATGATGGGAAAAATTGTGCATTCTTGAACCATATTGATTCTTCTCAACACAGGAATGCTGTGACTTATAGTGAAAATTTGCTAAACCAAGCAACACATGATAATTAGTTAGGTCTTTGTTTGTTTTAAAAAAATCTACTTTTTATTGTTTGATGGTTAGACCCGACCTGATCCGGACCCGAATCGTCAACCCGAACATTTAACTGTTAGCGTTAGGCCGTTAGGGAAAAAAAATTTAAATGTTGCAAAGTTTCACCCCCCACGACTTTGGTCAAGCTCCGCCACTCACTAGCACCTATCTCGTTCTCCGGTCTCGCAGCAAGCGAGGAGTTCCCTTATCGCATCTTGCTCTCTTAGGTCAGGTTTTTTTTTTTTATCTCTTCAAATTGGGATGTAGACACTGCTTTTGCTTCCTCTTGTGATACATTGACACCGATAGGCAAGAGGTGGTAAAAAAACCGACTTCAAAGCCAGACTCGCCTACCCTACACAGATGTTGAACCGATCTTACCCATAGCAGGAGGGGTCACTGGAGTTTGAAAAAAGATCAAATATAGATGTGAATAAACTTTATATAAAGTTGAAGTTATTTGACATATTAAGTTGAAATTATTTGACATATCACAAAATGATGAATTTAGCAACTCTTTATATATTTTGAAGTGTTTGAAAAAATTTGTTTATTTATCAAACGCAACCATTGCATATATAATAATGTTGACTATTTCAGCCATAGTTGCATCTGCAAAAAAAGTTTTTCTAAGCTTAAGTTATGAAATTTAACTTACGATCAACAATGTCTCATGAAAGACTTGGTGAATTAACCATGATAGCTATCTAAGCAAAATTATAGAGATTATAAACTGCGAAGAGTTGATCAATCAATTTGTTATTTTGTTATAAAGAATGCTAGAAGAGCTATATGAATCATCAGTTAACTATTATGTTATTTATTTCTAATACAGTGCTTTTGTTATGTTTAAATTTATTAACGTTAGTCATTATTTATACAAATTTTTATTAAAATATATTTGAATTTGTTAGGCGCCTTTTTTATTTTCTCATCCTAGACACGTTAATTCTTAGGACCGCCTCTTACAAACAGTTTTAGTTTGTCAAAAAAATCATAACCAAAAACAAAATCGAACAATTCAACGTTACCAGTCCAAAAACCAGAACCAAACTAACATAAAACCAGTTAAAAACCCAACAAAGGCTAGTTAAAAAGCAGAACATAACTTGTATCTACCTAATTTTTGATTGTGTTTACCAAAACCGGAATAAGTTCATGCATCAAACGTTTCTTAAAAAAGTCACATTTGGCCACCTGGTGGCTTTGAAACCGTACCGGATTGTCTTTGTTCCACACCGTTCACGAGGAATGAATTGGTTTAGTAGCGCGGGGAGGCTAAGGAATTATGGTCAAAGGGAATAGACATGTAAGGGACCCACACAGTGGATGGAATCCATTTTATCATTCTAATGGAGCCACCCACGTGTCAGTGACCCACATGCACCAATCCGCATGTACATTTACTAATATCTCGTATAACGTCCGTATAAATGTGTTATAAGATGAGGCTATCCTGATCCTGGCCACGTGTAATAAGTGCATTTGTCATTTAAACAAAAGGTCTCATGTTTAAACTTTGACAAAAGTACATTAAAAAAAACAGTGAACGCTGCCATTAGCCGCCCCTCATCAAACGATCCATGATCAACATGAGGGAGGTAAATCGCGTGACGCTGGAAAAATTAGGTGGTGCAGAACTTTGAACCCTAAACCTCTATTATGGATTCTCACCCCTTACCACTAGGCCACATCGCGAGAACTAGACAAAAGTACATTGGTTTGAAGTAAGAATACTCTACGTAGAGTTATCATTCAAAAAATAAAAGACAGTATACACACAGGCATTGTAGGGGGGCATACATAAGAAAACTTTTTAATTTGATATTTACAATAAAATTTATGTGAAAAAAGGTAGATAAAAAGAGTCGAGTGCAAAAAATAATAAAAAAAATTTGGAAATCACTAAAAAAAGATATTATTAAATTAATGTGAAAAAGAATGAAAGCAAAAAGTTTTACGAATATATAAAACATGCAACTTTAGAAAGAAAATTACATGTTCACACCAGACTAGTCGATTGAAAGTAGACCTTGGTGACGTTTCCGGTGCGGTTTCCTCCTGGGGTGGTGGTGGGGTCTCAACGGAGGTCATGGTAACTAGACCTTGGTGACGTGGCCTGGAAATCAGTGGTTTACACGTTGAGATCAAATGCCGTTCAAAAAAAAAAGTGTAGGCTGATAACCATTAATGATTCATCACTAAAATCACCGGTGAAGCCTTTAGCCATTGACTTTCACTAGTGATTGGTGTATCTTCACTGATTAATTAGCAACGAACACCAAAGCACTTATATTCTAGCGGTACTCCCTTAACTTCACGTATGAGATGTTTTAGGTTCGAGTCTTATGAGAGTAGTTTATCTAGATGAGCAGGAGATTTTCTCAAAGGAATAACGCATATTAGAGGCGAGTTTCATCCTTAGAAGTTGGGGAAATGATGTCCCTGAAAGACCTATTATGGAGCCTAAAAATTGATAACGTGAAGACGCCTGATACTTCTAGTTTATTGTTGTTGAAAGAAATCACAGTGAGTACTGTTTTTGGTAAAAGTGCTCTAATTTGTAAGGCCGTAGACCAACCTCAACCTTAAGTACAATTTTTGAGTCATGTGTAATGAGTTTGATTAAGTAACCATCTATGGTAACATATGAAAAATACAAAATGACTATTGACGCTTTGTGATGATGAAGAGGAATTTTTATAGTTTTTTATATTACATCCTTTTTTTTTATAGTCAACTTGTTTACATGATATCTGAGTAATAATATGATTAAGCCCTTTTTAAGTGACAATTAAACTTTAATGTATTAATACATTTTTAATAATTTCATACTTAAAAGAATTTTAAAATATTACTGATTTATATATTTTTAATAATTTCAGGTTTAAAAGAATATTAAAATCTTAATTACTTATTACATTTTTAATAATTTCATATTTAAAAGAATTTTAAAATATTACTGATTTATATATTTTTAATAATTTCAGGTTTAAAAGAATTTTAAAATCTTAATTACTTATTACATTTTTAATAATTTCATATTTAAAATAATTTTAAAATATTATTTATTATTATTTTTCAAATTATAGAAATATATTTATGTATTCACTTTAAATAGGTTATGGATAAATTTCTTTTGGTCCTGCCTCAAATCCATAAAATACTTTTTAATTAATTTACCATTTATGAACTTCATAAATTACATATCCGATGCATAAAGCAAAATACATAAATTACATATAATATACATATACATATAGCTAGAGTTGTAAATAGACGAAAAATATATGAAATTCAATTTTTTTTTATTTCGGTTTCCCCTGTAAGTTTGAAATTTCCAGTCATTGCTACAAATAACGCTAAGTTCATAAAAATTTCACTTGTCCATAAAAGTTAGGTGTTCACTAATTCTTTGTCAAATATTTGGTAAGATGATACCATACCAGTTTTAAGTGATTTTGGTGTTTATGTATTAATTATAACTATGTTAATTGTTAAATCCCGACTAACACACGGGTTAAAAACTAAAACATTATATACTTTACAAGAAAACTTGTTTTGGGTAAATTACGGTTTTTGCCCCTATAGTTTGAGTGTTTCAACAATTTCGGTCCAAAATATAATCTTCTATCAATTCAGGCCCTGTGGTTTAGAAAACAAACCTTTTTGGTCCCTAGCCATAGTTAGATTTTAGGCCAAAACAGTTATAATAGTCAAGTTTGAGGGGCCAAAACTGATAGTTGTCTAAACCATTGGGGCTGAATTGATAGAAGATTATATTTTATGTCAAAATAGTTAAAACACTCAAACCACAAAGGCCAATACCGAAATTTATTTCTTATTTTAAATAAAATTTGTTTTCTAATACAACTTATTGTTTTTTATAAAACATATATTTTTTTCTAAATTAGTATAGGCTTAAGATATTATCTGTTTTTTTTATTTTTATTTTTAGAAAAATTTCTTATTTTATAAATTTTTCTTGAATTGTGTTTTTTAAAAACAAAGGATTTTATTTTGAATTTATTAGAAACTATTTTATAATATGAAAAGATATATAATAGTATTAGTCATTAAATTAATAATTATTTGATAAAATAGAGAATTTATTATCATTAATATGAAAGAGATTTAATTGAAAATATATAAAAGTGACACATGTCAATGATAGTCTAACAAATTGACATGTGACAAAAATTATATTTGCTTATAAACTTTTCTTGAATTGTGTTTGTCACACCCCCAAATTCCCACTCGTGGTGTCAGTCCACGTGGGTGTGACGTGGCCAGGATCATAGCTCATGGTCATATAGAACGACTCTATATGAGTTACACATTCACACAGTTTGTAAAGCAATACAAGTTTTCATAAGTATGCAGCGGAAAAGTTAAACATCAGAAATACATATGTTTGCAGCAGAAAGTAATTGTTCAAGACACTACAAAGATTAAATTGTTTTCAAGACATAACAAATGCACACAAGCCTAGGACATGAGTCTATATGTAAGCTTGACTCCTTAGTGTGTCCTTGTGAGCGTCCTAGCGTGTGCTCCATTAGTTACCTGAGAATACATGCGAAAAAGTGTCAACTAAAAAAGTTGGTGAGTTCACAGGTTTAAGTATTGGAAAGCAGTAAAACGGTTATATATACTGGGTATGTTAAATAGTTTTGTTGGATCTACGATCCGTGAAGTGTGTCATGTCATCTTACCGAAACTCGACTGTTTCCATTTGCCTCTGCGGGTCATCGCGGAACCCGACATCAACATCGATATTACACTCGTTATGACCGCAGTCAACGTTGTTGCCGAGTGGGGCTAGTCAAACCCAGTAGTACTACGTAATAACGACTCGTTTGTACACAACTAACGGTAAGGGTAGAGAGGTCTTGATGCGATAATAGTACACTCAAAATAGTTTTGTGACATACCAGTCATATATCTAAAGCAGTTGCATAGCATTCTCACCCCAAAAGATTAGTAAAACATTCAATGAGTAAAAGTGGGGCTGTAAACTCACCTGAGTTGTGAAATGCGTTTGCTCAACAAAATAGTGTAGCTCGCCGGCTAGTAGTCACCTATATCACATAGGTATTATGAGTTCGTGTTTGCGTATGTGGGTCTCACCGGACCGTGTTAGTGTTCAACAACACTAAGTGGTTATGTGGTTCGAGTTGACCGTGTTTGACCGTATCGATCGTGCTTGCCCTAACGACCCGTTGGTGACGGTTTGGATCAAGTGCTCGTGTATTGTGCGGTTTAGTGTCGTGTGAAGTGTATGGATACCAAAATCATTACTATGAGGAAACTTACTATTTATAGTAAGTTCCTATTTTAGGAAAGTTTTCACATTAGGCAAGTCATGCATTAAATCACATTCCGATTATTCTAGCATGCATATTTATCCTAAATGAGCATGTTATCAAATAGCACTTCGTCACACATAGCCGGTTTAACATAGTTTGCACGTAAAAGTTTCTATATTTAGAAAGTTTCTAAAATAAGCATATTTCATCAAGTTTAACAACCAACATAATCTACTATCATTGTCTTAGTCCTAAATAACCCTTTAATCATGATCATTACAACTAACATGTGACAAATCATTAACTTAGCAAAATAAAGTTACTATATTTAGTAACTTATGATAATAACACAAAATTAAGTCTCCCAATAACATATTCCTTTCCATATCATCATATAATCACCAAATAAACATGTTAGACTCATAACATTATCATACATATCATCCATTTGCAAACTTGTGATAAAAAGTTACTATTTATAGTAACATTTATAAAAATCATGACTTTGACCATTCTAAACGTTTCTATGCATCAAATAACTATCATATTAACTCTTGAACATCATTTTATACATATCTTATAGTTCTAAACATTCCAATGTGGTTATTTCATCAAAAACACACACTTAGTAACATTAAAGTTACTATTTATAGTAACTATCATGCTCTTGACATATCTTGATCAAAATCAACACTCTATCCATCTCATATATCAATTCTAAGAACATTTCAATACTGAAATTTACATAAAACATTATAGATCATGCATGCATGTTGTTTAAAGTAACCATTTTGTGACAAAATCAACAAATAGTCATCATAGACTTTCAAAACCATCATGAATTATCATCAATGCTTCAAATCAGTGATAAACACATTCAATAACATATTATTAACATCCAAAATTCGTGGTTAAAGTGATGGTGGTGATGCATGTAGCCTAAAGGGCTTGCATGTGCTCTTATATGCGATTTTAAAAGGTTTTAACCATAGAAACTACCTCCAATGCTTCTTTGGATGTTTAAATCTCGATGGAACAGAACTAGAGACTTCAAGAGCTTCTGGAAATCGCCTCCACAGCAGTTCTAACCGTTCAAGATGATGATTGATGTGTTCTAGCCTCCACAAGTCTTCAAAACCCCCAAGAATGAGCTCCAATGGCTCCTAGATGGCTCCAATGTGGTTAATGGTGGTGTAACAGGGTGAAGATGGCCGCACAAGAAGTTTTTAGTCGAGAGATTGTGTGAAGGAATGAACAAAATGATTAAACTTGGTTTTATAAAGATTTCTGCGATTATAGGCCTGTCGCGTACCGCGACACCGTCCAAAAAGCATCTCCGCGTACCGCGGCGATTAAAATAATAATTCTGTTCCCGAAACACGCCGCGTACCGCGATGGTGGAAGTTGATCGGTCGTCGCGTACCGCGACTCTTTTCGGAGAATTCAAATTCCCCCGCCCATGGGTCGCGTACCGCGAAAGCCCAATTAGTTTCCCATCGTGTACCGCGATGGGTCTCGGTTGAGCCCAATAAGCCCAATTTCATAGTTTTGAGCCGAATTTCTCGTATTTCTCGAATACGCTCATCGTTTCTCGACACTTAAGCGTTGTTCTACTAACTCAGGTTTTCTGGAACCTAATTGTGCAGTGAAAGTGTACTGTGGTTTGATCCGTTCACCAACGTTCGTCATTCAAGACACGTGCAAGTTTCGTGCGATAACTCATCGAATTATCGGTGTGTTTGGTCTGTTGTGCCACGTGTCACACTAAATACAAATATTCTAGTGCCACGTATGTAATAATAATACATATTATTATTAAAATAAAATAAATGCTGACCTGGAAATTGCGAGGTGTCACAGTGTTTTTTTAATAAAAAGGATTTTATTTTGAATTTATTAGAAACTATTTTATAATATGAAAAGATATATAATAGTATTAGTCATTAAATTAATAATTATTTGATAAAATAGAGAATTTATTATCATTAATATGAAAGAGATTTAATTGAAAAATATATAAAAGTGACACATGTCAATAATAGTCTAACAAATTGACATGTGACAAAAACTATCTTTGTTTATTATAATAGTAAGATAAGATTATAATTTCTCTCTCATTACATATATACTTGGATTTAATCGCCACCTATAATATCATGGACGAAGGATAGCTTACCCCCTCCCTCTTTTTTCACCAGCAGTGCTAGTTTTCAAATTGTAAGGTAATTTTTTTTTTAAATATTGGTTTCACCGCCCTCCCTTAAAACGAAAAATAAACCATCCCTCTCATTTTTTACCTCATTTCACTCCATCTCATTTTTTTACCTTATTTCTCACAAATTACCTTTTCTTTTCTCACTTTCCTTAATCCCTAAAATATCCTTCTAGCCCTAATCCCTCATAATGGAATTTCCGTGAATTCCCTAATTCTCTTCCATTTCGTGAGTCACGTACACTGCACCAATCCAGCAAAGATAGCCTAATAGTTAAGACTTGACACTTTCTTCTTGGAAACCAAAGTTCAAGTCTCACTAGCGACACTTTAATGGATACCAGGTGAGAGAGGAATCTTGAGCTTCATCTCATGTTCTGAACCAATGGGGGCGAGGGTTTACCTATTCCATGGTGTGACACCTCGCAAATTCCAGGTCAGCATCCATTCTATTTTTAATAATAATGTGTATTATTAATGCATACGTGGCACTAGAATAATTATATATAGTGTGACACGTGGCACAACAGTTCAAACACACCGATAATTCGAGGAATTATCGCACAACACTCGCACGTGTCTTGAATGACGAACGTTGGTGAACGGATCAAACCACAGTACACATTCACTACACTCAAGTTCTAGGGAACCTAAATTAGGTAGAACAATGCTCACATGTCGAGAAACGATGATCGTAATCGACAAATTCGCGAAAATCGGTTCAAACTATGAAATTGGGCTTATTGGGCTCAGCCGAGACCCATCGCGGTACGCGAAGCCCAAGCGGGAGAATTTGAATTCTCCGAAATCCTCCGCGGTACGCGACGACCGATCATCTTCCACCATCGCGGTACGCGGCGTGTTTCTGGAGCCGAATGATTATTTTAATCGTCGCGCTACGCGGAGCATCTTTTTGGCAGGCATCGCGGTACGCGACGACACCCAGCACGCAGAAAATCTTTATAACCCCAAGATGTAATCATTTCTGCGACCTCTTCACTCAAATATTCGACTGAACCAGCTTCTATACCACCATTAACGACCTGCAACTTCATTATCCCTCATCTAAAGCCACATTGAAGCTATTTGGGTGCCATATTCGACGACATTGAAGACTTGCAGCTCAAGGGAACACCATACTCCTTCTTTGCTCATGATTGAAGCCATCTCAACTCCTTCTAGAGCTGTTCTAGACCTGCTCAAGTTGTATTTCGACATTTCCAGAGCTTGGGAGGTAGTATTCGTGCTCCATCTTGCTTAAAATCACCACTTAGCACACATGCAATGGGAAATACCAACATGCATCACCATCACCACTTTAGATCACGAATTCTTGATGTTGTAGATATGTTATTGGATGTTATTATCACTGATTTGAAGTATTGATGATAATCTATGATGATTCTTGTTGAAAATGATGATGATTTGCTGATTTTACTAGTAAATGGACACTTGTAATTACATGCATGTATGATCTAAGCTTATTGACATGATTATAGATATTGAAATGTTATTAGAAATGATATTTGAGATGTTCTACATAGTTAGAAAGATTGATTGTGTCAAGAAATGGCCATTTGGGTATTATTACTAAATATAGTAACTTTAATGTTACAAAATATGTGTTCTTGATGAAATGGCCAAATGCATGTGATTAAATCCTTGATTTATGCTTAAAAGTATATTCCATAATGTTATTTGATGCATTGTAATGGTTAGAATTGCTAAAAGTATGATATTTAGGAATGTTACTAAATGTAGTAACTTTTTAATATAAAGATGTTAGAAATGATGAATTTGTTAAAGGTTGTATGTTTGACATGCTTAGTTGAAGTTGTTATAATGATAATATGTGATTTTTCGACTTAATTGAATGATATGTGTGCATTTGTCAAGAGTTACTATAAATAGTAACTTTATGTTTGCAAATTTGGGAATAGTAGCATGCTAGACATAACGGTTATGATTAAGTAGCTATTTAGGACTAAAATAATGATGTAGGATGATATTGGTTGTTAAACTTGATGAAATATGCTTATTTGTGCAAACTTCCTAATTTTAGAAACTTTTATGTGCAAACCATGATAAACCGACTATGTGTAACTATGTGCTTTGTGATAACATGCTCACTTAGGATAAATATGCATGTTAGAATAATCGAATTATGATTTATCGCATGACTTGCCAAATTTGGAAACTTTCCTGAAATAGAAACTTACTATAAATAGTAAGTTTCCTCACGGAAGCGATTATTGGTATCATCACCCTTCACACGACACTAGTTCGCACGTTACACGATCACTTGATCCAAACCGTCACCAACGGGTCGTTAGATCAAACACGGTCAAACACGGTCAACTCGACCCACATAACAACTTGGAGTTGTTAAACACTAACACGGTCCTGTGAGACCCACATATGTAACACAAACTTACAACACCTATGTGATATAGGTGACTGCTAGCCGGCGAGCTACTCGATTTCTGTTAAGAACGCATTTCATGAACTCAGGTGAGTTTACAGCCCCACTTTTACTATTACATTGTTTTACTTAACTTGGGGTGAGAATACTATGCAACTGTTTTAGATATAGTACTGGTATGTTGTGAAAACCATTTTCGAGTGTAACTATTATCGCTTAAAGTCCTCACTTATCCTTACCGTTAGTTGTATAACAAACAAGTCGTAATTACGTAGTACTACTGGGTTTGACTAGCCCCACTCGGCACCAATGTTGACTGGAGGTCATAACGAGTGTAATTTCGATGTTGATGTCGGGTTCAGCGATGACCCGCGGAGGCAAACGGGAACAGTCGAGTTTCGGTAAGATGAACTGACACACTCCACGGATCGTAGATCCACAACTAAACTTAACATGCCCAGTATATATTTGTTTACTTTTCAGTCTGTCTAAACCTGTGAACTCACCAACTTTTTAGTTGACACTTTTCGCATTATTCTCAGATAAGTAAATGGAGCACACACTAGGATGCGCACAAGGAATCACTAAGAAGTCTGGCTCGCATTTAGACTCGTGTCTTAGGCTTTGTGTGCATTGGATTTGTTTTAAAACAATTTAACTATGTAGTGTCTGTTATCAATTTACATTTCCGTTGTAACACATTACTTTTTCGCTGCTATTGATAACTTATATTTTCGCTGCGTATTATTGAAATTTGCATTATTTTATAAATCTGTGTGATTGTGTAACTCATATAGAGTCGTTCTATATGAACATGAGCTGTGATCCTGGCCACGTCACACCAATGTGGACTGACACCCCGAGTGGGAATTTGGGAGTGTGACACATGGGGTTCCCGCACATCAGGGGGTACAGTCTCACGGTCGGCGATTGAGAAATCGATTTTAATTACTAACCGCCAGGATAAATGAAAGTAACACGACGGGACCTATGCCGTTCAAAAAAAAAAGTACAATGCACCACGCCACCACTCCAAATCCAACCTCCAACTCCAAGAATTCTAGCAATCCAGCTGGAATCCACCCCTTCCAAGTTTCGAGCGGCGACCAAGCAGCTAGAGAGTAGACACTTTTGCTTAGACATTTAGGTTTTATATTTGATGCCCCTATTGTATTTATTTGTTATGATTTAGAATTGGTATATTAATTGGTATCAATTGGTATTGTTTTGTTTGTTTAGTTTATTTTTAGTTTCAATCAATATATCATGGGAAAGGTAAAAACGGTTGACTCGTTTTTCAAAAGAAATATTATTGAAGAAGAACGGGATGCTACAAATCAAGATAAACGTAATAAATCCTCAACTAGTGAGTTCGAAAAACATGAAAATCTCCAAGAGCATGATATTTTTACATCCCCGCTATCAAATAATAATGAAATGGATCTTAACCATCTTGAAAGAGATGCGGCTAAACGAATACAAATGTGGGATCATCTGGCTACTTTAAGTGAACAAGTAAGGCGAGCTTAATTGAATTTAGGACCTTACAAAATCCATCTTAAGGAGTATCCTAAAGATCGAAGGTCAACGAACGGAATTGTAACTCTTCTTTAAGGTGCTCACTCTTATAGTTTTTTTTAACGGATAATGAAAATTATTAGACATTTTTATTTTTATTTGTTTGACCCGACTTGACCCGAATCACAGATACGGAGATTTAACCCGACTAACCGAGACATACAGATCGATTGCAAAAAAAAAAAAAAAAGATTTTGATCACGCAAGATTTCACCCTCCTTACAATCTAGTGAAGCTTCGTCACTGTATAATATACGATCACTTCTTTTCACACTTAATACAGGAAACTTATTGTATGTTTAAATTAAGTATAGTAAGTTGGTGTTTATAAAAGAAATGATTTAAATTAAATGCTAGAAGTTTAGGTAAATTAATTATTGTGTATTCAAATGATTCCAAAGAGACAACTTAGACTACTTAGTGTTTCAAAAATAAAATGTTTCTGTTAAGAAATTATGTTTTATTTTTTAATCCTTAATGACAATCATGAATCATCAATGCGTAAACTTTTTGGGTTTTTATGAGCATAAGGAATCACTTTTTTAAGTCGCATCACCAAATATAAACCTTTGTGTAATGATGAATTAGTGACTAATATATATGACTTTTATATGTAAATGATTTTATGGTTCAATGGACATGAAAATCTTAGATATAGTTTGGGGTCTCTTAAGTATTTAGGTTTTAAATCTGACTTTGAATATTTTATCATCGTAAAAGATTTTCCCTTAGACTAATTAGATATAGATGACGCAGCTGATGTATGAACTTTCATTCGAAGATGTACCAGCCAAACTACTATTGTTGTTATATTCTATAGTCAATGCTCATTAGACAAATAGATGGTTTCAAGGGACCACGTTGGGGGATTCAGTAATATTGATTTTCAGGCCTAAAGGTTTTTTTTTTTTTTAATTTTGGTTTCGTCCCACTCACTTTAAAAATTAAAATGTATTATATTTTTATATACTTTAGAAAAAATTATATCGCCATCTCTTTTTAAATAAAAAGCCAAAAAATTTTGTACTTAATAAATATATAAATAACTTTAAAAATTACCCAAACATTACATAGTTTCTCCAAGTCAAAAGCCCCAATTGTTATTTTTTTACCCCTCCTTTGTGTTTTTCTTCTTCCGATAAACAACATTCCAACAAGCAGGCAGCATCCAAGCTTGGCTTATAATCCTCTCTGTGTCCAGCAGGCAACCTGTGAGGCTGTTACCTTCTTCTCTTTGGTGCAGAATTTTGTTTATTGTGTTTTAGTTTTTATTTTGGTAATTTGGTGCAGAATTTTGTGTTTTTTGCTTTAGTGTTTATGTTGGTAATTCACTAATTTGGTGTAGAAATTTGTGTTATGTGTTTCAGTGTTTATAGGCTAATCTTGACACTATTTGTTTCTACTGCAACAAAAGGATAGAGAATTTTCAGCAATTAATATATTCGAGAATCACCTTTGGAATAAAATGCTAGATGAGTGTCTCACGAATAGCTTGGTGATTAACATTTAAAATAAATTTTTGAAAAGTTTGACTCAAAATACATAATCGATGAATACAAAAATATCAAAGGCCATCAATTCTTCTTTCAAGTACTTGTTATTTTTCACGCATAATGATAATTATTAGATACTTATATTTGTATTGTTTTATCTAACTTGACCCGAATCACTAACCGAATATTTGACGCGAGTAACCGAGAGAAACGGATTGATTGAAAAAAATGTAAGATCACGTAAATTTTCGTCCCTTTTTCAATCACTTGAAGCTCTGCCATTGTTTGTTTGTTAATATGCCACATTAAAGAAACAAATAGATCATTCATGTAAACTACTCGTGCCAATTGAATAGATTGGTTAACATGATTTCTCAAAAAACAAAACAATGGGTATATATAATAAGATCTGCAAATACTTATGATTTGATTTTCAATAAAACCTATCACATCAAAAGGGCATTAATAATAACATAAAAATCATAGTATATATCTATAATTGAATGGAGTCCAGTTCCTTTGCCATTTGCCAGTTAATTTGGATTGGAGTGTACGTGGTTCGCTAATAGATGTTGAGGGAGGTGATGTGACAGGAATTGGTGGTAAAAAAGATTAGAATCCAAATAATATCAAAATTAAAGTTAAAGACTTAGATTGTGGGTTTGCTTGTCATCATTCTTTTGATTGAAACTCATTATTTACTTCCACCAAACTTCATCATGAAGATCTTGAAATATATGTCTCTATGTTTTCCAATATACACACACATATGTATATATGGGATGAAATTTTCATAACTCGTTCTTATTTTAATAACTTAAATAACTCTTTTAAAATTAAGTCAAATCTTTGACTTTTTTACATTATTTTAACAAATGTAGAACAATTTCTTTTTTTATATGTTTGTGTAATTTTATCATCGTTTAAGAGTTAGCATCGTTGTAAGTTAACATACATCATTGTAGGTTTTTGACTTATACCATTGTAACTATTTAGATCCAAACTTATAATAATGGTAACTCTTAAACGAAGATAACTTTACATATACACATAACAGAAGAAAGTATTCTACATGTGTTACAATGATATTCGAAATATATTTTCAAGAATTGAATTGATCTTGATGGAGTTATTTAGGTTAGTATGATAAAAATGGGTTATATTTTATTCTCATTCCTATATATATATATATATATATATATATTCACACGAAAAAGTTAGACATCATATGCACAAAACATTAAACTACAACCACAATTGCATAAAGATAATTTCAACACATTTAAAAACGACATCATTATTTTTCAATTTCTTTATCATTACTTTATTCGTTGTATAATGTATTGTTACTCATCAAACAAAATCATTTTTTTGACACTTGGATGCAATTTGGACACATCAACTAACACATGTGGATGTTGAAATAAAAAATGTTGGATATGATGCTCAAATCATGTCTAATATAATTCGAAAATTACTAAATTTCCATGCAACGGATATTAATTTAATGAACTTGAGTTAATGTGTGGTGCGGATAGAATGTAAAAGAGAGAGGTCAATGTGTTGTGGGGAAAAGTGGGTTTAATTTGGTTTTGTAAAGCAAATAGTTAACATGGTAATGCATGACGGAAGACTAATTTTGGCAAATAAATATAATATAATAAATATATAATTTTGGAGTTAAAGAGAATAAAATATGAAATTAACTAACATTTATAAATTTTTTAAGTTAAACCTTTGTACACGGGCGAAAGAATTAAAGAGGGGACCATCTCTTCTATTTTTCTTTCAATAGTGCTAATTTTTCGTTAAAAATTATTGTTTAAAAATTGGTTTACGTCTTATGGTTTAAAAATTAGCATGTATTTATTTACCTGTTCTTCAAAAATAACAGTTAGTTTGGATCATATGCTACGAGAAATATGAAAATTATTGATTCGTGGATCAATTAATTTGAAGATTCGTTTACAATTGAAAACTTCAGTTGATGTGAAAAAACTATGAATCAACCTTACCCAAATCGTTGACCCGAACATGTAACCCAAACCACTTACGATTGAAATCTCCATTACATTTCTGTCATCGTTTATGCATTTACTTATTATTTTTTTTTAGTGATTAATGATGGGTCAAGTTATGCCGTTAATTTATTCAATTGGGATTTTTCTTTGTCCGAAACCAGATTTACTATTATCTTAAAAGGTGTATAAATTTTGGTATGGTATTCTGTTTTATGGTAAAGCAATAGATCGTATTTAATATTTTTTTGACCCGGTTTTAGTTTATGTATAATATTTGGGAAAGCAACAACAAATTCAAAAAACAGCAGGACGTACTAATAATAATAACAATAAGTAGGGATAATTTTATATAAATATAACCAACTTTCATAAGTGTCCTTATTAAGTCATTGGAACTTTTTATTGTCTTGATTACGTTATTGAACTTATTAATGGTGTTATAATCTTATGTAAACACTTGAGTAACATGTTAATATGAATTTTATTATTTTTAATTTATTTAATATGTTAAATGGTTGTATTATCATTTTAAAAATAATTTAAATCAGTATTAAATATAAAAAGAAAATATTGAATTAAAAGTTATTTAAAATAATCAACATTTACGCAGTTATTTGGAAAAAAAATTAATGTTGGGTACTTTTTTAAATGATGTATTATAATGAAAATTTGAGATACTTTTTTCCTTTTTTTTAAAACAAAACCCAACAGCTATATAATGTTGGTTAATGGTCATAGCTGTGATATGTATTTGTCATCTCTAGACATCTTTGCTTAATTTGTCACATGTGAGGGAACTTTAGAACACCATTCACAAAATAAGCAAATATTTTTATTGTTTAATTATTTGAATTACAATTCAGAAAAACATAAAATATAAAATAATGTACTACAAGAAATATAAAAATGCAAAATTTAAATTGCAAGAAATAAGTATAAAATAAGATGAAATGAATTTAAATAAGTTTGGTGGCTGAGGATTTCTATTCAACAAAGGTCCCTTAAAACAGATTCCGGGTCACTCAGGTGAACCTGACTGTTTCCCAAGGTACAACAGCCGAAGCAGTATGTACTGCTGGAGTTAACCGAAAACCCAAAAACGTTACCTGAAACAAGAGTGTTTAGCACGAGAAATCGATCGTTGTAGGTTGTTGATAACCCAACAAAATATATGCTTGTGTTGAGAACCTTTGAAACTTGTATTTGTAAGAGACCAAATGTCTCTACAACATGGTATTTCAAAGGTTGACATCATACCCATTAACAAGCATATTCATAGCTTAGTTAATAAAAACCAATTCATGACAATTGAATTGGTAGATGAAAGGTTCTCTATTTCTTTTACCGTTTTCTTTTAATACTTTAGGCAACACAATTTCGAGCATCAATATCTCATTCATCTTAGCTTAGTTTTGATCCACACCATTGAACAAAACGTAATCTACAATAATCATAATCGTAACATATACGAATAATAAGAATAAAACATATTTATTATTAAAAATTCCAAACATAATATGTAAAATTATTACATTATAAGTTGTTTATATCTCAACAGGAAAATCTGCATATAAGAGTTTTTTTGTGCATTCTATCGAGGAGTGATGTGGTATCTACACATTTGTGAGTATAAGTTATCACATTTAAGATATAAAATTAATTACAAAATTACATTTAATTTGAGTGTAAATTAGTTTACAACGTTTGACATTAATTTTTTTAGAGAGAGCTTTGAATAATATGAATGGGTCAACAAATTTTTTTTAACGGTTCAGGCTGAAAGACTGATATAAGTACAAACGGGCACACATCCAAGGACAGACCCAATGAGTCCAAACGGTTCAGCTTCTCTCCTTCATTACAACATCGTTAGGCTAGAAGCCCTTTAATGAGTCACTAAATAACTTTGTTTTCTTGTTTGGTTGTCGGTTGAAATTAATGTAAGGTCTTTCGGCTTTATGTCCTTTTTTTTTTTTGAACGGCCAACTAATCAACTGCCGGGTAGTCCCTTGTTGCTGTTGCTGCTGGTGTTGTTGTTGTTGCTGTTGCTGTTGCTGTTGCTGTTGCTGTTGGTGTTGGTGTTGGTGTTGGTGTTGTTGGTATTGCTGCTGGTGTTGGTGTTGCTGTTGGTGGTGCTAGTGCTGGTGGTGGTGGTGCTAGTGCTGGTGGTGGTGGTGGTGCTGCTGCTGCTGTTGTTGTCACTAGTACGCCGAATTTTTTAGTTTCATTACATATATTAATTGTTATTATTATTTAATTACTATTACGGTTAACATTTAAATATACATATAAGACTACCCGCAATGCAGAAGCATGCACTTACTACATGTATCCTAGTCAATACTGTCATATCAGTTTTTTACCCATAATTCATACATGCATTCTCTCTACTCTTTTTAAGTACTTCAACACATCCTTCTCACATGTATTCTCTCTCTTCCACATTGCAATTTTATTTTATATATATTTATGGTGATTTTGGAAAATGGAGCCCACATTAACTCCAAGTGCAATAGTGCACTCATTGAAATGCAACCGTCTAGTCACTATACTACAGTGCATCCTTTTAAAGTGTCATCTCCACGTGGGCCAAGTGCACCCTCCCAAAATATGCATTGGAGGGATCCTAATGCAAAACATGAAGAAAATAACCATGAAATCATGAATTACAACTATAGATCCAACTTCAAATTGTATATTACTAGGGTTATATCCGCGCTTCGTGGCGGTAATCGGACCAATTTTTAATAAAGTTTGAATATAAATTGTCACACCCCGAGCCGGCGGGGTTGGATCGGATTCCCCGTCGGGCGGAAGGTTCCCGGGACGCTATATCGTGAGTGATATTCGGAATGATCAGATTGTTTACATTGCACATGATATAAATGAGAAATGCTAAATAGAATAGAATTACAAAGTTAAATTACATCCATATCGTTCATAATTTAACAATGTAAATCTATCATAAACATCATAAGATATCTATCTTGTAACCGCACAAGATATACAAAATAATTGTATAATGATGTTCCAAAAGTATGCAGGTCCAAAAATAGTAAGTCTTCTATCTGAAGTCCTAGTCCAAAAGCATAAGCTTCTTAATTGACATGTTCGTCACCTGAGAAGTCATGCAAAAATAAAGTCAACACATGGTTGGTGAGTTCATATAGTTTAGTAATTGAAAATGATTTGTAAACCTCTTTCGGTAAAGATCCTAACCTCATTAACATCACATGTAATATCCACATCGGTATGCTTATATATAGGGCATACCCCTGAGTCGAGCCTACAACCCGCCCAGACGTCGTCCCACCACATACTAATACGTATATGACACAGTTGTTAATGATAGTTAAGCATTTTTACCTACCATACACTCAAAACATTTGTTAAACTCTCGGGTAACAACCTTAATCTCATTAACATCGCATGTATCATCCAGATCGGTATGCTTATATATAGGGCATACCCCTGAGTCGAGCCTACAACCCGCCCAGACGCCGTCCCACCACATACAAATCCGCATAGGACATTGGTGTTAATGATAATTAAGCATTTTTCCCCTACCAGTAACCCATTAGTTCATCAGTTCTTTGTTCCTGTAAATACAACAATTTGGAATCTATGTTGATTCCTTAAGTTCATCACAATTATGATCAACCATAGTATTTGTAGAAACAGTTATAAATGCTTAATTAAATAAATAAATAAACATTCAATAAAATCTAAGTCCTAATGATTGGGCCTTGGTCAACTCGAGTAGACTAGTCTGTCAATCAAGGTACTTAGTAGTTAGGGGATTCTGTAAATATCATCAAACATATGACCTACAAATCAAACGGTCTAGTTAGGACTTCTTGAAATGTAGGATTTTTGATTCGTACTTGATTCGTCCCTTGTTTCGTATTGTTTCTTTGGCATATGTTATCTTTGATATTTCCCAGACTTTCCCCTGAAAATGATTTGTTGATTCGTTTGATTCGTTGAACTCACACACTTGTTTCGTCAAAATAGTTTCTTTTGAGTCGTTGAAATGTTTAGTTTAACCCAATTATCCACTTATTTCATAAGTAGATAAACTTAGTAAAACCTGCATAAAATTTACCTAGACATGATCTAGGATATCAATCATACATGTAAAACATATAGAATTTAAAAACATTTAAGTAAAATATAATCCAAAGAAAATAATTTACGCATGCTTCTCAGCCCCGCGTTTGAAAACAAAATGTTTAGAAAAGGGGCAATGAACTCACCTCTGTTGTAGCTCTTATGATTCAACCAAGAAAATATGCGTGCTCGTTTGTTGTAAACTAGGTATCTTCAGCACCTGTGTTGATTTATTACGATTCGAATACTATAAGTATTTATATTTTGACGTATATAGGGTTTAGGTCTCGGTGTACGACTATGTGTCCTATATACTTGCTAATGTGTTACTAAGATTTTCTTTAATTATTCTATGTTACATACCCTCTATGAATCCCTTATCTGTTAGTTAATAACAAGTTACTTTTAAATTTTACAAAAATCGGACAGAGTTTTCTTTGTTTTTAGTCCAAATCCAGACAATCTATATTGTCTATTTTACAACCAAATCCCAATCAATTATAATAAAACTAACTTTCATAACTATATAAACTTTAAACAAAACCAATGACATTTATGCAAATATAACAATTAGCTATTAATTAAAGTCATTCTATTTGAATATTTTCAGTTGTTTAACCATGCCATGAATTTGCTATGGGTTGCGTGTTGACAACATAAGGTCAAACAACCCATACTTAGTTCGTCTCATTGTATTCCCATTGATCTTACCTTGTCATTCTT
Organism: Mikania micrantha; assembly: GCA_009363875.1. Taxonomy (NCBI): domain Eukaryota; kingdom Viridiplantae; phylum Streptophyta; class Magnoliopsida; order Asterales; family Asteraceae; genus Mikania; species Mikania micrantha. The sequence goes on along the minus strand of CM018690.1, from coordinate 27,934,872 downwards.
TAGTTCTTTCGAAACCCATGGCCATGTAACAACCCTCTTTAACTTAACATAAGTTATCATGTTTCTTTTTTTTGATCATTGAAATCCCAAGTGTTTCAATCCCATTGACTTCATAAAACCCATGTTTATATGTTTGAAAAGTGTAAGATATCTTTTATATTAAAAATCCTTGGTATTGATAAGTTGGAAATCGGTTAACACTCCAAATGGTCACTTTGAACCATTATCGGTTTTAACATATTAATCTCATGTTTTTACTTAACAAATTCGAGGGTTATAATACCAATTGGTTGTTAAAACATATGTTTATAGATTGGAAGAGTTTAGAAAGCTTTTGTGTTTAAGAAAACTTAGTATTGGTGGCATTCCAAATCGGTTAACACCAATGGAACCCAACTTAAACAAAAATAACTCTATGACCATTCAGCTAGGGTGATTCAGGTTCTTGTGGTCATAACTTGATCATAGGAACTCTAAATCGAGCAAACTAAAGCTTTATGATCAAGTTTGGGATGTTAGCTTTCTATCCATAATTTATAGGCTTTCTAATTCATCCAAATTAGGCTCCAAACAGCTGGTATAAAATCAGTCCTCCATCCAGCACCTTCTGAATTAGGACACTGTTTTGACCCATTTAAAATCCGAACCAATGAAACTTGTCTTGATGAAAGTCGTTCCTAACATATTTAATTAGTAGGCTGGAAATTTTCGTGAGTTAACTTGAACGTTTGCTATGTTAAAAACACAAAAGAGCTGGCTGGCAGAATCCGCCAAGTTAGGCAGCCCCTAGCACAGCCACTTCATGTCTTTGTAATTGCTATGCACAGCCCCCAAATCGATCCCCAACCCTTCCAATCTTTAAACACTGATGTTTCATGAGTTCCTAGACAAAATTAGTGCAATTCCTAAGGCGTTAAAGGGTCCTAAACCTGCTGGGAACATGGTTGTTCGTCGGAACAGCAACAGCAACCGAACAACCCACTTTTGAACTCGATTTTTGCCAATATTCAGCTACAAATCGATTCCCAACTGACCCAAACATCAATATAACATGTTCCTTAGATTCCTAAGTCGATTTGGTGCAAGTTCTAGGGGTTTTGATGCTCAAAAACGGACTGAAAAGCTGATGTGTTCGAGCAGCTTACCCCAAAACACTGCAGCCCCAAAAATCAACTCGTTTGGGCTCGTTTTTGATCCGTTTTTGATGATTCAAAGCTTCATATCTTTGTCTAATCACGATCTACAAATTTCTATAGTTGTTATAGTGTTATCCTAACTGATTTAAAGTGATAAAAACGATTAAAACTCACCTGGTCGGAACAGTGCAGAAAACCCTCAAATTCAGCCTCTTCTTTTGTAAACTGCGACCGATAGCACTCGTTTCATGTAACGTCATTGTACTTCCGGTCGTCCGTACATTCGTACGATTGTACTGTTACGACCTGAGATTTGTAATTATTAAGGATGATGTATTATTTTATGATTACCACTGATATTGGTATACATATTTAGAACATATTATTATATGCGTAAACCATGGGGAGTTTAGTTGTAACCCAATAAACAGAACCAGAGAGTTTATCGCAATTACCTTTCTACTGATTATGGATTATTGGTTGGGAATTTGACAGGAGTTTGAGTTGGTTGTTGTATGGTTGCTAAACATAGTCAAGGACATATGGTCATGTTTTATCGAAATAGCGGTGGGACGGTGGCTGGGGCAGTTGCGACTAACCCCTACATATGCCCTATACATATGCATATTTCTGTCTATCATGGATGTGTCAGTGATATGGTTTAGTGGGTTGGATTGGGATTTATAATGTTTAAGTTAATAAAATAATAAAAGGATATTAGAAACAATTACGCGATGGTGAGGTTACGAACATTATTTAAACACGAATATTAATTCAGAAATATTAACTTAATAAATGTATTCGCGTGGGTGACGATTCACACGAATATAATTATTAAGAATGATATTCTGAAACAATAATCTATAAATCGTAAATCAAATCGAAATATGATACGAGCGTTGGATTCGCAAAGGTGACGATCTTTACGAATACGTACGTAAGTAACGTGTTTCGACGAGATAATTAAATAATATTTAACATTATTAAAATAGGAATAACAATTTAACAACATTTATTAGGAATCACAACTTAAAATGAATTTGAATAAATTTATTAATAAATCATTATTTAACGAAAATAAACGGAGATCTTTATTTAAATGATTTTAATTGAAAACTATTTTATTGAAAAAAAAATTATTCATGTAAATGTTTTACGTTTCAAATACGTTTAACTAGGAAAACCAAGCATCTTGTAAATTTTATCGCGATAAAAACGAGACCGGACACACGGGGACGGAACGCGATATAAGAAAAAAGAGTAGCCTCTTCTTTCTCATTTCTCTTCATCTCACTCTCTCACTAAAACTCCATTTTCGTCACAATCCCTCTCTCTAACTTCTCTCTAGCTTATTCACGTGATTCTTGGCCCTAAACGACCACAAGATCAAGGAGAACAAGGAAGTACAAGAAAATCTCACGTTTAATCGACAAATCGAGGAAAATCTGAGGGTTACTTTTTGGTTTTTCTTTGAAAACCCTATTAGAACTTAGTTACCATTTTGTAAACGGTATTAGGGTTTTATATGGGTAAATCGGGGGTGTAGTAAACGATGGAAACCATGGACGAGATTGTAACATGCAGGAATCGGAGGGGGAAGATGATGAGCAGTGTGGAGTCACGGCTGCAGGCCGCCGAACCTGTTACAGCCGACATGGGACTCGCGAACCCTTTGGGCGAACCTTGGACAGACCCACGAACCTGCCATGGTTGCCCCGAACCTATGATGGTTCCAGCGAACCCTCATTTGGGTAGCGAACCTCTAGCCACATCCATTAGGAACAAACCTGTTGGCCGAAACCCTAATGGGCCGGACCTAGCTTCTAGCCGAACCCTACCTAGCTGCCGAACCCTAAGGTGGCGAACCTTAGGGGCACCGAACCATTCACGAAGGAGGCGAACCTAGCATCTAAATATGGTCCAGCCGAACCTCTCTCTCTCTACAGCGAACCTCGACTAAGTTTCTGCATGGCACGAACCTCTCACATGATTAGCCGAACCTGTAAGCTAGATTGGGGCGAACCTACGGTTTTGATAAAAGGTTTGCTGCCCTCTGACTGGGACAAACCTAATCCTCTAACCAAGGCTAATAAAGGATCACATGTTATGGGAAACTATGGGTATACATGCATGCAAGTTAAATTACAAGAGCCACCACCTTTTCTCACTCTAACCTAAACTTTCTTTAACATTATAGAATAATTATAGAAATTGAGAGGATTGGGTAAATCTTGACTTTACATGTGGATAACCTAACTACAATTCTATTAATCACAAAGTGAATTTCATAAATGTAGATAAGGGTGGTGGAATCAAGTAATGATGCATGTGTGCATGGAGGTTTGTATGAATAAAGATGCTATTTGGTTGCATACATATTTAAAGGGGGATACATATATGAAAAACATAAATTAGTTATCATCATCGGACGGTTAGAACTAATACGTTTAAATTGTGTTGATATAATGAGTTTAAAGGAAACTTATATGGATACTAATTGGTTATGAAACACTTATGCTTATGAACATGAAAACTACACTAATTACAGATTGATTGAATTGAGTTTACTTACGTGAGCGCGCATACTACAAGAACCCTGTATCTAAGGACTCAGGTGAGTTCTCATAACCTCCCTTTCTTTTAAACTATTTAGTTTTTAAACTCGGAGGTGAAACATGTATACCAATTTACATATTGACTTCATAACACAGGGATGACACTTATTTGATTGTATGAGATCCATAGTTATGGATTGTCATATTCCATGAGTTGTTACTAATGACGTTGTGTCATTCGCGACGATTGCATGTATTGTCACGTGGATGTTTCCACACTCCGTGTAATCGTTGTGGTTGACTTCGGTCTTCCTCAATAATTGCATGTATTGTCACGTGGATGTTTCCACACTCCGTGTAATCATTGTGGTTGACTTCGGTCTTCCTCAATAATTGCATGTATTGTCACGTGGATGTTTCCACACTCCGTGTAATCGTTGTGGTTGACTCCGGTCTTCCTCAATGATTGCATGTATTATCACGTGGATGTTTCCACACTCCGTGTAATCATTGTGGTTGACTTCGGTCTTCCTCAATGATTGCATGTATTGTCACGTGGATGTTTCCACAACTCCGGGTGTCGTTGTCATTGACCTCGGTCATATACAATGATACATGTATGGTCACTTATATAAATTGAGAATATTGATGGGTTATGATTGGTTGATTGAACATATGATTGATTATCTATGATTTATTATTATATGTGAATATGTGATTGAATTTATGTGTTGGGATTCTGTATTTGAATATTGTGTTGAATGATCTCACAGATGCTCATACGGATGTTATCAAGAAAATATAAACTCTTCAAGACTCTTGTAAAATACTTTAAATATAAAACTTATGATTACTCACCAACTACTTTGTAGTTGACACTTGATTTTCACATGTTTCAGATAATGAAGCTAAGTAGGTTGAGGAAGAAGAACTCACACTTTTGGACATCATCATATAGGATCTTGGACTTAGCTAAATAACTGAATTTCTGGCGAATAGAATTTAGTTAGATAGCTAAATCTCTTTTGTAGTTGATGTAATTGATTCATGATAGACATGATTTTTGTGTGTAATTATTTTGGTTGATTGAATGATATATGATGATTTAATTTAGATGCCCACGAGCTTTTGAACAATCTACACATCCCTCGTGGCATCCCGACGTTTCCGCCATCGGTCGGGGTGTTACAGATTGGTATCAGAGCCTGGGTTATAGGGAATTAGGTTACTAGAAATGGTTGACCTAGTCTATAACCATAGGATACCCTGGTATGAATTATTTCATACACTAGTTAGTATATTCAGGATTTCATGCTTATGTGTTTATTATATGTTAATTGAACTCCTGTTATACATCTGATCTATATATGTTGTTTACTAATTATTTGCTTATTTGTGCCCTAATGACTTGATAAGGACATACTCGTGGTGTATTGTAAAGGTGGTGGGACGGTGGTTTGGGGGTTGCGACCTACCCTTATCATATGCCCTATACATATACCATTTACAGTACATCGGGTGGATGTCAGTATCGAGGAATAAGGGAACTGCCAGTTTGGGAAAACTATCTGTTTAAGAAATTAACTGCTTAGGGATTTATTTGCCTTAGGAATTACCTGTTAGATCTCTTGATCATCAGACAAGGACACACTCATGGTATACTACAAAGGTGGTGGGACGGTGTAAGGGAGGTTGCGATCTACTCTTGCATATGCCCTATACATATACCATTTGTAGTATATTGGGGGTCTGTCAGTGTCAGGAACATAGGATAATATTAGGAAATTACTAGGAAATGTTGTGCAGTTGAGTTGATGGGATATTGGTTGATAGTATGTTGTTGGATTGGTTTGGATTGACTCATGGATGATCACACTCAATGAATACTTATAAAATCTCATGGGAATACACTTATTGGACACGTAGGGTGCATAGGATCAATGAACGACGCGAACACTTAGCGATAGATTGATGAATTGAATGATGATATAGACACTTGATGATAATATAAACGCATAGTGATGATACTAACACTTAGTGATGGTATGAACACTTGATGAGAATAAATTATAGGGAAGATATGAACACTTAGTGACAATAAGATCACTCAGTAATGATATGAACCCTCATTGATAATTATGGACATTGGGATTAGTATGGGCTTTTAGTGAACTTAGACATTAGGAGAACTTTAATGTCAGGTGAACTTAGACATTAGGTGAACTTAGAAATAGGCGAACCTACATGTCAGGTGAAGTTAGACATTAGGCAAACCTAATTGTCCAAGGGAACTAGAGATCACTTCACTCAAAATTATCCTACTTAGGATAAGGTTTGTGAAGTGAGACTATGATAAGATACATGATACACCCTAAATTCTAACAAGGGCATAATCATGGTGCAATAAAACGGTGGTGGGACGGTGTAGGGGAGATTGCGATCTACCTCTGCATATGCCCTATATATAAGCTTGTCGCATTGCATCGGGAAGTTGTCAATGTTGATATAGGGTGGGGAATGTATGAAACTTAGGAATAGGTAACTAATATTAGTTATGACCAACTAGGACACTTAGTATAATATTAGGAAATTTATAAATGTTATGAGTTTAATAACAGATAGGAGAAAAATATAGTTCCTATATGTAATCCTAACTGTTTAAAATGAACTCATTCGATCATAGTTTGTATGACTTACGTTGTAAACGGTAGTAACATGTTTCTATTTCTTCATAAACATGCCGCCACGCCGTCACAACGGAGACGATACAAACTCGGAAGATGCTAACAGTAATGCCAACTCCGGCATACAAGAGTTAGCAAACCTTATTTCTGGATTGGTGAATCAGTTAACTCAAGCCAATCAGAATATCAATCAGAACAGAGGTGGTGCGAACCCGCCAGTTTGCACATTCAAGCACTTCAACTCCTGTAACCCACTGAAGTTTACAGGCTCTGAAACTGCCACTGGTCTACTACAGTGGTTCGAGAGTATGGAGAACACTTTCATCAACAGCGATTGCCCCGATAATCTGAAAGTTCGTTATGCCACTAGTGTTTTCCAAAAGAGAGCATTAACGTGGTGGAATGGGGAGAAACGAACTACGGGAGTTGATGCTGCCCTTGCACTGACTTGGACTGAGGTCAAGAACTTGATGACCACTGAATTTTGTCCTCGCAGTGAGATGAGGAAACTGGAGACGGAGTTCTGGGAACTCAAGCAGGATAGCGGGGATAATGTTATCTACAATACTCAATTTCATGAGTATAGTCTGCTGGTGCCTCATCTGGTGACACCCTTGGAGAGGGCGATTCAGAAGTACATCGGTGGTCTGCCTTTGCAGATCCAAGACACTGTATACGGAAGCAACCTCAAAACACTTGAGGCTGTGATCCGTTTATCTGCAACTATGACTGACAATCATGTGAAGGCTGGAACACTCACCAGGAAAGGGACAAAGAAAACTGATGGGAAGACGACTACAAAAGAAACAAAGACTGAAGTCAAGTCTGAAGCTGCTAGTACTTTTAAAAGCAGCAACAAAAAGAGAAAGACCAGGAACTTTGTGGTCACTGCTCCTGCTGCTAAGTCTGTGTAGCAATCATCAAACAACACCACTGCAAGAAATTATATTGGGAACACTCCCCAATGTAATACTTGCAGATATCATCATTTGCCTAACGTGCCTTGTCGCGTCTGCAACATCTGTGGCAAGTTTGGCCATTTTGCTAATGTTTGCCGGAGTGCACAGCAAGCACAAAGGATGCAACCTGCTCCGCTTGCGTTGCCCGCTCCGAAACCTCAACCGATACAAGCTGCACCTGTTCGCCAGGTACCTGTACAGGCAAGAGCCTGTTACAAGTGTGGTGAAGTGGGTCATTTCAGGAATCAATGCCCAAAGTTGACCGGGAACAATCAGAGGGTGGCAAGAGGCCGGGCGTTCCAACTGAATGCTCCAGCTGCTCAAGCCAACCAAGATGTGGTCAACGGTACATTTCTGATCAACAACTCTTATGCATCTGTCTTATTTGATTCTGGTGCCGATAGGAGTTTCGTTTCATATGATTTTGAATGCATGCTTGGTAGAACGCGTACATATTTAGATAAACCGTTTAATGTGGAGGTGGCTGACGGAAACACTATCGATATTGACACTGTTATTATTGGATGTACTGTGAACTTGAGTGATCACGTTTTCCCAATTGATCTCATACCTATGCATCTTGGTAGCTTTGATGTTATCATAGGCATGGATTGGTTAGCCACCCACAAAGCGGAGATAGTTTGTCATGAGAAATACATTCGTATTCCCTTATCTTCGGGTGAAACTTTAAGAGTTTTTGGGGAAACTTCTAGTAAAGGTCTTAAGCTGATGTCATGCACTAAAGCACACAAGTACCTTAGAAAGAAATGTATAGCATTCCTAGCGCACATTGTGGAGAAGAAAGAGAAAGGAAAGAGCATTGAAGACGTTCCTGTGATCAGAGATTTTCCTGAAGTATTTCCAGATGATTTTCCGGGTCTTCCACCAGAACGTCAAGTAGAGTTTCGAATTGACTTAGTACCTGGTGCGAACCCTGTCGCCAAAGCTCTTTACAAACTTGCGCCTTCGGAGTTGCAAGAATTGGCGAGCCAGCTGCAAGAACTGACTGATAAAGGATTTATTCGCCCGAGCCATTCGCCATGGGGTGCACCGGTCCTGTTTGTCAAGAAGAAGGATGGGTCATTCCGAATGTGTATCGATTATCGCGAATTAAACAAACTCACAATCAAGAATCGATATCCACTGCCGCGCATCGATGATCTCTTCGATCAGCTTCAGGGCTCGGCATGGTTTTCAAAGATCGATCATAGGTCTGGGTATCATCAGCTTCGCGTATATGATGATGATATTCCCAAGATGACATTCAGAACAAGATATGGCCATTATGAATTCCTGGTAATGCCTTTCGGCCTTACCAATGTGTTTGCAGGCCATACTTGGATAAATTTGTGATTGTATTCATTGACGATATTTTGATCTACTCAAAGACCAAGGAAGAACACGAGAAACACCTTAAGTTGATTTTGGAGGTCTTGAGAAAAGAACAACAGTATGCCAAATTCTCTAAATGTGAATTCTGGCTTAAGGAAGTTCAGTTCTTGGGACACATAGTCAATGAGAATGGTGTTCACGTGAATCCTGCAAAGATTGATGCGGTGAAGAATTGGAGTACACCGAAGACACCGACGGAGATTCGATCGTTTCTCGGACTTGCTGGTTACTATCGGCGGTTCATCTCGAATTTCTCAAGGATTGCTGTTCCTCTCACTTCTTTGACTCAAAAGAATAAACCATATGAGTGGGGACCGAAGCAAGAAGAGGCGTTTCAGACTTTGAAGCAGAAACTTTGTGATGCTCCTGTCTTGACACTGCCTAATGGAAACGATGATTTTGTGGTTTACTGTGATGCATCCAACCTAGGTCTCGGTTGTGTTCTCATGCAACGGGGAAAGGTCGTGGCATATGCATCAAGACAATTGAAGATTCATGAAAAGAACTACACTACACACGACTTGGAACTTGGGGCAGTCGTGTTTGCTTTGAAGATATGGAGACATTACCTTTATGGCACAAAGTGTGTAGTATTTACTGATCATAAGAGCTTACAGCATATACTTAATCAAAAAGAACTCAACATGAGACAACGGAGATGGGTTGAACTGTTGAACGATTATGACTGTGAAATTCGCTACCATCCTGGTAAAGCGAATGTAGTAGCAGATGCGCTTAGTCGCAAAAGTCAAGTTCAGATTCGTAGTGTCCGAGTGCACACTAATCTCCGTAATGATGTTCTCACAGCCCAACAACACTCATTGGCCCAAGATAACTTGAAAAATGAGATGTCTTGCGGGGCTGAGATATTATTGGAATCTAAGGGGGATGGTTTAATGTATTACTTGAATCGGTTATGGATACCGAACAGGGGTGATCTTAGGATGGTGATTTTGGATGAAGCTCATAAGTCTCGTTACTCAATCCATCCGAGTGCTGATAAGATGTATCAAGACCTTCGGGCCTTGTACTGGTGGCCTGGGATGAAGAAGGATATTGCTGAGTATGTGTCTAAGTGCCTTAACTGTGCAAAAGTCAAGGCAGAACACCAGCGACCTTCGGGATTGTTAATACAACCGGAAATACCGATGTGGAAGTGGGAGAATATCTCTATGGATTTCATTACTAAACTTCCACGAACCGCAAACGGTAAGGATAGTATTTGGGTAATAATTGATAGATTAACCAAGTCGGCTCATTTCTTACCGATACGCGAGACGTACCCTGTGCGGAAATTATCTCGTATCTATGTTGATGAGATCGTTAGCCGACATGGTATTCCCTTAAGCATAATATCGGATCGTGTTGCTCGTTTCACGGCACGATTTTGGGAATCACTTTATGAAGCTTTTGGAACAAGACTAGATCATAGCACTGTATATCATCCTCAAACGGATGGGCAGACGGAGCGATCGATTCAGACACTAGAAGATACGTTAAGAGCTTGTGTCATCGATTTTGGTGGCAATTGGGATAGCCATTTACCGTTGGTTGAGTTCTCGTATAACAACAGTTATCATGCAAGTATTGGTATGGCAAAATTTGAAGCTCTTTATGGCAGGAAGTGTCGGTCACCTATTCGTTGGACCGAGGTCGGCGAGTCGCAGATCACTGGTCCCGAGATTATTCAGGAGACGACTGACAAGATCCGCCAGATTCGCGACAATCTGTTAGCTGCACGTAGTCGACAGAAAAGCTACGCGGATAAACAAAGGAAACCTTTAGAGTTTGAAGTTAATGATATGGTATTACTTAAGGTATCGCCCTGGAAAGGAGTGGTACGATTCGGGAAGAAGGGTAAGCTTGCTTCACGTTATGTTGGCCCTTTTAAGATTCTTGAACGGATCGGGAAGGTTGCCTACAAGTTGAAACTTCCTCCGGAACTTAGTAACGTGCACCCGACGTTTCACGTGTCCAATTTGAGAAAGTGCTTAGCTGTTCAGGATCTTCAAGTACCACTCGATGACATTCGCGTCGATGATACTATGCACTTTATCGAAAGACCAGTGGAGATAATGGATCGTGAGGTTAAAAAGCTCAAACGCAGTAGAATTCCAATTGTCAAAGTACGTTGGGAATCGAAGCGGGGTCCAGAATTCACCTAGGAGCGGGAAGATCAGATGAAGCTTAAGTACCCACATTTATTCACTACGGTCACTCCAAGCTGAATTTCGGGACGAAATTCCTTTAACTAGGGGAGACTGTAACATCACTGTACTTCCGGTCGTCCGTACATCCGTACATTCGTACGATTGTACTGTTACAACCTGAGATTTGTAATTATTAAGGATGATGTATTATTTTATGATTACCACTGATATTGGTATACATATTTAGAACATATTATTATATGCGTAAACCATGGGGAGTTTAGTTGTAACCCAACTAAACAGAACCAGAGAGTTTATCGCAATTACCTTTCTACTGATTATGGATTATTGGTTGGGAATTTGAAAGGAGTTTGAGTTGGTTGTTGTATGGTTGCTAAACATAGTCAAGGACACATGGTCATGGTTTATCGAAATAGCGGTGGGACGGTGGCTGGGGCAGTTGCGACTGACCCCTACATATGCCCTATACATATGCATATTTAGGTCTATCATGGATGTGTCAGTGATATGGTTTAGTGGTTTGGATTGGGATTTATAATGTTTAAGTTAATAAAGTAATGAAAGGATATTAGAAACAATTACGCGATGGTGAGGTTACGAACATTATTTAAACACGAATATTAATTCAGAAATATTAACTTAATAAATGTATTCGCGTGGGTGACGATTCACAAGAATATAATTATTAAGAATGATATTCTGAAACAATATTCTATAAATCGTAAATCAAATCGAAATACGATACGAGCGTTCGATTCGCAAATGTGACGATCTTTACGAATACGTACGTAACTAACGTGTTTCGACGAGATAATTAAATAATATTTAACAATATTAAAATAGGAATAACAATTTAACAACATTTATTAGGAATCACAACCTAAAATGAATTTGAATAAATATATTAATAAATCATTGATTTAACGAAAATAAACGGATATCTTTTATTTAAACGATTTTAATTGAAAACTATTTTATTGAAAACAAAATTTATTCATGTAAATGTTTTACGTTTCAAATACGTTTAACGAGGAAAACCAAGCATTTTGTAAATTTTATCGCGATAAAAACGAGACCGGACACGTGGGGCCGGAACGCGATATAAGAAAGAAGAGTAGCCTCTTCTTTCTCATTTCTCTCCATCTCACTCTCTCACTAAAACTCCATTTTCGTCACAATCCCTCTCTCTAACTTCTCTCTAGCTTTTTGAGCTGGTTCCTTGACGGATTCACGTGATTCTTGGCCCTAAACGACCACAAGATCAAGGATAACAAGGAAGTACAAGAAAATCTCACGTTTAATCGACAAATCGAGGTAAATCTGAGGGTTACTTTTTGCTTTTTGTTTGAAAACCCTATTAGAACTTAGTTACCATTTTGTAAACGGTATTAGGGTTTTATATGGGTAAATCGGGGTTGTAGTAAAGGATGGAAACCATGGACGAGATTGTAACATGCAGGAATCGAAGGGGAAAGATGAAGAGCAGTGTGGAGTCACGGCTGCAGGTCGCCGAACCTGTTACAGCCGACATGGGACTCGCGAACACTTTGGGCGAACTCTGGACTGACCCACGAACCTGCCATGGTTGCCCCGAACCTATGATGGTTCCAGCGAACCCTCATTTGGGTAGCGAACCTCTAGCCACATCCATTAGGAATGAACCTGTTGGCCGAAACCCTAATGGGCCGGACCTAGCTTCTAGCCGAACCCTAAGGTGGCGAACCTTAGGGGCACCGAACCATTCACGAAGGAGGCGAACCTAGCATCTAAATATGGTCCAGCCGAACCTCTCTCTCTCTACAACGAACCTCGACTAAGTTTCTGCATGGCACGAACCTCTCACATGATTAGCCGAACTTGTGAGCTAGATTGGGGCGAACCTACGGTTTTGATAAAAGGTTCGCTGCCCTCCGACTGGGACAAACCTAATCCTCTAACCAAGGCTAATAAAGGATCACATGTTATGGGAAACTATGGGTATACATGCATGCAAGTTAAATTACAAGAGCCACCACCTTTTCTCACTCTAACCTAAACTTTCTTTAACATTATAGAATAATTATAGAAATTGAGAGGATTGGGTAAATCTTGACTTTACATGTGGATAACCTAACTACAATTCTATTAATCACAAAGTGAATTTCATAAATGTAGATAAGGGTGGTGGAATCAAGTAATGATGCATGTGTGCATGGAGGTTTGTATGAATAAAGATGCTATTTGGTTGCATACATATTTAAAGGGGGATACATATATGAAAAACATAAATTAGTTATCATCATCGGACGGTTAGAACTAATAAGTTTAAATTGTGTTGATATAATGAGTTTAAAGGAAACTTATATGGATACTAATTGGTTATGAAACACTTATGCTTATGAACATGAAAACTACACTAATTACAGATTGATTGAATTGAGTTTACTTACGTGAGCGCGCATACTACAAGAACCCTGTATCTAAGGACTCAGGTGAGTTCTCATAACCTCCCTTTCTTTTAAACTATTTTGTTTTTAAACTCGGAGGTGAAACATGTATACCAATTACATATTGACTTGATAACACAGGGATGACACTTATTTGATTGTATGAGATCCATAGTTATGGATTGTCATATTCCATGAGTTGTTACTAATGACCTTGTGTCATTCGCGACGATTGCATGTATTGTCACGTGGATGTTTCCACACTCCGTGTAATCGTTGTGGTTGACTTCGGTCTTCCTCAATAATTGCATGTATTGTCACGTGGATGTTTCCACACTCCATGTAATCGTTGTGGTTGACTTCGGTCTTCCTCAATAATTGCATGTATTGTCACTTGGATGTTTCCACACTCCGTGTAATCGTTGTGGTTGACTTCGGTCTTCCTCAATGATTGCATGTATTGTCACGTGGATGTTTCCACACTCCGTGTAATCGTTGTGGTTGACTTCGGTCTTCCTCAATGATTGCATGTATTGTCACGTGGATGTTTCCACAACTCCGTGTGTCGTTGTCATTGACCTCGGTCATATACAATGATACATGTATGGTCACTTATATAAATTGAGAATATTGATGGGTTATGATTGGTTGATTGAACATATGATTGATTATCTATGATTTATTATTATATGTGAATATGTGATTGAATTTATGTGTTGGGATTGTGTATTTGAATATTGTGTTGAATGATCTCACAGATGCTCATACGGATGTTATCAAGAAAATATAAACTCTTCAAGACTCTTGTAAAATACTTTAAATATAAAACTTATGATTACTCACCAACTACTTTGTAGTTGACACTTGATTTTCACATGTTTCAGGTAATGAAGCTAAGTAGGTTGAGGAAGAAGAACTTACACTTTTGGACATCATCATATAGGATCTTAGACTTAGCTAAATAACTAATTTCTGGCGACTAGAATTTAGTTAGATAGCTAAATCTCTTTTGTAGTTGATGTAACTGATTCATGATAGACATGATTTTTGTGTGTAATTATTTTGGTTGATTGAATGATATATGATGATTTAATTTGGATGCCCATGAGCTTTTGAACAATCTACACATCCCTCGTGGCATCCCGACGTTTCCACCATCGGTCGGGGTGTTACATTTCAGCTCCGATCGCCTGTACTTCTTTGTTCCTCTCGTTCTCACGGTCGTTTCGAGTACTAGAACGTCAAATTTGGTGGAGAAATGAGAAAGTTATGAAGGTTTGAAGTTGGGAGGTGAGGTGGTGACAGGAAAAACGAATTTGGGGGAGAAGATGGAGTTCTTGGGTGTAAAAGTGAGGGAAAAGGTAAAAGTTAAGGGCTTTTATAGCCCGGGTGTGTTCGGTATCGCTCGGTTTCGCGTAAACACGTCGTTTCCGGGACTTCGCGAAATGAAACGTAACGTTATAAAATTAGAGATTTTCAAAACATTCTAAGGTTGTAATTCTTAATAGTATTCTAAATATCTTTTTATCACTTTTAAAAATTCGAAAATCATTTAATTTAATTGTTTAATCGAATCGTATCGTTTTCGCGCGTATTCATACGAATCGTCACCCGAACGAACACGACGACAACTTTACTTTCCGACATGGTTTTCTAATTGTCAGACATCATTCAGAACGTTAAACTCACAGATATATTCGTGCGAATCGTCACTCACACGAATACTCAGTCAGTTTAATATTCACATAAAGACATCCGTTATTGTTTTTGTTCTGTACAACCTCACATACGTTTACACATAATAAAATCCTAACTAACATTTTCATAATAGTTCTATGTTGTCAGACATGATTCTGACTGTTAAGCCATGGATTTGAAATATGTTTCGTATTGAACATCAATTGAAAATAATACACATGTAATACACATAGTTCGTACCTGATTTACTGTACGCGTTACTGTTCTGACTACCGTTCCGGCACTGATGTTACATAAATATTAATCATTGTAAATATGGGCATTAAAAAACATGAAAACGAAACCACAAACTACTAAACGGGTCAGTTTTTATAAAAGTTAATTAAAAAACATAGTTATGACGATATACTCAAACATGGTTACGGGTCAAATGCATACAAGTAGCCAATAAGATGGACCAATAGGGTATTTGACTATTCATCTATCTTGTTCATCTATCTTGTAAATGTTATATGCTAGAATCAGCTTCTACGTCACACGATGATGCCAATAATCTTTTAGCATAATATAAAAGTATTGAATAATGTCAATCACATATACATTAATATTAACATCACAAACACATCCAAATAAAAAGTCAGGAATTTGGATATAAAAAACAAAAGTAAAATATAAGTGAAAAAAATAGAAAATAAGAATATAAAAAAAGTAAAGACTATAAAATATAAAACATTAATTTATATATTATAAAAAGAGAGAAAATAATTTGGATGTAATGATAACTTTATTAAAATTTCAAATTCATAATATAATTTGGTTTAAAAAAAATAAAAGAATATATTGAGAGTATATTAAATTTATTCCAAGTAAGTCAAGATTTAAACGTGAATTAAACAAAAAAAATAATATATACTAATATGTGTTAAAGGGTACACTAAACACAAAAAATACATACATGTGATCCAATCACCAAAAGCATACATATGGTTTAAACCATACATGTGGCCCAATCACCAATTTTCACTGTAGATCAAGCTTCTAATTGTATAAGAGGTGCATTATCTTTTGTATAAGAGGTACATGTGCCCAATCACCAATTAATGGTGCTCATAGTTTTATTCAACTTTATTATATTTTGTATAAGAGGTGCATTATCTTTTGTATCCAAAAGATTGCTAATGATGAAATCTTAAACATCTAATTATCTTTTTTTATAGTTTGGTTAGATGTTTATTTATATTCTAACTTTCTCTCATACGTAACACAAGTAGACAAATATAACATGTATTTTTCATAACTCCACCCGTGTAACACACGGGTTTTAACCTAGTTGTATATATATACTAGGGATTTATCCCGCGTGTTGTGCCGGTAACCTTGTATTAAAAAAATACAATATCTACTCAACTAAAACTTTGTCAAAAAAATATTGAGTCATATCACTTTATCAATATGGTATTCATAATTCAATGACGGTGACAACATCACTAATATTAAACGCAAAGCAAAATATCGGTCGCAGGTGTTATTCCATCTTAAAACAGTAGATTGAATTGTCATAAAATCAAGTGTCGATCGCAATGAATACGACCACAAATATAAGCGCATAATGATAAAAAAAACTGCCTCGTTGATATGGGTATTCAACCACGACGGAAGTCGCAACATCACAAATATCAAAACGCAGATGGATAAACTGGTCATAATGACTTCTAACGCGCCCTAAAACAATAAATCAACCTGTAACAATAGCAAGAGTTAATCGTAATAAGTACGAACCCAAATAAAAGTCCACAATTTTGATAAATTATTATATAACTAAAACAATAACAAAAAAATGTTTGATGTAGTAAAATTGATATATTCTTTTATTTAATATCGTCCTTTAATTTAAGATTTGTGATAGAAAATGATTTAGGATTGGTTAATATTTAATTATTTACCTATGTGAGTGAAAAAGGCAAAATAAAAGAGGGGCTGCAGGGATTCGCCATGGATTAAACCAACTTTTGCCGGTTGATCTAGATAGATTTATTGTATTTATTTATACTAAAAATATTTTAATAAAAACTAAAAAATGATTTACCACTGTAGACCATACTTGTAAATGTATGTTATATTATAATATAACTAGGTTACATGCCCGTGTATTACACGGGTTTGTAAATAAATTTACATGATTAAAATAATTATATTAGATATACATTTTTAAAATTAAAAAAATTTTAAAAATAATGAAAAGTGTTCTTAATATGTGTGTGTGTGGATAACATTAAACATACATGATATTTATTATCATATTATTAATTATTAGTTTTAACTTATTTATGTAAACAATATATATAATTAATAACATTAATTGTGAGTTTTATATTTAAATTTAAAAATAAACATTTATTTTGAAAAAAATAAGAGGATGACATGTGGCATTATTTGGAATCAATCTATCTTATATAATAAATGAAGGTTTTTTTTTCACATGTCATGGAATGAGGCATGTTTTGATTCATTTTCCCGCCTTAAATTTGGAGAATTAACTCGTTTGTTAATAATTCTTTATTAATAATATTAATTAACAAATTTGACCAATTAGTATAGTAATTTATTTTCTTAAAAAATCCAAATATCCATTCTTAGTTTTTTATATGTATTAAATTTAATCTCAATTCAATTCATTAAACTACAATAACAAAAATATTTATAGGATAATATATTTTAATAGAATTAATATTGATAACATATATACATTAATACATAGTTAAATACAATATATTTAAGAATTAACTTAACAAAATTTACTATGGTCACTTTAAAGTTAATTTTTTTTAATGATTTCTTTTAATGACTCTAAGTATTAACAATTTAAATTGTATTTTATTGAACTTATATAATACATATGTTCATTTAACTATTGCAATACATGTGCTTTTTGACAACATAACTTTTTATTGTAAATTATATAACATTTTATTTATTCAACCCGTGTAACACACGGGGTTTAACCTAGTTATTAGTATAGGAAGAGAAGATTATAATATGTCCCATTGATCTGTCATTTTAGGTATTTACCTAAAAGCTCATCTCGTGCTTGTGGTTTTAATATTATAACCTAATTAAAAAAAAATATTGTAAATATATATATAGGATTGAGATCATATAATAATCCACTTAACTGAGGTAACCAGTAAACCCTGACAAATTCATCCAAGTCTTTGAAATTTTTTTACATTACCTTTATTATACATATTTATGGGTTAATTTTTTGTGTTTTTGCTAATTCATCATCGTTTAGGATCTTACGTCAGTGTAAGTGACGTAAAAATAAATATAACTTACATTGTAACGCAAAGTTACACTTTTTTAATTTCTAAACGCTTGTGAATTAGCAAAAACACAAAAAAAAAACCCTATTTATGTATAAAAAATGCCATGAAAAAATTTTCAAAAATTTTGGTGAATTTTGATATGGTTAATGAATTACCTCAATTAAGGTGGGTTAACAACCAATCTTTACCCTATATATATTATTATTACTCTAGATATTATGATAAAAACGTTTAATGTAATTCAAATAATTTACTCTAGATTTTATTATTAGTATTGTTGTTGTTGTTGTTGTTGTTGTTGTTGTTGTTGTTGTTGTTGTTGTTGTTGTTGTTGTTGTTGTTGTTGTTGTTGTTGTTGTTGTTGTTGTTGTTGTTGTTGTTGTGGTTGTTGTTGTTCCGGTGCTGGTATTGTTGCAATTGTTGTAAGTGCTCTAAGTGAAACAAAAATCTGAGGCCTATTTTCAGATTCTACTATCGTTATCTTAATTTTTTATCCGAACTCGAAATTGATCATAGATTAATAGTTGGAAATCTAAGATTGTTGCGATGAAGCTTAAACAAAGGTCATGTAAACATTAGGGATGGCAATGGGTCGGGTTTGGGACGGGTTTGAGCAATCCCAGTCCCATACCTAATTATAAAAGTTTGTCACATACACGTCCCAAAACCATCGGGTATATATCGGGTATCCCAGTGGGTTTCGGATATACCTGTTAATTAGTTAAATATAATCGTTGAGAATAACTAACTTAAAACACGTCAAGTATCGAGTGACTAATAATAATTTATTTATAACCAAAAACTATATGTTAAATATGCTAAGGACAAACTGCTAATATATTAAATACCATGAAATTTCAAAATGTCATAAGTTGATTAGGATCATTCAAGAATAATAACAAATATAAAAAATGGTTAAAAGATGTTGTAGTTGTCACAAAAAAAAAACAAATATAAAAAGAAACAAATTATTATATGAACAATTTCTAAATTTCTAAAGAAATAAAAAAAGAAACAAATTCTATTAACTTTAAATGTATATAAATGGATATTTATAATCGAATACACGGGACGGGTACACGGGTATATATAATCGGGTAAACGGGTATATGAACAAACCCAAAGCCCTTCCCATACCCGCAAAAATTTTAAAAATTAATCTCATACCCGGCCCAATACCCATCAGGTTCGGGAATACCCGTCCATATGTAGAGGGCTGCGGGTAAACCCGTTGGGCGCAGGTTTTTTTGCCATCCCTAATAAACATTGAGCAACTTGCAAAAAATAAACTAGACAAACAAAAAATTTTATTTTTCAATAAAATCAACAAACCAAGCGAGATTTGATTGAACCAAAGAGTAAATGATAGAATTAATGTAAGTCATCTTTAGTTTATTAGTCTATCTTTATCTCTAAAAAAAATTGCTCGAAATGCCAAAATAAATAAATTAAATAAATTAAAACTAAAATTTAGAGGCGCCTAAAATATTGAAGCCCTAGACAAATGCCTTTTCTTAAAGAAAGTTGGCACGAACTCTACAACTAATAAACCCCCTGACTTTGTCTCAACATATATGTCTCAACCTGAAATTGAACCAAGATTTCCAATATAAAAGTCAAGAAGGTAACAATTATACTATAAACCTTAGTTAGGTTGAAGCATGTAGAATGCAAATATTCTGATTTTCCGGTAAGGGAAGTAACAGTTGAGCACCCTAGCCCCTTCATAAGCAGGGTCGATACAAGTATTTTGAAGGCTTAAAACAAGTAATAAAATTAGGCATTTTTATTAAAAAAAATATATTGCTTTCGATTCTAATAAATGTTGACAACAGACTTAACGCATTATTCTTTTTATAATAACATTACAAATATCTAATAAGCTAAATACAAACAAAAGCAACAAAATTGTATTGTACATGAATAAAAAATGCAACTAAAAGATCATGTATTATTATTATTATTATTATTATTATTATTATTATTATTATTTATTATTATTATCAAATCAACTAATAATTGAAAATTTTAACAAAACATAATGTGACACCCCGTAAAATCCGGGTCAGCATCTTATTATATTAAATGTTTATTTAAATGATATTGGTACACATGGCACTAGAATTAGTTTAATTTAGTGTGACACGTGGCACGACAATACAAGCACATGCAAACAACTGGATAATCCAAGGGATTATCGAAAACCGCACACACGTGTCAGAAAACACGAACGTTGGTGAACGTCATAATAATTAGTCACACGAACACTTCACAAGTCAATTATGGTTAATAATTGACAAATTGAGTTCAAACGATGCTTAAACACGCGTTGCAGACGAGAAACGGGCTCGAAACATGAAAAATGGCTTATTGGGCTTCTTAAATGGGTCAGGCGCTACGCCTGAGCCCAACCCTCAGTCCTTGGCGATACGCGCGAGAAGCAAGAAGAGCGCCTCATCCGGACGCCTCGCGCGCAACGTCTCGAGCTAACCCCTCCCGCCAGGCGGTACACCTGGGAGCCCAGACTCGCAAATCAGCTTTTTAAACTCCCAAAACACATCATTCTCTCTAAACACTCATTTTATCTACACCCACACGCCATAACTCGGTTATTACTCTTCCCAAACAACTGATACACCCTGATTTGACCCCTTGGAAGCCATTGAAGACCTCCATTGAAGCTTTGAAGCTTGAGAACTACCAAGAACGTGGAGAAGAAGAGTGTTGTAGCTTGAACACCATCACCATTCTATCGTTTCTGTCGAACCCAGCAATCCAGGAGGTT
The DNA here is from genome assembly GCA_009363875.1 of Mikania micrantha. NCBI lineage: Eukaryota > Viridiplantae > Streptophyta > Magnoliopsida > Asterales > Asteraceae > Mikania > Mikania micrantha. Next base: position 27,913,740 of record CM018690.1, on the reverse strand, counting down.
TTAGGAACTGCTTGAGTCATCATCTTAGTGATCTTGAAGCTCTAGAAGGTAGTACAACACTCCTTGTTGCTTAAAAACACACACAAACACACATGCAAGCTCACAAACACACATGCAAGTGCATGAGCTTCACATGCACGAATTTCTTGACTTTTGAATCTGGATTTATTGTTAAATCTACCGTTATTGATGATCTATAATGCTATTTTGAGAATTTATGACGATCCATGATGATGTGTGTTGTTATAATGCATGATTTGTACATGCATGATGATTCGATCTAAATTAACATGCTTAGATGATGTTAAATGGCATTATATGATGTTATTTGATAGGAAAATGGATTAGAAATTTTTTAGGATGATTATTTGGATAAAATTGTCATAGTTACTATTTTTAGTAACTTTATTTTATGAAATATCGATTTATGAGCGCTATGTATGTCGCATTCTTGCTAGATGATCTAATATGACTCGATATGATTAATGCATGCTAAGATAGATGGTTTCGATGATATTCTTGCTAAATTAAGAAACTTTCCTTTTTAGGAAACTTTAATGTGTGAAAACGATTTGTGTGCTTATTTGATCACCTATGACAATGTGCTATGTGATAACATGATCACGTAGGACTAACGAGCATGCTAGAACCTTAAAAATATTATGTGTTATCGGACTTGATATAAATGGAAACTTAATATAAATAGTAAGTTGTCCACGAACGCGATCTGCGCGTTTTGCACACGACGAGCACAATCACGAGTGTTACACGATTCACAACCGACACACGGTTCACCAACGGGTCGTTGACTTGACACGGTCAAACACAGTCGAACACGATCAATAAGGACCAACATGATCTAACATAACAACCGGGGGTTGCTGAGCACAAACACTAACACGAACACGGTCACTTACACGAACTCACATACGCTACACGATATAGGTAGCCGGTGACCGACACATCTACGAAGCAGGAGCTTACGCTATCACTATCTGATATCACTAAGATGAGTTTACAGCCCCACTTTTATACTTAACTGTTTTGTTAAACTATGGGGTGAGAATACTGCAACTGTTTTTAGATGTATGACTGGTATGTTGTAAAACAACTTTTGAATGTAACTGTATCGCAACAAAAGTCCTCACACTCTTACTGTTAATTGTGTAACAAACGAGTCGTTATTACGTAGTACTACTGGGCCTGACAAACCCCACTCGGTGCCAATGTTGACTGGAGGTCATAACGAGTGTAATATCGAGCTTTTGCTGGGTACCTCGATAACCCAGGGAGGCAAACAACAAGTCTAAGTTTCGGTAAGATGAACTGACACACTCGGGATCGTTGATCCAACAAAACAAACAACTTAACATACCTAGTATATATATGTTTACTGCTTTCAACTAGTTAAACCTGTGAACTCACCAACTTTAGGTTGACACATTTTAGCATGTATTCTCAGGTAACTAAACAGCACGAGCTAGGACGTACACGGAGATGCACAAGAGAGTCTACATGCATATAGACTTTAATCCAAGGCTTACGTGTTTATTATGTGGTTTAAAAAATGTTAAACATGTAATGTCGGATACGATTTACTGATCCGCTGCAAACAATTTAATTATTCCGCTGCAAACAATTTAATTATTCCGCTGCTATATATATTTTAAACTATTCCGCTGCATATTTATGAAACCTGACTGATTTGTAAAATTGTATGGATGAATAACTCATATAGAGTCGTTCTATATGACTAAGAGCTATGATCCTGGCCACGTCACACCCACGCGGTCTGTCACCGCACATGGGAATTTGGGGGTGTGACACATACAGTCATAAACAATATACAATAAAACTATATACAATAAATGTTCAAAAAATAAATGAACCTTTAATAAAAGTGAAGAATTTAAAAATCAAAAAAATTTGCTAATTGGTATCAAAATATCAAATTAATAAATAAATATTAATATAAATCAACAAAGTTAATTAATATTTTATCAACACGTAGAAAATTTAATCAATGACTGTAATAATTTTATTTTCAAAATATCATATTAATCAAAATTAAGAAGCCAAAAAAATCAAGAATGTAAAAATCAAAAGAAGTGGAAGATTGCAATTTTTAAATGAGTGAAAAATTGATGATGTATGATTAAACTTTTCAACCAAAACTCAAAACTATCACACCATAAAGTACAAAATTGTTATACTGTTCAATCTGATTTTTTTTTCATTTTGGATTAATTCAACAAAAGTCCAATGCATATAGAAATTTCCTAGAATCGGAGCCTAAGATTTTGGGGGCCTCAAACTATAGCTTTACTTTTTAAACCTGTCGAGCCACCCATGTTCATGTGGACATATTTTAATTTCTTCAATATTTATATTGAGTGCAGATGTTCTAACCAATATAATTTTTTTTTAAAAAAAAAGTAGATACTTCACATGATAGAATTCACCAAGCTTTTAGTGATTCCAAAAACTGGTTTGCCTTTAGTGATTTGCCAAACTTCATACGCCTTGTTATACTTGGTACACTAACAACTGCACTTGGACGACCAGATAGAATTCACATGCAAAACTTGCTGTTTGATTCTATATGTTCTTTTTAAGTTTCTAGGATTCCTGAATTGAAAAGGTTGCATTGAAGCTGGCCTGTCTCATATAATAAGATTTTTATTTTGAACGGCTAGTATTTAGATCACTGAAGTATCAACGTGTCACCAGTAGTACCATCCGATCATATCCACCACCAAGCCACCAGTTCTGAAGAAAACTCAATACTTTGAGAAAACTTCCTGATTTGAACCCATGACCATTTGGTTCTTAAACCTTATCCCACCACCAATATACATTTAGGCTAGAATGCCTTTGGTATATAATATGATTTAGACGCTAAGCCCACGCAAAAGATGTGTACAAATTTTAACCACAACAAAAAGAAGGTATAAGAAACCAAATTGATCATAAGATAAGCTTTGACTTGTTCTATTATTTTTCTTTCAACACCAAAGGGGTTTTCTCGACAACACGTTTGGGTCGAATCTGGGGTGTGGCTCAGGTTGCACAGTAGGTTGGTTCGTATCATGTAGCCAAACCAATTCTTTCAATTGTGGATATGATTTTTGATTGGTGGTGTTGGTGATGGATTACATAACTTTAGCCCCTAATTTAAAGCCTTTTATAGGATTTTACAAAGGTAACAAGTCCCCAAAACAGATAAAATCAAAACAGAAACATAATCAAGAAACCAACATAATTGAAATCTATGACAATGATGAGAAATAAAAGAACAAACCAAGAAATCAAAAACATGATATGAGATAAGAACGAAATTATGAACCCTAAATGAGAAATATATATAAAAAAACCCTAACGTTATGTTCCCGAGTTTGTTAAAGGAGAGAACTGAAAGGAAAATGAAATGAAGGGAATTTTTCCTTCCATTTCCTTTCAAATAGAAAGGAAAGAAAAGTTAAATAGTTTTGCTTAGTTTCCTTTCATTTATCTTCATTTCTCTCCTTAAATGAAACTCGGGAACACAACATTTGTTATTTTCATTTCCTCCCTTCATTAAATGAAACTCGAGAACACAAACATGTTTCTGTTTTCCTTCCAATTCTCTTCTTTTCTCCCTTAAGCGAATTCGGGAACAGAGCGTAAATGGGAGATAAGAGATAGTTGAGAGAAGATTTTAGGCAATCAACAATGAAGCTGTACTAGTTGAGCGAATCCATACAAGCAAACAACAATCTTTGAATCTTGATTCTTGATTGATTAATCTGGAATGCACAAATGCAACATTGATCTAATATACCCAGTTATGATTTTATAAATGTCCATCTTGGCTTATTTTCTATTTTAGTTCAGAACTTAACAACCCATATTGACTTGTTGATTAATATTTATAGCCCAAAATTCCCTATCTTTATCATTTAAAAGTACTCGTTCCAACCCAAAATGAATCACTTGAGCTTGTTTTGCCGGACTTAATTTAAACTAACAGTTGCTAAAAAAAACTTGTGACAATCATAGAATTTTTTATCAGAAATATAATTAGTAAATGGATACACCGTTAGCCGTGCGTTCATTTGTAGTATTTATTTTTTGTTGGGCCTGTCCTTCTTCGTGAACCACATCCTCATTTTGGGCTAAATCAATTTGTTGGGCCTAGATCATTGACCTCCTCTTCTGAAACTTACGAGTTATGATCAGAAACTCAATAACCTCTTTGTGCGTTCATTTGTAGTATTTATTTCAGGTTCGGTCAACAAAATCAATAATCGGTTTCGGTTATGGTTATGGTTTTTGACTGGTTTCATCTGGTTTTTGGCCGGTTCGGGTTTTGGTCGGTTCATGTTGGGGTTTTGTCAGATAAGATGGAACCGGTTCCACTTTTTCCGGTTCTAGTTTTGATTTCTCTGAGAATCCGGTTCCGGTTTTTTGCCCACCTCTCGTTTCAAGGGATATTTGATTCGCATAATCTTAACTCTTGTCTTAGAACGTAGGCCGGCTCACTTGGTGTCTCAACTCTCAAGAAGTCGACTCAAGAGCATCTTCTTTTAGGTTGTAAACGAACCAAACAAATACGAACAAGTCCTTGAACGAGTACTTGCATATCTTTGTTTTTTTTAGTGTTTATCTTGTTAATAAATAGTTCACGAACATGAACCGAATCAACATTCTTGTTTATTTTCATTCATTAAGAAATTAAACTTGTTCACAAACATAAATGAATATATATTTTTAAAAAATAAAAATCAATATTCTCAATCTTAAATATCATATATTTTTTTTTAACAGCAAACATTTCATTTCATAAAAACATACAAAACAAACCCAGCCTGAGCACCAAATAGGCCACTACCATGCCTATACCTTAAACATCTAACATCTCCTTACACCAAATATTCAAATATTTCAACGTGAATTTTGATCTAAACTTAATCATGTTACATAATTATAAAATTAAACACATGATATAAAAAAAAAACTTATTCATCTTAAAGCAAAACAAAATTTAGAAATACTAATTGTAATTGAATCATCGTAAACTAATTCTTTATAGATCTAAGTTTGAAATTATTATGTTTTTAACAAGAAACATATTATAAACGGCTAGATTTATAGTTTAAATGTTATTACAATAAATTAAAAGCAAAAAAAGTTTATGAATATAAAACATATTTAACGAATAAATATAATAAATGAACGTAAATAAGCATAAACGTACAGATTACCAAACGCTCATAAACACAAATAAACGAGCATGAACTCTGTTCATATTTGTTCACTAAATAAATGAACGAAATTTCTTTTCCATTTCGTTTATTAATTAAATGAACAAACGTGTACGAACTTTCTATATAACAGTTTACACACATGATTCGTATATATACCATCTACTTTGTCAGCGTTTTGAACAACAGAAAACTGTAAATTATCCACAAAGAACTTTGTGAACCCTAGAATTTAATTATTTTCTATTTCAAAAATTTTGTACCATTTGGAATTTTTATAAAACCACTTTTAATTCATCTCCTCCCGGTAGCCTATAGTTGCCTCTCTCCTCTTCCAGAAATGTCACCATTGGGTATTATAATTTAGAAACAACTTTTTTTATTATTTATTTTTTATTTTTATATCTGATCATATTACAAAGGAGGATACGAGTAAGTATATATGCACAATCAGTAATACAATTGAATGGAAAAATCAATTGTGAAATTGCTACACCTGGCATCCACTTCTCAAATTTTCGGTAAATAAGGGGTATTCAACCAAGGGCTTATAGTCTAATGGTTACCCTCTTGATTTTCCTATGGGAGGTCTTGGGTTCGAATCCGGGCTGAGACATATTTGCTGAAGCAAAGTCAGGAGGTTTACCTAGTTGTAAAGTTCCTCCTGGGGTGGGCTCGGGCATATGCCTCATAGCGTCAACTCCGAGGGGACGGTTGAAATCTCGTCTTGGGTGTCGTCGTACCAAGCCGTTCAAAAAAAAAGGGGTATTCATAGAAATATGATGGATTAATTTGGACACTAAGGTGGTGTTTGTTTTTTCAGAGGCAAAATGTTTGCGGTCTGCGGACCACATCTGCAGACCTCTTTTGCAGAAGAGGTGGACCAAACCCCTGCAAGAAGAGCTTTTGGGGGTGTTTGTTTTCTGAAAAGTTTATCAACCTAAAAACCTCTTCCCAACCCCACTGTCCCAACCCCACCGTCGACCTCTTCCATGTTTAGCCAACCCCACCGTCGACCACTTCCCTGCTCAGCCCAACCCCACCATCGAAATCGTCCATAGATCTTCGCACCATTCTCCCCCTCCACCTACCGCCGCTCATCTCCGATCTTCCAAATAGGGTTCGTTTTCGTCGCCCCTCATCTCCGATTGAACAACCTAGGGTTCGATCGAATGACCTAGAGGTGGAGCAAACTCGCTGTGAGGAGGAACCCTCACGGCGGCGGCGAAGAGGTGGAGCAAACTCACGAACGCTGTGGAGGAGGAACCCTCTCGACGCTGGTGGCTTGGGGAACCGTCATGATCGCGGTGGAGGAGAAACCCTCACGGCGGCGGTGGCTTGAGGAACAGTCACGACGGCGGTGGGTTGAGGTGGCCTCACGGCGGCAGTGGCGGTGGAGGAGGAGACACTGTCGGGAAAGGGCTTGAGGAGCCTTCTCTTGAACGTGAAGAGGTTAACGCCTTCTAGGAAAAGACTTTGGTCCACGTCTGCGCTAAAAAGAGGCCGCGCAGACCTTTTTAATGAAAGGTCTTCGAGAAAACAAACAGTCTGCGAACCTCTAACCTCTTCCCGTGTCTGCGCGGTGCAGATATAAGAGGTAAGAAGAACTTTTTTAGGAAAAAACAAACACCACCTAAGTAATTTTGCACTGGGTGTTTATGGGTTGAACTAAACACCTTTAAATATCAAGCGGGTCTCCATAGGCCATTTACCCATTGTTTAGATAACATGTTCGAACCTATTCTAACCCGAAACCATTTTGATCTTTACCCAGCCCAACCTAACCCTCCCATTTTGTGTGGCCTAGATACAGTGGCGGATCCAGAAATTTTTTTAATGGGGGCGGAAATTTGTTATGGTTATTTATGGACCTGGCATTATAATTTTTTTTCTCTGTTGTTCAGATCTAGTCAGGTCGAATTGGGTCGGATCATATTAAAATAAGACAGTTAAACTAAATTTCATATGTAAAAACATAATAAAAATACAATACATCTAAAATTGTTTTTATGCCTACCAAAATAGGTGGGTTGGGTTGAGTTAGGTAACAAGTCAAAACGGGTGGGGGTTAGGATGAGTGCATGTTAAGATGAGTTTTAAGCTAAATTAGTTTAAGTTTAAATGAGCCGTTTTAAAAAACATAATTTTTTTCAACTTAAAATGAATTGTAACTAAACAAATAGTTTAATTGAATAATTTTTAATTATTTTCTCATCAAATTTATTATTAATCATTTTTATCCATTTGAATCCATATATTCACATAATTTTTAAGTTATACATCTTGATCCGTATTTTGTTAAGGTGTTACCATCTCAACCCATTGTATGTTATAGTTTTTTCCATTTCTATCTAAAATACAATATTTGTTTACCCAATCTATACATTTATCTTATTATAAGTTAAGATTCTCAGACCTAGTTGATCTCTACTTGGTTTATTTTTTAAAATCTATCTAAAACAATATCTATGGAGACTTTTTAGGTAACTCTTTTTTTCCAAAAAAAAACAAGTATAACTATCATTTAAATTCGCATCATAAGTCCAATTATGCAAATTTAAGAAGGGCGATTGCAAAATATTAAGGTGGTCGGTCATAATTTTAACATATATATACCACTAAAAAAAAATTTAAGAAGGGCGGCTGTTCCCTTGGCCAAAGGGTGGGTACGCCAATGCCTAGAAATTGCTATATTTATACAACATAAATAAAAAGGTAAATGTGAAAGAATAGATATGGACTTTTGTAAAGTGAAAACTTCAACTTTTGATGCAAGAACCCCCGAAGGATTAAAAGGCAAAGAGAAAGGGAAGAGGCACAAGAAAAATTACAAATGCTAACCCAACAACAAAGTCAACCTAGCCTTCCTAAATTTTCAGGTAACATGTGGCTTTATAAGTTACTTATAATCACTTTTCAAAATATGACTTTCATTACAAAAGTTAGTTATTTTAGCGACAAATTAAAACTAGGTCTGTTTTTTTCATCTGACGCAAAATTAGTGACCGTCGCCATGAAACTTGACATTAAATATATAGTCGGATTTACACGATCAACTATAGATTTGGAATCATATAACTTGTACGAGATGAATGAACGACATGTTAATACATTTTTGTTGCATATATGTTGTGAAATATTAAACTTTTTTATGTGATAATACATACATATACACAAAAACAGATAAAGTAATTGTTATAAGTTTGTACTCTATACTTGGATGATTTGTGAGTCGTGGTGTCAATTTTAGATTTAATAATTCGGTGGTTCTCTCAAAGTCTTTCAATCAAATAAAACTCGGTAACTAATAAGAAACCGTATGAATTTTAAAGAACCAGTGTAAATATCGATAAAAAATGAAGATATGGCATTAAAAAATAAGAGAAAACTCAAAATTGTTCATAAATGTCTTTTGGTAATTACGTTTTGAACTTGAATTTAACCTAAAAATTAAGCTTCTTTCACCTCTTAATTTCGTATGTGAATTTTTGGGAAGTTAAGTTCTAATTTGTTTTTAATGAAACAAAAGATAATAAAGTACCTATACTAATAAAAAAAAATTTCGTGTTACATGACTTTTTTATACCATCTAAATCTTCATTTCTCGTCTTTCTCTTCTATTAAAAACATCTAAAATTAAATAATGTGCAAAATATATTCATCTTCGTAGATGTGTAGAAAGTAAGCAAGACACAGGTGTGTGTGTATGTAGGACAATAAAACCAATCGAAATTAAGAAGCAAGAATTCAGAAGAAGATTTAATGTTAGAAAGTTAACCAAATGAATATTAAGTTGCACAATGTATTAATAAAATTGGGTTAGGGCCAGGGCCGGGGCCAGGACCGGGACCTAGACCGGGTCTAGGACAGAAGATAGTTAGGCGGCTATAACATTCAGGTCACGCAGCTTTGTGGGTCTTCGCATTTTTTTTATGTTGTTAAATTTTACGATAAAGTCAAATTTTATTGATAAACGATCATATAAAAATTTACTTAAATTGCATATATGTGTGTCTATAGGCCGAGGAATAGTAATTTGTGAGTTTTTCTTGTTTCTTCAACTACAGTACTATTTTATTAATATTTAGTACACTAGGTGTTTTAAAAACGGTTCGAACCGGCCGGTTTAACCGGTTCAACCGGTTGCTGGTTACTAAACCGGTACGAAACACTCCGGTATTATGCAGGTTCCTTCAATTGGTTGTGCCGCCGGTTTAATCCGGTTTTATCGGTAAAACCGGCATTTCCGGTTTTAAAAAACACAAAATTTCGGCTTTTAAGTGATCGTGAAGTTGATGCATTTAACACGACAATGTCATAATCCTATTATGCACTTTCATTTAAAAAAAATTATTAGAATTTGAGTACCTTTAGGTTGTTTTGGATGAATTTGTTTACTTTTTGAATTGTTTTTAGATGAATTTGTATACTTTTTGGAACTTATTTGAGTATAAGTTGTATTTTTATGGAATTTTATGGTTAATTAGTGTGTCCGGTTGAACCATCCGGTACAACCCGGTTCAACCGGTTGAACCATTTTTTAGCAAAATCCGGTACACCTAAAATACCGGTTTTTAAAACATTGAGTACACTGGTGTTTAACTTATCTCTCGTTTTGTGCTGAGGCTAGGAAGAAGCTGGCTTCATGATTTGATGTACACACATTTGCCATACATATTTGTGTAAAAATTGTTTTTTACAACTTAAATGTTTGACAGGTTACAAAACAACCGTCTTAATAATTTCTTGATGGTATATCATTAAATAATAAACTTAATGCCTAACCAAATTCAATCACAATTGTGTGGTGTGGGTTCAATTCCTGTGTTCCCACAATTATTTATTTATTTATTTTTTGCACAATTTATTTTCTTTTCTAGCAACAATTATTTTTTTCTCTCTTTGGAATAGCATGCCGCAAAACAAATATTTTGCCAAACTAACGGAGGTATCCATCCTATTTCCTTTTTAATTTACTAAAATATTTGACGTTTTAAAGGACAAATATTTTAGTCGAAATTTTTATTTTTTCTTTTGGTGTGGGTTCAATTTCACTTTGGCCAATTTTTTTTAATTTTTTTTCCTGCATGCTCTCTCTTTCCTGGCAACAATTACGTTGTTTCTTTACAACAGCATGCCGAAGAACAAATGTTTTTGCCAAACTAATGGAGGTATCCATGCTATTTCCTTTTTTATTTGCTGAAATATTTAGAGTTTTAAATGATAAATATTTGGTTGGAAGAATGCTCAATTAGTTTGTTTTTAATAGACATAAATATAATAATAATAGATGAATGTTATAATTTAACATGTGATATGATATGAAGGCTTAGGTTCAACTAAATATTTTCTTATCTTATATTGTCTAGGAATAATTATTGATCATTAGAATATGAGATTAAATTTGATAGGAAAATTCAAAATTTTAAATAGAAAAGTTGTTGGAGTGTAATTTAGTCATGAACACTTCCTCCCACCTTTTTAAACATTCATAACTTTTATATATGATATTATTTTTTAAAAAAATATATATAATAAAAACAAACATTTTTTAAATATAAAATGAGTATAATATTGCTATAAAAATGAAATTTATTCAGTTCATTGTGTTTAAGAAAGACACAATGTCGATAATTAAACAAAATGAACTGAAAAAGTTTTCATTTTTATAGCAATATTATATTTATTTTAAAGATAAAAAATGCTCGCTTTTATAATATTTTTTTAAAACAATATCGTATGCAAAAGCTATGAATGCTTAACATATGTAGGTGAAAGGTGATCATGACTAAATTATCCTCTAACAACTTTTTTCTCTAAAATTTTGAATTTCTTCTTTAAATTTTATCTCATGATCTAAATCCTTGTTATAATTTTTAAAATAAGAAGAGATTTTTTTGTTGGACCTAACCTTAAAAAGTATTGCAGGTAATACGTGTTTAAAAATAAAAAATTTGAAAAAATGTTTTTTTTTTCCATTTTTGTACTCCTACACTCTTTTTTAATTTCACTTTACCTTTACAATAATAATATTTGTTTCGTTTTACTTGAATTGGGTTTACCCTTGCCAACCGATATGGCCGGATTATTTATTTTTTCCATGTTATAAAGTGTGATATCTTTTAAAATAGGAAAAAAAATCTTAAAATTTCATAATTGATCAAATAATACCTTAATATGTTCACTCTATTACAAGCACCGGGGTTTGTATGTGTAAGCCTGCATCCTATGCGCCCGTAAAGGGGAGTGCATGTGATGAGGTGGAGGGTACACGTGGGAGGGGCGCACCGGAGAAAAAGGAAAAAGGGGTGCACGTCACCCACACGCACTTGGAGAAGTGCATTCAAATGCAGAGAGAGAGGGTTGTGTGAAAAAATATGGGGTAGAAAGAGGGTGCATTTGAAAATGATGGGTTGGAGTTAAAAAGATGAGAGATGATGCATGTAAGAATGATGGATAAATAGCTGATGTGTCAGTGATAACTAAGATGTATGTAATAAATACATCTTTATGCATTACGGGTGGTCTAATGGCAACTTCCTGTATAATACGTGACCACCTGTCGGCTCATGTGTACGGGTACCCCATGCATACAAAGGCGGGCGATCATATATATAAATGTCTAAAAAAATTTCAATTTTTAACCTTTTGGAATTTTCAATTTAAATTACTATCTACAAGAGTTTGAATTAATTCATTCGCATTAGCGAGTTAAATAAATAAATAAATAAATATATATGTTTGTGTATACACAAGACTTATTGGTTTATTAGGTGTTGGGTAAGTAAAATGTAAGAAATTATTAAAATTCTGTATAAAGTTTAATTGTTAAGAGGTTGGCTAACAATTCGGATATTTTAATAAAATAAACAATTTTAACTGTTGATGGATTCTGATATAGCATATTAATAAAATCATTAAAAACTTATCAAACAACCCGACTTAAATTTCTTGGTAATATCATCATGTGAACATTAGAATAGCTCACTTGATGAAGATATTATCTTTTGGTCATGAGTTTAAATCCATGTAAAAAGATTTATTTAAAATAGTTTAACAGAGGATCAAATGTTAACTCATTTTTTTTGCGTTATTCGAAATAGTTTAACAGAGGATCAAATGTTAACTCATTTTTATTGCGTTATTCTAATAATTACATCTTATTACTTTGAGCCCACACTAAATTAAATCTAAAGCTATATGTTTTTTCTTTTTTTTAATTAATGTAGGGCCTACTTAAATTAATAAAAAAATAAGAAAAAACATACACATATAGATTTACTTTAATGTGAGTCCCAAAGTAATAAGATGTAGTTATTCGGTTATCACAATAAGAAATAGTTAACATTCGAACCATCCCGTATAGTATATTTGTCGTAAACAAAAGAAAGAAATATCTTCTTTTCAATTTAAAGTAATAGTTGATTGAGTTATTAAATAGCAATTTATGTATTTAAATAGGAATTAACGCCACCCAACTCATGAATAAACAACAGGACACATGACGGTGACCGCCCTTTTTTCCCCCCTCAATGGACCACATCCTCTCTCCAAATTCACACATAACCTCTCATAATATCGTAAGTTTATTAGTTAATAATATAATAATAATAATAATAATAAATAAATAAAATATAAAACGCGCTAAACCTTATCTTCTTATCCGCTTGTTAACTGCATCACCTTTCCTTTATTTTTATCCAACGTTAATTTGTCAATATTATATTATCGAGACATTTACATATTTATAAGGTTGTAAAATAATCAAGTCGACTTGTAAATTAGTCGAGAACGATTTGGTAAAAGCTCGAACAAGTCGAGCCCATGCTTAGCAATGTGACTCGTTTAGTTATTGAGTCTGAGTCCGATATTCACAAATAGAGCTTGAGACTGCTCGCAAACATAAGCGAGCTTTTTATTTATATATTTTTATTTATTCTATTAAGTGAGTATTTATAAACTTAATTAATTTTTATAATAAAAATTATGATAAATATATTTAAATCAATATTTTATATTAAATTTAGAAAGTATAATAATAAATATATATTAAATTAGTAATTCAAATAAAAAATCAAATAATTAACAGAGAAACAAGTCGAGCTCTAGTTTGACAATTTTCTAACAAGTCAAGTTCGAGCTCATGCCTTATTTTGTTAAAGCAAGCCGAGCTCGAGTCTTAACGAGAGATCAGGCTCAGCTTGTTTACGCCCTTACATATTTCCCTTTTTAAATATTCACTTCTTATAACAAATAAAGAAAGGGAAGAAAATCTTTTTTTTGATCAATCGCCTTAACCTGTCTTTCTTTAAAAAGGTCAACTACATATTTCTTTCTTTTAAAAGTAAATATGTAATTGATTTTAAAGATTGTGTAAATATATAATAAACTATGTTGTTAACCTGTGTATTACACGGATTTAATATATAATATTAAATAATTATTAATGAAAATATAGTAATTATAAAACGATATTTTGATATAAAATGATTAATTTACATATTAATAAATATTTTAAGTAATAAAAAATAATTTAAAACTTTAATCACTATACAAATGATATATGGTCTTTTGATGTGAATAATTGACATCTTTAAAATAACTGACGTTAAAAACTTCAGTTTGAATTATATTAAAAACTAACTTTTATAAATCAATAATATAAAATATAATTTTTGTAATTATTAAAGTTAAACAACACAATTTAAAAATAACGTTCAACATAACGGAGCAAAAGTTTAAATTTCTCTACCATTTTTATTACTTTAGTTTTTAAATAAATTTAAAAACGTTATTTGTTTATAAAAATCTCATTGTTTATAAACTCTGGTTTATAGTATATTTTATTTTTAAAAAATTCTCTTTAAGATAACTTGAAACTTAAAGAATCCAGTTTTGCAATAGTGATGCTTGCTTAGTTATTTTTTCTTGAAGCAGGAAATCATTTCTTAGAATCTTAGGCCACCATAAAATCTACGATGTAGGCGTCATGTAGGTGTTATATAAACAATTATTTCTTGAAGAATGAAATCATTTCTTAGAATCTTAAATCGTCATAAAACCGATGATGTTGGCGTCATGTAGGTGTTATATAAACAATTATTTCCTCATCCTCTCTTCAAATACACATGTGCAACCATCATTTCATCCTCACCCCTCTTTATAGCCATTGGATTCAAAAGTGACCCCCTTTGGAAGTGGTGTTCACCCCGTGACAAAGCTCATGACTGGCCCGTCACGCCGGGGGTGTCGTGAAGTGGGTTCATGACCAAGCTGTGACATCTCCGTCACCTGTATCCTTCATACAACCTTGTAAATTTTAGCATTTTATGTAAGACCGTTGCTTTTTATTTGAATTATCAATTAACGCCGTTGTGCTTATGTATTTAAATAGAGGTTGTACTTAAATGATTAATATTTTTTTTTGTTGTACTAATTGTATTATATGTTAATTAAAAAGTATTATAAGCCACATTCTTTTTCATATTTCTTTTGTATTATATGTTAATTAACAAGTGTTATAAGTTACATTCTTTTTCATATTTAATTTCATTTTCACCAACTTTTTAAAATATCTAACTATAAATCAGAAGTTTTCATTTACTTTGGGCCAAATTAAGCATTTATATTTTGACTATGGATAATAGAGGTGGGGTAAAACCTAGTTCTGGAACCCGATCCCAGTATCCAACCACAACTACACAATCCGTAAATGTAACTGATCACAATTGAATCGGTAGTTACATACGTCTTCAGTTTCTCAAAAAATTATATTCAGAACTAGAATATAACCAAAATAACTATGGAATTATTTCCAACTATACCCGCCAAAACCGGAACCAAACCTTTCAAAACTTAGTCCAAAATCCAAACTTGACCGAAAATAGTTTTGTTTCTAGTCCGTGGTTAACTTTATTAACTAAAACTGAAAGTAGTTTTTGTCCATAACTAGTTAAAAAAACTTGGTTTACACACCTCTTTTTGGGCTTAATAAAACGTGTTAACTTTTTACTTTTAAGATTTTTTGTTGAAGTTTAATTTTATTATTGTATATGTTATAATTACAGAATAATAAAATTAAAATTCAACAAAAAAGTTTAATTATATTATTATGTAATTATAATTCCGCCCACTTGCAGTGCACGCATATAACTCAATGAGCAAAAGTAAAATTGCATTATTTGTAACGTTATTTTACTTATTTTATGAAAATAACGTTAAAAGTGTTGGGTGATTAACTTGAAATGATAATTTTGAGCCGAGAACTCTTTCAGAGCAACCACTTTATCCTAACTAAGATAGCGTAAAATTTGTGTAAAGTGAGAATATATTGAGTAAGTTTATTTGTTTGTTTGTTCTGTATATTATAATTACTTAATAATCATAAATATCTCTCAATAAAGATTATAACGTTCTTATAAAAAATATATATCGATTCACCAATTGTTGTTTTTCTAAATATATTTTATTAACCGACATGAAGACAAAGAATTCCTTAAAACAATCCAACAATGACATAATTTAATTTATTGGTGTTGTTTGTGACTGAACTGACAATTTCCACTTATCTAAAGTCTAAATTATCAAATTTGGTATATATAACTTTCTTCATAATAGTCCTGTTATTCTTATAACAAACAAGTAGAGGACTAGGTACTGTTTCATATTAATAAAACAAATTATTATAATATTATGTATCACCCAATTTTTCTTGTGTCACGCGATTTACCTCTCTCATGTTGGCTGTGGGACCGGTCAGTAAGGGACGCCTATGGTGGCTTTCACATTTTTTTTATGTATCACGTATGTTGTTTTAACTGGGACCACTGGACAGAAGTAAGACAACATCCCCAGATGCGTGAAACTTCGTGGAATGGGCAAACTCTTGCCCCTCCCTCCCCTCCCTTCCCCTCCCCAATTAGGATCAAACCTAAGATTAAAACCCAGTTTCAACCCCTCACCTGAATACCCAAAGAAATGCCTAAAGTGAGGTTTGAACCCTCGAAGTTAAACCGGTTTGATTTGACCAGACTAGAAAAGATGACGGTTAACTTGTTCAAACAAATTTATAATAATTTTATGCTAAATTTATATCTTTACATGTGATGAAGAACATGAAAAAGATAAAGAGTGAGGTTAAACGAATAAAAGTATCATAAAAAAAATCACATTATTCAATTTTTCTTATATTTTGTTGTTTTATCTTTTTGTCTTTTGTTTTTCTTTATTTTAAAGAAAAGTTTATGTAGATTTCAATAAATATGATAAAATTATAAAACACATTTCAAAAAATTAAAAAAAAAAAACCTTTTTAAGATTCATTTTAAAAGAAAACATAATAATAGAAATTTTGTATTATATATTTTTTGATAAATAAAAGTAGTACATTTTGATTAAAAAAAGGTTGAGGTGGTTGTGGTGTGAACAAAATTCAAGAAAAAAAAAACCACACACACACGAAAGAAATTAAATCGTAAATATGTTAAACTTGAACAACGGACAGGACAAGTAAAAATGATCGGGTCCGTGAGCACGGGTTAAGTTTTTATAAAATAGTATTTATGCAAAAAAAAAAAAAAAAAAAAAAAAAAAAAAAAAAAAAAGCTTAAAAAGTAATCTTAATTATTAAATATCTTAATCAACGCACCCACATCAACTCACGGTTTGCGTTTTCCATTGTATACTTATCTTTAGTAAGATGCTTTATCAAAATTAAATTAATTTACTGCCAAACCTTAATACATATAATCATCTTCAAAATTTACCAACTTCACAAAAAAATATATATAAGTAATGCACTTTCCTTAGATTATTTGTGAGTTTTATTTAGTATTATTTAGGTTTGTATATGTGATAACCTTAGTTTATATAAATTTAAAAAAATAAACAAACTTGAAATTATGTATGTTTCTATATTAATTTAAGGATTAAAATCATCATCATCTAATTATTATTAAAGATTATTTTATGATTAATTTTAAAAAATGTCATGTTATTCTCACACACATCTCACATCCTTCAAACCCTCTATATATAAGTTTATATGAATCGTATAATAGGCCAATCATTGTTTGTCAGAATTTTTAATGTTAATGATTAGACTCATATACACCTCGTATAGTGTTATATGAGGCGTGTAAGTCCTAAACAAGGTGTATACGAAACCAATTATTGACGAATCAGTGGATGTCAGATACTGTTATACATCTCCCACAGACGTATATGATCGGTGTGATGTTAAAATAAAAAGTTTGGCATGTAAATAACCAAGCCCTTAATTTTAACCTTTTAATTTTTATCTTGGTGCATCTATTTGACACATAGGTAAGGTTTTTTTGACCAGTAAAAGCATCATGGATGACTATTCCCATGAGGATTGGACCATTAATCTTGCATGTTAATTGAGAAGCATAATCAGAATACATGAATTACATTTAGCATAGTAAAAAACTCACATTATGAGATACTTGATCGAATATGACGTTTAGCTTCTAATAAATATATTTTATATCATTTTAAAACATGATTAACATTAAATATACATATTATAATTTAAATAGTTTTCAGACAACTCACTGGAATATATATATATATTACGCTAGAATATATCATCGGTGATTGGATGAAAATAATATTTATTTATGTTTGTGGCATCCAAAAGTAATTATGCCTCGTGACAACAGTGTTTGGTTCTTCTTCTTTTTTTTTAAATAAATTTTAGATAAAGTTAATTTTTTTATTTCTCTTTGTTAAACAATCAGATAATTTAATTAAGAAGCTGAAACCTACATAGAAAGGGATTTTTTTTTCATAAAATAGTATAAACTAATAATATTTTGGCATGTGACATGCTAAAAATATTAAAATAAAAATTCAGTATAAAAACAAAATCCTGTACAAAATAAAACAAAAAATCAAGTACAAAAAATTAGGGTTGTAAACGAACCGAACGAACACGAACAAGCCCTTGTTCGTGTTCGTTCGTTTAACTTTTAACTTGTTCACGAACGGTTCACGAACACTTACCGAATGAAAATTCTTGTTCGTGTTCGTTCATCAAGGATTTAGCTTGTTCACGAACGGTTCACGAACGCTAACGAACACACATTATTTAAACAATAAAAATCAACATTTTTAATCTCAAGCAATGGAGATAATCATTTATAAATATATAAATTAAGATATTATAGTATTAAACTAAAAATAACTTTAAGAATTATGGCATTAAACTAAAAACTAAAAACTAAAAATAAACAACACATTTAATGAATAAATATAAATGAACTTAACCGAACATAAACGAACGGAAACGAACATGTTACCGAACGTTCACGAACACAAATGAACGAACACGACCTCTGTTCATGTTCGTTCATTTAACTAAACGGACAGAATTTCTTGTTCGTGTTCGTTCATTTATTAAACAAACGAACATAAACGAAATTCCCGCCGAATGGTTCACGAACTGTTCGCTGAACGTTCGGTTCCTTTACAGCCCTACAAAAATCATAAATCTAGCATAAAAAATAAAAATTCCAGTACAAAAAATAAAAGCCTATATAAAAAACAAAAATTCAGTGCAAATAAAAACTAGTATAAAAAAATGACAATACAAAAATTACAGAACAAAAAAAATTCAATACAAAAAATAAGTTTTTAATTATACCTAAATAATCATTCTTTTATTAGCAAGACACATGTTATAATTCTATTGATTCCTACTTTTCTTATACAAAAATCACTTTCTATATAATCATTTCCTATATTTACAATCACCGTTTTTCTTGTGATAAATTATTATCAGAAAAAAGCTATAATTTAAATCATATTAGAAATTGACAATATCTTATACCAAGAGGTAATAAAATTGTCGCTTAAAAGAAAACGGAGAGTGAAACGAAAGATTTTTTTTGTTTTGTTTTGAACGTTCATCTATTATATTCCTACTTCTATCCAATAACTTCAAATAAATATTCCTTTGCTTAGATATGAATATAGAACATTATTACTAAAAGACAATACCTCTATTAAGTGAATTAGTCTCAAATTAACTGAATCGAAAGATTTTAAATACATGAGAAATGGCATACATATTTTTATGTTTAAGGATTCTTTTTATAATATAATAATTATACATAGAAAATACGTAAAGGAAACCGTGTTTTTTGCAATCATTATTGACAAAAGTATTGGCATGTATAACATTCATTAATCGCTTCATTGCAATATTTTTATGTGTTTTTGAGACCACAACAGATTGGTGTTTTTTTGACATTCATCATTGGCACAAGAGTTGACATGAGATGCATCCCTTCATTGAATGTATTTATTTATTTCATTTTATTTTATTTTTAATTAATTAATTAAATTATTTATTTTTGTCGTTTTAGACACCACATCGATTGGTTAGTCGGATAGACCTCTGCACTCGCGCGCTTCTCTAGTGCTTCCGACGGCTCATATCTTTCATGTAATCCCTGTTTATAATTAGGGTTATGCTAAATATACCCTCCTTTGTATTTTTTTTACTTGTCGTACCCTCTCCTTAAGTTTTTTAAATATATACAAGTAAATCTTATGTTTTTAGTTAACTAAAAAGATCCATAAACCTTTAAACAAAAACGTGAGGGACTGTTTTTACAAAACTCAAACATCACGGAATCATTATTATCATCAATTCATCGTTTAAAAATCAAATAAAAACGAAATCTAAGCTTAAATAACCATAGTCGAACTCAAACTCAAAGTCTATTAAAACGAGCATAAAACTCAAAATTTATTGAACCCAAACAGTCCTTTAACCTCTGCGAAACTCTCTGCGTAAACAAAAGCTATTCACAATCTCAACACAAATCAAGAAAAAGGCATGTAAGAACCCGGCGGTTCGACTTCGGTTCATCAAGCAACGAACATGAATTAGTTAGCTAAGGTAGGTGTTTCATATACAATTACACTCGTTTTTGTTCGAGGAACGAAAGCCCTATGTTTGTAACAACAGTCGGGCCTCAGTTCAATCGAATTTGAACAAAGAGGAACTAGGGTTCATACAATTAAATCTGATTTTGGATGAATTTAATTTTATATTTTGTATAGGGTATGATAAGTAAGAGGGGATACGTTTAGTATAATTTAAAGTAAAAATAATATTTGGTGTATTTTGGTTGTGTTATATAGTTGAAGGGTTGATTTTAACAAATTTATATTTAATATTTTAGAGGGGGTATGACAAGTTCAAAAGAGGGGTACATTTAGCCACACCCTTATAATTAACTAGATTATTAACCCGCATATTACACGGATTTAATATAATATTAAGTAGTTAGTGATGAAAATTTAACAATTATAATACGATATTTTGATATAAAATGATTAATTCACATATTAATAAATATTTTAAGTAATAAAAAAATAATTAAAAACTCTAATTATTATACGAATTTTATATGAACTTTTAATGTGTAGAAATTAGTATCTTTGAAATAAATAACGTTAAAAACTTTAGTTTGTATTATATTAAAAACTAACTTTTATAAATCAATAATATAAAATATAATTTTTGTAATTATTAAAGTTAAAGGACCCAATTGAAAATAACGTTAAACATAACGGACCAAAAGTGTAACTTTCTATATCATTGTTATTACTTCAGTTTTTAAATAAATTAAAAACGTCATTTGTTTATAAAAACACATTGTATAAATACTTCTTTTATAGTATATTTTATTTAAAAAATTTTTTTTGTAAGATAACTTGTTTTTTACATAAATTTTGTTACTATAAAAATTTTGATTTTAGAACATTTATATTTTATAAAAATTTTTAAGTGTGTTTTATACTAAAAAGATAAATTATATATTAGTTATTTATATTATAATTATTTAATTAGAGAAAGAATATGGTCATTTAATATGAGAGAGAATTAAGTGGATTAATAAAAATTTGACAAGTGGCAATTGTGGTGTAAAAATGTTACATGTGGCAATAGTGGTGTAAGAATTTGACATGTGGCAAAATTGTTATTCTTTTATTATATAGTATAGATTTGAAGTTAGGCTACGGTTGCTAGAAGAATGCATGTGGACCCATCTTCTTTAAAAAAAAAATACATATATATATTTTAATCTTGACCAATGAGGCATTGCCTCAATGGTATCTCAAGATTATTCCAAATAGGGAGGTCTTGGGTTCAAATCCTTCCCGCAGCGAAATAGGGTCTGAGGGGGGTCAGGGGGTTTTTCAGTGGGTTTTCCTCCTGAGGTGGTTGTGGTGGCTCATGGGAGATCCAGATAACTAGATCTTGATGACATGGCCTGGAAAAAGCGGGTTCACACGATTGAGACATTCGCCGTTGGAAAAAAAATATTTTTTTAATATTGTTTAATATCTTCAGTTACGTTATATTAAAAAATAAAATTTGATTAAAACTTTTTTTAACATCAACATCTAAAAGGTTGATAACATGCGTGAAGTGTTAGTGGCAATAAAAATACAAATGATGATAGACTTTGAGTCTACATTAGAGGTGACGGTTTTTACCCATATAAAAAAAGATGAGTTGTTTGCGTACACAAGTGTAGTATATAATTGGTAACATCATAATATTGAATGGGTTGAGATGGGTAGCACTTAAACACAATGTGGATTAAAACAGGTAACCAAAAAAGTATGCAAATGCAATGGATTTAAACGTTTAAGAATGATTAATAACATATTCAATGAGAAAATCAATAAAAACTATTCAAATGGACTATTTGTTTACTTATAACACATCTAAAGATAAATTAAATTGATTTTTTTAAGAACAATCCATTTAGACCTGAACTGATTTTGCTTAAAATTCATTCTGACCCGCACTCATCCTGACTTGAATCCGTTCTGACCCGTTACCCAACGCGACCAAGCCGCCCATTTTGCGAGGCATATATAGTCTACATACAACCTTGATAAGAAGTTAGACATAAAAAGCACAAAATACGTCAAGGTAAAAATACATACAAATATAATACAAGTATGCATACATTACTTATAAGTTATAATCCTGGAGTATTTTAACTAACAAAATAATATGAGCTAGCTAGAATAGTAATGTATTATTAATAATAAAAATGTTAATTAATTAATAATAATAAATAAATAAACAAACGATCATTCAACTGTTTATATATAAAGTAAAGTACCGATATAGTATATATGGTTTACTAGTATTTCACTCTTAGTTTCTAAGTTTACAAATTACTCATATGGTCATAAATTTTAAACATTTGTAACACATTTAATCCTTATCTGAGAGTAATTTGGTTAAGCACATGAAGGTAATTTGATGACCTAAGGACTATATGTGTTACAAATGTTTATTGTTTAAGACCATATGACTAATTTATGAATCTTAGATACTGAGAGTGAAATATTAATAAACTACATGAACCATTTCGACAATTTATAGTTATATATATTTGATGCTTATCTTAGAGTAAAAAAATATCCTAAATAAATTATTTAAGAGTCAATCCCTAAAATGCATATTTTGACCAAAACTTTCCCCAAAATGTTCACATCATTTACGGGCGCTGCCGCCCATGTATATACGGACGCCGCCCATAAAATAAACCAATTAAAATAAGCGATGTGTCAACTATGGGCGCCGGCGCCCATAAAACCTGAATCACGCCTATAAAATTGAATTTTTAGTCATGGGTGGAAAATTCACGGGCGGGACACCCATAAAATTCACGGGCGGAACGCCCATAAACTAGGTAGATACGCCCATAAACTAGGTTCGGGCTTATTTTGATTGGTTTATTTTATATATGGGAGACGCCCGTATATACATAGGCAGCGGCGCCATAAAAAGTGTGGACATTTTGAAGGATTGAAAAGTAATATAGGATATTTTAAGAAAAGTCTAAGTTAAATTCTCTCATTATTTAAACAGTTAAAAAGATAAGAAACCAATAGAACATGAGTGTCCATCTGTCAACTTATGAGAAATCCACTAAGATAATTAATAAACATTAAGGAGGTAGCAAAACGATAAGCCATGAATTGAAGAAGCAACAACCATAATTTTAATCCTCCAACCACAACAATAATCATAATTTATAAAACTTTAGATGATGAAGAACATGTATAATCCCTTCGGATTCTGCATCTCTATCCTTCTCTATCTATAATCTATAAACTATATATAAACTATATATATATATATATATATATATATATATATATTTTGTCCATCTTAATTTCTTTAAAATCAAAATTAAAACAAAAGATATGAACATATGCAGGGTCGGCTCAAGTGTTTTGACGGTTAAAACAGTTTCTTTAGATGCTTTACCCATCGACCCGCTAATGAACATGTAATCTTGGATTCTTGATTGCTACCCTCACCCTTAGTTTTCATCTGAAGATTCTGGACTTGGGTATTCGTTGAGGTCCGGGTTAAAGCAAACCCTACCGGAGTATGATTCCGAAGAAGGCTTGTGGCGGTTGTCCCGGTGGTTCCGGCCGCCGTTCTGGCTTTGCAAGGCGTCGACTTTAGCTCCGACTTCTGTGGCTTTCTTTCTGATGGAATCAGCGGACAGGTCGTGGAGGTAACCATCGTCTCCGATGGAGTCCGGGAAGTTGAGGTGGGCGGAGGGACCGCGGAGGTAGAACACGGCGGTGTCATAGGCACGGGCGGCGGCGATGGGGGAGGAGTAAGAACCGAGCCAGATTCGTGACCGTTTGTTGGGTTCACGAATCTCAGCCACCCACTTGCCCCACTTCCTCATCCTTATCCCTCGGTAGGGTTTGTCGACGTCCCTCTTCTTTCGCTTCTCGCCGCTGGAAGTCGGTGAGTATCCGCCTTCGGTTTCCATGTATGACGGTGGCGCACGGTGGCGTTGATTGAAAGAAGTTAAAAGAGAAGAGGGTTGTGATCTGAATCTAGGAGAGAGTCAAAAGAGTTTTATATGAAAATATACTAGCATATATGGCGCTACATATTTAATATATATACATATATCTTAACATTATTATAGAAAATGTTTCTTTTATAATAAAGTAGGGGGTTAACTCGCTCATTGTGGTGTAACCCTTTATTGAACCAAAAAAGATTAAACACAATATCTATCCAATTAAAATTTTTCTAAAAAAAATATTGTGTAATATCGCTTTGTCGATATGAGTATTCAATTACGATGATGGTGACAGTATCACGATTATCGAAAGTATACCAAAAAATCGGCTCAACGGTTATTAGTTCATCCTAAAACAATAAATTAATCTTTCGCAAAAGTAAGTGTCAAACGCAATATATACAGACCCAAATATAAGCATACAATACTAAAAATTTTGGTTTGTTGGTATGGGTATTCAATCACGGCCGTGATTACAACATGTCACACCCCCAAATTCCCACGTGTGGTGTCAGACCGCACATGTGTGACGTGGCCAGGATCACAGCTCATGGTCATATAGAACGACTATATATGAGTTACACAACCATACAGTTTGTAAAATAAGACTAGTTTCATAAGTTTAGCAGCGGAAAGGTTCATCATTAAAGCAGCGGAATAAGTAATTAGTTTTGCAGCGGAAATGAAAAGTGTATCAGAACTACATTGTTAACATTGTTTAAAATGACAATAATCAAAACATAAGCCTTGGATTAGAGTCTATATGTATGCAGACTCTCTTGTGCATCTTCATGTGCATCCTAGCTCGTGCTATTCAGTTACCTGAGAATACATGCTAAAATGTGTCAACATAAAGTTGGTGAGTTCACATGTTTAAGTATTTGAACGCAGTAAAACAATTATATACTTGGTATGTTAAATAGTTTTGTTGGATCTACGATCCGTGAGTGTGTCATGTCATCTTACCAAAACTCGACTGTTTCCGTTTGCCTCCGTGGGTCATCGTTGAACCTGACATCAACATCGATATTACACTCGTTATGACCTCCAGTCAACGTTGTTGCCGCGTGGGGCTAGTCAAACCCAGTAGTACTACGTAATAATGACTAGTTTGTCATACAACTAACTGTAAGGGTAATGAGGACTTGTAGCGATAATAGTACACTCAAAATAGTTTTACAACATACCAGTCATATATCTAAAACAGTTGCAATGTAATTCTCACCCCAAGAGTTTAGTAAAGATAGTTACAGAGTAAAAGTGAGGCTGTAAACTCACCTGAGTTTGAGTAGAGTGTGTTCTTACAAGATTAGTGTAGCTCGCCGGCTAGCAGTAACTTATATCACATAGGTGTCATAAGTTTGTGTTCACATACATGTGGGTCTTACAGGACCGTGTTCTTGTTTAAAAACTCCATGTTGTTATGTGGGTCGTGTTGACCGTGTTTGACCTAACGACCCGTTGGTGACGGTTTTAGTACAAGTGATCGTGTATCGTGCAGTTTAGTGTCGTGTGAAGTGTGCGGATACCAAATTCACATCCGTGAGGAAACTTACTTATAGTAAGTTTCTATTTCGGGAAAATTTCCAAATTAGACAAGTCATGCAAAAATCATATTCCGATTATTCTAATATGCATAGTTATCCTAAGTGAGCATGTTATCACATAGCACATAGTCACACTTAGACAGTTAAGCACGTTCGGCGTGTAAAAGTTATTATTTTTAGAAAGTTGTAAGAATAAGCATATTTCACAAGGTTTAATAACCAATCACATTTAGATATCAATATCTTAGTCTTAAATAACCATTTATAATCATATTTGTTACGACTAACATGTTAACGTTTATCGATTTTGTAAAATAAACTTACCATTTATAGTAACTTATGATGAATGCTCATATTTAATCATTCAAGGAAATCCAATCACATAATATCATCATATTATCATCAAACAAGCATGTTGAACACATTACAACGCGAATTTCATCATTTTTAAGCAAGTTGTAACTAAAAAGTTACTATTTTTAGCAACAAGTGTGCAAATCACAACTTTTGGCAATTTTAACAAACAGAATGCATCAAGAATCATCGCAATAGTTTCTAAACATCAATTTAAGCATAAATCATAGATTTAAACGCATGCATGTGGTCATATTTATTCACATATTTGCATAAATAAAGTTACTATTTATATTAACCATCATGTTTTAGCATTTCTTTATAACAATAACACTTCTACATATTATAGATCATATCAAGGATCATAGTTATCAACATATTACTATCAATGAGCATGTAAATATGCCTAGATCTTACATGCATGTTACTACAAACACC
Source organism: Mikania micrantha (assembly GCA_009363875.1). NCBI lineage: Eukaryota > Viridiplantae > Streptophyta > Magnoliopsida > Asterales > Asteraceae > Mikania > Mikania micrantha. The sequence goes on along the minus strand of CM018690.1, from coordinate 27,887,262 downwards.
CATTTATGACCAAATCAACAACATGCATATTGACATTATTATGGATCACCATTAGAACTCATTCTTTCATCATAGATCATCAATAAATACAAAAACATCATCAAACCCATAGTCGAATTAAGAGAAATTCGTGCATGTGAAGATCTAGTGTGTGCATGCAAGCTTTGAACCTTGCATGTGGGTTTGTGTGTGTTGAATGTGTGTTTTGTGTTACATAGATTCGAGATCTACCTTCTTTGACTCCAAGATGCAACTAGAAAAGGAGGAATGTGTCTCTAACGCTTCTGGTCAGTAGCAACAAGAAGATGTGGGTGGTGTTCAAGCTTCACACTTCTTCTCTTCAAGCTCTCTATAGAGTTCTAAGCTTCAATGTTTCAAGATAGGTCTCTAATGGCCTCCAAATGGGTTGGGGCTGCTTCCAAAGGTGCTTAAGAGGGGTTTTCATGCCATAATGACGAGCATGGGGTCTGGGATAAGTAGGATAAGGGTAGGGTGGTTAATATGAATGATTAGTCTTGGAGTAATCAAGATTTTGCGTGTTAGACCCCATCGCGTACCGCTGAGTCTGCAAAAGTTATTCCTTCGCGTACCGTGGCGCGTTTTGGGAATCATTTTCCTCCGCCACCCGTCGCGTACCGCCAAGGATCAACCAGGAGCCCATCGCGTACCGCGACGGATTCCAGATGAGCCCAATAAGCCCAATTTTGTTGTTTCGAACCGATTTTCGCGTATTTCTTGATTACGGACATCGTTTCTCGACATATACGCATTGTTCTAACTAATTTAGGTTTCCCCAGAACCTAGGTGCAGTGAAAGTGTACTGTGGTTCGTCTAAGTCACCGACGTTCGTTATTCAAGACACGTGCACGCGTTTTACGACAATTCCTCGAATTATCGGTGTGTTCGGACTGTTGTGCTATGTGTCACACTAAATATTAACAATTCTAGTGACATGTATGAAATAATAATACACATTATTATTAATATATAGTAATTGCTGACCTGGAAATTGCGAGGTGTCACACAACATCACGAATACCAAATTGCAATCGAAAAAGCCAGGCACGACGGCTGTTAATTCATCCTAAAACCATAAGTTGAATCGTCACAAAAGCGTTCAATCATAAGAAGTACACACCTAGATATAAATACATAGTTAAAAATTATATAACCAACAAAATTGAATGTTCACAGTCGTAAAACCTACCATCCGAAAATATGAACATAATGTAAACAATATATAATAATAATTATTTTTAAATTAGTTTCGTTATTTAATTTAAAATTGTTAATGTTTAACTACTTGGTTTAAGAACTGTTAATATTTAATTATGTATGTCTATGAAACAAAAAAATGTTTAATTATTTATTATAAGAATTGTTAATATTTAAAATGTATGTGTATGAAAAGAAAAGAGAAAAAAAGGTAGTGTATGGATTTGAACATAGAATATGTGGTGGTAGAAAAAAATATTTATCAAATAAATGTAGTTGAAAATTTATTTACAAAAATGAGTATTTTTCTTTCTATTTTTTTTTCTTTAAAGATTAATTATAAGTAATGAATTAAAGAAAAACTCTCATTATGATAAATAAGTTTTCAACTACACTTACTTAGTAATTTTTTTTTTCAACTACATCCATTTGGAAAAAACTCCTTCCTTCTAACTGTAAGCATTATATTTAATAACATAAATGAAAAAAACAAATATTGTTATTCATGATTAGTTTAATATATTAAATATTTATTAGCGAGATAATTAACACCACTGCAAATAATCTTATCTTATGATTATAATAAACAAACATCTTTTTTTTGCCACTTGTCACCTTTATACAATATCATTGACACATGTCATTTTTTTATCATACCACTTAATTATTTCTCTTTTGAATTAATTCTAATCCTTCTCTTATTAATAATAATAATATTAATACTAATGACAAATAATACTATTTACCTTTTTATATATATAAATAATTTTAAAAAAATTGAAAATCAAATCTTTTATCAGAAAACAAACTTAAATAAGTTTTTTAAATATAAATTTTTTATAAAAAAAATTTGTTAACAAATGAGATTTAAAAAAAATACATAAAATATATTTTACCTTCTTATTGAAATTTACTATAAACTCAAAAGCTCTTAAATAATGTGATTCTTATAAACGAGTGGCGTTCTATTAATTTCTTTAAAAGCCGAATTTATAAAATTGATGTAAAAGGTTACACTTTTTTGTGTTTTATGTTATTATATATTCAATTGGGTCCTTTAACATTAATAATTACATAAAATATATTTTACCTTCTTAATTTACAAAATTTTGTTTATATCAAAATAAAAACTGAAGTTTTTTAATGCTAATAAATTCAATGATATCAATTATAATAATCTTGAAGATCATTTTTATTTTTTATGTTATTGAAGCTTTTAATTATTTTTTAATTAGTTAAAGTTCTTATTAATATGTAAATTAATTATTTTATAACAAAATAACATTTTATAATCTTTAAATTTGCGTTAACTAACTATCTTATATTTATACACGGGCTAATAACCTAGTAAGTATTATATAAAAAAATACAAACTAACTACTCGAATAATAAATCCCTAATTAATAGCAAAGTATTAAGTTGGGTCATCTCTAAGATTTTAAGTGTTATGCATGAATATTAAAAAAAGTTTTATTATATAGAAAAAAATGTTTCGTGAACCCATAATTAATGATAACATAAATAGAATAAATAATTTTAGCAAAAAATTATCTATCTTACATAGTTAAACAAATTGTACAAGTTTCATAACATTCTTTAATACAAAATTATTGACAACTCCTTCATAAGTCACACTCTTAATAAATCGTTCTAGAGACATTATCGGTCTTAAATAAGACTTTAACCAACTTTAATTTTAAAAAAAGCATCTTTAAAAAACTCTAATTTTAAAATACTATCAAAGGCTTGTAACCTAATGATACATTTTTAACTTCTATATATTAAGAAAGTTCTTAGATTCAAAACTCTCTATGTTCAACTGGTTTTGAACATTCAAGAGAATTTTTTCAAAAATTAGCCTAATATGTGGGTTTTTCTCCTACGGAATACGAGGCCAGGTGCCTCTAAAAATACAAAATATGTTGCCTAAAAATTGGTAACAAAGAGAAACCTACATTCACGGCTCATACAGTGTTAAAAAAAAAAACCTAGCATAGCCAACAAAACTTTATATGTAATCCAATCATTAGAAAACAAATAACTTTACTCATTCTTCAACAATTTTTCTCTTTTTTACATTTTTGATTAATATCGGATATTTGTTCAGAAAACATAGTTTTTTAAAATTAGTTAACAAATAAAAGGTTTTAAACTCACAAAATTATTTAAGAGTTAACTACATGGATGGTCCATGTGGTATCTTTTTCAGAAACGAATAACCCTTTTTTTCTGTTAAATTTTTTAAAATAACCAAAATACCTTTATTTGAACCCACTTTTATCTTTTATCTCTTTCCCCTTCCATCAAAACACCATTGTTACCTTCACCTTCACCTTCACCACAGTCACCCACCATCGCCACCCATCACATCTGGATCAAAACATCATCACCTACTAGAGCAATTATGTTGAAAGTAGAGCATTTAGCTCCCAAAAATACGAGGTTTTCTCAAGTTTTGGAGATTGAGATGTCTGTTTAGTAGATGGTATAAGCAAATAAAATAAAGAAAGTTAAAAATAATATATTTTTTTTGTAACTTTTAGACTTTCATAACTACTCAAATCCTCATGTGGACAATGGCTTCAATGATTACCACTTACAAATGATCTATTAATAAACCAGGATGCGATTGATTAATGAATCATTTATGATTAAATCTGTGATTTATTTTTGTGGCAATTTGCTAGGTGTTGAAGTAATGACTCCAGGAACTCTTTCCACTCCTATCTTCTAGCTTTATCCCTGCGATCCCGTTGGTGTGTTAGTTTAACGCATCGTATTTTGTACATAATCGAGTCCGTTTTTTGTATTTATAGTTTACATTTTGAGTCGTTTTTCGTTCCTTTTTTACATTTCCTTGTTTTTGAACAAGATTATTTCCCGGGAAAGCGGAAATGAAGTCAAACGGGCATCGGGATCAAGTGTGGTTGATCGAGCGAAGAAAACGAAGAATTTAACACTAGGCGGTGCGCCTGGGAACATTCTCTGATTCCTATTATTCCGCGCGCACTGCCTGGTTAGAATGTGTGGCCGTAGGCGATGCGCCTGTCAGCTCAGCCGACCGACTATTATGTCCCACGCGCACCGCCCAGCCTCACACACCCCCGCTAGGCGGTGCGCCCCATACCACTATCAGCCCCAAAACCCTAATTTCATGCTCTCTACAAATGGGACGCGATGTCAGCCGATTTGTGGACACTTCAACGTGGCACCTTGAAACTCTAATCTCGCCCTTAGAGCTGCTGGAGCTTAACCCTGGATGTTTGGGGCTTGATTAGAGCTTTTGGAGTGGAAGAACAAGGAAGATCTTGAGTAATTTGCTTTCTTTCCTTATTTTGTTATTGTAATAAGTAGTTATGATGTTCTTATAATATTTACAGTATTGTTTTGCTACTGTTATGAGATTTGTTGGCTAGATTATAGTTATACCTAGGTTTGAGATGATAAAGTTGTGAACTTTATGGTGTTTTGGACTTGATTTGTGACTATGGATGATATATTCTTTGTAATTAGTTGTATTGTTGATCTTTGATGAATCTTGCATGTTTGAATAATGTTTGTTGATGAATGTTAGATCCACATGAGTCTAGGAATGTCGTTCCATCAACAAATTGCATGTTAGGCCTACTGCTTTGTGTTTTAGGTTAGTTTATGGATTGATGATCACTTTCCATAGGATTGACATCATTGAGGATTGTTAGAATTGTGTGTGACCTAGCCTAGAAATCTGGGAGGTGATAGGTTAGACGGTTGGTCTATTTTACTAAGGTTATTTGAGTTAAACGACCCGGTAAGGAGTTGTCTTAGATTTCCTTAGTGATTGTGTCAGTCGTGTCAAAGTAGTCAACTTTACAACTCTCTAGTGTCTTAGGATACATGCAGGTGGAAAATCCGGGAGGTGATCCACCCGTTTGAGTGCAATTGCATATCAAGAAAATCCGAAAGATGACCCGGTAGACTAGTGCATGCATAACAATCCTAGGATTTCCGTGGTGTTACCTGGTATCTGATCTGGGTCCCATTAGGTCATTCTAGGGTTGTTTCTTAAGATCCTACTCTTCATCATTCTCAAGTTAGTCCAAGTCATCACTTGTCACACTTTTGACTTTCAGCCTAGGTATACTAGTTTGTCCTGTTTTGAGTTAGTTATCACATTCTCAGTTCCACTTTTAGTTGTAGTTTTAGTTAGCCTTTTCAGTGTTAGTCTTTAGTTTAGTTAGTTAATTAGTTAAAGTCTCATTTAGGTTGTTTGAAGTTGCACCAAAACCCCCTCTTTATTTTATTTGTTCATAGTCTAGGTTTATTTTGTTAAACTAGTGTCCTTAGGGTTCGATATCCGGTCTTCCATAAGATATACTGTCACCGATAGGTACACTTGCCTACGTAGTGGTCTAGTTTAGGATTTCCAATTTTAACTAGGTGTTTAGGTTGAGTCTAAGTCTAGGATTAGTTATAGTGTCATTAGCTTAAGTTAGACATTTTATTTATCTTATTTTTAGGGTACGGACCGCTTGCATCCCCGTGATGACAACACTGTTAGCCTTACCGCAGGAGGAGGCCTCCTGCGATTGGACTCCGGCGTGAGAATAAGTATTCGGTCGGAGAATGAAGTTATGGAGTAGTCACTACTACAAAACTGGGCATTTGCAACGAAATTTGCGACAAAAAAATGGTCGTAAAGAGGCTATGCTTGAGGGAATGACAAGCATTGAGTCACTGTTAAAAGTTGTGACTAAAAATCTCCCGTCATCGAGTTAGGACATGACCCAACCACTTTATTTTGGATGTTTGAATGCCTAGTTTAGACAAATTAGATGTTTGATGCTTTTGGATATTTGATGCTTATAAAGTAGGTTCTATTTGAAATTTTGTAAATTATTTGCAGGTTTTATTATCTTTTTACGTATATGTTTATTTTGTAAAATGGCTGAAAATAGTCGCAAATTCGTCGCAAACTCTTTGCAAGCGCATTAGTTGCAAAGTCGTTGCAAATTTCAAGTTGCAAGATAGTCACAAAAAAACCCGTCGCAAACCCATTGCAAAAACTTATCGCAAACTCGTTGCAAAAAGCATGTTGCTAATCCGTCGCATTAATCGCGAGCAGAATATCCATTGCTAAAACCAGTCACAAAATACTTGTCTGTCGCAATTCTGGTCGCAAAAGGTATTAGTTACGAAAGTTTTTGTGACGGTTCTGTTGGTAGTAAATAGTTGCAAATGGTTATTTGAGGCTACTTTGCGACCGAAAATTTCATCGCAAATACCCAGCTTTGTAGTAGTGGTAAGAGAGTATGGAACAAGATAATTGAACGAACTTCCCAATAGTTCTATTTATACTACCAGGACGCCTGGGGTTCCGGTCTTTCTAGGAGTTGGTACCTTTCTAGTCTGTGGGTCAAGCCTCCTGCTTTCTGGCGTCTCCCTCGTGCAACCTTCTTCTTTCCATTTCTGTATAACAAGTTGACTTGTGTCACTTCCTTCTGTCCTGATGCCTTGACGTTTATTCTTTTATCCTTTGGATAAAAGATGGGGTTCCTGGTACTTGTCTTCTCACCTTTACCTTTATCGATATTTGGTGAGTGGAACCCGATGTTGACAGCTCCGCCGTCTGGCTATCTTGCCGTTTTGTCTTAATTGTCAAGGCATCTGTGCGATCTTGTAATGCAGCTATGTTGACATGTTTTAAGATATCCTCCTACGTCATCGCTAGGCATACAATTAAACAAAACTCATTAAATATAACACCATTCCCTCCCAAAAATTAAGTGATTTGGTTTATAAATTGATGAATTAATAAATAAGCCTTACTTGTAATCATGAGTTCTAATGTCTGAGTTGTTTTTTTTCTTGTGCTAAAACCTACATATTGATGTTCATGATGCAACAATCGAGCGGTTACCCTGTTTTTAATAGAATAAATGATATCTACTAACTTAAAATTATGCCCAAAAAAACATTGCATTTTTACAAAACCTTCACTAGGATACATACAAAAACTATTTAATCGACAACTTATCTTCTTTTCAAGTGAAAATTTGTATGAAACTTTCCATGAAGATGCATAAAAGCTAACAGTTATAACTATTAGCAAATGAGGGTTACATGACACGTACATCAATTATAATGAAGTTGCTACCATTGACCATTGTTGCATTATTTGTTATTGCTACTTATGTAATCACCAAGTAATTAAATTATAAAGTTACTACAAAAGTACAAAGTTGTTACCAAAGTACAAGTATGCTATCGATATACTAAGTTGCAATTGATCTTTATGTTACTAAAGAAGATCATTTTCATACAACTTTTCCTTAGGGTGGGATTGCTTTTAAGTTTAAGTGGTTGTTTGGTAGCATCTAAATGGGTTTGAATCTAAACCATTCAGATTCAGACCGTTTGTTTTGCACGTCTGAATAAAAAAAACATCTGAATCTGCCTCTAAAAAATTCAGACCTTTAAGCAAGTCTGAGTGAGTCTGAATGGAAAAAAGGAAGGATCATGTCTTCCTTCCCATCGCCTCCCCACTCACCGTCGGCTTCCTCCTCCCCATCTCCAACCGAAGCCATTGCACCTCCCCGCTCACCGTCGGCCTTCCTGTCGCCTTCCCACTCACCATCGGCTTCCTCCTCCCCACCACCGACCGAAGCCATCGCACCTCCCGCTCCTGCTATCGCATAGCTCTTTGACGGTCGCACAGCTTCTTGATGGCGATGGTGACCACAACGGGCGATGGCGACCATGATCTCCGTTCATGTCTTCCTCCTATCCCACGGCGTTCAATGACGGGAGGCGGAGGAGGCGACGAGGTTCGCGACCGCGACAGGCGACGGAGGTGGCGACCTTGAATCGGACGAGGGTTTGTGAGATAGGGTTTTCAAAGTTTTTTTTTTGTTTTTATTCAGATGTATAACCAAACACCATCACTTAACCATTCAGACCTACTTAATCATTCAGACATCTTAATCATTCAACACTTAACCATTCAGACCCAATCAAACGACCCTAAAAGTACTTTTTGTCAAAAGTTCTAATTAACTTATGATACTATGAAATGCAGTTTTTAAAAATGTATTTAGATTAGTTTTTGTGTATGAAAAGTTAATAAGTTGTTTGGATATGTAAGTTCTCACAAAAATTAACAGAGTATAACTATTAAAAGTTAAAAAATATTTCTAAAAGCTACAAAAGGTGGCTCATTAAAAATGACTTTTAATACTAATTAAAAAGTTAAAAACAAAAGTGTTTTCAAATTACCAAACATCTTTTAACTTATTAACTTTTTCATCAAGTTAATAAGTTAAAAGGTTAATTTCAAATTAAATCCCAAACATGCACTTAGTCCAATGATCTTCATATTGCTAAAAATAGACTAAGTTGCTACTAATCTTCAATCTTGTCAAATGTGTTGCCCTTAGACAATACTAAGAGGGGCATTATCCTTTGGAACATGATGTATATATATAGAGCCTTGCCTTGTTGAACTACCAAAGATGATTTGTTTCAAATTCAAAGCATTCTTGAATGACCAAACATGTGATACCTCTAACTCATGTAAGTGTTTATTTTAGTTTCTTATTTTGTCTTAAGTAAATCCACTTAAACTAACATGATCACGATGACATTACAATCATCAACAACCAAACATATATGCTCCTAAAAAAATCTATAATCTTTATTACATATTTTATAACCGTGAAAACCAATTAAATGGTTCTCTTGACACATGACTAATCAAGAGAAACGGATAAAGCGTGGCCGTAAGTAACTGAGCTGGTGACATACAAGGAAAATCAACTAACTTGAGACGTATAGCAGTTTCTTCTTTCACTCAAATAATTACACCACTTTCTTTGTTAAAACTTGGCTAACATGCATGAAAATCAAAGTTTTGCGTAGGGTATGGATGTGGGTGTGTTCCTAATTAGTTTGTTTGACTTAGTCCTACAAATTCAGCCTAATAGTTGGGGTTTCACCTTGTGACCGAAAGGTAATGGGTTTAAGTCCTGCCAAAGGTAATTTAAAGGACATCCATGTGAGGGAAGGAATCTTGAGCTTAATCTCGGGTTCTGGACAAATGGGGGACAGCGGTTTACCCATTCCAGGGGGTTCCCGCGCATCTGGTGTGGCCGCGTCTTACCTCTGCTTGGTGGGCCTTGTTAAGACAACATACGTGGTATGTAGGATCGCTGCCGTTCAAAAAAAAATAGTTTGTTTGACTTAAAAGGTGTTTAAATGAGCTTGTAACGTAAATCACACACCTATTTAAATTTGGTTTAAAAAAGCCATGCCTTGGCTTTACTGGTATTAGACGGGTATGTAAATTGATTTTATTACCTGCTTTTATTATAAAATCACATATGCACGAAGATGGGAGTTGAATATAGAAGACGAAGAGTTGGAGGACCAGATGAAGAGTTGAACTATTTGCGACTGTTCATCACTTCATGGGCTTGCTGAACCCGAATGTCTCCAAATACGATTTCATCTGACTCTGCATTCTACAGCTGCCACTCGCATGGACGACTGGTTGAACATGAGGGCATAACCCTATATACAATTCAACCTTCAAGCCATCAAGATTTATGCTATGTTATTTGTTTCTTCTTTTGTTGTCAATGAGTTCATCTTTAAGTGACTCTTGTTAGTTTGATTACTGTTAGTTTGATGCTATTAGTATGTGTTCAAGTAATGGTCGAACGATCTTCTGGCTGAACTGGATCTACGCACTTCTATTCCTGGCTATCCTGCTAAGAACAGAAAGCACCGCTAGTCTTACCGCAGGAGGACGCAGGAGGAGTCCTCCTGCGATTGGACTTCGGTGTGAGAATTAGTCCCTTGGTCGGAGAAGATAAGTTCAGCGAGAGAAATGAGAAGTGTAGTGAAATGCAAGTGAAGTGAAGTGAAGTGAGAACTGATAACATGTGACCTGATATTTATATTGCTCTTCTCCTGGGTTGGAGATTTCCTCTTTGGTGGTGGTAGCCATATGCTTTTCTGAAGCTTCCCTTGTGTTCCTCAGTTGTTGCTTCTTTGGTGAAATAGTTGACCTGTCCATTTTTTCAGTTTTTCTGCTTTCTTCTTGACTTAACTATCTCTTCTTTCTATCCATGGTGCAAAAGCGTTCTTCTACCCTACTTTGATTATTCTTTTGGTTAATCCGGTTCGCCTTGTAGTTCCCGGCTGTCTTGCCTTCCAGCCTTCTTACTTTGTGAACTTATCTAACTTTTATGAAGGATTAGCATCCTATGTCATCAGTATGCCTCTAGGCTCTATTATTACTCATATATGATTTGATTTAAAACTAAGTGCTACTAGGTTGCCTCTAGTAAACTTTGACCCTTATTCAACATCAATCCTTATCCGTTATTGTTCATGTTGCTGGTTTGATATTTTATTATTAATATGAATAGAGTAAATTACACCGATGGTATGTATGCTTTGCTAGTATTTTACTTTTATCTTTAATTTTAATAAATTATACATTTGGTGTCAAACTTTTAACATTTGTTATGTATATAGTCTTTGTGTAAGATTAATTTGGTAACTTAAGAACTATATGTGTTACAAATGTTTAAAGTTTGTGACCATATGAGCAGTGACGTACCCACTTTGGTGGTTGGGGAGGCAGCCGCTATCCTTGAAAATTCGTTTTCAGTATGTGTGTGTCTCTATATATATATATATATATATATGTGCATAATTTGAATTGTTATGAGAAAATTAAGTGATATATATTTTTTTAAAGAAAAGTTACTTAAAAAGTATTCATACATGTAGTTTATATACAATGGCGTAGCTTTGTTCAGACTAGGGGTGACTGCCCCCCTGTTTTTTCATGCAGTAGTGTAAATTTCCCGATACATAGTGTAAAATTTTTTAAAAACCTTTATTTCACCCCTCTGGAAAAAGAAAAAATTATTTCGCTCCCTTGGGATTATGGTCAAGCTTCGCCACTGTTTATATATGAAAGTCAGTTTGATTGTCTTTTTTTTAACATGTCCCGACCTGATTTGACTCAACCCGACCTGAAAAGAAGAGAAAAAATTATTATATAACGATCTTAAAACGACCCTAAAAATTTTCGCCCACATGAAAAAATTCCTGAATCCACCACTGCATATGAGTAATTTATAAAACATAAAGACCAAAAGTGAGATAATATCAAACCACACAAATTTCATATTAGTAATTTACTCATATGAATGTTCTAGAAAAATAATCCAAGTGTTTATCAAATATCTTGGATCATCAAAAAGCTTAACTTAGCCCGAGCGAGAACATGCGTAGAACAAAGAGAATAATGCAATTCCAATAAATTACTTCGAACCATGAAAGGAAATAACCAGACACCATATAGGAAACTACCCAATAACATACATACATACATACATACATACATGAATTAAAAAGAACAAACAATTCAATTCGAAGAGATCTAAGATATCTTTTACGTAGGAGGCTTGACAATATATATAATAATTAAAGTCGCAAAATCATCGACAAACAACAGCACTTGCTTGACTTGAAGAGGTGAAGGGGAAATTTGACTATATTGTAGCCTATTAATTCGAGAAACATGCCTGGTTACGTACCATTACCACTAGAGGTGGGCAAACCGTTTTTTTTTAAAAACCGGTTCCGGTTCAAAACAGTTCCTGTCAATAAAGTCAAAAACCGGTTCCGGTTCCGGTTTTTTGCCGGTTCCGGTTCGGGTTTGACCGGGTAAATGTGGAACTGGTTCCGCTTTTTTCGGTTCCGGTTCCAGTTCTAGTTCCAGTTCCAATTTCTCTGAGAATCCGGAACCTACCCACCGGTTCGGGTACAACCGGTTCCGGTTCCGGTTCCGTTCGATTCCCGGTTCCGGTTCCAAAACCGGGCTAATTACCACATCCAGTGGCAGAACTTGAGTGTTTTGGAAACGGGGCGGAAATTTTCGGTACATATAATACATGTTAATTTTTTAAAACAAGGCGAAACCACTACTTTTAACTTAAAAAATAATTTTTCGCCCGAACCATTAAAACTTAGGATGGACCAAATGTACGAAATCAAATGAACCAAAACTTTTGGGACTGTTTGTTCACGAAATCAGTTGAACCTCCATTTTATAATAACAAAACTTATACCAAAGGGCTTATAGCTTAATGGTACCCCCTTGACTTCCCAAATAGGAGGTCTTGGGTTCGAGTCTTGGCTGAAGCAAAAAAATGATTTAGGTTGTGCTAGGGGTTTTCCCAGTGTGGGTTCCTCCTAAAAGATGGTGTCAATGTACCCATTTAAACAGTGGTACTTAGCGTTAGCTGTTTAAAAAAAAACAAAACTTATGAGATTATTATTGATCTAAATCCTGCGTAAAGGATGAGAGTTTTTAATAATAATAGATAGAATAGGCTCTATTTTTTTATTCCGCATAAAGTTAATTATAAATAATAAAGTAGAATTAGTCGGTGATTAATGGTTAAAAATATTATGAATGATAATAACTTATTCAATGACAAGGACCTTATAATGTGAATGTATATATGCTTATTAAAATGGCTATTAAGTTGGTATTATTATATGATTTTTTTCTTAAATATTTAATTTTTCAATTTTGTTTTTAATTTCTTTCAACAGCTAACTAACACCCTCTGATTCCTTAATCCTACCAAATTACTCTTAATTATCTTCTCTGTTTGGACTTTGCACATGCACATTATTTTAAAAGACAATATTTCAAACAAATAAACTATTATTACATTTACAAGTAGCTTTTAGTTATGTTTTGGCCTCTACCAAAATATATAACCGAATCTCAGTTATGAAACAAGACTAATCAAAACTGATAAATGAGCACCGATCGATTTTGATTGGTTCGGTTAACTATCAATTACTGTAGGTTTTTTCAATAATTGTCTAATTTATTTCTAAGCTGAAAGATGCAAGTTTTTGGTACGGTTAAACCGGTTTAAGCTAAACGATATAGGTTTTGTTGCTTATACATGTATCTACATGGAAATACATGCTACTTATTTACATAGAAAATATACTAAAAATACAAACTTAGGTTTGGTTTTGGTTAACTTAATTAGACAAGGATAATACATAACCAATGATTCAGTTTTAAAACCACACTTAACAATAAATGATCGGTTGTTTTTAAGTTATGGTTCCCTGTTTTTGTGAACGAACCCTTTACTATTTTATTTTTGTTAATCATACTGTAAAACGTTATCTTACTCATTTTGTGAAAAAAATGTTAAAAATGTCGGAATGATTAGCTTCAAATGATAATTTTGAGCTGGGAAATCCTTCGGAGCAACATTTATATCTCAACTGGAATAAGGTTAAGTTTTGTATCTATCCTTTCCTCTACACCTTACTGAAAAACAGAAATATACCGGGTAAGTTTGTTTGTTTATAAAACGTTTTTCTAAGGATACATATGGTTAAAATACAACTGGCTCAAAGACTTCAAATGTGACGCGGTGACGGCGGCGTTATGTAACTAACAAAAAAAGGGCTGCGGAGGTCGGTGGTGGTGGAAGTTACGTTCCTTGTAAGTTACGTAACTATTATTTTCTCCATGATTTGGCCAAGTGGGATGTGTATTTTATATTTTTAAATTTTCTAATTTATATTTTCTATTGTTAGGTTCCATTAACTAAACCAATACCGACATTCTTTTTCTTATTTTATTCAATTATTATAATCCTGCTCCACAACTTCTTTTTTATTCCGTTATATAATTATTTTATCCAAACGAACTAAATTCAAGCTTAAATAATCATGGACTGACCCAAAATTTAGGTATTCAGGATGAGCTGGAGTCTGAAAAAAATCGTAAGTGAATTCGAATATTATAGTAGGTGTGTACAAAAAAATTGAAACTGTTTAAAACCGAAAACGAACCGTATTCGTAACTGAAAAACCAAATTGAATACTGAATTTGGTTCTCGGTTCAGCTCATAATTGCATCCGATTTTCGAATTTCAGTTATAAGTTCCATTATTTTTGAATTCAATATATTTGATTAAACGATTAAACTGAATTCAGATTTATATTTATTATTTTATTAATAATATATAAGGTTAAATTCACTTTATTCGGTTGAATATGCTTTATTTGGATCGGTTTATTCGGTTTTTAATCGGTTTATTCGATTTAATTAAGTTTTTTTTGGATTGGTTTATTTGGTTTTTAATCGGTTTGTTTGGTTTGTTTGGTTTTAACCGAAATCAAACCGAATCACCTCCCGAATTCGGTTTGGGTTTTTAATAGGGAAAAAAAGTTGAAAACTAGTAATAAACCGTTGATCGAACCGGTAAATACCCCTAGTTTAAAAGGCATGAAAGTAACTTTTTATACTTTAGAGGAAATTACTTTTCATAGCTCTTAAAATCATCAATCATGTGTTTACAAATGATTTTTTTAGTTCTTTGTAACTTATTGATTCTCATTTTAATAAATCTCTATATATATGTACGTATATATTTAAAATTTTGTGCCCCTAATTTGCCCCTCCTCCGGACTGCCCCTTTAAATTATACTTCTATCAAGTTGAGCTTAAAAAAGATTATATATTATTTAAGTTAAGGTTTATTTAGTAAACAAGAACTAGAGCTAGAATTTTACAACCGTATTTAAATAGATTTGCGAGCCTGCTAAATATATAAACATACTTATCTGTAACACAGTAAGTCTAATGTAGCTTCTTGGTTATAAAATATTGTTTTTAGGCTTTTAGCCTACTATATATATACTTATTGGTCTTGTTACGTTACAGAACCTTTTTTTCCAAGTGGATTATTTTTAGGATTCGAACTTTTTGCAAAAGAATTGTATTATGTAATAAACACCAAAAAATGCATTTAGATATAATTCATCCATAGCTGACGCGACTGTTTTATGACTAAAAAGGATGGAATAGACTTATTTTTTATAGTGTTATTTTTTATTATATAATATAAATACAACTATATACATAATAATTATTATACATAAAATTGTGAAAAAAAAAACCTAAATAATATATTTTGTTATATGTAAAATTAAACGAGCAGGCTCAAACTCAAGTCTGAGAGAGTGTCCTAAATCAAACCAGCCAAACTTAAGTTTTATCAAGCTCGCTCTACAAGATTCATTTACACCTATAAGGCTATGTATTATTATCAAGGCCACATCACTCCACGTAGACGCCACATAATTAACCAACACCATCAATCACCTCCTCATCACTCCACGTCTTCACCTTATGTGTTATCATCATCCCTTCATTAAGCCCCGTCACACCTTTTTTCCCCTTTTCTTCCCCTTTTTCTTCCTCTTCACGCCGTGAGGGCTGTCACGAGTTTGCCCCTCACGCCCAAGCCTAATGATTATATAAAAAGATAAAAGGATATTCATAGCTATTTTATTATAAAGTTGTTAATCAGTGTTACTAGATATAATAAGACAAGTTGAGAGATGATTGTGAGCAAAGTCCCCACCAAATGAAACTGTTGCAAGTTGTTTAATAAATCCAATAGCCCAAGTGATTTCTTTAAAGAAAATGGGGCCATCAACCGACCAGCAAAAACTCTGGGGAATTATTGCAAATTCATGTCTCTGTTTTGCCTCTCTCTCTTCTCATCCAAATGGTTTCACTTGATTTGAACCGTAACAGAGACCCAACACAGGGTAGCTTTGACAAAATAGATCAGTCAACCCGTTATAAACTCGGTCAAAACGGTTTGGATGGCTTTATTGATTGCTATCCATTTTCTTTTTGTAATATTTGATCAAAAGAAAGATTTTGTAGTTTTAAGTAATTTGTTCTGTGTTGGAATTTTGTGTGAAAAGAAAAAAAAATAGAAAATAGAAATCTTTCAACTACCAATTCATTTGTCATGAATCGGTTATTAACTAAGTCATGAATTGGTTTGTTATTTGTCATGAATTGGTTATTAATTAAGCCATGAATTGGCTTGTTCATGGACATGATGGCAACCTTTGATATGCCATGACTACATGTATAAATAGAGACATTTGGTCTCTTGTTTTCTTGGCTAATTTTTGAGAAATCTCTACACCATTTAAAACACACACACAAGCTCCAAAGGTCTCAACACAAGCATATACTTTGTTGAGTTCTCAACGACCTACAAGATCGATTCCTCATGTTAAACACTCTAGTTTTATGTAACGTTTCGGGTTTTCGGTTAACTCCGGCAGTACATACTGCTTTGGCTGTTGTACCCTGGGAAACAGTCAGGTTCACCTGGGTGGCCCGAAATATGTTTTAAGGAATCTCTGTTGAACAGAAATCCTCAGCCACCGAACTCGTTTTAATTCATTTCATCTTATGCTATACTTCTTATTATTAATTTAAATTTTAGAATTTGTTTCATCTTGTACTATATTTCTTTCTTGTAATTTAAATTTTAGCACTTTTATGTTTCTTGTAATAATGTATTTTCATTGTGTATTTTCTTTGAATTATAATCCGAGTAATTGAATAATAAAAGTATTTGTTTATTTTGTGAACAGTGTTCCTACAATCTGTTCTCTTTTTAACTTTAATTTATGTTTACTTATGAACTAACTAACTCAATGTTGTGTCTTACTAAACAATTTAAGATACAATAATGTTGCAAAATACATAATGTCAAGCCCGGATGATACAATGACGAGTATGAATAACACAATGATATTTGAAAAAGAAACAATTACATGTAAAAAGACACAATGATGATTATGAACAGTTTTGTACAGTGAACAATTTTGTACATGTCATTGTATCTTTTGTACAGGACATTGTGTCTTTTGTACAAGTCACTGTGTCTTTTGTGTTTACTTCTCAATGACATGCTGTGTTTTTCAAAATAATTTAAAACACAACGATGTTGTAAAATATATAATGTCAAGCAAAGATAACACAATGATGAGGATGAATAATACATTGATCTTTAAAAAGTTTCAATTACATATAAAAAAACACAATTATCTGTAAAAAACACAAAAAAGATAATTACGCACAAATGTTTAAGAAAGACACAATGATGATAATTAGAAACAAAAAAGTAAACAAATTTCATTTTCTTATAGCAATACTATATTCATTTTAAAAATAAAAAATGTTTTTTTTATAATATATATTTTAAAAAAATATAATATCATATGTAAAAGTCATGAACGTTTAAAAAATGTGGGGAAAAGTTGTTATGACTAAATTATAACTTCAACAAATTTCATCAAAAATTTTGAATTTTCCTCTTAACTTTTATTTAATGATCTAACGGTTAATAATATTTTTTAAACTTTTAAGAATAAGGAAAATATTTAGTTGAATCTAACCTATAATATACAATACTTTTTTAATTAGTTTAATTTTAAAAAATATTTAATTATGAAAGTTTACAAATGGAAAGATATTTGAAACTGCCTATAGTTGAAAATTTCGTTTACCTTCTTGTGATTTTCTTTTCCTGATGGTCATTTTTTCCTGTTAGAAAATATAATCTATCTATTATAATAAATCGAAATTTCTAGAGACACATGGCGTCATTATAGAGCACCTCAACTTTGATTTTCCCGCTTTTCTCTCCTATTAAATACACCTCATATTAAATAATAATATTATATATGAAATACTTTGTTTTACATTTTTAAACTAAGAAACTTATTTTATAATACATTAAAAATATATTAATATTAAAAGAACACATTTTAATCCAACTTATTATAAAATATACAATTTTTTAAAATAGTATTTAGAAAAAATAAAGAAAACAAACTCTAAAAAAATTTTTGTTTAAAGAAATAATATTGTTATTTTATTACTTAAATTATTAGATTATACAAAATTTTATCCATATTTTATATGAAAAAAATCTTATATTACCTGTATTTTCATTAATGATTGTTTAATATATTTTTATCATTCAATCCGTGTAGTATACGGGGTGCTAATATAGTGATTTATTATATGAATGATGGTGATGAGTGACAAAAGTCGGCATTAGGAAATATGGTTGTGGATGAGCTCATTCATTTTCCACTATAACTACCAATACTCCCATCCTCACCACTTGTTTTAATTTGGTCTTTGTCATATCACTTCCATCATCATCATCATCATTATGGTCAAGATTTTAACATACTCAAAAGGTTAAATTCATTAATATGTTAAAAAGAATTCTTGATTTCAAGTATCTTTTATGAAAAATAATTTTTAATAATTCTCTCTATTGACTAAGTTTGTTATCCTATATTGATGAATAAGAAAAAAAATTTAATTTTAGAGGATTTATAGAAAAAAAATCTTCTATATATCCAACGTTAACTTTATACACGTTTAATAGACGAATTGTTTAATCTGATAATTCTCAAAATTATAAGTATATTTTTTTTGACTTCTAAACAAAAACAATATTTGTTTTACATCGTTTCCCAATTCATACGAATTAGAACATTGTAAAAAAAACATATTCATAATAATGACGCGTCTAATTTCATCATACAAATACAAGTATATTCAAATAAAATAGTAAATTTTTAATATTAAAAAAATCTTGTTAATTTGCGCCTTAATTTCGTAAAAAAAAAAAACTTATTTTATAATGTAAAAAATAGTTAAGATTAAAGTATAACTTGTAACTTATAACTAAAAAATAAACAACCCCATTATGCAAATTACAAAACAATGAATATCTGCATGTAAAGAACTACTGAAGCATGCATAAATTAAGGAAATATACATCATTCAGTGTAAAACATATAAAATAAATTCAATCCCTCAACTGTCTAATTCAATTTGCAATAATTTCATAAAAGAGAAGCCCTCTATTGAAATTTCCACATGCTTGAAAAGGACAAAACAATATCATGTATACATGACATACATACACATTTATTTTTTAATTATTTTAAACCGAATAAATGAATTTAAAAAAAAAAGTATGACCAATAACCGAATCAAAAGCTGATATCTGACCTCAAGTTGTAGCTTATCTACCACAAGTCTTCAACCATGTAGATAGAGAGATAACAAAAGGACTAGTCGAATACTTCATGAGAATGTAAAGTACAATATTACGACATTTTGTGCGAAATTTCATTTATTAGTGAAATTTTTTGTAAATTTTTTTTGAGGATATACATTCTAGTTTTGAATGGTTTCAAGAATGATATGATGAAAAGATAAAAAAGAATTTCATTGCATTAAAAATAAGCACATCGACGATTAAACAACTCACAAGCGGTAATGTTTATAAAAAATATAATAAGTATTTAGCTACGTGAAAAAGGACTTCACGTGAATGCCTATAGTATTTTTGCAATACAATTATAATTTTAGAGGGTAAAGAGTTTATGCAATCTCATACTTTCTAGGGGTGTTCATAAACCGATCGAACCATCTAAACATAACCGAACTAAAGACAATTGGTTGGTTTGGTCGGTTTTAAAACTTGATGGCATGGTTTGTTTTATGGTTTGAGTATTCTAAACACTGAGTTGTTTGATATGGTTTACAGTTTGTATTTTTTCTAAACCCTATAAACCGTACCAACCGTATATGTATATGTATGTATATGTATATGTATATGTATATGTATATGTATATGTATGATTATTTGTTTATGAAAAGCATATACATCTATATATACGAAACATAATTCGGATCTATGAAGACCAAAAGCATTATAAATGTAGCAGGACTTTGAAATTTATTATAAACCATTGTAATAGATCATGACTATGTCTAGCATATCATCGCTCTTTTGGGCTAATATTGTTATTTTGATAATGATTGACTTTTGAGTTATGGTTTTTGACTTTTGAAATGGATTATGATCTTTTGCATCATTATATTAACCTTTTTAAATGTAACTTTTTTTAAAAAAAGTTCAATTATGAAATAAAAAGGTTGCATTAAGCTAATACAACTTCAGCTAATACAACCTATCTGCAATCTTTTGTAAAAAATGTTGCATTAAACTTGTTTTCTAGTAGTGGCTCATTAGCGGCCACAAGTCCACAACGCTAGCCGCTACCTAGTTAATAAAATTAAATCAAGAGGTTCAATTTTATGATTTTTCATGGTAATTTTCATGTCAAACACAAGGAAAAAAAAGAATAAATTTGGGTTGGGTGAGGAAAGTGCAACCAATTCCCTAAGCCTATAAGCAGAGTTCGGTAAAAAACCGGGTTGATACCAATGATTCTCAGCTCAAGCGGTTGATGGAAGGTACCCTATGGATTCAATATTGGGAAAGTCACGGGTTTAAGTCCTAGCATAGACAACATAGGGGTTTTATGCTGGGCTATGGACTTTTTTTCTCACCAATGGTGGGTTTCCTCCTATTGGATGTGGTCCATAGAGGTGGCAATTTTTACCCATATTAAAGAAAATGGGTTGGTTTGGGTAAACAATTGTAGTATAATGGGTTGAAATAGATAACATAATATTGAATGGGTTAAGATGAGTACCATTTAAACACAATGCGGGTCAAGATGGGAAACCAAAAATTAAAACTATGTAAATGCAATGGATTTAAACATTTAATAATGATTAATAACATACTTGATGAGAATCGGGTTGATGACTGTAAATAGGAAAATGAAAGTGTGGTTTTGAGCACTATTATACTATTAAAGCAATGTGACCACTAACTTATCTTTTATGACTAATTTTTTTAAATTTTTGTAAATTACATTTAGGTTTGTATAACTAATTCAACTTTTCTTTTAATCTTAATTTTTTTTTATTTTCATATAACTTTTATTACACTTTAGTCTTTCATTTTTGTTTTTCTATTTAATTTTCTTCTAACTTTCTTTATTTGTGTTCTCCTATAATTTAATTCATTTTTACTTTATTTAATTTAAAATTATAATTACAATTTAATCTTTTTTTTTCTTCCCTATTTTATTTTGTTTTTTTTCCTTTTATACAAACTCACATCCTCTACTAAATTTATTGTTGATTTGATCCTCACTTAGGGATGAGTTAACAATGTATTCTTGCCCTATGAGTGTATATATACATGTACACAAATTTTCACGTCTCACTTTTTTATTAAATACAAATTCTATCCAAATAAATAACAATATTAAACATTGATTATATTATTTATATATATTTAGGGTAAGGTTATAATAAAAATGCTTAAATTGGTGAAAATTGTGATCTATTTGATATATAATTTAATGCTTGATATCAAGTTGTAACATTATAGGCAAATCACACATCAACCGTGAACATAAGAGATTCGTGGCTTATAAGTAACGATCTTCCCTTGTATCATCAACGTGTTTTGGGCTTTCCTGTCTGTGCAGCACATGAAAACTCTATAATTAAGCGTGTTCGGGTTACAACAATCTAGGGATGGGTGACCTCCCTATGAAGTTTTCACCCGAGCAGGCATAGGCAAAACTGTGAGTTCATAGTGGGCAAAGTGGACAAATATTGGTGGTAGATAGGGCCGGGTGTTACAGAATGGTATCATATTCACTCATGTTTCATATGGGATGGTGGGGCAAACCTCATCGAGGACGATGAGTCCCTAACGGGTGGTGTATGTAACATCTTAAGCAAATCACACATCAGCCGTGAACAAGAGAGATTCTTGGCTCATAAGTAACGATTCATCTCTTATATCATTAACGCGTTTTGGGCTTAGCTTGATGTGAAGCACATGAAAATTTACATAAAAAAGCAAGCGTTTTTTATCTTTGAAACAAATATAGTATTGTTATATTAAAAAAATTATGCTTTCCTTCACTTTATATATTTATAAGGGTCATTGTGTCTTTTTGTTCATTATTGTGTTTTACTATTTTTTTCTAAAACGATGAGCTTTAAAAATAATAATTATGAAACAACACAATCATGTATTTTTATATATAAATCATAATGATAAAACTAAAAAAAATTCATTTAATACATAAAAAACAATGATTAGATAAAACAAATAGTAAAAAAACATAAAACAAAATGATTAATACATATGATACAATAACCTGAAATATATATTACTAAAATAAAGAAGTTTTGAAAAATAAAATGTTGAAATAATGTTATTATGTACTTTTAATATGGAAAACATTAAAAAAATAACAATTTTATTTAATATATAAAAAATAATAACAAAAAAAAGATGAAATAAGTTAAGGCGTATAACAAAATGAAGAATACATATAGCACAATAACATAAACGTCAAACATACTAATAAGTATACTACAAAATAACCTTAACATAAAACACAATGTTGAGTAAATTACACATTGACTTGAACGTTAAACAAAATAATAAGTATATTACATAATGACTGTACTGAACGTAAAACACAATGATTAGTTTACACAATGTCATTAACATAAACACAATTATGAATATATTACACAATGACTTAGGGGGTGTTTGTTTTTCTCAAAAAGTTCTTCCTGACCTCTTATGTCTACGCCGCGCAGTCACGAGAAGAGGTTGGAACACTACAGTTTGTTTGTTTTTCGAAAGACATTTCATTAAAAAACGTCTGTCCGTCCTCTTCTTGGCGCAGACATGGATCAATCACTTCTAAACTCTTCCCACCTCTTCTTCTTTTCCCTTCACATACACAACACACACTTGTGTGTTTGCTCTCTTCTCGATCAGACAAAAAAGAGGGAAACCCTTCGCCATCGCTCTCTTCTTGATCAGACACACTTGAGGCTACTGTCGTCGCCGACTCCGTCGGAATCGCCGATCCATCATATTGCCGTCGCCGTCGCCTTTTGAGGCCGTCGACTTCGCCGATTGAGGTCGTCGCCGTCGCCAAAGCTGTCGCCGATTGAGGCAGTCGCCGTCGCGTCACTGAATGAGGCCGTCGCCGTCGCGTCACTGATTGAGGCCGTCGCCGTCAACATCTCAACCCTAAGAACCAAGATTGACACCTCTTTGGATTTGAACTCTGCGTAGTCCCAGCAACTGAGAAATGGATATTTGTGATTGAAATCACAGAAGCTGTAAATATGGGATCGTTTGTAGATTTTGACACTTGAAAGTGTAAGAATTGAGGATTTCAATGAAGGAAGAAGCGTGGGGGTGAGGATCTGATCAGAGGTCGGAGGAGCGTGATAAATTGATAAAAAATGGATTAGGGTTGCAGAGGTTAGAAATCAAACAATCTTTTTTCAACAGATAAAAGAGGTTTTGTCCACATCTTCTGCAAAAGAGGTCTGCAGACATGGTCCGCAGACTGCAGATTTTTTACCTCTGAAAAACAAACACCACATTAAACATAAAACACAATAACCAAAATGTATTTTTCAAAAAATTAAGAGAATTTATGTTTTTTAAAATTATGAGTTTTAAAAACACAATGGTGAAATAACACAATTATATACTTTTAATACATAAAACATAAAAAATAAAATAACAATAATTAATTTAATACATAAAAAACAATAACAAAATAAAACACTATGATATAAAAAATAAAACATAATAATAAAAAACATATTACACAATGACCTACAACATTAAACAAAATAACCAAAATATCATTTTTAAGAATTAGATAAATGTTATTAAAAAATATTTATTACGAAAAATATTTTTATTAAAACATACTTTGAAAAAATAAATTTTTATAATATACAATAAAACAACGAACTTTATAAAAAATACGAAATAATTAAAAACAGTCAATTAAAAAAAATAAAAGTTTTCCTAAAATTATTTCTATATTCAAAAAATTTTTAAAAAAAATAATGAAAAATAAAAAATATATTTATAAAATATAATATTTTATCAAAAACAGTTTTTTTAAACGAAATGTTAAAAAAAATATTAAAAAAAAGTTAAAAATTATATTTTATATTAATACTTAATTTACTTAATTATAATTAATTTTAGTTACATTTTATCTTAAAATATTTTTATATAGTGTCTAAAACATCATTAGTGTCTACTGTATATATTTTTTTTGTTTAACATGAATAATGAAAATAATTTTTTAATAAATTAGTTTTTTGAACCAACTGTTTAATATACAAAATTTTAAATAACAAAAGCTTAAAAAATGATACCAAGTTCTCTTATTCAAATTATAAATTTATACTTAACTAAAATTATATAATATATCACTTTATAATTTATAATCTTTATTAGTAATTATTTAATATTTTCTTTGTTCAACATATTTAATATACATGTAGGGGTGTGCGTCGGGCTAACCCAGACAAGATCGACCTTTTAATCGAAGAAATGAAACTCGTGAACCGGCTCATAATACGATATACCGATCTCTAGTAAAACAGCTTTAACGATTCGGTTTAATAAATGAGTCGAACTGGACCATTTATTCTTCAAACAAATTTAAATATAATGTTCAAATATAAAATCACTAACTCTTCAAAAATTTAAAAAGTTCATACCTTATCTTCAATTATCAATAGTGGAATGTTTATATAGATATCTAAGAAAAGAAAGGAATTAAGCGACACTGATCAATTATATTGCAAATAAATTGGACGTGCTCCTATTTTTATTGAAATCAATTAAACAAATTATGATTGATGTTGAATATCTCGAACGACATATGAAAATACAAGGTTGAATTATATAAGATAATCCTTAATGGATTCAATATTTTATAATCGGGTTTAGGCTCGGACCAGACCGAGACCAGTATTGTAATAAATATTAGAACAGTGAACTAGCCCATATAATGGTTATTCCGGTTGTAATGGGTCAACTCAATTATTATTTTCGGGTTAACAAGGTTGGTCCGTTTTGTACACACCCTATACACATTTAATGACCTTGATTTTTGTAAGAAATTCACATTTTTTTCTGGAAAAAAAAATAATTGAAACAAAACGTTTAAAAAAGTTAAAATATTAATTTATTTTATTAATTAAAATACTTATGTGGAATTTCATACATATTTATTTCAAAAATTGTTTTGTGGTCTTTAAATTTTCATTAATAACTATTTAGTATCACCAATGAACTTTTAGTTTAGTGTTACTTTCTTGACTTCTCTTATAAGAGAGATTAGATTCAAGTCTCTTTAGGTGTAATTGCTTCTAGATTAGCAGGGATTTCCTAGTGTGAGTTTTCGTCATGGATGGTGGGGTTAAGTTGTTTGATTGCGACTAGTGCTTGATTTAGAGGTTTCAAGAAAACTGTTTAGCATATTTTTGATTCAGCATGTGGGTTTTAGTCCTGAATGGTGGAGTTAAGTTGTATGTTTGTGAGTGGTGCTTGATTTAAATGGTTTAAAAAAAACTATTTAGCATCTTTTTTATTTAACATGTGTAAATTATATGTAATAAATTAGTATGTGTGTGTGAGAGAGAAAAACTATAAATTTGTGTGTGTGTGTGTGTATATATAAAAGTTTGAAAATTACACATAAAACTATTTACCACTACCCATGACTCAACTAGCGTCTAATGATTTCTCACACTAGCCCATTACTAAAGGGTGCACATTTAGAGTTTTTTAATGAGTCCAATTCGGGTTGAAACTAGGGTTTTTTTTTCAAATCTTGAATAAAGTGGTTCCAAACATAGGTGGATCATGATCGGTTTCGGGTCATATTTGATAAACCTAAAATCGTGCCCATATGAAAAATGATAGAGTTGAGTAGGAACCGATTTGGGTCCAATAACCGGGTACAATCGGGTAATAGTAACTTTGTAAAACTTAATGCAATAAACTTTTAAACAACATCTAATCCATTGTTTAATTATTTTTTTCAAAAGTTTACAAACAATAAAATAAATAAACAAATACTCTAAAAAGTAATTTTACAAAGTAATAACATTTTATTTAGAGTTAATTACACAAATGGTCCCTGTGGTTTATCGGGATTCCCAAGTTTGGGTACTAACTTTTTTTATAACATTCTGGGTCCTTAAATTCCTTAAAACGTTTCACCACTGGGTATTAGGGTAACCTGCCGTTTAAAATTAACGGTTTTAGCCTCACGTGCCTAGCACGTGAGGGTATTATCGTCCTTTCCACTTCTCTTCTGGTTTTAAACCTTTCTTCCGCACTTGAAACAAGCGTTTCCACTGCCATATCCACCACCTCCGCGTCCTCCACGAATGCCGTACCGGTCTCCGCCTCCGTAATGATCTCCACCGCCACCGCCGTAACGATCTCCACCGCCTCCGCCGTAACGATCTCCACCTCCACCGCCACCACCGTAACGATCTCCACTGCCACGACTACTTCCCTGCGCAGGTCCCTCATCGGGACCAGTTGAAAAACCAGAAGAGAAGTGGAAAGGACGATAATGCCCTCACGTGCTAGGCACGTGAGGCTAAAACCGTTAAATTTAAACGGCAGGTTACCCTAATACCCAGTGGTGAAACGTTTTAAGGAATTTAAGGACCTAGAATGTTATAAAAAAAAGTTCGTACCCAAACCTGGGAATCCCGATAAACCACAGGGACCATTTGTGTAATTAACTCTTTTATTTATATGTTATTAGTCATTGTCATCATCTTTTTAGTCTTTGTATAAAATATTGTTCTTACAAACCAAAACATATTATGTTAGTTCTCTATCAAATATATTTGAATTCTATAGTAGTTCAGTAACCTCGTCATCTAAGGCCTAAGCTATAGCTAGACGATTGTAGGCATAAAGTGAAGCTAACAAGAATATACAGACTATTTTTTCTTTTTTGAGTTCCAAGTGATGTAATGAACTAACTTATCTAACATCTACTTATACCAGCTTAAGAGGGTTAATTTTTTTTTTAACGGCATTTGATCTCAATGTGTGAACCACTGATTTTCAGGTCACGTCACCAATGTCTAATTACCATGACCCCCTTGAGACCCCACCACCCCCCAGGAGGAAATCATACCGGAAAACCCCCTGGCCTCTCAATGACCCCTATTTCGCCTTAGAAGGGATTGAACCCATGACCTTATATTTGGAAAGCCAAGGGGTAACGCTAGGACAAAGCCCCTTTGGTGCTTAAGAGGGTTAAATGGTTCACAAATTTTGAAACAAAGATTAAAAGGAGGCAAAAAAATGACTATAAAGCTAGTGTGTGACTATCCCACTTGCTAAAGAGACTTTGTCTTTTAAAATGGAAGGACATGTGTACAATTTCATGCAATGATGATGTAATTAGCTTAAAGTAGTTTAGAATGAGAGTAATCTTAGCCGAGGCACGAAACCCGGTATGGTTCCATGTATTCCATCGGTACCGTACCATTTTTTCTTTTATTATTATTATTATTATTATTATAGCCAAATACATTGCACATGGGTCGTGGGTTTGCTGTAGGGTGTGATGAAACCAAAGAAACCAGCCCAAAACCAAAAAATCCAAACCAAAATAACCGAACCCAAAAACAAATCGACAGGTTTGATATAAATTTTCTATAAACCAAAAGTTTGGGTCAGTTTTGGTTTTACCTAAAAGTAAACCAAAAAAACGAATATATATGTATGTATGTGTATATATATATACCTTTCAAAAATTTTAAAGATTTTTATAAATACAAATGATTTTAAGTGAATTTAAACCCAAACCGATTCATCCACACGGCTAGTTTGCTGCAATGTGCTGATTGGCCCTTTCAGAACAAACTCACTTATGTATAATCCAATCTTTTGGGCTTTAACACCTTCAGGCTTCAGCCTGTTTTTTTGGGCTCGAGGCCTGTTTTTCTTTTTGTTGCGACACACTGACACGTGACCCTTTCACTCGCAAACGGCAAAACTCAGAATTTTGTTGTCTAAAGCCCAAAACTATCTTCGGTAACCTCCATCCTAGAGGTGCATCGGTTTGAGGTAGAGGTGCACAAATTGTTTTTTTTTTGAACCGGTTCCGGTTCCGGAACCGGTTGCAGTTACAGTCGACAAAGTCAATACCCGGTTCCGGTTCCGGGTTTCGACCGGTACCGGTTCGGGTTTTGTCCGGGTACAGGTGGAACCGGTTCCGGTTTTTCCGGTTTTGGTTCCAGTTCTAATTTGTCTGAAAAACCGTACCCATTCGTACCCACCGGTTCGGGTTCGGGTTGTCGGTTCCGGTTTTTTTGCCCACCTTTAGTTTGAGGTTTCTATTACCCGAAATGGAATCTGTTTCAGTTTCTACCCAAATTTAAGTCGGTCCGGCTCATACCCAAAAAAAACCCATCAATTTGTACCCAGTCTCATATTTGTTGCAAGATCGATTCCTAACCAGAACAAAAAAAAAGGTTTATAAGCCGGTTTTTATCGCCTTTTGATAATCTAGCAGTTTTTAATGACTATATCACCGTTTTTGGTGTTTTGACATTTTTTTAAGCCCCAAACATAGTATGAATATATATTTAATGAATTGGTTGATTAGCTCACTTGAATACGTAAAATCAAATGTAAAAAAATATTGTTGTTCTACATTTCTATTCTCAACTCACAATTATACTCTCATTACACAATTTATGCTCTTCTTAATTATTATTATGGTTTATTCACATTATTTATTGGTTAAAATTCCAACATCAATCTCACAGTTTTTCGGGCTATTTCTCATAAAAGGAACATAGAAGTTGGTGTAATTGAGATTTAGTAAAGTCAATGATTCAACTCGAAAGGCTTGTTGCAATTCATTTAATGTTTTTTCGGTAAAAGAGTTGAACTCGACATTGACAAGGCATATTGATATATATTACAAGGCAAGTAAAGCAAATCCGTAGTCCGAACAAACACGGTGTTGGTGAAATATTTACGTGCGACGTAGATAATGTTTGGGATCGAATGACTAAGGTCATTATCCAAGAAGTTTTGTTGGTTGAGCATTTCAACAACCCGTGATTGACAAACATTATTCGAGAAACGCTTCAGCACTAATGATAAAATTGAAACATAACATGTGGAATCATTCATCCACATATGATATCAATTAACAAGTCCCAATTCAATCTAACACCATGAAATTAGGGTTACAAATACTTACTTGTAGGAGATGCTTCAATCTTGTTTGAAGATGAAGATGCCATGATGATTCGTGATTCAAGTCTAATTTGCCTTGTTAAGATGGATTGCAATTCTTGATTTAGGTGTTAATCTTCTTCTTGAAATTTCTGATGAAGAAGAATACGCAGAGAGAAGAATGCGTATATGATATTTGGGGCAAATTGACTTGAGATCATTTAACCACCATAAGTGTCAAATGGTCAAAGCCATTTAATGGATTTCTAACATAACAAGCAACAAAAATTAAAACGTTAAGCCATTACTACTAAAAGTCATGAGTTTACATATGTGATTATATATTTACATAACCAAGTAGTTGTAAAAACTATGACAACCTATGTATATCAAAATCAGCTTGTGCTTATGCCTTCAATACCTATCATTTTCAAGTTTTCTTTTTTCTTGTTCTACTAGTAGCCCTCTGACCATTTCTTGATATGCATGTTAAACTAAGTCAGCTTATACTAATAAGTGTTACATTTATAAAAATTTTCTTTACCTACCTTTCATTGTCCCGCATGACAAATCATTCAATACTACTTACTTTCGAAACATTCAATGTCAACAAGAATATATAAATATAAAGAAGTAAAGTATAAAACATATTAATCATTACAAAATTTAGAAGAATGCTTAGTTAATCAATGTAACGTACCTATCATAATACATATATGTATGATTTTGGTGAGTTACACAACGGTGCATTTTTCCACTATTGATATATTGCTATTGATATATTGCACATATTTTAAGGGGGGCTTGGCATTCCTAGTGTTGATGAGTTCAAATTTAATTTTAGATTTATATTACATGATGTTTTTAGTAAAATCAGAAAAAGATATACCGATTATAAAATTTTGTGTAAACATATGAATTCCATTTATATAGGTTCTAACTGAGAAATGCCTAATAGGTAAAATTTGACTTGTAAAATCTTTGAATTTGCTTAACGACTATATATATTTATCATTTTCACATTAGTCTATCGAATGTTGGTCGATCCTTATCCTTTTAGGAAGAAAGTTAGAAGAATATTAAATATGTCACTGAATATGTTAACGATTTAAAACCTAGCTACAAAACTATCATTATCTATTATCTCACTAGTAGTTACTATTGAAATTGTATTAGACGAATTAAATTTAAAATATTTTTAAAAATAAAATTGAAATATTTAACATAATGATAGAGCCAATGAAATAAAATTTAAAAAATATTTGGTATAACTACTATAGGGGTGTTATTTTTATTCATACCCGAATAACAAACCCGATTTATATGCACCCGAACCCAAATAAGAGCACACTCGAATAAGTCAACCCGAACTAACTCTAAACCCGGACCCAATATTGGTAAATCAAACAATATAGAATTCGGGTTACCCGAATAACCCGACTAATTTTGAAAACCTAATTTCTATTTTTCTAGGACATACATACACATATTGATTAATATATGATTATATGACATTATTAATCTCAATCCTCTATTAAAAAAAAAAAGAATGTGCAACATCTAGCTCTAAAAACCAAATCTATATGTAATTGATGAATATATGTCATATAATCTAATCTACACATACATTCATAGTTTCATATAGAGACGTTATGATTACGACACATTACGCTATTACTAATTGTTAATCCCAAATTCCTAATTGACGTTAATACTTGTGGTTTAAAAATTTAGTTGTAAATCGGTATCAATTTACTTTGGTTACTACATTGTTTATTGTTTACTTTGACTAAAATTGAGTTGTTTCATATGTCCTAGACCAAACCGAGCATTTAACCCGAAACCCGAATACCATAACCTGATTAAACCCGATACCCGAACACCGAATAAACCAAATTTTATTAGGATTGGTATTTGGTTAATATTTCAAACACAATGAAGATGTACATTCCAATCAACCTATATGTGTGTGTGTGATGATTAAAGGGTTTTGATGGGCTATCTTTAGTGTTTAATGCATTAGTTTATTCGCAGATATAGATTGTATACGAGTAAACATGATGAAAATGACGAATAATAAAAAAATTATTATTCGTAAATTAATTTTTTGGAATATATAGATTGTATACATTTAAGAAACTTGTCGTTTATATTCGTTTATGTTTGATCATTAGTATTTATTTATGTTTGTTTAATAGTGTTTATGTCCATTTATGATTGTTCAGTTATGTTAAATAATGTTCATTTATGTTTGCTCTTTATTTTGGTTCGTTTGTGTTCATTTATGTTCATGAACAGTTAATTTAATTTATTAATGAATGAACACGAACGAACACGAACATATTCATTTTCTTAATAAACGAACACGAACGCAAAAATCATGTTCGTTTATGTGTTCGTGTTCAGAAAATCTAAATTAACGAACACGCCAGTGTTCGTATTCATTCGGTTCGTTTACAGGCCTAAATTCTTCCCGCATGCACCGGAGGTGCCATCTCATCCCATGGCATTATATATTTCAGGATCTTGAGTTTTACTTCAAAAAAAAATCAACCTCAAGTGATATTGTGTATCATGTTATCGGTAGTAAATTATAAAGTGAATTTTGCCTGTTAACCGTTAACGTACAAATATTTAGGCTTCGGTTAAACTAAACTAAGCTTTATTAGCCGCATGTTGCATAGTAGCCCTACGTACTGTCGCAAGGTGACACGACTATAAATATCAAAACCTAGATGAGAAATCATGTTGCAACAGCTAACAGTATGTCGTAAAATCATAAATCACGTTAAAATTGATTTATTTAAATTTACTATTTATATAACTTTAACGCAGAGCATACATTTATTTTCAGGGTTTAAAATGTGTGGGTATGACATGGTTCAACCGCTTATGTTGGTTATAGAGGAGGTGATACACCTAATATATTTTTAACATTTAACAAAATGTGGTCTAAAACGACCATGACAGCTTGTCATATGTCTCCGAAGCCCGTGACACAGGCAACAAATTTAAATGCATTGAAAATATATTGTTTGAGTTAAGATGAGTGATTTATATAGTTGTGGAGTTTTTCAAGGCTGAGTTCGGACCGTCGGACGTATGTCTATGGGCGTCAAGTTTAAGGGGATGGTTGAAATCTTATCTTGAGTGTCTGCGTTATAAGTTGTTAAAGAAAGAACAGATTAGAAATCCATTGAAAAGAGACAATTAATGAAACTTGTATGATTAAGCATAGAAAACAGGGGTAACTTCATAAAAATGTAACCAACTTTTCATTTTGTTTCAATCAAGTCACTCGAACTTTTTTTTTGTCTCAGTTAAGTCATTAACGTTATGTTTTTGTTTGAATTCTATGTTTTTAACATGAATTGTAGGTAATACATGTTAATATAAGTTTGAGTGAATATTTTTTGTAAAATGACTAAATTGAATAAGTAATTATTAATTTAACTAATATAATAATTAATAATTACTTATTCAATTCAGTCATTTTTTTTTTAAAAAATTCGTCACTCAAACTTATATCAACATGTATTACATACAATTCAAGTTAAAAACATAGAATTCAAACAAAAAAGTAGCTTGAATGACTTAATTGGGACAAAAAAAAGTTTGATTGACTTGATTGAAACAAAATAAAAAGTTGGTTACATTTATATGAAGTTATCCTTAGAAAACAATACTATAATTTTGTCTTAAGCTGCCTGCATTATTTATAACTAAGACTAGACGAATTAAAAAAGAAAAAGGAAAAAAAAAAAAGATTTTAAAAATAATATCAAATTTCAAATCTTGAAAAGAAAAAAAAGTAAATGCGATAATTAAAAAAAATACATTAATCTCAGTTTTGTAAAGTTTAACCTTTACTTTTTGTCTTAATTTTGTTGGATTCAACTAATTGTAGAATAAGCATATACGTTAAACAGAAGAAAGAGAATATACCATCCAAGTAAATAGAGTCATCGGAGTTAAATCCCTCCGATCCCGGATAACTTCCCGGAGGTTTAACCGGAAGAGAACCTCCACCGGCAAGCCCCATTTGACCAAAAACCAATTTGACTGCACAACCATTGAACTGGGTTTTTAGAAAACAAAAACAAAATATACATCATTACTAAACTTTATTACCAAAAACAGATATACCTTTCGAGAAATAATCATTTTGGTAAAATTAAAATAAACATTTTTACTAATCAACTGTTTGAACTTTGACTCGTCAAAAGCTAACCTCAGCAAGAGGTGGGCAAAAAACTTAGAGCCATAACCGGAACCGGTCCTACCCAAACCAAAGGGTATAGGCGGTTCTGGTTTCCCAAAGAAATCATAAAAGTAACCAGAATTAACATAACCAGTTCCATCTTTACTAGGCCAAACCAAAACCGGAACCGAAATCGGCCAAAACCCGATAAAACCCAGTCAAAACCCGACTCTAACCGGAACCAATTTGAACCCGGAACCGATTTGGATCTGGACCCAGTTTTAAATGAAACAGTCTGTGCACCTCTAACCTTAGCGCTGAGCGTGCTGCTTGTTGGGCCAACTGGCCAGAACCGAAGTCCAAAGTGAACCAAATAAGATAACAAATGGTGTTTACTTGGGCCAAATCCAAACTTAAGTTTAATACTAAATAAATCAACTAAATGGACCTTGATTATGAGCCGGAAGGCCCGAAACTGATTTAACCAATATGTTCGGTCGTTCGGATCCTAGACTCATTAGTTAAATTTATTTATTATATTTTATGTACTTATTATTTATTTTCTACGTTCTAATAATAACAAATTTCAACAAAATCATATTGTATAGTAAAATTCACACATCTTAATAGAAATTAAATTCATGGTATTGCTTTTTAATATATAATTAAAAAAAAAAAAAAGAGTATGCAAGGTTTTTAATATAAGGTTTTATGCTTGTTTCCTTATACGCTGTAATGTTTAAGTTTTTGAATTAATTATTGTATTTTCTAATTTATAGTTCTTTATTATAACTGTTTTAATTTTAATGAAAACTTTATTAGAATTAAAAGTGATAAAAGCAGAAACTAGTTGAAATGACATTGATGGGGCACATGTTATGTTTCCTTGACAGTCCATTTTTATGTTTTAGTTGGTAAAGATACCCAAGTATTAGTAAGCATGTGCATGAGTAGTGACCAATAAAGCACAAATCCATTTCTAATCCCACACAACACATACATCATTTGGGGACCAAGTAGGTACTTGTAAAACTAATTATAAAGATTTGTTTTAGATGCTCAAAAGACCATAAGTCATGTCATGATCAAGATATTACTGGCAGCGGGGGTCATAGTTGTGATTGTGTAGAAATGACCTGATAACAGTCAATTTGTTACAGTAAATTTGTTTACAATTATAGCGATTTACAGCATATTAATGAGTTTGCATATATATAAGTTCATATTTTTAGGATTTTTAATAAGTTACACAATGCTTCCGAAATCTCAGAGACGGTCATGCTTGAATGTAAAAATGAAGCACTTGACCCCTCAATATTGAGCACAAGTTATTAGACCCCTCGTTTGCTACCTTCTTCATCAAGTTGATTTAATATAAAGTCAACAATCGATGATTGGGCCTCGTTTTCAAGTTATGGTACGATGTCAATGGTAGTGATAGCAAGAACAACAACAACCATTAATAGTAGTCTTATAAAAAATTATGTCATCACATATAGTTATAGTCTATGAATTGTTTTTTCAATGTTGTGACACTTCAGCAAAAATTGTATATTGACTTTGGATGGTAAGTTAATTAATAATAAAGTGCCGAGCTTCTGGTCGAAATGGTCAGGAAAATTTTATTGAGTAGTATGAGTCTTTATTGTTATCTTTGTGACAATTTTAAGTAAATCTCATACTAGCTTTAAACATGATCAGATCATCAAAGTTTATAAAAAATGACTAACTTTAAATTCTACGATAGATTTTTTGAATGATGGAGTGGAACTTCATTAAGAGGTGGCATTGAATATGTTCCTTTTTGCTGTTATCATTTACGAGTTGTCAAACTCTAATCATTTGGTCATCCCATGCTCTATGCTATTGGCGAATAATATTGTGTTGGTGCCAGTACGTCCGACTATCTTGTATAGACCCAATTCTTGGTCAATGTAGAAGATTCAGGAGAAAAAGTTAAAGACATCAAAGACATGGATGTTAAAATTGATAAGTGGGTACATAAAGCTAGACCGGACTTGCGAGGAGAAGACAAATGACAACACATGTAGGAATTAAGGAAACTTTTAGAGTGGAGGGAAAGAGAGGAGAGGCACACCAAGGTTGACATAAATGAACAAATTCGACGAAATATGTAAGATTTGCACATCTATAAGGATATATGTAAGTTTTGCATCCTTCTGAAGATATAATAATTGATAAGAGTCTTGAAGACATAGTATAAGTACTTCAATATTTTTTTATCTTTGAGTATGACTTATTAGAAATAACTTTGTCTAAATGTTACATTTATTTGATATGTATTATATTTGCTATGATTGTGTCGTGTAGTTAGTCAACTTTATATTCTTTTGTTTCTGGTTGCAATTTTATGTTGCGTGTTTGTTTGTATGTTTATATATATAGACACACTCACACAATAAATCATAATAATAAATAAATAAAAATTATGCAGATGATCTTTTTAAAACAATTTTTAATTCTTCAAGAGAAGGTAAAGTCTGTATTCGCCTAATTCTCTAAAACCTATTAGTTAGTAAAACTTTATTTAGTATGTTTGTCTGTATATTTTATTCGTTTGAACAGTCTGTTGTATTCAAAATGGCATTACAAGAATATGTGTTTAAAATGAGTTTAAACAAAAAAATATGAGATTATATACTTGGACGCTCATGCACGAGGATTAGAGCTCAAATAAGATTTTGGAACGTAAAACGATTTGCGGATGTTTTGGTATGTATGCTCCGGATAAATGATAAAAGTTATAAAACTAGAGAGTTTCACTGCGCGTTGCGGCGGGAATTTCACTACAGTTGCAAATATCAGAACGAAGACATTAACATGTATATCAAAATGTAGATATAAAAATGCGTCACAACGATTATCACTTCGACATAAAAGGTTAAAGTATTGTAAAATGTTGTCATTATACCAAAAAGAAAAGGGTCATACTCAATCGTAAGATCTAAAATCAAAAAACACAAACATAAAACTAACAAATAATATGAGAAAGCTTACTATTTATTAAAATAATATTACGGCTAATTTGTACGAATCTAATAATAGTAAAAAATAAAAAACAATATAAAAACTTGCCTCACACAATTCCATCCAATTAAAAAAAGTTTGATTCATACCATTAAAATTTTTATTTATCAAAATAATATTACGACTAATTTGTATGCATTTAATAATAAAAATAATAAAAACTATAAAAAAAACTTGCCTCACATAATTCCACCCAATTAAAAAAAAAGTTTAATTCATACCGTTTTGCCGATATGAGTAGTTCATCACGACATCAGTATCAATAGCGCGAATATTTAAAGTTTTACGACGTATGACTACTTTATGTTATATAAGTTTCAATTTTTAAGATCATGTTTATATTCCAGTTAAATATGGGGTTATCGTCGCAACGCCCTGATTAACCCCTAGTTAGTGTATGTAGTTGAAAACTATACTTATTATTATTATTTTTTTAACAACTAAACAAGTCCTCGGACCCAACAACCCACGCGTTGCGACCACAAACCGCTACCAACCTCCGGAAACATTTAAAGCCGGGCGTTGACGAGTGCCGAATCGAGGAACCGCCACACCATCTGGGAGGAAACTCACACTGAGAAAACCCCCTAGCTCACCCAGAACATTTTTTGCTCCAGGCGAGACTCGAATCCAAGACCTCCCATTGCTGGTGGTCAAGGAGTACCACTAGGCTATAAGCCCGATGATAAAAAAAAACTATACTTATTTAATTAATAGCTATTATTAATAAATTAATTTTAGTAATGATTAGATTTGTGTTTTGCATATATGTATAATTGTTTTGCATGGTTGTTTCAATGAATGAAATAGCAACTATACAACATATTGTAACGAATTTTATTCTTTACTCATTTCAGGATTACCACTCCCAGTCATGACAAAAATTAATATTGTATTAATCTTTTTTTAACGACCAACTAATCAACTGTCGGGTACTCCGTACGCAGCCCCCAGTGAATAAAGGATGCCCAAGCTAGCCACCAATTTTCGAGGAAAACCTGACCCTCGCACCCGTCCAAAATTAATATTGTATTAATCTTAACCATTAAAACTTTTCTGTAAAATGTGTATTGTGTATATGTGATTGTAGCAATAAAAAAAGATATACATGTACACACATATAAGGATTGTAACATATGAAAATTAAATTTTTTTGAGAAGCCCTTAAATCCAATCTAGACCATGTATTTGTAACCTTAAAAATAAATATGTGATCTAAATTCAAGTTGACTAAGAAATTGTGGTTTAATGCAAACAACATTTATTTTCAAAATTTCAAACGAAGAACTTATAATTATATTGGGTTTAAGTATTTTTTTTTTCTTTAAACGTCGTAAATATATGTGTGTGTACATATGACGCTTAAATAAGAGACAATATACTTTTAAGAAACAAAAAAACTATTTACAACAAAAAATTTTATATTAAAATTAAAGTATAAAAAGTTGTTTTCAGAGTCGTTAAATCTTGCCGTTTATAATTGTTCTTTTTAGTTCTTTTAACTATTATTTTTAAACGCCTCATTTGCGGTAAACGCATATAATGTATATATGTGTGTGTCTTTATGGGAGCAAAAGTAAAAATGCATTAATTTTAACATTATTTTAATTATTTTGTGAAAATGACGTTAAAATCGTTGAGATGATCAACTTCAAACGATAACTTTGAGCCGGTGACTCTTTCGGAGCACCTATCTATCCCAATTGGAATAGGGGTAAGGTTTGTATTTATCATTCCTCTCAGACCATACTGAAAAGTGGGAATATACCGGGTAAGGTTGTTGTTGTAACTATTATTTTTAAGTCATCTATATATATGTTTATGAAACACTCCACTTTCGTAAATGTTATTTACGAAACGCTACAAAACCAAACACTTAAACTGCATACCCACAAATCAACATCCACAACGAAAAGATCAATAGTTCAAAAAAAGAGTTGAACACACATATCCACTAATTATATTCTTAAACTATACCAATATACCAGATGTGCAAAAGGTGTACAAGAATTTTATATATATATATATATATATATATATATATATATATATATATATATATATAGGGGAATGTTAAAAATATAACTCACTAAATGCGCGCTAACCCAAATAACTTTGGCAAGATGAAGCCGAATCTTGGATTTTTTTTGAACATCATTGTAACACATTTTGAACACCATGTTCTTTTATGAGTTTGGGCTAATTCATCACCGTTCAAAAACTTACAGTACTGTAAGTTTGTAAATATTTAAAACTTACAGTACTGTAGCACAAAACTTACAACAATGATATTTTTTAAACGGTGATGAATTTCCACAAACTCATAAAAGAACATGGTGTTCAAAATGTGTTACAATGATGTTAAAAAAAAATCCAAGATTTGGCTTAATCTTGCTAAAGTTATTTGGGTTAAGCGCGCATTTTGTTGGTTATGAAAAATTCCGTGCCCTATATATATATATATATATATTGATGATGGATTCAGAGTGTTTAACTTTAAGGTTTTAGTTAATCACCTCGATCTAAATTTGTTTTTGAATAGTCAAACATAGAAAATATATTAAACTAGCAAGGAGCTAAAATATTGGCATTGAATGGGAATAAATGGCCAAATTAAAAGACGAAAAAAATAATAAAAAAATAAAAAGAAGGTTAGGAATTGGCAACAAGTCATGTTGGAATTGGGTTTTGGATTGGATGTAAAAGAATGTGACCATGTGATCAAAAGTTACACATGGCTCTACAAAATATACTATGCACTAGTTGGTTGTTAAAACATCCTTAACCTCAACTTTTTGTTTAGGACATTTATTATTATTATTTTTGTTTGTATTGTTATTATAATTTTTAATTGGTTTTATTTTTTGAAGTATAATGTAACTTAAAATTATGGTATTAACTTTTAAAGCTTAATTGTCTATTTATCTGACTTTTTTTTTTTATTTTTTCCTTTTGAACGTTATATGACTTTCTTTTAGAAAGACATTTCAGAAACAACCTATTCATAACTAGAAATCTTAAACAAAGAGTAACGCATCTACGAAATCTAGCTACAAACCTTTTATTGGTCGGTGATTCACATGCTAACTAAACAGTCGTCTTAAACATT